>OY728142.1:73293875-74529709 GCA_963277665.1 Viscum album
AATATTCTCTTATAAATTTTTCCTTAATTACTATAATATAATAAAATACATTCTATAGGAATACATTTATATAGGCATGATCCATGGATTTATTTAATTGAGAACATAACCTCATGTTCTAGTGAAAGACCAGGTAATTCAACATGGAATACATCAATATATTCCAAACAATGAGAATGTTCTAAATGTTAAATTCCTCACCAATAATACGAGCTAATAACCCCTTCTTGTTGGTTATGAGGACCCATATTATATAATTTTATTCATAAAAATGTTAGGGATCATATTGTCATTAATAAATGATAATTTAGTGATTAAGTATATGAGAGTTTTCCCTATATTGACAATTAATGAGAAATTTAAATAAGGAAATTCAATCCAAACCCAATATTATATCATACTCAAATATATAAATAATAACTATATTTTATATAATTATCCCTTATAAAATATCATTTTGAGAAGATTTTTAAACCTATGTTACTATTTTCATTCCAAAAGGTGTTTTCACGAATAGCTCGATATACAATGTTTCAATTGTTGAACCCATATTCATTATATAATTGGAATATATAAATTAATATGAAAACTAGTATCAAATAAATATTTCATGGTAATAGAGTAAATAATGATTGTACCATTATCTACATAATTATTACTTTCCACGAATACAGTAGTTGTGGAATATTAAATCCCATTCTCCCTTGGTTTAAGAGGCCATTTCTACCTATTCCCTTCAATTACTCAAGGGTTAAGGAATTGATTCACATAATCTCAATAATACTATAATTTAAATCATTAAAAATAATATGGAGCATCATTTTAGTCATTGAACACTTCATTGGAATTATTTAGCTTATTTCCATTTATTTAGATGTTATGATCTAGGTGACTTGATTTAAAACACATATAACACTTCCCAGAACATTGAAGGAAATTACCGAGGAGTTTCATTCCTTATTTTTTACATGTGGGTAATTGAACATTCTTTCCCTCGTGAAACAATTCATTTGGTCTTCCTTGATACTCATTTTTTCCTTTATCTGAAACCATGTGGATCTCCATCTTCCATTTCAACCATAAGTGCACATCAGAAAAATCCCCCATGGCTTAAAAACACTTTTATGATATATAAATTTTTAGGAATATGTTTTAGACTACTAAAGAATAAATAAATCTTTTTTATGACTATTGATTTACTCTAATAAGTACCTTGAGAGCCTAATTGTCTTTTTCGTGTAATATCCAATAAAATAATATTTTTTTTGTTTCAATTCTATAAATTCTCATTCTATCTTATTGAGAAAGGTATGAGGTAAATATTTAGTGATGAATATTCCCTGAAATCATATCAATAAACATAATCAAGTTCCTACCTTGTCATTGTATTCTCAATGAGATTCTACTACTTGTAGGTGTTACCTTCTAGTCAATGGATATACAAAATGAACTTCTCATGCATTATGAATTAAAGGATAGAAAATACAATTTCCATCATATTAATTCAATGCTTAGAAATTAATTGGTTTAAAGTCCCATACATTTATTGTGGAATTGACATATAAAATATTAAATATAAATATACTCCCTTATTAATGAATTTGTGATATACACATTATTCCTGTTATTATTCACAATATGAGAGAGTAAAGTGACAATTTCAATAAAATGTATAACATTAGTTCATATCTAATTTTTAGAATCATTTTTGTTTCTCTTTAATCCTTCATTAGCTCAATTACTTCTTTTTATGTCCATATCCTTGATATAATAATACTAATGGAATGGATATTTAAATTAATAATCCTATACAGAAAAAAACTATGACTATAGAAGGAATAACTCGAAAATGATGAGTATATTCTTCCTTTACAACTCCCCATGTTTAAATTGGGTCCATCTGTGATTATTTACCTACTATTATTTCCATAACCATGAATGTTAATATGATAACCAAATCCTTTATAATGGTTTAAAAATAAATATATGAATTACCATAATCATATCCCTTAAGAGTGTCAACACATGTGAATGGTATGGGACCATTCACCATGCACTAGAATAGTGGTCAAGATATACTCAACCAACTAATTTTAGGGATATTAACCCTAGAAATTTTTTTTCCAAAACCATTTCGACTTGTAGTATCCTGATAGGGATGTATATCTTTGAAAACAACACATTTAATTTATCATAATTTCTATTTTTCTTTTTTACTTTGTCTTATCCAAAGGGTTCCCACTATATTTTTCTCATCCTAAAATACAAAATTACTAAACCTTTGTCTCATACCAACATAAGTGACACAATATAAACGTACATAAAGAATACATTGATAACATGGTCTAATTATAACATTTAAAAATAGCCACATAGCCCAAATGTTTACAGGTTTAGTGTTTTTGGGACTAGAAACATAAAATAAATAATTTTATATGTCATAAAATTTTCTCCATAATCATAATCTATTCATAGTAATTCCCTGGGACCAAATCCTCCATAAATCCCATATAAGTGAAAAATAAGAAGGGGTGAGCTCAAATCCTCAGTAAATGATAGCAAAAAAGAGTACATAAATGATAGAACATAAAAATATGAAAGAAAATATGAATAATTAAAAATATAATAAATAAAAAATTTTATGATAAGAATGAGAGATAGAAATATCAAATCAAATGATAAAACGTTTTATATGGAAAGATAAAATAAAACATGAAGTAGAAGACATGATCTCTGGAATGTATGAAAGAATGTGGAAAAATCATAAATATATAATTTCAATTCTTTGTGAAACTTTCTTCCTACCAACCAGTTCACAAGTAAATTTTTTCTTAGGGATATATTCCATAACACTCGCCCTTTATGAACAAAGTTTCTAGATGACATGGTCAAAAAAATATTTTATATCATGAAATATAGGCCTTTACATAATTCATTAGAGAGAGATATATGTCTCTCTCATCTCATCATACAAATATTTTGTACCACTTGAAAATAACAATCACACCATAAACTTACCTATAGAATAACAATGGGTTTCACAATACATCCAAAAGGATATCATTCAACTTTCATAAGGAACTCATGGAAATAAAATGTTTTTTATAAAACATGAAAAGATATTTACACATTAAATCTCTTGATAATGAAAACATGATCTCCCAAAATAAAAATATAATAAAATAATAATATTGGAAGAAAAGTGATGCATAACTCTATTAGAGGAAGACCACTTTTGAAGAAGATGAAAACAAAATAAAACAAAATATATTTTTGAGACCATATTATGTTTATCATTGTAAATATTATAGTTAAGATTCCCTTTTAAAATGTCACATTTTTTTTCATAAAAAACATTGAATGAAAAAAAATTCACTTAAAAAATACTTTTCCCTATAAATAAAAAATATTTGAACATTTAAAATGTAATTTTTTGGAAAAAAATCAAATAAAAAATTGTATTAATCAAAGAATGGATTTTGAGTTACCACGTCCCTTACCCTAATCCTTGATTTCCAACAAAGTGATTTAAAATTTTGTTTCATAAGGTAATAAATATTAATTTCTTATTTAATTAATTTATTAATTTAAATTTTTATTTATTCCATTCATTAGTAAGAATACCCTTTATGTATTAGGTTTATTTATCTCTTCTTAACATCAGCTGTTAATAGTCTTATCCTTTTTGAACTATGATTGTAAAGAAGTGTTAATATTCCTATTTTCCCAAATATGTTAATTTAAAAACAATTAAAGGTACAATATTTTAGGTTTTATAGAGAATTAAAATGTTATAATACAATTATAAGGGGTTTTATTCACATTTCATGAAAATTAAAAATGGCAAAACAACTAGTGTTTGGTTATTTTCTGATATTAATGGATTACCTTATTATGATAATCAATTTTTTGTTATCCAAAAACCAAACATATTAACAACATATATATATATATATTAGCTATATATGTTATATAAACTCATACACTATAAACTAAAACCACCCATGGTTGGAAGTTAAGGAAATCTAGGCAAATTTATTCACGGTGACGGTACTCCGCATAATGCACAAACAATGATTCTTGTTTTTCTTATTATGAGTAAGAGAATAAAGAATAGTTGTTACTTTATTATAGAAACATCTAAATATGATAATTGTGGGTATTTTATAATTATATTATGTTTATGATTAGTATAAAAAGTGAGGAATAAGAAACAAAAACATTAATAAAGATGTGATACCTATGTTAAGACCTTTAACACCCCTTGAAGAAGGGCTCAAATTTTAGGGAATTAGGATAAATTGTGGTGGAAATAGTAAATAAGAAGTGTAAATGGGTTCCATAATGGGATATTTTGGTAGTTTTTCAAAGAATATATTTAATTTTATTGGGCTATTTATAGGATGAAAGTGATCCCCTTTTTAAAGATGAAGAATAAGGACTTTTTTCAAGAAGATATTGTTAATTAAGAGGTAAGAATAGAATGGAATGAATGTTAGGTGATTTAGGCAAGGTAATGCTGGTAATAAATGTATTAATGAAATTAAAACCAAATAAAATATTTAAATAATGTTTCATATTAATGTTAATTTATGAATATTTGAGCTACCATTGATTAGTTATTTAAACCTCTATTAAATACTATTCATGTCAGTTATTTTATTTCTATAAATATAAGTAGACCCATATTAACAAATTAAAATGTTTTTAACCATAATTTGGGGTTCATTTAAACTAATTAAATTTCTAAATTTTTTAAAATAATATTTTTAATCAAAACATATAAAGTGTTTAAAGGTGTTTTTCTAGAAAAAAAAGAAGGTTTAATAATTAAGTGTTCTTAATATTATAAATCATTCAATACCGATTAAATGATTTTTTATTACATTTTATATATTTTATAAAATCATATTATAGTTTTAATTTCAAATTGGTTCATTAAATTTTAAAAATAAAAAATATTTAGAATAATATTATTCTTGCAAAATAGTCATTTTACTAGCGTAACTGATATTTACCCAAGGAAACATAGTATTTATGCCTACAAATTATATGGACCTTATTAAAAAAATTTGGCCCCATAATTATTAAGTTCACATGTATTTAAATTAATTCAATTAACAAAAACATATTTTGAAATAATAATTTATATAATATAATTTATGAGAAAACATTACATAGGTTCAAAAATATAAAATATAGGTTTTTAATTAAAACATGATAAATTAAAATATATTATGTTACTTATAATGGTTTCATTTGGTAAATAAAATTGTTTTTAATGTATTAAGATATGTTTACATATTAAAATCCATGGTATTTTTAAAATTGATATTTATCACTATTCATGTAAAAATCAATTATTCTAGAAAAAATGCCGAAAATTCATCTAAAGATAATATTACCATGATAAATATGAAATTTAGTTTCATTTTTTCAAATTAATCTTCTCAAATTGGTAAAATTAATTTGGATATAAGCTTATATAAAATAATTTTATGTATAATTTAATTCAATGTATTAAATGGACATTATTTTACATAGTTTTAATAAAGTGGTTACTTTTGGTGAGCCTTACAATTGGATGGATATAATGGTAATATGGATATTTGTTTTTCTTCCTATGTTGTGTTCCATATATTCTATTAAAAATATACTTAATTAAGTAAATTTATTTACTGAAATCATGGGTTGTTATAATTTGATCAACATAATAATGTTTTAGTATACAGAAGTTATCGAGGTTATCATAACATTATTGTTATATGTGATTTTAAGGATATTTAATAATAAATAAACATGAAAACACTCAATTAGAAGTTATGCCAAATATTTTTGAAACCTCATTTAGCATACACCTTAAGAATCTTGGGCTGTTCTTTTGAAAAAACTATAACCTCTGGGACATTGGGAGGACCTTTGGTAATGCATTTGGGAATATATTTTTCAATCCAAAAGTATTTAGAGTTATGATGTTAAGAGGAAATGGTCTTCCTTTATATAAGTGTGGTGTGTAGAAAACTTGTAAATACATCAAATATTAATATAAAATATGTGTCAAAAAAATATCAAATTTCCCCAATGTTCCATATATTATAGCAGAATAAAGATAATCTCAAAATAAACTGAACAAATAAAATTTATAAAAGATTAAGTGGAATTTCAAACCTTATCCCTTTGTTGAACCCCCTCATTAACCATTTTAACTTAAACAATAGTGAAAAATATTTCAATCTATAAGGGTCGGTAAAATAATATTGAAAAATTTATGTGGAACATTCCCAGACCATTTATGATATCCCATAAAATTTCTCATAAAATGAAGTTCTTATATTTTTTATAATGTTTTAAAAATAATTCTTAAACATTAAATACCATTTATAATCCATTTTTAGACTATTCAAAAAATATGACTCTAAAAACATCATGATAACAATATTATTTTAATATAAGCACATTATCCAACACATACAAATTATAATTATCCAATAAATTTAAGGGAAAATCCTAATTCACCCAAATAGTATTTCTTTTAATGTTTCTAAAATCATTTACTTGATTTTTCAATTTCTTTCATAAAATTTCTATTTGTATTGTGTATAAGTTCTAGGTAATTATATCATCACAAAATAATTAAAAAAATATCCCATGAGTATATTTTATTATTTAAAAATTTTATAATAAATACTCATTCTTATATCTTTTATATATATATATATATATATCTTGAAACCATAACAACTGAGCGAGAGAGTGAAATTTTGTAAATACACATTACATAAAATAATATAAAGGTCATAATGAAAATATTGTGGGAAAACTTCATATTTTACAAGTTATGATTATTTTGTAAGAATTAAATACATAAAATGATATTAAAGATTCATTTTTACTTTTTTTGAAGAATTATCCCAAATTTTCAATTTTGATTAACCCATTTTACTATTTATTGGGGTGATAAAATTATAACTTGTTTACTCATCATTATGACTAAAAATGAAATGGACCTTATTAAAAAAATATTATAATTCAAATATGGAATCAGTTTTATAAAATTTAATTTCCAAATATTAGAAAACTTATTTTAAATATATGTTTACACAATGCAATAAAAACCAATTTTTAGAAAAAATAAATTTATTAAGAATGGAAATTATTTCATATCAAAATCTAGTATAGTTTTTATTCTTAAGAAATTAACTGAATTATTTTTAGTAAAAAAACTTGTGTGACTACAAAAAAATCCACAATATAATATTAATTTAAAGTAACTTTATTTAATAAAAATAAATTATAGTTTTATGAAAAATCGATATTTTTTCTATTCACCTAGAAATAAATCTATTTTTAAAAAATAACATATATTTATCTTATGATTATTTTAAAATGATAATTCTAAAATTAGTTCTATTTTTTAAAATATATTTTTAAAATGTTTGCAAAATTAATTATATCATTCACATATAAGATTCAATAAAAATAATTTCTAAAGATAATATATTTTGGAAGTGTAAAATGAATTTGTACATACTCATTCTATATTAAACACCATTAAATTAATGATAATTTATTTTATTAATCAAATTATCTATACATTTCATTAAAACAATTCAAATTTATTGACTAACCAAATTTTTTTAAAAGAATAATTTCCTTATAATATTTTTTTTCTGAAAAATATCATCCTTAATCTTTTATGATCTTATTTAAAATTTAGTTTTAATTTAAAATTGTTTTCTTATGTTTTAGGAATTAATTATTACATCTTTTGAGAAAACAATTCTACATATATTTCATAATGTGATTACTCTTGTCAATACCCTCTTATTCAATATGACGATAGTTCTAATAATAATATTTCAATAGTATATCAGAGTACGTTTGATGCATGGTATTTCAAGTGGTAAAAAAATCAAACATACTATTCATTTTAAAATAATATATCAGGATGTTACGTTCTCCCCACATAAAGATATTTCTTCCTCTCAATTTTTACATCGTTATCTATAAATTATTTTAATATAATACGGTAATAAATCCAGATATAGACATTACTGTAATGTTTAATTTCTAGCTCAAAACCATGAAAAATATTATTTTATTAATTCATGTTCCTATATAAGGCTCATACTTTAATTGGAGTTCTATAAATGTTTATTTTTTAGTTGAGTGTTACTTTATAAAAAAGAGTCAATATATTCGAGAATTCTTTTCATCCATTGATATAGATATTTTCATGAAATATACTTACTTTTTTCATTTACACTACATAAGTGAAATTTCATCTGACATCAATTTAAAATTTATCAGTAAAAAACATTAATCACTTATAAAGTCACATGCCAATAATTTATATTCCATAACAATATAATCTCCAAAATATACTAATCATTCAAATGAATTACACAAATCACTGTAAATCCAAAATAAAATATTATATGCATAAAAAATATAACTCGACAATTATTCCTCAAGTAAATTCCCATCTTACCCAAAAAATTTCCACATACATTAATCATATAATATTTCCAATATAAAAAACATATTAAAATGAATTTAATGATATAGTTACCAAATTGTTGTTTAATCCCCAATGTCATCTATATCAGTTCATCATATACTCCTACATATATATTTATAGTATGAATATAATTAAAACTTAAATTCATATAACAACACTATAGTATATCTAAAATTTTCAACTTATTTTTTCTAAAATAAAATTAAAATTTATCTCTCTTATCCATAATCGTCTTAATCATCAATGATCATAATAACCCTATTGGATATTTTTTATATCCAAAAAAAATCCCCAAATAACCTTCATGTTAAATCATATGATAAATATAAGGGTTTTTACACCCCCATCATCTCTTTAAATTAAATATATTTCTCTGCATGTACTCTCATCACATGAAACATAAAAAAAGTATCAATTAATTTAAACATATAGTCATCCTTAAATTTGTTAATTCTTAAATAAAATACCACTACATCATAAATTTGAAAACCCTATATGTATACATTTAAATCATTGAATTAATTTCCAAAACCTTAAACCAATATTTTCTAATTTATTTCTTAATTCAACCTTTCTATAATAAAAATTGAATCATGTACTATGATTCATCAATCCACGTCTAATCATGTTTTATATTTTTAACATAATAAAAATAGTTAAAATAATCCATATCTTTTCAATAGTTTGTGTAATTTATTTTTCTTCAACCTAAAAATATAAATTCTTATAAAACCATTATGAATATAATATTGATGATTCCCTTCTTTTGGTTTCATTATTTTATATTTCTATTTTATTTATCTTTTCCCTCCTTTACAACATTTAAATCCGTTTCCAATTAATTTGAGACATTTTCACTAGGTTTTTCCACATATTAATAATAAGAATAAATTTTATTGTCTTTAGCTTCATGATCATTATCACTTGAACATGCATTAAACACAATTTTTCCTTTATTTAAATTCTATGAAATTCACATATGATAAGTTTACTAATCAAAACTCGAGATATCTGATTAGTAATAACAAAAACAAAATTCTCTCCCGACCATATATTATTTGATTTATCATTTTAATAACCACGAAATTTTCAGTCACAAACATTGTTATCCTGATTATTGTTTATTCAAACCATTTACTAAAACAAAAACAATTTGTGTGAGAATATGAAATAAAATCATAATAATACATCTTATGAGAAAGATAAATACATAGATATCCTTAACAATTTCATAATCTGTTCAATAACTATGATTAACCATAGTAAATTATCCTTCAAGGTTATAGATGAATTTTAATTTATGATTAAATAACAATATAACCTCTAAATTAATCTATACCTCCCTTTGATGCCAACTATAGAACCCCATAACTTAATCAAACAATAATTACATGATTAATAAAAGGGATTTCACTTACATACATTTCCAGGATCACTAATGTTTAATGTTTTACAGTATTTGGAAAATATATTACATATTAAATCCATACAATACAAAGAGAAAACTACAACACAATGAATTTTTTTTAACAAAAATAGGATTCTTAAATTTAAAGTACTATTTAATTCAAAACACGTTCAATTATTTTAAGAACGGTCCCCATAGTGAAATTATAGAATTATTTTAGTTCTTACTCATCCTTAATCCCATTAAAAACATTTTAAAATGTGGGATGAGGTAAAAATATCATTAATGCATATAAAAAAAGGAAACAAATTAGTACTTTGAAAAACATGAAAAAATATGAATGATTTTTTTCTCCTAATATGATTTGTTCTCAAGGAAATAACTTACTAGATATTGATATATAATCATTTTCCCGAAAATTTTTTATAATATTATTCATAAACAATAATAAGGGAAAATTAATACTTCATAAGGGTTTCTAGAAAACATGAAAGATTTTTCTTTGAAACAATCTTTTCACCCATAATCAATCTTAAAAATAATTTTAGAAGACATGCTTATTTTCATATCATATTAAATCAATATATTTCATTAAAAACATATAAAAACTTGAAAATGAAATTTATATAAATATAAAAATATAAATAATCATATTTATAACAATAATTAATTTCATAATGATGTAATGTGTACATAAACACATCATAATCTTTCTATAAAGGCCATATTCCATGACATCATACATAAATAGGAAATACATATGTCAAATACCAAAGATAGCTAGTCTCACTATACATACTAATACATTGAGGAGATGTATAATAAGGGGCCCACTTGTTCACTTTTTATATCTAGTGTCTTTATAATTTGAAGTAAATTAATTAAAATACATTACATAATCAACATAAACATTTATATTGAAAAACCATCATTCAAAATGTCCATATTTTCCCCTTTCAATTAAAAGATCAAAACTATCATAAGAAATATTGGGAAATAAGTTGGATTTTTTCATTATAGTATGTATCTATTTAAGCATAATAATATTTAAATAATGTTGACTATTATGAAAAACAGCTTTATAATTGCATTAGAAAGTCCCTTTGAAAAAAGGAATATCCTTTTAGATTGAAAGTGTTTTTAAACTAAATTGTTTTAGAATAATATTAATATTATATTATTTGAAAAAATATGGAAAAATTTATTGGAATATTGATAACAAATAATTTTTATGATAGTTGGAAGAGGAATTCTCATGGTAAACCATAAATTACATTCTTGTATAATTTTATATAATAGGGAAATGACATAGTTATGAAATGTGGAACACATTGAAAATATTCTCTTTTAAACCAAGGTAAATAAAGTAAAATTTAGTTGAAAATGAAAATTTTTAACCTTTTATTCATATATAATAAAATTCATAAATAATTTTAAAGGTCGCGTACATGGAGTACAAAACAGTTTAGAATATTCAAACCAATGATTTAATAAAAAATCTATCACCACTGGTAATTTCTAAATCAAAATACCATTTAAGGAGAGAACATGAAAATGATTTTTAAACCAACTTAATTTTGTAAAATTAATGCTAAAATAAATATAAATGGTATTATAAACACCACAAAAAATAATACATGTTATCAATAGGATATGAGGCTCAATGAATGGAAATTTAAATGATAAATCTAATACCATAAATTTGAATCACCACAAAGATTCTATAAATCCTACATAATGAAATTATTTTAGTAATTAACATTATTAATAATTTTTTAATTAAATTATAATAATGAATTTTATTTCATTTAATACAATGTATTATATATTGATTAAGTTCAAGTTAATTTTTTAAGATGTTCTGTTCATAATATCAAAACTACGTTAGTTGGTTAACCATGATAAAAAAGGATATGGATAAATAATATATAGAACATTAGTCATGAAATAATAATCTTATTTATACGTTAAATGAAATTTTATTACCATCCATGAAATTTTGATATGAAAAATGGATCACCTAGATTCATAGATATGGTAGCCCACTCATACACATGTATGACGTTATCATTTTTAAATAGATGGAAGGTAAGAATGTAAGTAATATATCAACTTTATTGAATCATAATTATGTTTAAAATATTATATAAATTAATTAAACCAATCATAATAACCATCCTTGTGAGGTCGTGATAAAAATTAAACACATCACTTCATATAAGTGGTAGTCTATACATACACATGAGAGATGTTTTAATTTCCCATATGGCTGAAAATTAGATGATAAAGTGTTGTAATACCTGAATAACATAATTTTTGTATTTGGAATTTATTTATGTCATCATATAATATTTGATATAGAATATTTAAAGGAGGAGTAAGAAGAAATAAACATTAATGCACTCTCTTAAAAGTTATACCACTTCTTCAGAAAACCTCCATTGTTTTACACCTTAGGCCTCCTAGGATGGTATTTTTGTGAGACCAAAACCTATAGGAAATGTGGAGGAATATTTAAAAGGTTTTGGGGAATATAAATTTATATATAAATGGCTCAATATGTTTCAATAATAGATGAGTTTATGTTCTATTTTATATGTGAGGTGGGTGGAAGTCTATGAAATACATTAAATATTAATACATAATATGTTTCTAACCCATGTAAAATGGACCCAATGTGACATATATTTGATTATAATGAGTCTCATGTCTAAAAAAGTAAACCAATAACATCTATCCAATTTTAAGTCTCATTTTGATCCTTATATCGTAGTTTAACACCCCCCCCATTTACCCTCTTAACCTTAACTATACTAACAAACCATTTAATTTCTTGGGGTCATGAAAGAATTATTAAAAATTTCCATTTTAAAATTCATAGATCACTAATTATGTATTATAAAATTTCACATATAATTATGTTATGATAATATTTTCATGATATTATAGTTATTAAAAAAATAAATATTAAATTCCATTTGAATTCTTTTTTAGGACAATTAACAAAATTTGTCATTAAAGAAAACAAGATAACAATAAAATTTGAATATAAAAACATTAAATAACAATTAAAAATTATAATTATCTTTAAAATCATTTGTAAATCATAATTCAACCAAAGTGTATTACATTAAATTTTTATAATATCATTTACTTGATTTTTCTATTGCTTGAGAAAGTAGTGCATCGGTGTTGAGTAAACAGTCATGGTAATCATATAATCAATAAAAACTAAAAATAAATAACTAAGATACCAATTATTTTTTACTCGTAATTTTTTTTATCTATTTTCATTAATATACCATTTTTATCTCTCTCCATGTCATGGAAAATAATTAATGAGGGAGAGTGACATTATGTAATTACCCTTTACATAAAATAATATAAAGGTTAAAATCATAAACAATTGGAAAATAATTACCATTTGTTAGAATGTATGATGATGATTCATGAAATAAATACATGTAATCAGATTATGTAAAGTATCTGATAGATTTTGAATCATTATCCCATTATTTCAACCTCAATTAATCCATTTTTTCCTTTACTATGGTTATAAATTTTGGACATTGTTAGTATTCATTGCTACTAAAAATGAAATCATAAATATTAAATAATTTGAATATAACTATTACAAATAATAAAAAAATTATAAGATTCACATTTTAGATGTAGAAAGAATTAATTTTAATATAATTTCACACAAAGCAATAAAAAACTATTCTTAAAAAAAATGTATGTTTTAAGCATTAAAATGATTTTAACCCTAAAATAAAGTATAATGTTGATTCCCATGAAATTAGTTTCATTATATTTTATAAAATGATACTTATTTTACATAAAATTGATCCAAAATAAAATGTTACTTTTAAATTACTATATTTGAAGAAAATAAATTATAGTTTTTATAAAATCGGCATATTTTACTATTTAACCAAAATGAAAACATTTCGTAAATATAAAGAATACTAATATTATTTTTAGATGAGGATTTGAAAAATTATTTCCATTTCATCAAATTATGATTCTGAAATTGGATGAAAATCAACATATATTCATGCATAAAATGCAATAAAACCTGTTTTTGGAAGAAAATATATTTTTGAGTTATAAAATGAATTTATATATATTATTTATATAGTATCCATACTTAGATTAATGTCATTTTATTTTACTACATATATGATATATTAATATAATTTAAATTATTCATCTATAATGATTAAAATAATTTATTTTGATAAAAATACATTGCACGTGTAAATCAATTTTCAAAAAATTATCGCCTTTAATTTTATACACTTTATTTAAATTTCAGTTATTATTTCCTATAATTATTTGTAAATTTTTATAAATGATAAAAATTAAATATATTTCCTAGTGTTTTTACTCTTGTTCATAACTATAAATTCAAAGAATAGGTTATAACAGTTATATTTTAATACTATATTGAAGTTAATTTTTTATCTGGTAGTGTGTGTGGTACATGAAATCAAACATATAATTATTTTAAAACAAAAATATTGATATATTAAATATGTCCACCTCTAGATTCTTCTCTTAGTGCACTATCAACAACTTGAACTTCTCATTAATATCTTGGGTCCTTCCACGGCCTCTGGCAGGGTGTCTCAAATACGGCTTGACAATCCTAAGTTGCATATCAAGTCATGAAGTCATGATCCAAATGATCTCTTCCTCTAGAGTCATAAAAAATTATTTCTCTCGGATGACCAGATCCTTAGTGTGTATCCTATGTTTTTTATCCTAAGGATTGGGACCACAAATTTTAATACCTTTAACATCTCAATGCCAAAAATTGGGTTTCCATAACTGATGAATCTAAGAATTGATAACATCTATAATGATATGTTCTATTTTTACCCTTGACCATGAATCTCTAGATCACTAGGGCTCTCTCCAGAAACATGTCATAGGTTTGGATACAAATTATAACCACATTGTCCTTAATTTCTCTGAAATTATTGTTCCCTATGGCTATTTATATCATATAATATGATTTTATATGTCATTTCTTATGACACACATGTGGAAAAGGTTTAATATTTTTTCAATGGTTGTATTATATTTTAATATATGGGGATATAAAGTTAATTTTCAATAAAAATAATATTATATGATTTAGAGTGAATCATAGTTCCATGAACCAATTAATATGATTCATTTTGAACTATATGAATTCACTAAAATGGAATTAAACTCTCTACATATCAATTATCTTTAATTATGTATGTATTAGTTTTGGTTAATAGTTATATATGACCTAACTAATGAAATTTATAGTACATTTATGAACCATATGATTAATTTCATTACTTGAATTCATGGATTTTGCAGAATCACCATAGCCTATACAAAAAAGGCTAAGCCCTTGGGTAATTATCTGTGATCCTCCTATATGAAACTATTCCATCCTCAGAGATTTTCTTTACCTTTACCTTTTTCACCATGATATTGTCATATAACAAAGATGTTGGAAAATCCTACCAAAAGATGATTCATAATTCATAAAAACCTATTGATACACCACAGAGGGAATAACCTTTTGTTTTTTTCTTATTGGTTGTCATCAAACATAGCATGAATGTTTTAGTAGCATGAATTTGATATTGAAAGGTATGAATGTTCTTAATTTCTAGTTTCATGTGATTTTAATTTCAAACACATATATTTTTTGGTATTTTTTATTTCATTATTCTTCCTCTATTTAAAATAAACGTTTATCAATTCTTATAAACTAATCACCAGTAATAAAGAAATTCAACTTTGTTTAATCTAGAAATCATTTGATACCTAACTGTTTCTATATGTCATTGTTCTAGTCATATTTATTTTCATAAAATATGATATCAATTTTGTTCTACCCTTTCACATTACAACTTATGGTATAGGGATACCATAAACATTGATACAGTATAAATCCGTTGATTTTTACTCTATATATAACACAATATTGATATCTCATATCCTACGATAGAACTACTATGCATTTCAAAAAAATAATGAAATTATTCTGTCATTAATATAAAATCCTTGTATATAATAAATAATATTTTCTTATTATATTTGGTGATTAGGTTATGACTCATAAAATACATTTTATAGTAGATAAATGGTTTACCTGCTGTGTTTTATCAATCATACCATATAATTGTTCTTGAATGGAAAAATACAATATCTTTTGAAACAAATTTTCTTTTTTATCAATTATAAATTGATGAATATAATTTTTATAGTGTTTATAAATTTTAATAAAATGTATCTTCAGATATTTATTAATTTTTCTGAAAAATTTAAAAATTAATTCATTTTAAATAGTTTATAATTAATTAATTAATGGTATTTGATATTTTTATTAATAAATATTCCATTATATTATGTATTACTAACAAAAATAACATTTTAAATAGATTATATTATAATTTAAATGTATAGTATTTATATGAAAAATATAATAGGGATGTATAAGTAATTTATAAATTACAAAATAAGGATGAAAATAATGTTCTTAGAGTTAGAAAATTATGAATTTTTAATAATGATAAATTTAGAGTGTTCAAATTGAAACCCTTATTTAGAAATTATATGAACCATGTAAAAATTATTTTGAAAATTTATATGGATAAAGTATTTAATTATATTAATATTTCATTATTATATTATATAAAATGTTTTCATAATAGAAATTTAGATTTAAAGTATTTACATTTAATGAAATATAATATATTAAATAAAATTACATATACTCAATAATATACAGTATATATTGAAAATAAATGTAATGTTTCAATATTTATTTTATTATGGAGTTTCCATAATGAATTTAATAAAATTATAATTACATATTTATGAAATTTTTATAAACGTTTTTCTCATTTTAATAACTTACATTTTTTCATAAAAAATTAATTTCATTTTTTAATTCAGCATATATTTTTTATATTATGAATTATTACATATTATTTATTTATTAGAATTTTTTTTTAAATTTAAATTCCATGATACTTAAGGGAATATAATATTCTATAATGGACTAAAACTCACACTCCAAAATATGTTGCTGAAATCATAAACTTTACATTTCTGACCTTGATGATAATAATTTTGACCCATTTTTTTCCATCCAACCCATGAATAATAAAAAGGAAATATTAGATCAATAAAATTATTGAAGACATTTTTGGTTTATATTTTAATAGAATTAGGAAAAAGTCCAATATAAATAATACCCAATTCACTAAAAGAGAATTTCTCACATAACACAACTTTTCTAATTTCACATTAAGTCATCATCATCATCCAAATAAAATCCCACCCAGTCATAACTCATTCAACCTAATTCCTTAAAACCTAGGATAAAACATAATAAGGGTGAGTTGAAAGGGTCAGTAAGGGTAAACATAAGAAGTAGAAATTGAATATCATCGATGAGAATAAGACGTGCATAAGGGTATGACAACCTAATTAGAGTGAATGTGAAAATCATAAAATAACTCAAAACCAACAGTACGTGGGTCATAAAATATGAAAAGACGGAAAATGAATGTGTCATTATAATTAATAATCACTATCCATGTGATATCATTTTTGATCATAAGTATAATTTTAAACACATTACAAGAAATTTAAATCCATTTTTGGTAAATTGAAGTATCATTATCAAAAACCCTTTCAAAACCATTTAATTTTAACAAATATACTAATGACATACAATATAGTCCTTACCCAATGAATTTTAGTTATATCTAGGCACAAAAATTGAATAATATTTAAAGAGATAACCCAATGCTATTTGGCCTTCCTTATCATATAAGCTATAACAAAATCACTCGGTGCTATCTAGGCCACCCAATCGTATAAACTATAACGGGCTCACCCAATGATATCTGGGTCACACTATCAAATTATTAATTTCTAAGAACCAAAACATGAATAATATAAAAATATATTTCAAAATAATACGCATAAAATCGTGATTAATCTATGTAATATCAATGGGTTTCATATTAACCACTTTTAATCATAAATTACTTGTGGAAAAGAAATGAGTTTCATAACAATCTCTTTGAAAAATATAAATACATCAAGAGAAATAATGAGGATGGTATCACTGAAAAATATCCCCATTAGAGAATAAGTAAAAATAAGGGTTTTTTATTTTGATTAATGGAAATACCATTAAAATATCATTAAATGTATTTTGAGGAAAATACCCTATTCATTTCAAAAATCCCATAAAACAGAATTTTTTTTGAAAGTACTTTATTTCAAAATAAATTTATTTGAAAATAAAAATAAAATATTATAAAAGAATCATTTAAAATAATTTAAAATTTTTCTTTATGAAAATAACCTTTATTCATTAAAAAAATTAAATCATATTCGATTTTGTTAGAAAACATTGTTTTGGAATAAAAAGTGTTTTTGATCGAAAGGAAGATATTTTATAAAAAAATATTCTCAACTCAAGATTAAATGAAGATTAGAAAATTAAGATTAAACACTTATTATTATGAAATAAAAAGGAGATATTAAATGTAACTAAAATTATCTAGATGTTGATCACTACATTTCAACATTAGAGAACTAATCACAAACAATCCCAGTAAATGATGAAATTGTAACATGAAACTCTTACCACTTTGGTAACATTGAATCATTAGGCTCATGAAATAATATCATTAGAAAAATTTAAACTTTTATTAAATTAAATGATTCATGATAAAACATGTCAAATTGGATGTATATACATCTCATAAAAGAAAATAGGTGTATAACATAACAAAGATCTTAAAGAAGGAAAATTACAAAAACAAATATCTTAGAAATTTACTCACATTGAAATCATAAAACCAATGAAAGAGATATCCTAAAATGGACATGTAAATCCCCTTATTTTTAATTATAATAATAATAAAATACATTCATAGGTATTGTATACATCACACAACAAAAATTAGTGGTAATTATGATATGTATCTCACAGAAATTAAAGTTAGATGAGAAAGACCCTTTCCTCGAGTTCGATTCATCATGATTATTATTTTTCATCCTAAATAATAAAAATATGTTAATTATTTATTTATATTTAGAACGATTTTTAATTTTATTATTACATTATATTATCTTAAATAAATTTTACATATAATTACTTAATCAATTAATTTTATGTAAGATGTTTTGACCATATTCGGATTATGTGTCAAAAATGACTTAGGTAGGTAGAATATGGTCAAAAAATTCATTATATAAACATATAAAAAATAATAATCATGAAAAAATTAAAATACTAAAATATAAATTATTCTTTTAAAACCAATAATTAATTATTTTTTTGAAAAAGGAATGAACATTATGATCATGGAAATGGTAGGTCGTATGTATGCATGAGTAACATTTCCATTTTTCAATGATAATTATGAAAAGAATGTAAGTAATATTTATCATTATAGGATGATCATTATATAATAAAAAAATTATATTTTGTTAGATATATAATTATCCATATACTTATATATATCGTTCTTGTGATGATAATGGAATCACATCTCGTCGAGGTGACAATTTCCCACATGTCGATGAACGACGTTATCAATTTTTTAGTGTGTGAAATTATAATAAAAAACTAATATATAATATTTCAATAAATGTAATTATGTAATTAATAACATAATTATTTCATTTATATGATACATATTCATTATATTTTGCCTTATTACCTTCCAAGTAACGCATTAGTGAAAAACATATCACATCACTTCGTGAGGCGGTGGTCCTCCGTACACACGAATGACGTTATCGTATCTCATAGTAAATATAACTTAAAAAAGGTATGAATTTTAAAACTTCTACAGAGGTATAATAGTTTTATAAATATCATATATAACCATTATATCCATCATTATACCCAACTGTGATAGGTGGTAATGGAAAAATTAATGACATGGTTTTACAAGGCAGTATTCCACCTTACACATGAATGATGATTTTGTAACCCATTTTATGGATTTTTTGTGGATGTGTAGAGACCATGTTTTTTCCCTGCAAGACTTTGTAATATTTCTACATATAATTCTAGAGCTATCCTCTAAGATGGCGTGTGATTCAGA
This sequence comes from Viscum album, assembly GCA_963277665.1. Lineage (NCBI taxonomy): Eukaryota > Viridiplantae > Streptophyta > Magnoliopsida > Santalales > Viscaceae > Viscum > Viscum album. The sequence continues at coordinate 73,313,935 of OY728142.1, forward strand.
GGCCCAGTGTTCTCGGAATTAATTTTATAAAAATATTAAGTGTTTGCATACTATGCAAATGGATGGGTTGTGTTTCCTCCTTAACAGTAACTCTGATAGGAAATATGAGGGCACAGTTGCGTCCGGAGAATTCCTTTTACCCTAGGCAGGGTGTAAATGTTGCGGGTGCGGGCATGCTGTGACAGATATTGCCTACGGGAAAAATCAACGTTTTAAAAAAATGACTTAGTGATTTTTATCATTGATGTCCCTTTCAAATAAATTTCAAACGAAGTCTTAGAATGGAAATCTGAGACATCCGTTGAGTTCAAAATGGGTCATTTTTTCATGTCGCGATATAAAATGAGAGGGCACAGTAGTTTCGGATTCCACGCAAAGTGGATTCTTCTATAAATAGAAGAATAGGAGTTTGGAGTCGGGGTTCTACCTTCTCTATCCTTTCTATCTATATCTCTCCTATTCTTCATTGTTCTACATCGTTCTTTGCTGAATCAAGGAGGGATTTTCACTGAAACCTCGACGGATCGAAGCGGGATCTCAGCGGGTGCATCACAAACGTCGAACGGCCGGATCGAGGTAGGATTTCGGTTGTGTTTTCTTCCCCTTTGTAAATTTTGTAGTTTTAGAAACATAAATTTTAGAATTGGGGTGTTGGCCGAACGAACACGACCAACGACCGAGCAATGTATTATCTATCGTTCTTGGGCGTTTTTTGTCCAAATTTGTGGATGCACCAAATCCGGTCGGATTGTTGATCGGGGACAGGTGCTGCGAAGGCCTTGCCCCGAGGATCCCAAATCCTCTTTTGGTTTTGGAATCGGGTCGCCAGAGCGGTGGTGGTGGCCGTCGGAAGCCCCGACTCCGGTAAGGGGGGGGATGGAGGTTGGGGAGGTGCAACAGTGGAACCGGTGCTCGACCGGTGTTTGGAAGCCAGTGGACGAGTGGAGTCTGGGGGTTGAGGCATCGAGCAGCAAGTGAGGCCGGGAGCATAGTGCTCCGGTGGGCTTCGGTCGGGGGTTAGATTTAGGTTGAGCAGTGTCGGGTGCGGCAGGCCGAAGGCGGTGTACGGCCAAAGGAGTAGACCAGGCGGAGCCCGGCAGCAGAGTGGGGGAGCCAGGCCGACATCGGTGTCGGGCAGCATGGGTCGTGGTGGTGCATCCGGAGGAGGAGGCGTCGGCGTCCAGTGGGCAATCGCGGTCAAAGGGGAAGTCGGCAGAGGAGGCGTCGGCGTCCAGTGGGCCGTCGTGGTCTAAGGGGAATCCAGAGAAAGATCACAGCGCGAGCCGCCGTGCTCAGTAGGAGGAACCTGAGGCCTGACATCAGGTGTGTAGGGGAAGCATGAACCCGAACTTTGCGGGTCCTGCTGGCGCGACGAGGAAGACCGGACAAAGGTCGTTCTACTGGGAGATGAGGACCCGCACATTGCGGGTCCTGCTAGGCGACACGGAGAAGACGGACCAAAAGGCCAATCTGCTGGGGAGAACTAGACCCGAGGGGTCCGGTGCGGCTAGAGAGGGCCATGGAAAATGGGCCACGGCTCGGCCGCGGGCCGCCGGTTCAGACCGGGCCGGCCGGGGTGAACCGGCCAGGTTGGGCCCCCTTGCGTTCGGGGGCCCGTTATTTTCAAACGGCATGTCCGTTTGACGCGCCGTCTGCGGCTGCAGTTCTGTATTAGTGAGACGGAATTTTTTCAGTATTATTTGGTGTTTTGGGTTCTTCAACAGAAGACAGGTGACCTAGAATGCTTTAGTTTGATAATATTAAATTAATATTAAAGTTACAACAAGCGTGGATCGCAAGTCGGGTGGCCGTTTAACGTGTCGTCGGAGGCGCGGTGGCCCCGGAGCTGAGATGGTTCTTCCAAAGTTGGTTTAGAACCATTGCGGGTTGGTTTCGTTGCTTGGTGGCACGAAATGCTAAAAGTGAATAAATAATTAATTAATTAGTTAATTAATTAATTGTTACGTAGGACCTAACTCCTACTTGGGATGTCTGATTGACGCGCCGTAAGTGAGAGTGTGACCACAGTCATCGTGCCGACTTTTTGAGATGTTCTCCAAAGAGTTTGGGTTAGAGACATGGTGCGGGCCCCATAGTGCCTAGTTCGCACATTTTATGGTGAAATGCCACTTTTTCACCCGACATTCGTATGGGGTGTTTGAGAACTCATTTCTGAGTGTTTTTCTGAGCGGATTGCAACGGTGCAATCTGCCCGCCTAAATTCGGGCCTGAGGAGTGGGCCCCACGAGGCGGATCTCAGGCGTATGCTTTGTTTTTTATTACTTATGCTTTCGAAATCCATTTAGGGAAAATGAATTTCTGATGCCACGTGGTTATCCACAAGGAATGTAATGGTACGATCTGTGTGACGTGTTTCGGGATCGAGGTGTGGGCCCCACAGGGCCCCGTTTGCATATAACGCGGGGAGTTGCAGCTTTTGAATTCAGAGTCCATTTTAGGCGTCGTTAGCGGCATTGTGACCCTGGCATCGAGAAAAGTTGACAAGGGTGGTTTCAGGCGTTGAAGCCGAACTTGAGGTGTGGGCCCCATTGGCTGTCTTTTGAGCTGTGTGTAGTGTACTGTGACTTTTTCCTCGGGCATCTGTTTGGGGTGTATGAATAGTCGTTTCGTTGTGTTTTTCCAAGAGCATCACAATGTCGGAGTTCGCCCAACCTCTTCCGGGACCGAGGTGTGGGCCCCACGAGAAGCCGCATGGGCATGAAGCGGTGTTGAATCACTTTTCCATTGGGAGCCCATTTCCAGCGAGTGAGTTGTCAATCTCTCATGTTTTTCCATGAGGAATACAACAGTGTAATCTGTCTGGGAGAGCAGAGTCTCTTTTAGGATCTCATTAAATGTGGAAACATGAATGGGTGTTGGTCTGAGGTTCCTTTGACGCACTCTGAACCTACGCACTATAGCGATGTTAGTGACACCCAGTGATGGCCCGGGCAGTGTGGAGCTATCAGCCTAGTTTCGGGTTTACCCTCCAATGAGGCTAAGTAGTGGGATATCTGTTGAGTTTAGGGTTTACCCTCCAGCAGGGCGGGGTATTGGCTGACGTTATCTTATGGTTTACCCTCCAGCAGGGCTGGGCAGTGGGTTACCTGATGACCTCTTGTGGTTTACCCTCTAGTAGGGTTGGGTAGTGGGTTACCTTACATGCTCTTGTGGTTTACCCTCCAGTAGGGCTGGGCAGTGGGTTACCTGATGAGCTCTTGTGGTTTACCCTCCAGCGGGGCTAGGTAGTGGGTTACTTAAAGACCACTTGTGGTTTAACCTCAGGCGGGGCTGGGAAGTGGGTTACCCGATGACATATTTCATACTCAGACCTTTCAATGAGGATAGTCAGTGACTTTTCTCCATGGTTACCGGAGTGGGACCCTTGGTTGTTCATTTTAGCAATGAGGCAGCTTGGGCGTGCGGGTTTGTTGGGCACTAGAGATGGGTATCCTTTGAACTGTCGGCAACTTTTCCTGGGCTGATCTTGGAGATTGACATCGCCTCACACACTCGTTCAGGTTTCTTTTTTAGCATATATATATTCATCCTACTTTAATTTCCACTCCTAGGGTTCAGTTACTCTTCTTCTATGAGGGGCAAAGACACGTTGGGTATGCCACGTGCTTTCTTTGTCTAGCTCCTCTTGGATGGATGAGCCTGATTCAATTCTCTTGTCAGGTTGAGCTGTACTCTCTCTTTAATACTCTTACACTATTCTTGTTCCATCTACTTCTCACCATCTGAAATATCTACCTTTTCCCCCTCGAGATTTCAGGGAATCCTACTAAGTATCCTTATACTCACCCCTACTTGGGTTTTCCCTGCACTTGGTGTGCCCTTGCAGACGGCGGACAGGTCGATCGAGACTATAGAGGAGCATAGAGGACAAAAGATCTTGGGCTGTGTTCAGTGGATGTATGAGGATTTTTGGTTGTGAGACTCACCATCAATTTACTTTGGTTTTCTTATTTCTAGGTTGTGGCACCTTTCTAGTTGGACACATGTTTTTCCCCTTTTTGTTCTGTTATATTGTCAGCACTTTACTTTTACTAGTTAGAGGTTGATGCATGTATGTTGCTTTCCCTTTTCGTAGCAGAGTTGCATCTTGGTTTTCTTTCTCGGCACTCTTGCATTGAGTTATCCATGTGTGTGTGTCTACAGTTTCTTAGGAAAATGCCTCCCCTAGTTTGTTGTTCCTTCAGTGCTAGTCGCCAGCCCCTGGACTATGGAGGAGGGCATGGGGTAGTTACGGCTCGAGCCCTGGTACGGGTCGGGATGTGACAAAGTGGTATCAGTGGGGGTTCATTCCTCGAGGCATTTTTTGGACATCCCTAAAAAGGAATTGGTTGAGTTTTGGGGAAATAGTGTCAACGTGTCTCGAGAGTAGCCGTTAGGCCAGGGAGTCCAATGATGGTGTGGGGACCGACATATCTGTTCACCAGGACCTTGATAACCCACTTGTCGACTGGGAACACTGAGACACTTGTTTCAGGAAATTTGGTTTGTGCATCATATAGGACTGAGTCTTTGATTGTCCTTCTTTAGTTATCTCCCCATCGTTTTTGATACATATATGCTCATTTGACCGCGGTATTCCTTGATTGGATTCCAGATGTCTCAGCGATGATATCCAGCTAGGATACTAGCTCATGTTTGTGACAACGACTCCATGAGCGACAAGGCCTCTATTCCATATCCATCAAACTATTACCCTTTCTCCACGAGGATTGGCAGTATCACCTCCACCTGTGGAGTAGCAGATAGTACTGGTCGTGGGGGACGGTGATGAGTGCAGGTTGGGGGAACTACGTGAGTTCCAGTGTCAGATACTACTGAGGTTCCACGGTGAGCTATACCCTCAGACAGTGAAGGGTTGGCCAGAGTCGGTGGTTCACCACTTCAGGCTTGCTCAGACACTGATAGGTTGATGGTGGCTTTGACAGCCAGTCTTTCAACCAAGTGGTTTGGAGTTAGTATATCCAGGGTTACTCAGATGCACGATGAGTCGGTACTCTCATGGGATGACTTCTAGCAGCTATTTTTTTAGAAGTACTACCTCTTCTACTAACACTTTTTACTGTTTCGGGAGCCGCTGGGGCTTCAGCGGGGAGTGATGGCAGTGCCTGAGTATGCGACTGGGTTCGTAGACCTTACTCAGTGCACTTTGGACGTGGTCCATAATGGAAACTTCTGAGCACAGAAGTTTGAGCGAGGTCTCTGTAGAGGAGATTCATGCCACCATAGTGCCCTTGTGCATACTCACCCATCTCGGGGTGCTGGAGCAGGCACTGGTGATAGAGAAATTTTTGTTAGAGGGATGTCGATTGGTAGGGCCTCGGCGTTGGAGGTCTCCCTTTGATGAGACTCAGGCACATGGTCGGGGGGGCACATAGAGCACTGAGAAAACCCAGGTAGAACTAGTGCTATGTTTGTGATGTGCAGGGTCACGTGGTGTGAGACTACTCAACCAAATGTGATGAGTTTCTAAGATAGTTGGTACATGCACCACCATGACAGAGGTACTGTCGTGATCAGAGGACCCCCAGGTGAGGACATGACGGTCCCTAGGGAGGCGGTGTTGGTAGAAAAGTAGGAAGAACTGCGTGTGGCGAATGACGTTTCGAGGACCTTCCACCACCACTAGGCAGCCCATGTCAGGCTCAGGGAGTTGACGAAGGGGACCACAGGTGGCTGTGTGCTTTATATGTCCACAATCCTTCAACGCGTGAGATTATAAGAGGTACACTCTATTTCTTTTTATAATTTTCTCAGTAGGACTTGTTAGACAATGTACGAGGTACTCTTTTTTGTCTAACTCCTTGTGCGAGGGGTTACTGAGGGTGACTCAAGGCATCAGTGTAACCTTGTGTTGGTGTTTTCCGACCTAGATTTGAATGCACGAGAAGGAGGGGTTCTTCCCCCACTGAGACACATTTTTGTAATGAAATCAAAACAATGAGTGAGAGTCAGTGCCACCCAAAGCGGATAGTATTGAGGTGCAGTGGATGAGTCCCTATGACATGTGCATTCATGGAGGGGTTGTGCGGTGGAGTGTCAGAGCAGGTTCTGGATTTTCTAGTGGGGCTTTTCTGCTTGACCTCCCTTCTCTTGAGGTTCCACTAGTGGGTTTGGCGGAGTGCCTATTTTGGGGATTACTCTTCATTTGAGAGGGGAAAATACACGTGGGGTATGACATGTGCTTCCCGTGTCTAGCCTCTGGCGGGTGGATGAGTTTGGTCACCTGCCCTGTTCATTGGTACATTGCATGATCAACTTAAATCTTGATACTTTTATCAAGTATAGGTCAAGGTGATGGAAACCCCATAAATAGAACTACGCGTTTCACTATGTGTGCTGGTAGTGGTGGTCTTTGCCCTGAGAATGTGGAGACTCTGTCTTCTGGGAGAGTGCTCTGTGGTTTTATCAGACTGCCAGTGTCTTAGGTGAACCCACACCCATAGAGACTTGAACCTTAGGCGACGGTGCTGGTTGAAATTTTTGCAATACTGTGATGTCGAGGTGGTATATGTTTCGGGAAAATGGTTATGTTGTAGCAGGTTTCCATAGCAGAGAGCCTTGGTTGTGATGCACCGACTCTGAAAACTAGTGTGGCCGAATATCCTTGGGTGTTTCCCCAGATGGGTATTTTGTAGGAGGGAATCACGAGACCATGTTCAAGGAAAAAATTTAGATTTTTGTCAAGATGTGGAAAGTAGAGGTTCGGATGGAGATTTCCCCCAAGTTTCTTTGGGCCATTCAGAATCATGCAAGTGGTTGAGAGGTTGCCTATCATCTTGAACTACCCTCCCAATTGTAACAGTGGGCACACGGTGCCTTCCACGTGTCGTAGTTGATGATATGTGTGCGTATTCATATTCATGTCATCGAAAGTAGCAGACCTTGTGTGTACGAACCATCTGTAAAGTCCTGTGTTTTTGAATCAGGTTAAAATACGAATGTTTTCGATTTATTTTTCGATTTATCGATGGATCATTTATCTTAATCCGAGATCTGGAATTTTATTCTCAGTGTTGGAACACCTAATGGTGTCGTTTTTGTAATTGTGTAATTACCCGATAAATTTTAGCAGGTGTCCTGATGAGTCTCGGGTGAACCGGATCCAGAAAAATACATTTTAATGGATCTGTATGGGCAGTGCATGGTTACGATCCAACCTGTGTAGTTTATCTTATTTAATAAATTATTATTATTATTATTTGTTAATTAAATATGATTATATAAGAGATTTCAGTTAATTAAAATAAAGTATTCATAATAATAATAATGAAGTTATTATTACTATTATTGTGGTTGTTAAACTTATTTAATGTTAGAGAATTAATTAAATGGCAGTTGAAGGTATTTACATGGCTTTTGGGATTATCAGAGAACCATTTTATATAAATAAAGAGTGCAAGAATTATTAAAGGACCATTTATTAATAAATATAGGAATGTTCTATTAATAATAATTTCATTGTTATTTTTATGGAGTCTAAATTATTTGGATAATTTTATATTTTAATTTCATGTCAAATGAGTGTATCATTTATGATAATTAAAGGTGGCTTTTGAGCTTCTCAAAGAAACTTTTAATTAAATGAGGGGTTATGGGTTGGAGTTTTATCATATTAATGATATTGTAATAAATTGGGGGTTTAGTATTTTTAAATAAATGAAAGTTTGAATAATAATAATAATTGTATTATAATTTTTGTGGTTACATAGTTAAATAAATGTTAAAAGAATTTAATGATCAATATGGAGTTTTATAATTAATTATGAAACATTTATTACGAGAATAATAAATTAAGGTTAAAAAAGAATTAGATAATTAATGTATATTTAAATGGGGAGGTTGAACATAATTAAAAATGGGGTTTTATTGTTTCTTTTAATACAATTTAATTATGGGGTTTGTCAAAGTTCTGTTTTTCTTTAATGGGGTGTAATATATAGGTGAATTTAATGAGGCTTTTGGGTATTTCGATGAAACGCCTAATTAAATAAGCAGTTTTGAATTTAATGAATGTGTGTGGTAATTTAATAGAGTTGTTTGGTTATATCAAAGGTTTGAGTAATATTAATTATATTTTTTTTATTATGATTTTATGAGTGTCATAATTATTGATCATTATGGATATTATTATTATAAATAAAAATATTAATGAATTTGGGAGTTTTGGATGGATTTAAAAAATATGAATGTTTTAATAATAATAATAATAATTTAATTAATATTATTATTTTTTTTAATTAATTAAATTCAATGAAAAACGTTTCTATTAATTGTGGGAAAGGAATTTTTTTGATGTCAAAGGGATTTTAATTTACTTGAGAAGTAAAGGAGAGTTTGATTTTCCCAATGAAACGATTCCTTTAAGAAGGATTATTTGGGGAGTTTTTTTTTACTTTTTAGATAAGTGTTTAATGTGTATAATAATAATAATAAAATGAGTATTATTATTATATTTTATTATTATTATTATCGCATTAATGGTAGTATTATTATTTGGTTTTAAGAGTATATTAATAACTACTATTAATGGAAATTAATTTAGGGGTTTGAAAAAGAAAATAAAGGGAATTGAATTCCCCTCTTTTTCCTCCCTACGCACAAGGTGCAACATGAACGCAATAGTGCACCCCATGAAGTGGCCCCTTCCACCCTCCTTTGAGCTCCCTCCTCAGTATGAGCTCCTTCCCGCGGTCCTACCAAGTGGCACACGAACCCCCGAGCGACCCTCCCTGCAGAAGCGCGACACCCGGGCGGAGCTCCTACAGTGTGCGACATCCGTGGCACAACCCCCCTCCAGGGAATACCTAGAGGCACACCACCCCTCTCCTGGACTCCACTTTGCGTGAGATGATTCCCCTCATAATCTTCAAAAATATTTTTTACTTCATCAAGGTGAGTCCGTCAACGTATAACTGGTGATTCACATCGATCATTTGACTCCTCTCCCTCACCTTGTTTTCTCAGCTAAAACCCAAAGGTTCAGGTTTAATTCGATCGTTGCGTTCCTCTATTTTTATGATATATGAATGTTGACTCAGGACCCATTGGTCCATAATATGACATTCACCGCCAAGGGCGAGGCAGATGGTCTCAAATTATCTTTTCGCCGTTGGTTCAGGTTAGTTTCTAAACCCAAGGTTTGGATTTGCACCGATTATATTAAGGCATGTTAAATTTTTTTATGAGTTCCTGGGACCAAGTTAGAGGTGTGTTGTTCATTACAACTTTGATTCTAGTTACCAGTTTAATATATGTCATTTCCATAGATCAATGTAGATAACACGTACACACACACACAAATATATATATATATATATATATATATATAAGCGTGCGCATGTGCGATTACGGACCAGTTGTGGACTGGTTGCTGCCACGTACATTAAAGCGCTTCAGATTTAAAATTGTGCCACCCCGAGGTAGGGTCACAAATCTTTAACACTTTATTTTAAGGATGATGGCTTCATTAAATATATTTAGAATGTATGTTTCCATGATTATGATATGTCGATGCATGAAACATTTGATGTTATTAAATGATTTTTCCCACATGAGATAAATGAGGGCTTGAACTTGTGTTGTTTTTAAGCATGTTTTGATAATTTGGATAAAGTGATATGATTAAACAGTTAAATGATTTGAATGGGCATAATGTATAATAGGGTAAATAATTGTAGAATTAATTAGCAAGTCACGAGTTGGAATAAAATTTGTGGCTTTTATTGATGATTCAGAATATTGAATATTTGACATGTTCAAAAGTATAAATTGGAAATTGGAAATAATTAATGGACGGATTAATTATTACATGTTAAATGTTAAATGGTTAATTAATTTATGATTGTTTTAAGAGATAACATTTAATTAATTAATTTTTGAATTAATTAATTTCCATGCGTTAAATTAAGACTGTGAATTGATTGTTTGTTATGCTTGTTGGCCAAGGGTACTTTTTGATACTTGTTAGAATTACATGCATTAAGTTGTCTTGGATGGAGTTGTTCTATATTATGAGATGATGCATGAGATGGTTTCTAAATATATGGGCTTGTTCAGCATGTTTTGTGATGATTATAATGTGCATGTACATTGTTAAAGTACTGGACGAATCATTGTTTGAGTGGACGGGTTCATTCTTATTAACAAATTTGGATAATTAAATGTTGCATTAGTTATTTATTTGTCTTACTAAGAACAACTAATTGCTAATTAATTATTTACTATTGAGATTATGAATGGTTAATTAAGGGTTGAATTTTGATGAGCGATTTATGTTGGTAATTAGATGTTTAATTAATTAACAGATTGGATTAAATAATTTATGAAATAATTAATGGTTGGTTGTGGGGTGTTGGACATGGTATTCTATAACAATGATAAAAATATGTGTATTATTGATAAACGGGTTGCGAGACTGAGACTGATGCTCCAAATACTCACGGGGTGCAAGACATGGTGTTATACACCCATCTAGTAAGAACATATTCTTTTATGGGACAGGGACTGATGCTCCAAATACCCATGGGTTGTGAGACATGGATTGATGATCCGAATACTCATGAGGGTGCTAGATATGATGTTCTACACCCATTAATTAACATTGGACTATGGGTCTAATTGTTCATGCATGAAATGAGTTTAATGGTTAATGAAGGCTGTTGTGACATTATGATTTCTGAATTGATTATGAGAAAGGGTTCAGACTTTTTTATGAATTGGGTGAACCAATTTTATTGGACGGTCTCAGACATAGTATATGAAAGGTTGAATAGAAAAACTTATGACCTGTTATCCAAGACAAAGCACATGCTTGGAATTTTTCTCTACTTTGATTACTTAGATGGTCTTTAGAGACATCTCTGGTGAGTGACTATTACAGGAGATGTTGGCTGTAAGACAAATCTCAAGACCTTCATAATTTATTAAGATTAGAATAATTAATAAACAATGAATGATTATGAAATGAATATTGAGTATGTATGAAAAATGTATAATGCAGGTTTAGAAACCAGCTGAGGGTTGAAGCAGTTACTGGGGTGTATAGTTACATTGTACCATTTACTTAATTTATGCATGCCTTCACTAGTTATAAGTTATTTATTAAATGTCTAGTTTGGGGTAGACACCGGTGGTCCCAGCCTACTGAGATTTATATCTCACACCCACTTGGGCCGCCATTGCACTGGGTACCCGAGTAGATTCTATTTGTTTGCAGGACTTTGCTATTTGTATTTACTTAGGAGTTAGGAGCACAAGACCGAGCGGAGGATCGGGATGCTCGAAGAGATCTCCCTTGGGGATTTGAGTATTTATTTATTTATTTATTCATTGAAATGTAAATCATACTATTTTGTTCATTGTTTTCTACTTCTGTGCCCTTATCATGTCATGCATGAATCTATTGTATAATTTGGAATTGGCCATTTGTTTTGTACAAGATTTATAAAATATGCTTTCTACTACTTATTCATTTATTATTCCGTTTCCGCTATTTATTTCCTTTTCCTATTTTTGAACACTAAAATGAGGGTATAGTCTCCCCAATGACTATCCTTAGACCCTCGCTTCTAGTCGGTAGCCTCTGGCATACGCGGAGGTGCTCTTGAGGTCATATGGTGACCATTCCTGCTACCGGTTTAGTAGTGAGTCGTGTCAGGACGTTAAAAATTGGTATTAGAGCTTTAGGTTTTCTTTCTTTTCCTTTGTATTTATGTTTTGGACATGGTAGATAAGAGACTAGGAATGTGTCAGTGCTTGGGTTAATATCCATGCTTGGGACTGATCACATCATGTACGTTAAATGACCAAGTGGAAAGTGATGGGAATTGATGTTTGTACTATTAGAGGTTATAATTGATATGATTTCACCTTGAGTGACTGGTGTGTTTTCTGCTATTTATTGATTTTGAGAATTTTGAAAAATAATTGTCTTGGCCAGATATGGCACGGATGTTTCGTACATGTAGCATCTTAGTCTCTTATATATTCACATTTCATGCATATAACATGCCATGTAGTTGCGTTAGTAGGATACATGCTAATTTGCATTGTGTTCCTAGGGTGTAATGGCATGTTTTGATCTACCTTAGCCTGCCTCTCTAGATATCTTGTTTCGGTAATAGATTTAACATGCTTGAGTGATTATATTCCATATTATTTCAAGTTATTAGCATGTTTTGTTGTTGTGACATTCTTATGTGTTATAGCATATTGTTTTGTTACTGTTTATGTTAACATGTTAGAGATTATTTGGATATATGAAAGGGGTGCTAAAGATGAAATGTTAAATAAATGATAATTGTGATAATTGAGAGACAAATTCTAGTGATGAGGTGTATGGGAACCTTATCGATTGATAGATGGCCACCCATGTTTTTTAACCTTATACAACCATAATATGTTTGAAAATGGTTACAAATGTCAAACTACTAAGTTTTGATTATAATGAACTATTTTTTGGTTTCTTTTGGAAGAACCCAGATTGAATAAATGAGAACATTAGAGGTCTCTTTTTTGGTAAAAGGAATTTAGATTCTAAATTACCTGTTTATATTTGAGTAACGTTGAATGATGATTAAAGAGGATGTTTGTGATGACATGCCTATTTTTTTCCATAGGTTTTTTTTGAAAACCAAGTGACATGTTTTGAAGATTTACTTGTGTGTATGCTGAAATTCATTCAAATGTTAAAAGGTTGAAATGAATAAATTGAAATTCCTAAAAGAAAAAGGTGTATTTTAACCATATGATTACTGTTTTGTGTGACCAAGAGAGAGGGTTGATTTTTATGTTTCTTAAGGGGATAACCCATGGTAGGTAGTACCCATATAATGTTCTGGGATATTAAAGTAAGTTTGTCCCACTACTCGAGAGGACTTCTTGGGACTCAGTTGTTTTTCCACACTGATAGGTTTATGTTACAGATTTTATGATCAATGTTTAACGTGGTGATCATGGTTCGAGGAATGTCACACACATGCATTAATGTATTCTAAAAACACATGTTGGTGAGCGGCTAATCTTTTCTTGAGAGGTCAATGAAAATCCTAAGGTGGGTATTGTTGCATCATTTTTGATAAACGTGTTAGAAGGTGATGTCGAGATTTTAGAACAGAGTTGTCTTGTATTATTTTGACTGATCTTCTTAAATGAACTTGGTAGGTCAGTTGATTTACAAGTGGTTCTCGATGTCTTCTCAGGGACGAGATGTTTTTAAGGTGGGTATATTGTAATGTCCCGTGTTTTTGAACCGAGTTAAAATACAGATGTTTTTGATTTTTTTCGGATTATCAACGGTTCATTTTTTTTATACAGATCTCTGGAATTTTATTCTAAGTGTTTAAACACCTAATGGTGTCGTTTCTGGAATTGTGTAATTACCTAATAAATTTTTTGCGGGTGTCCCAATGAGTCTCAGTTGCACCGGATCCAGAAAAATCTACTTTAATGGAACTGCATGGGCAGTGCATGGTTGCGGTCCAACCTGTGCAGTTTAACTTATTTAATATAATTTTAATATTATTATTACTTTTAATTAAATGTGATTATACGAGAGATTTGGATTAATTAAAATAAAGTTTTAATTATAATAAGAATAATAAAGTTATTATTACTATTATTGTGGTTGTTAAATTTATTGAATGTTAAAGAATTAATTAAATGGAAGTTGATGGTATTGATGTGGCTTTTGGGTTTCTCAAAGAACAGCTTTATTTAAATTAAGAGTTTCAAAATTATTAAATGACCATTTATTATTAAATGGAGGAATGTGCTAATAATAATAATGTCATTGTTATTATTACAGAGTCATAAATTATTTTGATACTTTGATATTTTAATTGCATTGTAAAGGAGTGTATCATTTATGAGAATTAAATATGTCTTTTGATCTTCTCAAAGAAACGTTTAATTAAACGAGGGGTTATGGGTTGGAGTTTTTATCATATTAATGACATTTTAATAAATTTGGTGTTTGGGTTTTTTAAATAAATGAAAGTTTGAATAATAATAATAATAATGTTATTATTATTTTTGTTGTTACTTAGTTAAATAAATGTTAAAAGAATTTATTGATCAATATGGAGTTTTATAATTAATTACGAAACATTTATTACAAGAATAATAAATGAAGGTTAAAAATGAAATGGACAATTAATGTGGATTTAAATGGGGAGGTTGGACATAATTAAAATAGGTGTTTTATTGTTTCTTTTAATACAATTTAATTATGGGGTTTTTCAAAGATATATTTTTATTTAATGAGGTGTAATATTTAGGTGAATTTAATGATGTTGTTGGGTATCTCAATGAAACGCTTAATTAGATAAGCTGTTTCGAATTTAATGAAGGAGTGTGGTTATTAAATAGAGTTTTTGGGTTATATCCAAGGATTGAGTAATAATAATTATATTTTTATTATTATGGTTTTACGAGTGTCATAATTATAGATCATTATGGATATTATTATTATAAATAATAATAGTAATGAATTGGGGAGTTTTGGTTGGATTTTAAAAAAATGAAAGTTTTAATAATAATAATACTGATGATTTAATTATTATTATTATTTTGTTAATTAATTAAATTCAAGTAAAAATAATTTTTATTAATTGTGGGAAACGAATTATTTTTTTTGAAGTCAAAGGGATTTTAATTTAATTGAGGAGTAAATGGGAGTTTTATTTTCTCAATGAAAAGTTTCCTTTAAGAAGGATTAATTGGGGAGTTTTTTTACTTTTTAGATAAGTGTTTAATGTGTATAATGATAATAATAAAATGAGTATTATTATTATCTTTTATTATTATTATTATCACATTAATGGTAGTGTAATTATTGGGTTTTTAGAGTTTAATAATAACTGTTATTAATGGCAATTAATTTAGGGGGTTGAAAAAAAATAAAAGAAATCCAATTCCCCTCTTCTTCCTCCCTACACACAAGGTGCAACACGCATGCAGCAAAGCACACCATGACACGACCCATTCCTCCCTCCTTCAAGCTCCCTCCTCGGCATGATCTACTTCCCGTAGTGCGACCCAGAGGCATGGCAACCCCCGAGCGACCCTCCCTGCAGCAACGTGACACCCGGGCGGAGTTCCTGTAGCGCGCGACCTCCATGGCGCAACACCCCTCCGTAGAATACTTAGAGGTGCACCACCCCTCTCCCGGAATCCACTTTGTGTGCGATGATTCCCCTCGTACTCTTCAAGAATCTTGTTTGCCTCGTCAAGGTGAGTCTGTCTGTGTATAACTGGTGATTCGCATCGATCATTTGACACCTCTCTCTCGCCATGTTTTCTCAGCTAAAACCGAAATGTTCGGGTTCAATTTGATCGTTGCGTTCCTCTATTTTTAGGATATGCGAATGTTGACTTGGGACCCAATGGAAAATAATCCGACATCCGCTGCCAAGGGTGAGGCAGATGGTCTCAAATTGTCTTCCCGCCATTGGTTTGGGTTAGTTTCTAAACCCGCGGTTTGGTTTTGCACCAGTTATATTAAGGCCTGTTAAATTTTTTTTATGAGTTCCTGGTACCAAGTTAGAGATGCGTTGTTCATTACAAATTTGATTCTGGTTACCGGTTTAATATATGTAGTTTTCATTGATCAATGAAGACAACGTGCACACACAAACACACACACACACATATACATATAGATATATATATATATATAAAGGTGTACACAGGTGCGATTATGGACCAGTTGTGGACTGGTTGCCTCTAAGTAAATTAAAGTACTCTGGATTTAAAATTGTGCCACCCCCAGGTAGGGTCTCAAATCATTAACACTTTATTATAAGAATTATGGCTTCTTTAAATAAATTGAGAATGTAAGTTTCCTTGATTATGATATGTCAATGCATGACACTATTGAAGTTATTAAATAATGCCTCCCATGTGAGCTAAATGAGGGATTGAACTAGTGTTATTTTTAATCATGTTTTTCCAATTTTGTTAAAGTTATATGATTAAAAAGCTAAATGATTTGAATGGGCAGAATGAATAATAGGGTAATTAATTGTAGAATTAATTACCAAGTCATGAGTTGGAATAAAATTTGTGGCCTTTATTGATGATTGGTAATATTGAATATTTGACATGTTCAAAAGTATAAATTAGAAATTGGTAATAATTAATGGATGGATTGATTATTACATGTTAAATGTTAAATGGTTAATTAATTTATGATTGGTGTAAGGGATAATATTTAATTAATTAATTTTTGAATTAATTAATTTTCATGCATTAAATTAAGATTGTGAATTGATTGTTTGTTACGACTATTGACCACGGGTACTTTTTGATACTTATTATATTTCCATGCATTAAGTTGTCCTCGATGGAGTAGTTTTATATTATGAGATGATGCGTTAGATGTTTGCTAAATATATGGGCTTGTTCAGTATTTTTTGTGATGATTATGACATGAATGTAAATTGTTAATGTCCTGGATGAATCACTGTTTGAGTGGACGGGTTAAGACTTGATAACGAATTTGGATAATTAAATGTTGAGTTAATTATTTATTTGGATTTCTAAGAATAATTAATTGTTAATTAATTATTTACTATTGAGATGATGAATGGTTAATTAAGGGTTTAATTTTGACAGGTAATTTATGTTGTTAAATAGTTGTTAAATTAATTAACAGATAGGATTAATAAATTTTTGAAATAATTAATGGATATTTGTGGGGTGTTAGACATGGTGTTCTACACCAATGATAAGTATATATGTATTATTGATAAATAGGTTGTGAGATAGGGGCTGAGGCTCCAAATACTCATGGGGTGCTAGACATTGATTTCTTCACCCAGCTTGCAAGAAAATATTCTTTTATGGGACAAAGAGATGTTGGGTGTAAGCCGAATTTCAAGACCTTCATAATTTATTAAGATTTGAATAATTAACAAAGGAGGAATGATAATGTAATGAATATTGAGTATGTATGACAAATGCATAATGAAGGTTCAGTCACCAGATAAGGGTGGAAGCAGGTACTAGGGTATATAGTTACATTGTACCATTTACTAAATTTAGGGATGCCTTCACATGTTGACGCACGCCTATCATATGGTATGGAAAAAGAAAATTTATTTTCCTAATGCAGCGTAGTGGCTGACCAGGGTCGTTTCACTTGAGGAGCATTGAAGTCAGTTCAATCACTTATTCTAGTTCGCCTAATCTAATTCTTTTTGTTGTTTTATATTTTAGGAAATAAATGGAATTTAATAAAATAAATAAAATTCATAATTTATAAGAAAGTAAACTTTAATTTTAAATTACCATGAAATTCTAAATAGAATATAATTAGATAAGAAAGGAAGTTTTCCCGAGAGAACATACAGGGAGCACCTTCATTGGCCAGCTTCAAATATTCTTAGTGAAGACACTCCATCGTATGTGTGTGCACCTTAGTCTACCCAGGTTATGAATGAAAATTATACTTAGATAACTCCAAGAACACCCTCAATCCACCACCTCAATCAAGGGAAAATGGTTATAGATTAAGAAGTTAATCTTTAGACAACCATAGTGAGGATTACACCCAATATAAATTATCCTTAGAATTAACTCAAATAATATTAAAAACATGATCTTATGTTAAAGAACCTGATTACTCCCTCGGGATATTCCTTAGATTAGTTACTCATGATCATGAGTATTATTTTTCATGGTGGTAAAGAAGATAGAAAGAAATGAGGGTGGATGGGTGGACACAATAATAAAAACAATGCATGAATTTATTTGAAATCAAAACAACAATTGAAAACTAAAACAAAAATAAATAAAATAAATAAATACAAATGAAATGGGGAATATTCGTGGCCTGCCTCCCTCGGTGGAGATCTCCTCCTTGGAGCCTTGAAGGAATGGATGGAGAATGGGATGCTTTGAGGAGGAGGTTAGGGCTTCCTTTTATAGGAAGAATTTGACCATTGATAGTCGACGCATTGTAGACCCCATTAATGACCTCTTCACGCATTACACCCTTCATTAATGTTGTTGGTAAGTTTCTTTTATTTCTATCCTAAAAATTTCAGCTAATGTGGAAATAGGATGAAGGAGTTATGAGTTTTTAATTCTCGGTTTTTATTTCTAGATGAAGCTTCCAAGATGGTTCCTCCAAAAGTATTTCATATAATGGCCACCTTAATGATTCCAATCATCCCCATATTTCTTTTATAGTCTTTCCTAGATGATATCGTTCTATCCCAGGTGGATACAACGGATTTGGATATGTTTAGGATGAGTTTTGGTTCCGTTACGTTGGTGGGGTCCACGATGTCCGCCCGAAAAAATGTCCAATGTTAATGAATTTTTAGACCCAATAGATAGCCAAATAAGCTCATGGTCTAGAAGAAAAAGTTGAAGGAAATATGAAATGGATTCTAAAAAAAATTAATCACAAAATTTTGACATATCTTTTCCATTAAATGACTAAAATAGCCTTGATGTAAAAATCTGTCTAAAATCCAGAATTAGGCATTTTTCACATTTAGGCTCAAAATAACACTAAAACCTAAAAACGTGACAATTACCCATTAAATAACACAATAGTGGGATTATAAAAAAGTATTTAAAATATAAAATATAAGAAAATGTAAGCTTAATCACCCCCTCACACTTAAACATTGCACTCCTGGACAATCATCTTACATCCAAATCAAATTCCACACAACAATCAAAAATGAGAAAATATCAATGATATTATCCAAAATTGAATTCCATCATGTATCATATATGAAATACAAGCCTCTATAATTTTCATTTCAATCATTAATTTTTTTTCAAACTAATAAATCAATCCATGACTCAATCACAACATACCTCACGTTGAATTTTATGTCACTCTTCACTCAAGAGAAATTGAATCTACAGTTATACTCATACTTGAAAATCGCATGTATCACCATAGGTTTGTGAAAATTTTCTTTTCTCCACAGTGTTTACCATGAAAATGAATTTAATCATGTGGGATTTAATTAAAGGTTCAAATGATTTTGTGTCTTAAGGTTGGTGGGAAAATGATTGAAAATGTTTCAGGCTAGAAAGAAGAGGTTGGACTTTTAAGTACAATGCATGATTAAATCAAGGGAAGACACAGGTAATTCTTCTCTCAATCCCACATTAAAATGTGAAAAAACTTCACCACCCCCTTTTATGACATGGTACATGAGACAAGAAGTTATTATAATTAGTGATATCATCTATGTTCTCCCCTTTTTTTTTCAAAGCTCCAGAGAGGAACAACTTTATTTTTTTCCCTTTTCAAGGAGGATGAGCTGAAAATTGAATACAATAAATGAATGAAAATTAATGCCCTTGATTTTTTGAGAGTTACATGAGTCATAAAAAAATTTAAAATGATGAATTCAAGCTCATCTCCGTTTTTTTTCATTTTTTAAGGATAAATGGATGAAACAAATAAAGTACAATGAAATGAAGACACGTGACCAATTCTCTTATTGTCCATTTCCCAATGTATTGACACACACATTACATCACCAATAAATGATACACATCCCAATGAACTCACATGAAAGGCCCTTCCCCCACACTCAAACTGGTAATAACCAAGAAAAAATACTAAAATTGCGGGTAGGTAAGGGAAAATTGGCATGTAATATGGCTTAAACCTATAAAGAAATTCATGGCATCTAAGGGCATACAAAGGATAAATGTAAAGGTGGGTCTCAAAATAAAATATGGCTAGCCAATGATACGTCTCAATCATTTCAAAAACATTCTGTGAAATCCAATTCTTCAAAGGGGAATTATTCACAAATTTTGGTTCTCACAAAAAAATCAAGTTTCCCTCAAGAAAGTGTGGGTATTAGGAAGAATATGTAAAAGTGGTTTAGAATACCTCATAGGATTGGAAAAATATTTTGAGTTAGTTTTTCAGGGGCATGGATTTCAAAAATCAGTCAAACCCATTAAAATGCTTGAAAATCCATTTCAAGGGAAAATAATTCATATCAACAATCATTTAAAATCCATTATTTCAAAAATCATTTCAACTCTGTCAAAATCAATTGATGTGTGAAAAAGTGATAATAATATTCATTAAAGCTCAAAATATGTTTTGGACCAAAAAATGATAGGAGTTTAAATGATAATCATAAAATTTTAACTCCCTTTTGAAATAATGATTTCGTCCTCTTTCTCTAATTCTCAGGGCTTCCTTATGCCTTCATGATCTTACAAAAGTGAAATTACTCAATTAATCACAAGGATCATTTCATTTAAGCTCAAAATGAAAATAGGGAGGGGGCCACATAATATAATATTTCCTAATAATGAATTTGAAATTTAAATTACTAGAAAGCATATAAAGATAAATCTTGGTATGTTCCCCCATGTGGGCCCTGGAATCTTTTACTGCCTCCATAGGGAAGTACTAGCTTTTATCCATAATCTTTCAGTGGATGAAGCTTCTTTGATTTGAACCACCACATGTGGATCTTCCCATCTTGAAGTTCTTTATTCTTGTTGAGGAGGACTCCATAGACAGAGTATACCAGATCCTCCCCCTTCACGATTTGGTACAACTTGCATGGCAGGGGTAGGATGAAGTAGGGAAACTCCTCTTCATTTGTTGTTGCTTGTAAAACATTCTTCTTCGCTTCTTTTACTCCCTATAATGAATATTCAATGTCTTTATGGAACATAAAGTATTCCTCAACAGGTTCATATTCTTTTTCATCTTCTTTTAAGGAAATGTAATGATTGATCAAATATGAAAATTCAAAATTACAAGGATTGAAGCTCAAATAAGATTGAACGAAATCAGAAAAGGTAGAGTTCATGGAAGGATCATCTCCCTGAGTTGGTTCTGGTTCAATCACTTCTTCAGTTGAAAGTTCCTCTTGTAGTTGATTATCCCTGGATGGAGTTAGGTTGTCGGTATCCTCCATATTGACTTCAAATTCCACCAATTGGGTGGGTTCTTTATTTAGTGGTGTTGGGTCTTCTTCTTTACAAGGCTTGGGGAGATCAATCAGCTCCTCACATTCAATCCTGAATTTATCAAATTCTTGTTGATCTCCCACATTTGTCTCAACAGAAATGTCATCATCCTTTTCATCTATCTCGGGTAAAATTGGTTGAGTGAGGATGAATGGGTCTTCAGGTACCCTGATAATTACCTCCTTTGGTTCTTCAATGATGAGTAGTGAAACTTCTTCCACCACTATCTGAGGTTCTTGCTCTGGCTCAGGGTCAGGTTTCTCCATCCTTGCACGAACATATTCCAATTCTCATTCCATTTTCCTCCCTAAATCATCCAAATTACTACTAATCCTTTCAACCCAATCATTTGGATCACGATAATCAATTTCATGTTCTTGATATTACACCTACGAGTAATCTTTCCATGTATAAAAATTTGAATTTGGATACATTATGAAAAAAAAGATTTTTTTAAAGATTTTTCTTAATGAAAATAAAAATAAAATATTAAGAAAATTTACATTTTGAAAAAGTGATCGAAATAACTTCTTATCTCCCCAGAAGCGGTGCCAGTTTTGAAGCACGCCTGTTGTAGGGAATAGAAAAAGTAAATTTATTTTCCTAATATATCACAGTGGCTGACCAGGGTCATCTCACTTGAGGAGCGTTGAAGTCAGTTCAATCACTTATTCTAGTTCACCTAATCTAATTATTTTTGTTGTTTTATATTTTATGAAATAAATGTAATTTAATAAAACAAATAAAATTAATAAATCATAAAAAACTAAAATTTAATTCTAAATTACCATGAAATGCTAAATAGAATGTAATTAGAGAAGAACGGATGTTCTCCCAAGAGAAATTTCAGGGAACACCTTCATTGGCCAGCTTCAAATATTCTTAGTGAACACACTCCATCGTGTGTGTGCACACCATAGTCTACCCAGGTTATGAATGAAAAGTCTATTTAGTGATCGCAATGCACACCCTCCATCCACCTCCTCAATCGAGGGAAAATGGTTGTAGATTAAGAAGTTAATCTTTAGACAACCACAGTGAGGATTACACCCGCTATAAATTATCCTAAGAATTAACTCAAAGAATATTAAATAAATGTTATCAGGTACAAGAACCTGGTTACTCCCTCGGGATATTCCTAGGATTAGTTACTCATGATCATGAGTATTATAGTTCACGATGGAAAGAAGAGAGAAAGAAATGAGGGTGGATGGGTGGAAATAATAATAAAAATAATGAATGAATTTATTTGAAATCAAAATTACAATTGAAAACTAAATCAAAAATAAAGAAAATAAATAAATAAAAATGAAATGGGAAAGATTTGTGTCCGACTTCCTTCGGTGGAGATCTCCTCCTTGGTGACTTAAAGGAATGGATGGATAATGGGATGCATTGAGTAAGAGGTGAGGGCCTCCTTTTATAGGCAGAATTCGACCCCAGAATGTCTACGCATTGTAGACCCCATTAATGACCTATTAATGCATTTTACCTTTCATGAATGTTGTTTATAAATATCTTGGAATTCTCGCCTCAAAATTTCATCTAATTTGGAAACTAGATGAAGGAGTTATGAATTTTTCATTCTCGGTTTCTATTTCTGGATGAAGCTTCTCGGATGGTTCCTCCAAAAGTATGTCGTTTAATGGCTGCCTTAATGACTTCCAAACATCCCAAAATTTCTTGTATAGTTGTTCCTAGATGTCTGTGTTCTATCCAATGTAGAAAAAACTCATTTGGATGTGTGTGGGCCTAGTTTCGGTTCTGTTACATTGGTGGGGTCCACACTATCCGCCCGAAAAAATGTCCAAATTCAACGAAAGTTTAGACCTATTAGATGGCTGAATCAGTTCCTAGTCCAGATGAAAAAGTGGAATGAAATAAAATAATAATTCTAAAAAAAATTAATCATAAAATTTGGACATATATTTTCCATTAAATGACTAAAAGACCCTAGATGTAAAAGTCTGTCTAAAATCCAGAATTATGTGTTTTTCACATTTAGGCTCAAAATAACACTAAAACGAAAAAATGTGACAATTAATCATTCAATAAAACTATGGTGGGATTATAAAAAATTATTAAATGTATAAAATATAGGAAAACATATGCTCCATCACTAGTTATAAGTTATTTATTAAATGTCTTTTTTGGGGTAGACACTGGGGGTCCCTACCTATTGAGATTGATATCTCACACCATAATCAGGCTACCATTGCACTAGGTACCCGAGTAGATTCTATTTGGTTGAAGGACTATTCTTTTTGCATTTAATTTGGAGTTAGGAGCACCTGACCGAGCGGAGGCTCGGGATGCTCAAAGTGATCACTCGTGGGGCTTTGAGTCATTATCTATTTATTTATGCATTGAAATGTAAAGCATGCTGTTTTGGTCACTATTTTCTACTTTTGTGTCACTAGCATGTCATTTATGAAACTTCTGTATAATTCGGCATTTTCAATTTGTTTTATACAAGATTTATAAAATCTTCTTTCCACTGCTTATTCATTTATTATATCGTTTCTGTTATTTATTGACTCTGTCTATTTTTAAACTCTAAAATGAGGGTATAGTCTCCCCACTGACTATCCTTAGACCCTCGCTACTTGTCAGCAGCCTCTAGAATATGGGGAGGCACGCTTGAGGTCATGTGGCGACCGATCCGGCCACCGGTTTGGTGGTGAGTAGGGTCAGGACGTTACACCATTTATTTGGTTTATGTGTTGTGTTGGCATGGTGTTGTGCAACATTTTTTGGGAGTGGGAGTGCTAGGAGTGAGCTCTCTATCCCGCATTGTTTTTCCTAGTTTTTCTTTTCTGGGATGAAAAACATGAAGGATGGAATAATGTAGAGACGCGGTTTTTTCCCTATAAGACTTTGGAATATTTTAACATTTAATTCTAGAGCTAGGCATGAAGACGGCATGTGATTCTGAGGCACCTGGAATAAATTTTATCAAAATATTAAGTTTATTTATACTATGCACATGGTAGGGTTGTGTTTCCTCCTAAATGGTAACTCGGATTGGAATTACGAGGGAATAATTGCATTCAGAGCATGCCATTTACCCTAGGTGGGGTGTAAAAGTAGCAGGCGCGGGCCTGCTATGAGATATGTCACCCATGGGAAATCGTCATTTTAAAATATTGGATGAGTGATTTTTATCCCTGACGTCACGTTCAAATAACATTCAAATGATGTATCGAATGGAAATCTGAGACTTCCGTTGAGTTCTAAATGGGTCGTTTTTCCTAGGTGCGATATAAGATGATAGGGTGCAGTAGTTTCAGATTCCGCACTAAGCGGATTATTCTATAAATAGAAGAATATGTGTTTGGAGTTGGGGTTCTCCCTTCTCTCTCCTTTCCCTCTCTCTCTCTCTCCTGTTCTTCTGATTTCTTCGTCGTTCTTCACCGAATCGAGGGGTGATCTTTGCCGAAACCTCATAGGATCGAACCGGGATCACAGTGGGCACGTCGCCAATGTCAAACGTCTGGATCAAGGTAGCCTTTTGGTTGTGTTTTCCTCACCTTTTCCAATTTTGTCATTTTAAATTCTTAAATTTTATAATTAGGATGTTGGCTGAATGAACACAACCCATGCCCAAGCCACATTTTATCTATTATTCAGGGGCATTCTTCGTCCAAATTTGAGGATGTGCAAAATCTGGTCAGATCGTAGATCGGGGGAAGGCGCTGCGAAGGCCTCGCCCCAAGGATCACAAATCCACTTTCGGTTTTGGAATCGGGCCACCGGAGCGATGGCGGCGGCCGTCGGAATCCCCGACTCCAGCAAGGGGGGGGGGGTGGCCGGAGGTCGGGTAGGCATAGCAGTGGAACTGGTTCTCGGTCGGTGTCTGGCGGTTGGCGGATTTGTAGAGTCCGTGGGCTCGGGCATCAGTCAGCAGGTGCGGCCGAGAGCACAATGCTCTAGCAGGGTTCGGTCGATGGTTTGATTTTGGCCAGGCAGTGTCGGGTGCGGCAGGCCGAAGGTGGTGCATGACTGGAGAGCAGACCAGGCAGAGGTGGAAACAGAGCAGGGGAGCTCAGCCGCCAGTGGCGTCGGGTGGCACGGGTCGCGGTGAAGTGCGGTGGTGCTGCTGGAGGAGGAGGCGCCGACATCCAGCGGACTGTCGCGGTCGAAGGGGAAGCCGGAGGAGGGGCACAGTGCGGGCCGTCGTGCTTGGCTGGAGGAACCCAAGGCCTGACCTCAGGTGTGTGGAGGAAGCAAGGACCTGAACATTGCGGGTCCTTCTGGCGCGACGAGGAAGACCGGCAAAAGGTCGGTCTGCAGGGAGACGAGGACCCGCCCTTTGCAGGTCCTACTAGGCGACATGGAGAAGACCGGAGAAAAGGCCGGTTAGATGGGGTGAACCGGACCCAAGGGGTCTGGTGCGGCTGGAGCGAGCTGTGGCCAGTGGGCCGCGGCGGTTCGGACTGGGCCGGCCGGGGTGAACCGGCCCAGTTGGGCCCCCTTGCATTCGGGGGACCGTAATTTCTAAATGACGCATCTGTTTGATGCATCGTCTGCGGATGTAGGTCCGTGTCAATGAGACAGACTTTTTGAAGTATGTTTCAGGGGTTTTGGGTTCTGCGCCCAAAGATGAGTGACCCCGAATGCTTTAGTTTAATAATATTATATTAATATTAAAGTTGCGACGGACGTGGCTCGCGAGCCGGACAGCCGTTTGACGTGTTGTCAGAGGCGCGATGGCCCCGGAGCTGAGACAATCCTTCCAACATTGGTTTGGAACCTTTTCAGGTTGGTTTCGTTGCTCGGTGTCACGAAACACTAAATATGAACAATTAATTAATTATTTATTTAATCAATTAATTGTTGCGTTGGAACTAACTTCTGTTTGGGATGTCTGATTGATGCGCCGTCAGTGGTAGCGTGACCCTAGTCCTAGTGCGGAAATTTTGACATGCTCTCAGAACTGTTTAGTTTAGAGATAGGGTGCGGGCCCAACATGGCCTGGTTTGCACATTTTATAGTGAAACACCACTTTTTCACCCGACATCCGTTTGGAGTGTTTGAGTACTCGTTTCTTAGTGTTTTTCAAAGGGGATTGCAGTGGCGCAATCAGCCCACATAAATTCGGGCCCGAGGCATGGGCCCCACGAGGCAGCTCTTGGGCGTATGCTGTATTTTTTACGACTTGTGCTTCATAAGTCTGTTCAGGGTTAATGAATAGCCTACGCCGCGTGTTTATCCGCAAGAAACGTAATGGTATGATCGGCGTGATGTGTTTCGGGGTCGAGGTGTGGGCCCCACAAGGCCCCATTTGCATATAACCTAGGGAGTTGCAACTTTTTCATCTGGAGTCCGTTTTAAGTGTCATCAGTGGTGTTGTGACCCTAGCGTCAAGATAAATTTGACCAGTGTGGCTTTAGGAATTAATGCTGGATATGCGATGTGCGCCCCATGGACCGCCTTTTGAGCTGTGTGCAGCGTACTACGTCTTTTTCATCAGGCATCCGTTTGGGGTGTATGAATAGTCATTTCAGTGTGTTTTTGCGAGATCTTCATGATGGAATACTTCACTCGACCTCTTCTAGGACCGATGTGTGGGCCCCACAAGACACCGTATGGGCATAATGCGGTGTTCAATAACTTTTCCATTGGGAGCTCGTTTACAGCGAGTAACTATTCTGTCTCGTGTGTTTTTCCGCGAGCATTAGAACGGTGTAATCTGTTTGGGAGAGAGGATCCTATTTTGAGATATCATTAATGGTGGAAACATGAAAGGGCGTTGGTCGGAGGTTCCTTTGATGCACTCTGAACCTATGCATGGTAGCGGTGTAAGTTACACCTAGTGATGGCATGGGTAGTGCGGAGCTATTGGCCTAGTTCTGGGTTTACCCTCCAGCAAGGCTTGGCAGTGGGATAGCCGTTGACTTTAGGGTTTACCGTCCAGCGGGGTTGGATAGTGGGTTACCTGATGATCTCTTGTGGTTTACCCACCAACGGGGCTGGGCAGTGGGTTACCTGACGACCTCTTGTGGTTTACCCTCTAGTGGGGCTGGGAAATGGTTTGCCTGAAGAGCTCTTGTGGTTTACCCTCTAGCGGGGCAGGGTAGTGGGTTACTTGAGGAGCTTTTGTGGTTGACCCTCTGGTGGAGTTGGGCAGTGTGTTACCTGATGACTTCTTTCAGACTCAGCCCTTTCTATGAGGCTAGCTAGTAACTTTTCTCTGTGGATACCAGAGCGGGACCGTTTTTTGTTCGGTTTAGCGATGAGGAAGCTTGGGCATGTGGGATTTTTGGACACTGGTGATGGGTATCCTTAGAACTGTTTGCGACTTTTCCTAGGCTGAGCTTAGAGATCGAGATCCCCTTACACACTTGTTAGGGTTCCTTGTTGAGAATATATATATTCGTCCTATTTTTTTTCCACTCCTTGTGTTCATTTATTCTCTTTCTAGGAGGGGCGAAGACGCGCGGGGTATGCCACGTGCTTTCCGTGTCTAGCTCCTCTTGGTTGGATGAGCCTGCTATTTTTCTCTTGTCGGGTAGAGCTGTACTCTCTAATTTGTACTCTTACACTATTCTTGCTCCATCTACTGCTCACCATATTTAGTATCATTTTTTTGCTCCCTCGAACTTTCGGGGAATCATACTGAGTATCTTTATACTCACCCCTACTTGGACTTTGCCTACACTTGGTGTTTCCTTGCAGATGGCAGATAGGTTCATCGAGACTACGGAGGAGTGTAGAGGACACATGATCATGGGCTGTGTTCAGTGGACGTAGGAGGATTTCCGGGTGTGACACTAACCACTTGTTTACTTTCGTTTACCTGTGGACGAGTTGTGGTACTTTTCTAGTTGGGCGCGTGTTTTGCCCATTTTTTTGTTCAGTTATCTTGTCAGAACTTTACTTGTCCAGGTTAGAGTTAGATGAATGTATATTGGTTTCCCTTTTCATAGAAGTGTTCTATCTTTCTTTCCTTTCTCAGCACTTTTTCATTGAGTTAGCCATTTGTGTGTACAGTTTCGTAGGCAAAGGACTCCCCTAGTTTGTTGTGCCTTCGGCACTAGTCGCTAGCCCCTGGCCTATGGAGGTGGGCTTAGGGTAGTTGTGGCTCGAGCCCTAGTACGAGTCGGGATGTGAGAGGATGTTGGTTATAAAATCAATATAAAAACACCTAATTATATTATTTACAATTATTTTATTATATAATTTTGGTATAATAAGAATCGAAGGGTTGGATAAAGAAATAAAACAAAAAATGCATGTGGGTGCACATTACCTCTTCCTTGGGTAACTCATTTTTGGATGCAAAAAAGGATCTCCATGGATAGATTTTTTCCTAAATTAAGGATTATAGTAATAGGGGAGGTAATTTATGGAGTTATTTGTTTAGGTTTTGGAAAATATAATGGTTTGAGGTGTGTGATGAAGTGAGGGTAGTGCGTTCACTTTTGTAATTGCGGTGGAGTGAAATTCATGTAAATAATAAGAATTATTAACTCTTTGGAGGTAAATATATTCTAATGTGGATAAAATATTGAAAATTAATCAGTATAAGGTATTATATGGTCATGAAATGACTCCCCTACACAATATAACACATGTTTTGAACATTTTTCTCCTTCAATCCTATGATTCCTTTTTTTATTTTTGTTTTCGGTTATGGTAACTAGTTTTGTTACCAAAGAAAATTATTCGTTAATAAAAAATTAGAGAAAAAATTATTAGATAATTTTAAAATACTAATTTTTAGAATTAAATCAAATTTATCCATTACAAATACTATGTTTGTTGGAAATTAATTTTTACACAATATCACATAACGTGCAAAAACTCTACTTCATCCATAGTCACACTAATAAAGTTTTTACTATTTAAGGTTAAATATATTAATTAAAAAGATAAATTAGACCATTAATTGAACATAGTTAATAATAATTTTCATCAAATAATTTCTTATTATAATATAGTATTTTAATTAATTTTAATTCATTTATTAAAATATAACTTAACATAAAATATCGTTAATGCTAATTTTGGAATTATTTATTTAAATTGAATTTAAAAAATATTTTGTAAAATATGTAATTAGAATATATTATTATCAATACTATGTAATATGATATAATCGTATAAAAAATAAAAGACAACAATTAAATTAATTTAATAAGCTTTTACCATTTTTTAGTATCATTTATTTTAGTTAATTGTTTTCAAAATTATTACTATGTCAGTGTTTCTAAAATATTTATAGAAATTAATTCATATATAAAAAATAAAATATATTATATTGATTGAAAAAACTCATTTAACATTATATATAAAATATATATCAGAAACTATATTTTTTTTCTCATATCCTTAATCTTTATATAAATTAAAAAGAAAATATGTTACTTTTTCTTATATCCTTACTTAGCTTAGTATATGGGTAAATTTCCAACAAAAGTGTCCCAAAAACCCATAAAAATAGATCCTAAAGTCATAAGGATCAAAATATATCCATATAAAGGGTTTTTGACAATTTTATAGGTCATTTTACCTAAATCTTATAGTTTATTCTCTTGCTAAATTAGATTTTACCTTAATCGGTGTGATTATTTTTATCATTTTTCACTATTAATTATTGTAAGAATTATTTGTTCTTTATTAGACATCATAAATGATACTAATTCCAAATATGGAATCCATTTTTTCAAATCTAATTTTCATGAGTGGAAAATTTAAATTTTATAGTAATCTCACAGACGTTGCGAGGAAGTAGGTTTATAAGAAGAGTATTTAAAAAAATATGATTCTATATTAACTCTGTGACTAATAATAACAATTGTGTGAATATCAATTAATATTTAATGATAAATAATATATAAATTACATTTTAAAAAATCATATTAGGGGTCATTTTAATTACTTAAAAAACATTATGCATTTTAAAACAGTTTCTATAAATAACATATTTTTAACCCCCAAAAGATACAAACATGAAAAATCCATAAAAAGTTGACTAAATGTAATTAAATGGATTAAATGTATCATAGGTTACTTAAAAATGATATTTCCTAGCTAGGATAAATTTGTCACTTAGAGGGACATGGGTTCAATCAGTGAGGTCTTTTTCTTTTAAGTTTCTTTTCATTTGAAACAACATTCACCACTTTTAAAAGGTTTTTCAATTTGTAGCAAAAAAACAATCACACATTCACATGAACACAATTACATTCAAGGTTCACTACTCAAAAAGACTAGCTACACCATTTTCATTAATTCTAAACAATCCAATACCACACAATCCACTAGAAAACATTCCTTTTGGTAAAATACAATATGTAGGATATTCACTTAGACTTGTGGAGCACTATGATCTATAAAATAGTTCATGTGTTATTTATAATAAGAATGATATAAAAACATGCTTTTGTAAAATGTTATGAAACCATCACTAGTTAGTTAAAAATAATTTATTATATTTCCATATAAACATCCACTTGAATACCTTCAGAACACGGTTCCTCCCATTCCTACCCAGAAGTAGGAAGAAACAATATTTCTGGACATTGTTATCAAAAAAAATTCTAACAATTCACTTTTATTCCTCTTCCCAATTTCTCACAACAAAAACAAATAAGAAATAATACAATGGATAAAGTCTAAACCTCATAAAAATTCCTTGAGAAACCTTCATCTGATTTCTCGGCCTTATCTAGAATCTCTAACTTCCATCTTCCTTATTCTTCTTCCCTCTACAAACTTATTTAGGAAAAATATATCCAAAAACGTTATAATGAATTCTTTTCATTCTCTCCAACATTGAACGTGAATAGTAAAAGTTTCATAAACTACAATGTACTTATTCTTATTTATATGAGAGAAAAAATTTGTCTAGGTGAGAATTTGAAATTTTTCCCCTTTCGTCCAAATATCAAAAATTTTAATTTCAATTACAGTTTAACGTCATCTTTGACTCATTTAGTTCTTCTCAAATCTTCTTGATTACTCTCGAAACATCTCAACTTTTCTATCAAATTCTACTCTCTTCATACTTTTTAATTATTCTTCAGTTTGATACCAATTTCATTCAGATTTTCATTATTTTGATGAAAAAACATTTACAAATGAAATATTTCATTTTGATGACTTATAAAAAATAAAAAAAGACTACTCATTCCATAGATTTATACCAATTGAGAGATATAAAAGAATAAACTATTTTTTAGGGAATATTTATTGTAACATTTTGTAACTAAGTTTGTTTTTTTCATAAAAATCATGTCAAATTCTAAAGATACAATCACCTCCTTGGACAATAATTCGGAAATAAACTCTTCAAACAAATACCCTTTCCTTTCTTTCCTTTGAATGGAGATCATGTTCCTACATACCTATCAGTGTCATCATATTTTTGATGGATTAGCCTCTATCTTACTTTGATGTATCATTTTTAATGTCAATTTGATGAATTGGTTTTACTTATACTACAATGACTCTTGAACCACATAGAAAAAAAATCATAGATTTCATATTTACCCAATTATAATACAATTCAACCTAATGAAAATGGAAGACAACATTTTTATGGCTCATTTGTTTGATTGGTCTCTGAATATTCCCATTAATTATTCCCAACAATTCCAAATTTCTTATCCAATTCAACAAACTTTCTTAACTAGTCTACCTTCTATATATCAGTAGCACACCAAATCTGATGGATCAGTGTCAGTATTGACTTCTTTTCTTCCAAATATTATTCCTCTATAAAAATTTCTTGTATCATAACTTATTCCTGACTTTGAGAACTTTTTAATCGATGTAGAATCGCCTCAAATAAGGTAAAAAAATCTCTCCCCTTCCATTCATAAGTCTTTCATCACATTTTTCTCAAACAAAATATGATATTTGAGAATTAAAAAATATAAAAACATCATCAAATTTAGTATGTATACATTCAAACTAATATAATTTTCCTCATTCCGATTAAAACTATCATTCTAGACATAATGTGATTTTGAGAAATAACTCATTTCAAAAATATTCTTTATAACAAAAGATTGAAACATATTAACATATTTATAAAAATGCATCTAATTTTAGAATAATGATGCAACATTTCATTCATGTCATCTGAACAAAAAATCTTAAAAAGTGTAATTATTTTTCATAATGAAAAAAAATTAAAGACCAATCACCTGAAACTTTTTTCAGCATCCAAAAACAACTTTCATCTATCTGGGTCCCAAGAATCTCCCCCTAGTGAACTTTGTTTTCAAACATGTTTCATAAATAAGTAACCATTGTAACCTCATGAAATGGATGAATTATCAATAATTCTAATCCTACATGAGAAAACTGATTGTAGTAAACGAGAATAATTAACATCAAACTATTTTTTTCCAAATGTATTCACCCGTGAAACTACTTTTTATTTTGAATATTTATTCACATCATAATTCACATATTTCATTACTTCTTCAAATTACCTATAAACATATGTTTCAAACAACCACTCCAAAAAACTAGTAAAATAGTTCACACTATTAAATACTATGTCCATAACATACACAAAACTCCCCATACATGCATGTCTCTTTAAAAGGATTACAACATATCAATGGATAGATTTATGAAACATTATATACCTTTTACAAAACTATGCAAATATAGGATGGGAGAGGGGATATAAACATGTACCTCAACCATTGAGATAAAGATCATGGACACTCCTGTTAACCTTGTCTTGAAAATTTATTCCTCTGGTAATGTGTTTTTGTATATTTAAACTAATTTTCTTATATAAGAACATACTCGAATTTTAATTCATTCTTCTCTACATTCAATTATATGAAATGATACTTGATAACAATCGGTTTTGAATGATAATTTTGTAATGGGTTTATTGTAAGGTTAATGTAACTTTATTGTCCTATCCCATGACCAAGTTTAACTTTACATCAAAAATTAAGTCTTATAATTGAGATTTCATCCAAATTAGTTATGTAGAAACTTGAGTGGAAGCAACATGCATAGATACAATGATGTTAAGAGTCACTAAGAATGATTTCTTCTTATTCCAACTTACACATATTTCTCTAAGGATGAAAACTCTACTAGATGAGGATCTTCTATCATCAACACTACATTCCCAATCAGCATCTATGTAGACAATCAAATCAATTATATTTAAGATTTCATACTAGATTTCAAAATATGTAGTGACTTGGATATATTTGGGAATTTTTTTTCAAACAAATTAGTGTGATTATGGTGGAGATCATTGTAATATAGAATGTTAGGAAAAAAACATTATATGGTCTTAATATATTCAGATAATAAATACATCCAATAAACTTTTGAAACTGTTTAGAGTCAACTTCAATACCCTATACATCATTAATCAACTTTGTTCCCACTGAAATTGGTGTGGAAACAAGTTTCCGATTTTCTATTCCAACCATCATAAGAAGTTTTTTTGTATAATTTTCTTGTGAAAGGAAATGTGTTTCTTGTTTTTTTTGGATTTTTAACCAAAGGAAGTATCTCATTTATCCTACCAAGAACATTTTATGAAAACATTTTCATTTCATTAGAAAACATTTCACATGTTATATCATCATTCCATTCATAGATAATATCACCAACATAAACAATTACAAAGATGAATTTATTGGATATAAATATTAATATCAACCCATCATTCATTAATGTTCACCTTTTTAAAATAACCTATAGTTTTGAATTCCATGTTTCTAGAACTTATTTAATCCCATACAATTATATCTTCAACTTACACACATTAATTTTTTCCTTCCCAATAACTAAGAAACATGTTTTTTCAGAAAATCTTCTTCCTCAGGTTATCCATTTTGAAATACTAACTTCACATCCATTTAAAACATTTTATAAAGTCATTATATAAAAATAACAAGAAATATTATAATTGTTTCTAACATTTCCATTGGATTAAAAGTCTCATCAAAGGTAATTCTTTCAATCAATGTGTATCCTTTTCACACTAATAAGTATTTGTTTCTTATTTATTCTCCATATTCATTCAACATATTCCAGAAAACTTATTTTGTAACAATAACCATTTTTATATTTGGTGTAGGTATGAGTTCCCAGTATCTCTATTCTCAATCTAATTCAACTCTTCATTAATGGATTGAATCCATTATTGATGCTCAAAATCATCATTCACATATTTAGAGTCAACATTTACATATAAATATTTGTTTATGAAAAAAATTTATGGTCTTATTTTTTGAACATTTTGATGTTGATCACCATGAGTTTTTTGAGCATCAAATTATTTCCTCATCCTAGGATGAGATGTATGAAATTATTCCTCATCAGTGGAAATTGATTAGTCTAATTCATCCATCAATATATTGTAACAATTTTTTTCCTTATTATTTTATATAACAAAAAATATTTCAACCTCTACATCTTCTTATTTTGTATATTTTTTTTCAAAAATATTCTTCAAATTTCTCAAGAATTTTTACATCAATACAATAAAATAATTTTCCTTTATATTTGAAAAAAATTTATTTCTTCTTCTATCTAGAGAATAGCAAAAAAATATTATATTTTCACCTCTAAGATCAAGCATTCAAAGGTTTCCACATTTTTTTCTTTTTGATGTAGGTAATCCCAAAAACATGTAAGTATTTCATGTTTTGAGATTTATCATAAAACACTTCATAAGGAGTAAAATCATAATATGGCCTATAGAAACAATGTTTTTGAATATAAAAAAGGTGTGCTCCTAGAATGACTCTAGATGTAATGGTAAATACCATGTTCAAGTAATATAGTACAACCCATTTTAACCAAACTTTTATTCATCATTTTTGGAACATAATTTTATTATGGTCAATATGGTACATTGAACTAATGTATAATTCTATGTTTTTAAAATAACTTATAGTCACTTTATTCTTTTACTCACCACCATTATTAGTTGTCAACTTCTTTATAGAATACCTACAATATTTTCCATCTCTTCTCCGGAAACTCTTAAACATATATAGAGATTTTTATTTTAATTAAAAATATATAACACAAGTAATATGAGTAAAATAAAAAATGGAGGAAATGAAGTACATGTCTCCGAATATTGATTGTTTTCTCATGGGACCATAAATATTAAAATATATAAGCTATATGGGTTGAGTAGAATATAAATAAAATTTCTTATTCACATATTTCTATATATTTCCATTATGAAATATATAAGAACACCACTATATTCATCTTGGTATATCATAAATATCACAGACACTATATCGCTTTCATAACATGCTCATGTTTCTTTGACACATATTTTCTAGATCATAAGATAGGATCTTAATCAATTTTTAAAGAGATTATTACAAGAGGGGGTTGAATTTATGTTTTAGAAAACATAGTTTAATATAGTTAAACTAAAAACCCCCAAAGCCTTATTTAAGTAAACAATCATAAATTTAACTTAGCCTGTTGAATAAATCCCCAAAATCGAAACCAGATACAATAAGATTAAATTGGAGTAAGAAAATTTATATCACAATGAGTCCAATTAAATATAGAATGGATCGTAATTATAGTAAATATGATATTATAAACAAAATATAGTATGATGAATATGATGATTGGATTTACTAAATATTCATAGTGGATAATAAACTTGTAAGTAATAAAAAATAGCTATAATAAAGTAAGAATGACTTATAGCTATTAAAAGAATAATCTATTTTATCCTTAAGATTAATTTATTCACTAAACCTGAATAATTGTATCCCTTATATTATACTTATAATAAAATATATCTTCTCATAAAAATGAAATTCCATGATACAAATATTAGAATCATTATCTTCTTATACACAAAATCCCTTGATATGATGTTCAGATTCTTTTTCTACCTTGACCTAGTAGCCCTTAATCTGATGGATCAGATTCTTTTTCTTCCTATCCCTAGAAGAAATTGATCAATAAAATGATTGGACATAAATTATAATGAAAAATATATAATTTAGATAAACTAAAAAGGTTTCTGTAGATCTACAAACCTCTAAAAAGTTACAAAGAATAATAATAGGACGTTCACGCTATGAAATCTTCAGATCTCTCCTATAAATCGGAAATTAAAATAAATCAAACATTCACTCTCCGCATCACTTATCAGCTTCAAAATATTTTAATAAATATGTGTTTATAGTCATCTCTGTACTATCATATTTTTCTCCTAGTTTTCATATTCCTCTGAGTCTTTTGCAATGACTTGGACACCATACATTTGACAACTCATTGTGATCTGGCATAACCAAATGTCCGACAATGTATTTATTTACACCATTATATTATAAAAAGTATACATTAAATTATAAATAAGGCTTCTTTACACTATTATATAATTATTTCATTCCGATGAACTTCCTTATAATTTTTATTACAATAATCCACATGATGGTTAGCTATATGTTTATCAGTACTGGTATAATAACAATTGTTAAGTATTTTTTGGTGCAAAAGGTAATAAATACAATATAAAAATAGTTTTAATAATGGTGAGTTTTATTTTTATTGAACTAATACTCATTAAGATAATCATAATGAAGAATGTAATTTTTATATTCATAATAATTTACATCCTATTTTAATTATGGAAAACAAATTTGTACAAAAACTTTCAAAAAAACTTTGGACATAAAAAGTTAGTAAAAATATTTTTAAGACATTGTTTGGATTTCCAAAATTAAAGGAACTAAAACTTGAGAAATAGACAAACTGACTAAAAAATATACCTCTTTTCTGAAATCACAAACCTCAAAACCAGAATGAAAAATAATGTTGAATAACATAAAATTAATTTCTTATAAGAATTTCATATTCCGAGTTAAAATTTTAATCTGAACTCCCCTAGTGTTTATAAGACATTTTAATATAATGATTTTGAATACTATTACCTTCATATTAGAATAATATATTCCAGTAAGAATTATATTCACCAACTTAGAATAAAATTGTCATTATTTATCCAATTTCCTCCCTCTTACTAAAAAAATTATATTAATTTAAAAAAACTATCCCACTTTTTATAGAATTCCCATATTTTATATAAACTTCCCCTTATTTGTGATTTTTAAAAAAAATTGGGATTAAATTTTATGTTTCATAAAAAGTTAAACAAATAAGAAGACATATGAGACAATATAATGAATTTATAATAATCCAAAAAATTATGAAAGAACATTCATCTAATCTGAATTAGAAAATATTTATACAAATCAAAATGTTGTGAAAAGAGTATTTCAATCATTAAAAATATATACAAAAAATTATAATGGAAGCTAAAAAATTAATCATTCTTCATCAATGTTTTCATGAAATACAATGTCTTCTTAAAATCTTTTCTATCCAACACTATATTTTCTAATTTTTCATCTTGAGTCTGAATCTTATCTGATATTTATTTTTTCAAAATTTATAATAAGTTGATTTCCTATTAATAATATTTTAATCTGTACAAATCTCACTATAATAATTGAATCTTTTTATTTATAACTTTCATTTCCTATGTCTAATCAACAATATTATTTTTCAATAATTCCACAAACATTACCATGTTAGCCATTTCGTTTGTAAAATAATTATTGGATTTAGTATGTTAATTCAAAAGATTCTAAAAAATAATCAAAATTTTCATCATTCAACTTGATTTAGGTATAAAATTGATGTGACCACATCAACATATGATTATAAGCCTTTCTTTGGGTATTGGAACATTTCTAATAAACATTCATTTGATCCACAATATGAATTAATTTTTCTATCAACAAATTTATTCAATATGATGTCACATTCATGATAAAATGAATCAACAGATAATGTGATTTGAGATTTTGAAAATAAGGTATTGTCCCTTCAATACTATTCATAGAACACACAATATAATCAAATACTTCCAACTTAATTGTTCAAATGGAGCCCAATTTTTCTGGTTTATTCCCTATAGGTTTGATTAGACTTGTTCCAATTTCAACTTCTTTCCCTTTGACTTTAACATTCTATGAAACCAATTTTTCAACTTTATTAGAAACTTTCTTTTCAATATCCTTATCATCTTATAATTCAATAATCTCTGAATCATTATCATCATATACATTTTCACCAATATTTGTTTTTGAGTTTTTATCATCATCATGATTTTATGAGGATAAACCTTCCTCTGATGATTATTTTTCTTCTTAATCACTTTCATATTATTAATATTTATTATCTTTATAAGGAAGGCTTGATGATGATGATGAATTCAATGAAACATTTTTGGTATACGGTTTTTCAATATCATTTTCTTCCTCATTTTCATCTTAACTATTTTCATCATCTTCATTTTCATCATTTTTACATTCATCCTATTTTACATCCAATTCTTATTCAACAAAATCATAAATTTATTCTTATTTAGATCCTCTTTTCACTTCTTCCATTAAAAATACATTTATACTCTTTATCATGTTTTGTATAAAACCATTTTTAACTGATTATATGTCCATAAATAATCTTTAATAGACGGATCTGGATCCCGTTGATTTTCTTGAAGGGAAGGTACCAATTATTGTTCAATAATATTTCCTATTCATTTATCTAAAATATATGGATGAATAGTATAAACCGTTACTTTTTAATTAAAAGATAATCAGGAATCCAGATCTTTTTTATTGGTTTGTAAAGTAGGTGCAATTAAATTTTTGTATGCTAACTCAAATCCATTAAATATTTTCTCACAATGTACAGATCCTATAAATTTCTATTTATATTTATTTTTCATTATTCTTATTGAATAGTATCAGTGGAATTAATTCCTAAGGCTATGGGCATAACATGATCAATTCCAATTTTCAAATCTCATAGTTTCTTTTCATCTTTATTTTTTAACTACTCCGTCTGAACTTCATCAGAGAGTTTCTTTTGTTTCTTATGCTTCTTTGGTGGTGAAGTTTTAAAATTCTATTTCTTATTCATTTCACCATTCTCATATTTAATTGAGGGATTTTAATTTCATGTGGTACCACCAACATTCTAAAAAAATTATTATTTTTCATCATAGAAATGTTGAATATAGGTCATCGTATCTACACAAATAAAAAAATATCCCTCTAATTAGATTTCATTTATTCGACATATTGAAAAACCTCATGAATGAACCCAATAGATTTTTAATGAAAGCATGAATCATGATGATCAGAGATTTTATATAACTAGTCTTCACATTATCAATTTTAAGAAATTTTAATCTTATAAGATATATCTTCCTCATGTTGATGAGAATGTAAAATATGAAACCAAAAAAAACATTCAACGCGTCACTATTTTTTTTTCAATATTAGAAAATATTTAATTTAAAGGGATAAAACATATTATCTAGAGTCAACTATGAAAATTTTATCACATTTTTAATGATAAAATAATGAATCTCCTACCATTATCCTACTAAAAGATCCATGTTCATCAAGCAATGTTTGATGTAGACAAAAATATTCTCTTTTCGTTGAAATTCATATTAGAGTTATATATTTGTTATATGACATTTTATGTCCTTTTACATATATGAAAAAAAAATTTGTTTCTTATCTTATACTTCATGAAAAAACTGACTAAAGAAAAAAAATAGAAAACAATATCTAGATAAAACAAATTAAAATCCATTTCTGGTTTTTCTGCACAGACTGACTCCGAATCTTGAAATTATATGATATTTTTAAATTATAATTTAATTTGTAATAATAATCTCTTCCAATGAACCTTTCCCTGAATATGATCCAATTATTCTAATCATTACCAGATTCCATCATATTTGGAACTGAAACTAATGTATCTATAATAAATAAAACATTTCATACTAGAGCTTTTTAGAGTAGCAAGTTAGGGAAAAATTTCTGAAATAACTAAAATAGGAAATGAGGTGTTGACATACATATATTGGAATTGGACTGACTTTTAAAATTACATATAATTTTCAAAGGGTTATATGAAAAAAATTGATCTAATAGTTGATAATCTTATGAAGAAATATTTAATAAATTTTAACTATCTAGTTTTGAAAAATTGTATCATATCAACAATGAATAAATTTTTTAAAAAAATTTGAAAGTCATCAAAATTATTTTTATAAAATTTTAAACATAAAAACAAAAATTATAAAATAATCATATTAAAATAGTGAATAATTTAAAATAATAGATGATTACCTTTCTGAGTGAAAAAATCAATCGGTATGAATAACATGTTCTTCTTCTTTTTTGATGACTAACTAGATTATAGTAGTTTTGATTATGAAATATTGAATCCAAAAGTTTTTAAAAGAAATCTCAATAAATTTTATTAAGATATAATAATTATGATTCTTTCATTATAAAAACTAATTGTTATATAAAAATATGAAAAATTAAATATGATTCCTTACAAAATTGAAAAATTATTTACAAAAAATGGTGTTGAGAATATTTTATAGAGATTTCATAGACCAAGAAATCTTATTGAGAAATATGAAAAAAAAACACTATAGATATGTGAGTCCAGAAACTCATTACCAAAAAAATTAACAAAAACTAAAAATTAAATAATACTAAAAGTTTTTGGAAAACAAAAACCATATGTACTCCACCTATGAAAAAGAGTAATTTAATCTTTGTAGATGGGTAAAAAAAGAAGTAGATATGAATTGATATTTTATATTGAACATTCCTAACTTCTTTTTAATATATTAAAATCTATTATAACGTAAATATTTTGTAAAAATAAAATCATGTTCATATTAAATTTTAATAATTTGTAAAATGATATCCCCTATACTTTTTTAATAGCAATAGAAATGTGCCTTCTATTTATATTCAATTTACATGAGTGATGTGATGGGTTTTTTCTTAAGTAAATGGTTCTTGTGTTATTATAATGTATTTGAGTTTTTTAAAAACACATCCCTTAGTTATTGAGTGTGTGTGGCGTTTATAACACTTTATAATAATAACTTCTAGATTCCATGTATTCTTCATTTGTATTAGGAACCGTTATTATGTAATGTTTCATAGAAAAACAATAAACTAAATATTATCCTAATAAATAACATGTTCCAGATGTAATTTTCCTATCCATTCTACAACCACCAAATTGAGCATATAAAAACAATTTAGTTTGAAACAATTTTCATAATAATAGAAAATTATTAAATCCATAATTCCCTTAAGATAATGAAAAAATCATTTTACATATTTTAAATGGGACTTTTTTTGTATCTTCTTAAGATCATCCACATTATAATGGTGAAAACATTAAATCTGTACAACTTGTAGTTAAGTAAAGTAGTCTTCTAATCATACCTATAAATTTATTTTGATCAACTAGCTTCCTAGATTCATCAAGACCTAATTTATTTGAGGTATTGATGAAAGTACTAATAAATTGAGTACTATTATATCAAATTTATTAATAATATAATTTATATAGTTATGATGAAATATAAATGTTCCTTTTGATTTTTGTGAAATTCGAAAACTAAGAAAATATGTTAAATCAACCATAATAATCTTTTAAAAATTAGATTTCCTAATACCCGTGAAAGAATTTGTTAAATATTATTGTGTTTTTTCGAATATAATGTCATCAATACAAATTTTTTCAATCATAATATTTTCTAAATTATTTTATAAAATTTGTTAGATTTTTATATCCTTTAACAAGTTTGTTTTGTGACAAAAATCATGTTAATGTATCATACTATGATATAGGGGATTTATTAAGCCTATATAATGATTTGGTAAGATTATAAATATATTTGGGATGTTTTTTATTTTCAAAACAATGGTGTTTTTCAACATAAACATCCTCTGAAACATGTCCATTAAAAAAATCACACATCACATCCATTTAAAAATATTTAAAGGTAATTGATGCTTGAAATGATAGTATAATATTAATAGATTTTAGTTTGGATATTGGTGCAAATTTTTATTCATATTATATGAATTTTTGTGGATTATAACCTTTGGAAACAAGTCCATATTTATTTTAATGAACTATTCCATTTTTATCACATTTGTTTCAAAAAAAACAATTTTTACTCCAATTATAGAAGATTCATTTCAAAATTCATAAAAATTATCAACTTTTTCCCTTTCAAATTCATTGATATCTTATTTTATACCCTTAATCAAATCCTCAAAACATAAAGCCTCAGTAATATTATTATTTTCAAATTGGGAAATAAAAGCTAGATGTTCAGTTTCATTTCTTAAGTAACTTCTAATCCTAATTGGTTGGTCTACATCACAAATGATTACATCACTGGGATGATTCCTTAAAAACAACTAATTTCTTGGATTTTGAAAATATCTTCAAAATAAGATAGAAAATATTCTTGGGAAATAACATTAGAAACAATTTTTTGAGTTATATACTTATGAGAATAATTTTCAAATAATTGTTGAAATTTTTTTTTGATATAACATCTGAGGATGTTGGTTGGGTTTTTTTGAATAAAAACGGTTTTGTTTAATCAATTTTAACATGTATTGTTTCTTAAATAATGTTATAAACTGTAATAAAACATTATATTCCAAAGAATTGGGGGAATAAACTAAAATTATTACTTTATTATATATGGGTGAAACTTTTTGTAAGTTTTATTTTTGTATTCTAGATGAATACATTGAAAAAAATACTCTAAAGTAAGAAACATTTTTTTGTATACTTGTTCACAACTCATAATGAGTTTTATAAAGAAAATGTATAATTAAAACTATATTTGTAGTATAGCAGGAAATAATAACCTTTTTAGCCTAAAATTATTTAGCAACTGAGTATTCACTCATCATGGTTCTAGTTATTTCATGAATAATTCAATTTCTTCTTTCAACGACACCATTTTTACGTGTTTTTGGGGAACTTAAAATCTATGTCATATACCTTTCATGAAAAAAAATGTTTCAAAATCATAATTTAAAATTTCTCCACCATGATATCTATGAATATTTATCAAGGTAGTGTTTTTCTCATTTTTAACATTGGTTACAAAATTGTTTAAGTAAAAAATGGATTCATGTTTCTTTATGAGAATATATACCAATGTATATCAAGTGTAGACATCAAATAAGACATATACATAGTATTTTAATCAAATAATACTAGTTTTTTTAAGAAAATATAAATTCATGATCCCTAACAATAAAGAATCCTAAGTTGAGACATAACTTATAGATTCAAAAATTGACTTATATAACTTGTTGTACAGACAAGGGTTATAGAATTTTGTTAAATGAAAAATAAGTCCCAATAGATCCTTAAATATATTAATCTTAATAAAAATATATAGGTATTTGAGGTTACAGTGTCCTAACATTACATTCCATAATCAATATTGTTCATTCATTGTACTAAGTCATGGTATGTCTTTGATTCTTTGGTCTCCTAAGATAAGAGTGTAAACATTCTCATGCTAATTGGCACAATGAATAAATCCATCCTTGAAACTATGTACTATACACTTATAATTTATAAATTAAATAAGTCAACCTTAATCTCACAATTCACTTTAAGTTATAAGAATATACTAAATTCATTTAACAAACAAAACATCTAAAATTAAATCTTTACCAAGAAGAAAAATAAAATATATACTAATAATATCTCCATGATAATTTTATCTAAAAGTTTCTTTTCCACTATATATCATGATAAATTTTTTTAAAAAGTATTTGTTAATATTCATGTTACTAGGAAATCTATTATTCATGTACCATATTTTCTTATAGTTGGTACTTTCTTTTTAATCCATAAAACGAAAACCATAGACTTTCAGCACCCAAACCATC
The DNA here is from genome assembly GCA_963277665.1 of Viscum album. Classification (NCBI taxonomy): domain Eukaryota; kingdom Viridiplantae; phylum Streptophyta; class Magnoliopsida; order Santalales; family Viscaceae; genus Viscum; species Viscum album. The sequence goes on from OY728142.1 coordinate 73,357,752, forward strand.
TTGGGACTCGTAGTGTCATAAAACAAAATTTTTAGAAGCCATGTTTTCATAGAAAAATTATCTTTTTGGAATTCTATATATTGAACATTATTTATAGAATATTTTTTTTCAATGGCCATCACGTTGAAACATTGTGAAAAAATGGGAATTATTTGGAGCAATGTAATTGTTACCAAAAATATGGTTTTTATAAGTGCAATACATTATAGAACCATTACCATGATGATAAATTTGACTATAGAATTTATCAAAACATTCCTTACTTTTGGTAAATTTAGATAAAAGTTTTCTCAAACACGATATTTTTTTATTATAGTTTTAGAACTAAATCATTATCCTCAAAAGTATTAGTTTAAGAATGAATTTCTGTTTCTAAATTATTTTTCTTAGATAATAATTTTTTTAAATCGTTCAAAATATTATCCTTTTCAAAAATAGACATATCAAGATATTTGGAAATTTTTTATATTTTATTTGTTAAAAAATATATTCTTGAAACATTCTTAGCATGTTTTGCTTTATAACTATCATGTTTTTTTACAAAATTTGCAATTTTTTTTCTAAAAGTTTAGACAAATGGGATTATTCATCACAAGATGATAATAAATTATCATTACTAGTTGAGGGATATTCTTCATCTGAAAATTATGAATAATTATCATCAAGATTGTTTTGACTAAGAGGCATATTAGTAAAGTTATCATATGTTTCTAATTTCTCCATGATAAATTGATTTATTTGGGTACATTAACAGAAATCTTTATGTTCCTCTATTTAGAAAATTCATTATCATATAAAGTTTCTCTAGAATCACCTACATTGGCACTCCATGTGTCTGTAGCCTTTGAAAATTTATTACCCATTTATTTTTAATATATCATAGAATTCCTTTTTGAATTTTTATATTTTCTACACTTTCTCTTTGGCATTGGAGAATCTGGTCTGATATGTCCAACATTATTTCATTCATAACAAGTGACTTAAACTTTCATATCAATTTTATCTTTATTACCTTTGTTGTATTAGTATTGGAAATATTTCATTCCAAATATCTTATTCATCCTTCTATCCAAGTTTTCTAAATAATTTTCAAAATTCTCAGAAGTACTTGAATAATATTGAAAACAATTCTTTTTCTTTCTTGACCAAAAAACATTTTAGTAGATTTACCTTTAAGAGGTATGGTAGATGTTGTATTAAAGTAAATATCACCATTTTTCTTTTTCTTTTTCTGATCATCTCTCTTTAATCTTACTTAATATTACAAAAGAGTTCCAATAAGATCTTCCAGGATAAGCTTAATTAACTTCCTTATTTCATCAATAGTAATTATCTTAGATTCCCACTCATTGGGAATAATATCTATTATCTTCTACAAAAATATTTCATCATACAAAATTTTTTCACCAATATCCTAAGGACTATTAATGTTCGTCATGAATCAATGATCCATCATTGAGACAAATTCTCTATGAAAAAATTAGAAGTTTGGTATTATACTCTTAACATGGCTCTTTGAGTCTCAAAAATATATTTAGTTAAAAATTGTGTGACTTGTAACTATTTCTGGATATCGTTAGCAGCTTCACATGATGATACTGACTATATATAATTCTTTTCATAGAACATTACAATGTGTTTCGTACACTCTAGTTTAACTCATATTCCTACTCTTTTGCATGGGTAAAGGAAGTTACATCCATATCAAGAATCTCATATTTTCTAGAAATCATGAAAAATTTATAAACCCCAATGTTGAAAACAAAATTATTCATCCTATTTCTCTATTACTTATAATCATCTCCATCAATATAGGTTTCCTATTAGGATTTAAATTTTCTATAGCTCCAATATTTAAAACTTTCATCATAATAGAATAGAAAAACATTCTTTACTAAATATGTTCGTGGAAAAAATTAAAAAAAAAATATATATTAGAACATGGAAAAAACATTTAGTAGATAAAATAAGTAAAACCATGTAAATGAATTCAATTTATTGAGAAAGAACTCACAAATCCCTTTACATGGCTCTAATAAACACTTTTGGATCGTAAAATATGAGCTATATAGCTTTTAAATGATATTATTACAGAAGGTGGTGAATTTTTATTTTAGAAAAACTATTTTTAATAGAATTAATCTTACCAAACCCAAAAGCCTCGTTAAGTAAAATATTGAACATGGACCTAAGATTAATGAACAATGTCAAAAAATTGTAACCAGATGCAATACAATTATATCAGAGTGACATAATTGGTATCACAACGAATCTTATTAATCAGAGTATGAATCACAATTATAGGTAATATGATAATATAAATAGAATATAGTTATTTGAATATTATTATCATCTTTACTAAATATGAACAGTGTAAAATACACTTTTATGAAAAAAGAAATAACTATAATAATCTAAGAATGAATTATATCTATTAAAATAATAATCCCTATTATCATTAATATTAAGGTAGTCACTAAACCTAGATAAAGGTGTCTCTGGTTTTATGCTTACAAGAAATTTTCCCTTTACATAGAAAGTAAATCCCTCGATATCAGGATTGTTGTATCTATATTTCTATCCATGAAATCTCTTGATATGATGATCTAATTAATACTCTACCTAGCCCTAGTATCCCTCGATGGATTGATCTGGTTCTCTATCTTTCTATCCCTAAAATACCTCAATCAATATGAGGATCAGATAATTATTAAGATGAATATTTAATAAAGGATACAACTTATAATGGTTTACTTAGAACTACCAAACTCAAAACAATTACAAAGACTATGAACAAGACATTCACACAAAGCAATCATTAGAACCCTCACACAATAAAAGAAATTACAAATGAATTGATCACCAGCACTCAATAGCTTCATACTCTTTGAATGACTATGTATTTATAGGCATATTCCCAATGGTTATATTCTTCTCCCAATGGTCATATTTCTCTGATTTTGTTTCAACTACTTGGAAATATAACACTTGACATCTCATTACGAGTTGGAATAACTTAATGTCCATCATGATATTGATTTTCACCATTACTGTGTAAAATTTATTCCTTATATTATAAACATTTATTCTAAATATGATTATAAAATTAATATAGTCAGATAGAATTCCTCACAATTTTGTATTATAACAATATTTATGAGGTTTAGTTTGATGTTTATTAGTACTGGTATCATTATGATTGTTAATTATTTTTCATCACAAATGAAAATATAAAAAGTCTAATCATATTTTTGATAATTGTGAGTCTAATTATTATTGTACTCATACTCATTATGATAATAATATTAAAGAATATATTGTTTATATTTAAATTACTTCACAATTATTCAATGAATGGTAAAATGTAATAATTTTACAAAAATATTTGACAAAAAAAGTTAATAAAAAATATTTTTAAGAAAGAGTTTTTTATTTTTGAAACTAAAGAATTGCAAAAGAGAGAAATAGATTTTTTTATTCCATAATATCCATATTTTTGGAAACCATAATTATAAAAACATAAATAAAAAACATCAAAAAACATACAATCAACTTCTTTTTGGAACTTCATATTCAGAGTTAAAAATTTAATCTTAAATCCCTCCGAGTTTATAAGTCATCTGAATATGATGATGTTTAATATAATTACCTCAATTTAATATAATATCTTCCTTTAATATTCATATTCCCCACCTTAGTATATAATTCTCATTCTTTGTCAAATTTTCTTCCCCATGGTAAAAATATTCTCTTTATTTAAGAATATTTTTCCATTTTTATAAACTTGTCCTCTTTTGTATAAACCTCTCCCCATTTTTTATTTAAAAAAATGAAAGGGGAGCATGTTTTAGATTTCATGAAAAGTTAGATAAACAAGAAAACAAATGAGACAATATAATGAACTAACTAATCATCCAGAAAACTACCAAAGAACATTCATCAAATCAAAATTAGAAAATATTCATGAAAATTTGATTGGTATGAAACGAGTAATTTATTCATTAATATTGTCTACAAAAATATAACTAGATCTTAAAAAATCCATCTTTCTTCTTCCATAATTTCATGAAAGAATTCATCTTCTGAAACTCTTTTCTTTCCTAATCTAGGTTTCCTGATATTTAATCTTGTGTCTGAATCTTCTTAGTTAGTTATTTTTTTTATTCTATAACACATATATTTTCTCTTAAAATGATTTGAGTCTTGAAAACTCTAATTGCAAGTATAAAATCTTTAGATTTAGAAATTTTATTTCCTGAGTCTGATCAAGATTCTTATTTTTCAAACATTCTATAAACATTACCCTATCTTCTATTTCTTTTTTATTATTTTTATAATATTTAGTATATCATTTCAAATTTTTCTTCACATAATCAATGATTTCATCATAGAACTTTATATCGATATATACTTGAAGTAACCACTTCACTATTTGATTATAAGACATTTTTTGGAGTCTTGAATCGTTCTTAATAAACATTCAATTAATCCTCAAGATGAAATATTTTTTTCATTCAATATACTAATTGAATTTGGATTCTTATTTTTGATATCTAGAATCAAGAGACAATGATATTTGATATTTGGAAAATTAGGTTATATTCCTTCAATCCTATTCAAAGCACATACAATATAATCAACTCCTTCCTATGTAATTTTTCTAACTGAGTCCTATATTTTGGATGAATCTCTATAAGTTTTATTCGGTTTGTTCAGGTTTACACTTCTTTCCCTTCATCTTTTATATTTTCTTGAGACTTAATTTTCAACTTGATTAGAAACATTATTCTCAACTTCCTTATCATATTGAAATTCATTAATCTCAACATCCTTGTCACCTTCAACATTTTCTCTAACATTTTTTTAAAATTTTTATCATCATCATTATTTGATGAAGATTCAACTTCCTCTAATGATGATTTTTCTTCTTGATCGTATTCAAAAAAAATTACCCTTATTGTCCTTGAAAGGAATGATCGATGACGATGACTCTGATGATCCATTTTCATTCTCAATTTATTCATTATCATCTTCATCCACATTATCATATTCATTATTGCCATCCTCTTCATTTTAATTCTTTTAAATTTTATCCTCCTATAAATATTATTCATCTTCAAAAAAAACTATTCATTTTCTTCATATTTGAACCGTCTTATTAATTTATTCATTTTTCAATCCCAACAACCCCTTAATCATGTTCATTATCAAAATATTTTTTAACTGAATATTTCTTCTTAAATATGCTTTATCAGCTGAACCTAGTTATGATAAATTTTCTTGAAGGGAAGATATTGATTCCAATTTAACAATATTTTATTTTCCTTTATCCTTAATATATGGAATATTGGCCTAAACCACATCTATTTCTTTGAAATATAATTTGGAATTCTGATTTTCTTGATCTTTATGAGATTTCAGTGGAACTAAATTCTCAAATTCTAACTCAACAACCTTAAAACGATTTTTACAATGTACAAATCCTCTCAACATCCTTTTCTATTTCATTTTATTTGATTCCTCATAAGAGTATTGGTATCATGAATTATTAAGGAATTGGACTTAGTAGGATCAATTCCAATTATCAGATACCTGGGATCCCTTTCAACATTTTTTTTCGACCAATATTCATAAAAACCATTAGGGACGTTCTTTTGTTTCTTCCTCTTCTTAGGTGGGGAATCATTAGCTTTCATTTTCAATATATTTTTACCATTCTCAGATTTCAATGAAGCCTATGGAGCTTTTCTGGAATTTTTTGATTGTATGAATGATGAATATAAAAAGAACTACGATTCTAATTTTGATGATAATATAAAATATGGAAACCTCATAAACCTTGAGCATATAACTGCCTCTTTTTCTCTATATTAGACAACCTTTCATCCAAAGGGATAAAACCCTATTATCTAGATTCAGGTGTGAAACTATCATGACTTTTTCATAATGACTAAATAATGAATCTTGTTTCTTTATCCTATTTAAATATCCAATACCCTCAAGTAATTTATGAGATGGATATTATGTTTCTCCTTCTGATGAAATTACTGTTAATCATGATTCTTTCTTATAATACATCTTATATAATTTTCTATATATTGAAAAATTAATTTTTTAATATCTTTTTTTAAAACATAATAGAATAAAAAAATTACAAATGAGATTTGGATAAAACAAATCAAAATCTGTTCCTGGTATTTCCAAATATACCGATTCCAACCTTGAAATTTGATGAAATTCTTCAATGGAAAATTGTATTTTTCATAAAAATATATTTGAACTAACCTTTCCCAAAATAAGAAGAAATTTTTGTAATTGTTACAACGATGAAATGGATTAAGAAATGAAACTGATGTATGGGTCATAAAGAAAACTTTTCATACTAGAGATTTTTGAAGGTGTAATAAGTTAGGGAAAAATAATAAAATAATTGATATAGGACATGAGGGGTGTCCCTCATTATATATGTGATTATATGACCATTGAAATTCCATAACATTTTAAATTATTGAGATGAAAACAAAAACTTATCTAACTAGTGATAATCATCCATAGAAATAATAAAGAAATATTAACTATTGAGCTTTTAAAAAATTTATTGTATTGACATTGAATGTTTGAAAAAAAACTATAAATATAAAAAAATAATTATAAACTAATTGTAATGAAATAGGTAAAAATTATAGAGAATAGATATATACCTTTTAGAGTGAATAATTCCATACGTATTAATAACCTATTCATCCTATTTTTTGCAGACAAACAAGATTATGATACTTTTTGTTAAGAAAATTTGAAAATAAATGTTTTTAACATAAAATATAAAAATGTTTTAATTAAATATCGATTAAGATGTTTTATATAAGAAAACTAATTTAAACAGTTATATTTGAAAAACCTAAAACGATGTTTTTCAAAATCAATTTTTTTTTAACAAAAACTGAACCGACGATATTTTATAATGTTTATAATTTCTGAAAATACTTGGTAAAATTATGAAAAAATTATTAAGAGATATTATTTTGGAAAATCATTAAAAAATTTACAAAAATCTAAATGTTTTTTAAAAACAAAAAACTAATGTATTCACCCAATGAAAAAGAGTAAATTAATATAAGGATTTGGGTAAACATGCAATAAATATGAATGATTACTTTATATTTATCATTCCTAACTTCTATTTAATGTATTCAAATCTATCGGAAGGTAAGGATTTTTTAGAAATATCATATGGTTGATCTTTTGTTCTGATTAATTTTAAAATGATATCTTTCTTAATAGTTTGATACTCAAGGAAATACTATCTTATATCTATGTTATTAGCATGTGAGTGATTTCCTGGGTTTTTTCATAAGTCAATGGAACTTTTTTTACCAAAATGTGTTTTGTTTTTTATAAAAATCATGTCATTGTCATCCAGTGTGTGTTTCATCCCTAACACTTGAGACAAACAACGTCCATCTGCCACATATTTGACTTTAGTAATAAAAACTGTTACTCAGTTTTGTTTCTTAAAAGGACAAGAAACTAAAGGCTCTCCTAATAAATGACATTTTCTGGATGTAAGTTTCCTAAAAATTATATAACCACCAAATTTATCATCATAAATAATTTTTTTTCGAAACAAATTCCATAATAATAGAAAAGAATTAAATCTATAGTTCCCTTAAGATACTAATTTTTTTTTACAAATTTTAAATGGGATTCCTTGGGATTTTTATTAAAACTTTCACATAATCATAAAAAAATTAAATGACTGGTAGTTATGTAAAGTAAACTTATAATCATATCCTTAAAAGTATTTTGATCTAATGGTTTCTTAGACTCATCAAGACCTTAAGCAATTTATGTATCAATGTGAGTTCTAATACTTTTATTATTTTAATGTAAAAACATCTTAAGAAGATATTTTATATACTTATGTTGTAATGTAAAAGATCCTTCTGGTTTTTGGGTGATTTTAAAACCAATAAATTATTTTAGCTCATCAATAATACTCATTTCAATCTCAAATTTCGTAAGACACACTAAGAAATCTATAAAAGAATTTTTTTTAATCTGAATATAATATCATCAACATAACTTTTTATAATTGTAATATTTTTTAAACAAATTTTATAAAAATATTTGGATCCAAAACTCCCTTACCAAAGTTTCTTTTTAATTGAAATGTTTTTAATCTATCATACTAGGACCTAGGTTAATATTTAAGTCCATATAATGTTATGTTAAGTTTATAAATGTATTTAGAATGTTTTTATTTTTAAAAACATGGGATCTTCAATACAAATTTCCTATAGAAAATATCTATTAAGAAAATCACATGTCAAACCCATTTGAAAAAGTTTAAAATTATCAAATGTTTTAAGGGCTAGTAGAATAAAAATAGCTTCAAGTCTGGCTACCAAATCCTAGAATATTCATTAGGTCATTCATCAAAATCCTATACTTTTTTCCTTTCAATTTATTTGATATAATCATGGATAGCCTTAATATAATCCTCAATTATTATAGCCTTATCAGGATTCTTATGTTTAAATTAGGAAAGAATAAATAGATGTTCAATTTCATTTCTTAAGGAACTTCATGTCCTAACTACTTGAATTACATCACCAATGATACTATCACTAGGAATATTTATTAGAAACAATGGATTTCATGGATTTTGAATATATTTTTCTTTAACATAACATATTAAATATTCCTAAAGAATAACATCAGAAAATATTTCTTGAGATATATTATTATGCGAAAAAATTTCTAATAATGGATGAAGATCGGTTTTAGAAATGAAATATGAGGATGTTGGTTGTGGTTTTTGGAAAATAAAAGGTTATGTCTTGTAAAATATAACATGTAATATTTTCTAAAAAGTGAAATAAATTTGATTAAACACACTGTATGGATTAAAAGTAGTGTAATAACTTTTATATATTTTTTCAGTGTATTTGAGTGAAAATTTATGTATGTTATCTATTTTATATGGGTTGAATACGTTTTAACCAAATACTTTTATGTAGGATAATTTTGTTTTTATACTTTCCTACAACTCATAATGAATTTTATTATGAAAATGTCTAATTACAACTCTATTTATAGTATATCAGTATGTACTAAACGCTTCATCCGAAAAATATTTAGCGATTGAGAATTCACTCAACATGGATATAAAAAATTCTTAAAAAATTATATTTCTTCTTTTAACTACACCATTTTTATGGGGTGTTCTAGGAATTGAAAATTTATGTTCTATACAATTCTTACTATAAAATATTTCAAAACCAAAATTTAAAAATTCTCCACGATGATCACAAAAAATAGTTATAAAGGGGATGTATTTCTCATTTCTAACTTTGTCTCAAAAAAATTTAAAATAAAAAAAGGCTTTAAAATTATTTATGAGAAAATATACCCATGTCTATCTAGTGTTGTCATCAACTAAAAAATATACCGAGTATTTTTCTCCAATAGTCCATGTTTGTGTTGGACCAAATAAATCCTTATTCACTAACCGAAAAAATATGAGAATTTTAAACATCATTAATAGATTTAAAACTTGACTTATGTTTCTTACCATAGTGACAAGGATCACAGAATTTTGGTGAATCAAACCTTTGTTTTGATAGATCCTTAACAATACATTTCATAGTTAACATAGTTTATTTTATAAGATTATAGTCTTTTGAACAATTATTCCATAACTAATATTGATCATCCAATTAACTATGTCATGGCATATCTTGGCATCTAAAATCATCTATGTTAATAGTGTAAACATTCTCAAATTGATTATCATAATGTATAAATTTTTTCTTGGAACTTTGTAATAAAAAATTATGATTTCTAAAGTTCACAGGGTAATATTAATCAAATAAATGACTTATCCTTACAATATTGTGATTAATTCCTTTATCAAGCAAAATGTTTGAAAGAAATGTTTTACCAAGAAGAACGATATTACCTATACTGATAATCTACCCTTGAGAATTATCTCAAAAAGTGACTTTTCGACCTTTTATCATGTTAATCATTTCGAGAAATCCTTTGTCACCCATCATGTTACTAAAAAATCCACTATATATGTATCATGTATTCTTGTTTCAAGTACTTTATTTGTTATCTTGAAAATAAAAACATTACATATTTATCAGCCAAACCTTCTTGGACCTAATTGTGTCATAAAAAAAATTGGATTGGACATCTGTTTAGAAAAATATGATTTTTGGAATCCTAGAGATTGATATTTATTGTATAATAATTCCATTTTGAGTGGCCACTACATTGACACTTATTTAAAAAAAAAGTGTCATTATTCAGAAAAAAAATAACTATTACTAAATATTAGTATTTTATAAGTATAACCCATTCTAGAACCATTACCAAGAAGATGTATTTATCAAAAAAATTTATCAAGATTCTCTATTCAAGTGGTTAATTTTGATAAAATTATTAAAAAAAATTGAGATTTCAGATTTTATTTTTACAACTAAATATTATTCCTCAAAAGTATTAGTTTTAGAATTATGTTTTGTTTCTAAAACATTTTTCAAAGAAACTAAATTTTCTTAATATTTATAAATAGTATCCTTTTCGGAATTATTCTTATCATGATATTTGGAAAAATCTGAAATTTCATTTTTCAAAATATCTATTCTTGAATCATTATAATATATTTTTAAAATTTTCATTTTTTAAAATTTTAGAAAAATCGGGAACTTCATCATAAGAGGGTAAGGAATTACTATCACTGACTAAATAGGATTCTTCATCTAAAAATTTTGAGTCTTTATTGTTAGGATTTTTGTACAAGGAGTCATATTATTAAGGTTCGTAGATGCTTTTTCTTTTTCTAGGACACATTGATTTACTTGTGGTACTTTAACTAAAATACCTTAGTTTATTTTTTCAATAACTTTAATTATCGGATGAATTTTCACTAGAATCACCAACACTGACACTATAAGTGTCAACGACCTTCAGAACATTATTTATTAAATTTTTTCTTTTCTATATTTTCTCACCATCTTTGGAAAATATGGTATGATATGTCCAACTTTCCTTATTTCATAATAAGTGACATCATCTTTCTTTCCATTGTTATCTTTATTACCTTTGTTGTATCGGTATTAGAAATACTTCTTTCAAAATATAGTATTCATCCTTCAAATAAAATTTATAAATAATTTTAAAAATTATAAAAAGTACATGGATTAGATAGTATAACATTATTATTTATTGAAGATTTAATACAATTTTAACCATATTGAACATTAGAAGGTAAGGTATATGTTGTAGTAAAGGAAACACCATTATTTTTATTTTTATTTTTCTCAATATATCTCTTTAATCGTTCTTCACATTTTATTAGAGTTCCAATAATATCATCTAGAAAAATATTATTCAACAATCTTGTTTCTTCAATATTAGTTTTCTTAGATTCCTACTCATTCATAATATTATCTATTATCTTCAACACAAGTATTTCATCACCTAAACCTTTTTACCTAATATCATGTAAACTATGGATTTTCATCATGAATCCCTAGAGAATCTTGGAAACAGATTCACAAGGAACAAAATAAAAATAAATGTAGTCCTCTCTTAGCATGGCTCGTTGAGTCTCAACAACTTTTTTAGTTCCAATATGTGTTACTTCAAAATTATTTCAGATACTATTAGTGGATTCATAAGATGATACTTGAATATATATAATTCTAATCATAGAACATGATAAAGAGTTCATTACTCTGTAGTTAAACTGAAATTCCATATTTTCTTTATTCCTAAAGATAGTTAAACCCTTATAAAAAATCATATAATTTCCAACAGGCATGAAAAAGTTATCAACCACAATGTTGATAAAGAAATTCTTCATCATATCTATCTAGTACACATAGTTATCAACATCAAATATAATTGTTCTATTAGATTTAAATTGTATAAGGATATAACATTTAGACCTTCGATCTTAATATAATAGAAAATAATTCTTATCTAAAAATGTTAGTGTGACAAACTATAAAAAAATTATATAAAACCTATCAAAAAAATGAAGTAGATAAAATAAGTAAAACTATAGAGAAGATTAATTTTATGATAATATAATCACAAATCACTTTACATGGATCTGATACAAACTACTGGATCATAAGATGTGATATTCATAGCTTGTGAAATCTGTTCCTACAAGAGAGGGATGATTGTAGTTTATGAAAACCTAGTCTAATAGAATTAGAGTAAAACCACAAAACCTATTTAGGTAAATTATTAGGCTTGGCCATCAGTCAGATGAAAAAATTCACCAAATCATAACTACATACAATGCTATTAAATCAGAGTAATAAAATCAGTGTCACAAATAATCCAATTAATTAGTGTATGAATAGTAATTATATATAATATTATAACACAAATAGAATATAGTAATATGAATATGATGATCAACATTACTAAATATACACAATAAAAAATAATCTTGAAAGTAATAATAAATAGCTATAATAAAGTAATAATGAATTTGATTTATTAAAAGAATAATCTCTTTTAACCTTAAGAGTGTGGTAGTCACCCAACCCTAGCTAAAGGTATCCCTTTTTTTATGATTACAAGAATGTTTATCTTTACATAGAATGGAAATATCTCAATATAAGGATCAGAATCCCTATCTTCATATCCAAGAGAACCTTGATTCAATGATTATATTCTCTATCTACCTTTCTCCGGTAACCCTCCATACAATGGATCGAATTCTCTATCATCTTATACATAAAGTCCCTCAAACAATATGATAATTGGATGTAGATTATAGTGAAAAAGTTCTAAATTAGTTAACCTCATAATATCTCCTTATAACTACAAAACTTTAATCAATTAAAATGACTAATAATAAGTCATTCTTGTTAACCAATCTTTAGGGATATAACATAAATGAGAAATTGCAATTGAATCAATCAATAGATCTCAACATCATTAAACACTTTGAATGACTGAGTACTTATTGTATTCTTCCCAATAATAATATTTTTATCCCAATGGTCATTTTTCTCCATGTTTTTCATGATGACTATGTAACATGGCGCATGATATCTCATTATGATTATGTTTAACTGAATGTCAAATGTCATATTGATTTACACCATTACAGTGTAAAAAATTATCTTCTACATTTGAAATAATCATTATGAATTTGATTATAATCTTAATTCATTCATATGGAATTCTTTACAATTTTCATTATGATAATCGTCATAAGGGTTATTGTGATGTTTATTGGTACAGGTATCATTATGATTATTAAGACATTATAAATACAAAATACAAGACAAAAATTCTTTCAATAGTTATGATAAAGGCGAGGTCAATTTTTATCATACTCATACTCATTACGATAATCGTAATAAAGAATGTATTTTTTATTTTTGTAATACATTTAAACTTATTCTATGTATGATAAAATGTAATGATTTCTATAAAAACATTATAAAACACTTTAGAAAAAAAATAGTAAAACATATTTTTAATATATTTTTTGTGGTTTCCAATACATAAGGAAAGGAAAAGTGAGATATAGAATTTATGAATCAACAATATTTAACAAAATTTTATGAAAATATGATATTATTTCATCATATTCAATTAACATTATTTCTGATCATTTACAACTTGAAAAAAGTTTCCTTTTGTATTTTGGCCTTTTTAGACAACATTTTGACCATCCCCTATTTTCACAACATAATAACCTTTTCTGAAAAATAACTTTATTACCTTATTAAAAATATTGAGAAACACTAAACATATTTTGTTTCATCCAATCAAAAAACAAATATTTCTTGGATTTAACTTTTCTTCCCCAATTATAGCATAAGTAACACCTTTGATTCTAAGGAATTCATCACTTACAAATGTCATTGTTCATTCTTTGAAATTTATGTCATTCCTTAATTATTTAATATATCTTATCATATGAGAAGAAAATACCACTATTTAAGATCTAGGGTTGTTCTCCTTTTGTATCTTTGAGAGTAATTTATTCAATAAGATATTTTTCTTTCCTATTATATTTCTTCACTTTCATCCTTTTAGAATGTTTAAAAATATGTCGTTGTGTCCATTAAAAAATAAGATAACCATTTTCAAGATTTCCAGGTTGTTTACATTTCGCCAAATATTTCCCAAAGGTTGGAATATATTTTCAACTTTTAAAACATCCTTCCCATATTTCCTGATAATATTATTCTCATATTTAGTCCCTTAAGAGGATTGACTCCCCTTCAAACGTTTCCTTCTTTAATTAATGGGATAATTTTAATGTTATTGGTTGAAAAAATATTTATATATCCAAATCCACCCCAATACAATCAGTAATCATATAATGAATACTCTTCACTATAACTTCTATACTTTATTGAATTGATTTAACATTTCTCATACATATTCCTATATTTCACATTAGAACTTTGTTGACTCCCAAGAATTCTGTCATCTGCTGAAATATTCTTCTTCAATTCAGATTTCATCCCATCCTTATCAAATTCATATGTTGTAGGAAATTATTTTATTCTCCAAAATTTTGGAAACATTTTAATTTAAAACATTATTTGTTTGGAACATACATGATATTCTGAAGTTTATTCTTCTTAATAAGAACACCAATTTTCTTCTCAACCATTGAAGGTAAATATTGTTCTTTATCTAGTTACAATTTTAAAAAACATTCACCAACTTCATAGATAAAATCCTTTATTCTTGTAACTCCTTGGTCAACTTTATAAAACTTTTTTCCAATAAGTTTCAAATCTTCCTTGTTTAATTTCAACTTTACATCAAGATGTTCATTTTGATTATTTTCTTTCTCTATATAATTATTCAGATAATCAATCTCATCATGTAATATAGATTTCTCTTCAGTAAAATATTCATAAATATTTTTTGTAGGAATTTGTTTTTTAAACTTGTTGATATATCTTTCAAGTATAAAAATATTTCTCAAAACGTCATTCAGTTCTATTTTTAGATGAAATTCTAACGCATTCTATTCATCTTCAGAACTAATACTTCCAAACCCTTCATGATTAACTGTTAAAATGTAATTAATTTCTATATAAACATTAGTAAACATTTCAACCTCAGCTTCACTATATTTTATTTATTTATCTTCATACAAAAATCCTCTCATTTTTTATTTGGAGAACATTTTATATTTTACCTTGTAATAAGACTGTTAATTATCATCATGTTTCTTCTAAGATCATCTTTCCCTTCTATCATTTTAATGACTATCTTCCCTATTATTTATTTGAGTGTAATTTTCTATAAGGAGGCTTCACATTAAAAACATTTCAAGGGAGGTTCCCCTTTATGCATTCTTGTACATCTTTTCATATTTCTAGAAAATAAGGATAAAAATTCATTAAGATTTTAATATATCTCGTTTTCAGATTCATAGTTGTCGACATCTATATATTCAATGATCTTTTTAGAATTTTCTTTATTGTAATCCTTGAAGGAAATTTCTCAATCATATTTTTTTCCTTTCATAACATTCTCCCTTATAATTTCATATGTAATGAGAGTAATATCAAGGTCATCCAGAGAGAGAGTTTTAGGTTCTCCATCTTATAAAGATGAAACATTGGAAAACATTTATTAGGAATAATTCTGAAGATATTTTCAAAAACACTTGAGTCATCCAACATTTATCTAAGATATCTTATGGTTCTAGGAATATCATTCACCCTTGGAATTAAATCAAAAATAAAATCAAATCGCCAATTTTAATATCTTTGTATTTCATCCTCCAAATTTTTAGCTTCGATGTCATCATATTTTTATTTCCATTATAAATGATCATCAACTTCTCCCAAATACCTTTATATGTAGAAAATCTATTCACTATTAAGAAATCACTTTCAGAAATTGATGATTGTAAATCCTTCTTTGCACTTACACCATTCTCAATATTTTTCTTTTCCACAGATTTTAGATTAAATTTTTCTTAAAGGGGATGAAATCTATCTATATTATATACCAAAAAATCATATACGAGAAAAATTTGATATAGAAACATTATATCCTTTCATAAAAGATAATTCCTTCTATTGAAGACTGTAATCCACTTATTGTTCACACAATTTAGATTATTAATAACAACTTCTATTCAAAAACATCATAAAAGAGTAATTGAAGGAAATATGGATCTGATAATAATTAATAATTCCCAGAAAATATCAATGTGTCACTGAGTGGGGGAGTGGTGAATCAGTGATATCTTTTTCTTTTATGTTTATTTTCATTTGAACAAAATTTTCCTCCTATTAAATATTTATCACTTTGCTGCAAACAAAAAAATAGCACGTCCACGAGAACATAAGTATTTTCAAGGTTTACTACTCAATAAAATTAGAAACATACTTAGCATGGTTTGTAAAAAATACAATTACACACAATCCAATTGAATGAAATCCTTTTGGTTGGATATGAAAATTAGGATATACCCTTACCCCTATTTTTCATTATGATTAATATAATAGTGCATGTGATTTTTCAAACATGAACGATATAAAATAAATTTGTAAAATTTAGAGACCGATTTTTTTCTTTGTAAGACTTTGAAATATTTTTAATTATATTTACAATGTTAGGCACTATGACTACATGTGATTCTGAGGCCCGGTGTGGCCGTTATTAATTTTATAAAAATATTAAATATATTTTATATTGTGGGCACCATACCTCAATCAAAATAGTAAAACTATTAAATGTTTGACTAGACCAGAAATCCAAGACCATGGTTATGTTCAGAAATGCTATTTACACTAAGAAAGCCATGGAATGAGTCATCATGGGATGGTTGGACCCCTCTCTCATTGGCGGTGCATTTAAGTGAATTAATTAATTACTTACAAAATAAATTAAATTTATTTGACCAAAAAATATGTATAATAATATATTGTTAAATAAAATTTTATAGGGTTGGTCTCATAATTTTTGGAATCACCAATGAGCTCTCCCATTCTCCTCCCATTAAATAATCAAGAAGAACAATGATGAAACATGAGATCAGATTAGATCTGGATGCAACAAGCATAGTAGATCCTTCCAATCATTGTGAGAATGCATTATTCATCAACGATGATTCCAAAAAGGATGTAATGATGATATTTTGTTATTCTATTCTTTCTAATTAAATTTTTTTAGTTGATAAATAGTTATTCTTTGATATTCACCCTTGATGCAACCCTTTACATGTGCTCGGGTATTGAAATTTAATTAATTCAAAAAATTTATTTCCCTGGATAGCCATTCTTGATCATTGGGAAAGAACACTTAGCCCTGATAAATTAGACCTTTCCTTTGGTTTCCTTTCCCCCCCATTCTTTTCATTATAAACTCATTGGTCCCATTGGTTAGGGATATACTTTTTGGGAGGTTTCAAGCTCTATCGGACACTTAGATACATGGATGATCAACAAAACAACAATGGATAGATGAGAACTTCATAGATCCAGAATCCTTTCAAGTTGGGGATGACTGATTTGGTTGTTAAACATTAGGATGGTGATGACCGAATATATGAAGGTGTGTAGTTCGAATGATGAAACCCCCAAAACCAACAAAATCCTATTTCTAGTAAGTAGCTACCCATAATCATGATTTCTGGGTAGACCCACCTTTTTTCATAGATAGAGGCATTTTTGAAGTTGCTTGACCAGATTTGAAGCATGAGACACAAATCTGGAAATATGGAATTTCAGTCAAAAATCACGACTATACATCATATTCACAGTTAAACACATCGCGTGTAGCCTCTATCAGTTGTTCCATTATGATTTTGGAATCATTAAACTGGAAACAATTTTTATTATCACTTACATGTAGTGTGCCCTATCTAGGTTGGAAAATCTATGTGATGGATCACTTTGGTTGGAGTCCATGTCAAATTACACAGACATGAGTTGACCACACTTGTAGCATACCATGTATACCAACATGCTATAAACCATAGTACATATAGTTTGGTACGTGTACATGGCCAGTGGACATATACTTGGTCCTGGTTATCCTCGAAATGTCATATACTACAATATGGTAAAAAACTATGTGTCATCCAGGGACATGGCCTGGTGGATAAATGGGGTCACATGCCATGCGGTTCCAATCATACATTGTGTACTACTCGATCACTTCTGATCAAACTTTGAATGTTCATATCTCCTTCGTTTGAACACAAATTTTGGATTCTAAGTAGACTATATTGAGTGTTTTTTCAAATAGAATGAGATAGAACCCTTGTATTAGGATTTTGAGATACAATTAGGCATCTTCTAAGATTACCCATTCGCCGGTCTAGGTTGTGGAGTTCTTGTATGACCCTTTCGGGCTTACCCTCATTTGATTTTCCCAGCAAACTTTCTGGGCTTACCCTATATCAAGGAATTGAAGTGTTGTTCCATGATGACCTTTTCAATTTACCCCCAGTAGGGATGGGTAGTGATGTTCCCTAATGAACTTTCTAGACATTCCCTCTAGTAGGGTTGGGCAGTGGAGTTACCTAACTGCTTCTTTCGATTGTTATCCTCTAGTAGGGATGGGTAGTGGAGTTCCCCAATGACATTTCTATGAATTACTCTCTAGAGGGGATAGGCTTTGGATTTACTCATTGACTAGAAAAGTAGGATCCTCCTATAGTACTAAGAAATGGGATCCTTACCTAGAAACATTGGCCCCTTGACTATGTGGCATAGTTATGAGGTGAGGATTGATGTAGCTTTAGACTCACAAAGAAAAGGGGAAGCTTTACCCATTGAGACATGTTTTTGTAATGCAACAAAAACCATGAGGGTTAGTCATTTCTACCAAAATAGGATATTATTGATTTGTGGTGAATAATTCCCTTTTAATTTGTACATTTTGGGTAGACTAATGGGATCATGGGCATAATTTTTAAAATTTTGGAACTGTTGGATACTCTTCTTCTTGGGCTCAGCTTTGGGAGGGATATCACCTAACATACTCATTTGGAATAACATGACTATGAATATATATGTAAATTATACTTCTGTATCCACCCCATAGATTTGGATACACTCTTTACATGAGAGACAAATATGTATAGGGTATTCCATGTGATTTCAATGTTTAGATTCTCTTGGTTGGATGGGTATAGTCTCCATCTATATATGGTAAAGGATTGATGATTAGTTCATCTACTCACCATGATTATCCCCATATTCTTGGATGAGCTTAATTTCACTCTTTTTGGGATGATTTGTACTTTTTCTCTGTATCATATTATATATACTTCTTTCCACTTCATTTTCATCACTTATTGTTCCCCCTACACCCTTTAGGGGGTTTCTATTGGGTATGTATTTACTCACCCCTAATAGGATTTTCCAACACATGTCGTTCATTTTGTAGATGATAGAATGGTCGGTCATGACTTCAGTGGATATTATAGTTATAATTCCCTCGAACCTTGTGTGGTGTTCATAGCTTGGGATATAAAATCTTTTCTCTCCCATCTATTTACTCTTTTCTAGCTATGTTAGTTGGGGACCTATTTCGGGTTGGGTGTGTAGTTTTTCCCTTTAATTTTATTTTACACTACCATACTTTGTACTATCTAGAGGATTATGCATGTTTGGTTTACATTATAACAGTGTTACATATTTTCCTTATTTCCCTATGCACTTTTTCATTGAGTTGTACTTATATATTCATATAGTAATTTATGAAAATACCTCTCCATGTTAGTTATGCCTTCAACACTTATTGTCACCCCCTAGCATATAGATGTGGGATTTGGGTAATTGCGGCTCGAGCCCCGTCTTGGCTAGGTCATGACAGATTGGTATCAGATAAATTTCATTCCATGGTAATTTGTTCTTATATTCCCTTTAATATGAGTTTTTTGGGATTAGGTAAATATTTTCAAAGTGTCTCAGGTGTGGATTTTAGGTTATGGAGTTTAGTGAAGGTATGAGCGGCCGACGTATCCATTCACCAGGACTCTAAATACTTGCTTTTCAACTCATTATAATGATCCATTTACTTCAGGGATCAATGGTATATGCCTCATATAGGATTGAGTCTTTGAAATTCTATATTTAGTAAGATCTATATTGTTGTTATATATATCTTCTCATCTTACTGCAATACTCCTTGATAACTTTCAGGATGCCTCTGTAAATACATCCATTCTTGATACCAGCTATGCATCATAATGACAATACTATAAGAAACAAGCCCTCGGTAATGGGTTTGTCCTATGACCCACTTCCTCTATGTATGGAGGTAGAAGCACCTCTTATTTTTGAGCAGTATATCATTCCAGTAGAGATAGATGTGTACATGTATAGGATGAGAACACATTGTGATTTCCCACATCAGAGACTAGTGTTGTTCAATGGTAAGCCAAATCCCCTACTAGTAGAGTATTGTATAGATTTGGTGATATGTATCTTTAAGATTTATTGGACCATGATGGATCAGGTAATTGCATTAGAATCCCCCAAATTCAATGACTGAGTTATTCATTAGTGGTGCCTAGGTAATCAGATGCACGAAGAGACGACACTCTCATGGGACGACATCCAGTAGTGGTTATGTGATGAGTACAACCACTCATGCAGGTGAACTGTCTGGATCAAAAGGTGTATATATCTACAAAAGGGAGAGATGAGAATGTATGAGTACATTGAGAGGTTTAAAGACCTTACATGGAACTCTCTAGACATGATCTGGGATGGCTACTTCCAAGACCGAATGTTTGAGAAGAGGATTATTAGGGAGATTTGAGCCATCATTGTACCCTTGTGCACCCCCACCTATGCTAGGGTGCTGGAGTAGGCACTGATGACAAAGAAATTTTTGTCAGAGGGACTCTAGGTAGTTGTTTCTAGTAGTGGTTATCCTAAAGACAGGTTGTCTACGGTAGCTAGTAGGGGCCAATTTTTGTTATCCCACTGTAGTAAACCCTTTAGAGAAAAGTATCGGGGATGTGGTCATACTATTAAGGGGAAATAAGAGAAACATGACAACTTGGGATGGTTTAAAGATATAATTGTGATTGATGAGGTCACATGGCGGAAGAATAACTAACAAGACTTGCTGAGCAGTCCAGGAAGATAGTAGATGGACTGCCACGGTAGAGGAAGTGTCCTTATTAGGATAACCTATTGGACCAGTTGTGAGGTGAGATATAGTTCTCAAAGTTTGATCACATGTCTGTCTACCACCAATTTAGGTTTAATGAGGATAATATTACAATGTTGGATTTCAAATGTCGTTATTGACACTCTGAGTTCATAGTGATTTTCATTGGTGTGAATAATTCCCCAGCTATGTTTATGGATTTAATGAACCAATTTTTCTCTCCATACATGGAATAGTTTTTGTTTTCTTCATTGAATAAATTATCTTCTACTCTAAATCAGAGGAGGATCATGTAGAACAGTTGTGGATGGTTCTTGATTTGATTTGAGAGAACCATCATTAAAAAAATATCTTGAAGATCTAGTTTTGGATAAATGAGGATCACTTTTTGGGGAATATTATTTATGAAAAAGGTTTAGTTGTTGACCCAGTGAAGAAAAATTCAGTGCTTTCTTGATTTCCACACACGAATGTGTCATAGGTGTACATCGTTCTTGGCTTGGTGGGGTACTAAAAGATATTTTGGGTGGAATTATCTAGGATTTTACCCCCTTTGAATACATTCACATTGAAAGAGAGTTCATTTACCTAGATTGAGAAAATTTAGAGGTCCTTCGAGGATATTAGGAAGAGGTTGAGAAGTGATCTTGATTTGATGCTATCATAGGATGGCGTGGAGTTTATAGTTTATTGTAGTTCTTTAGAAGCTAGGTCTATTTCATGTTGATGCTACAATAGGTAGTTATTGTAAATTGATTGAGGCAGTTGAGGCCCCATGACTATAACTACATGAATAATGACCTAGATGTATCAGTGGTAGTCTTATCCATTATGAAGTGAAAACAATACCTTCTTGAAGATAACATTATTGTTTACTCAGACCACCAGAGTTTATGTTGTGTCTTCACTCATAGAGATTTTTACCTAAGACAATGACAATGGTTGATTTTTCTGGGGGACTATGTCTTTGAGATATTCTATACTCTAGGGATGGGGGATGTTGTAGAAAATTCTCTTAGTAGGAATTCCTAGTATATATTTGTGCAGGAAGCATCGGAGTAGTTAGTTTCTATATATATGTCTCTTATGGAACATAAGGGTATAGTTTTTCTTCAGTCGATGGTGTTGAATCCTTTTCTCATCAAGAATGTGAGAGTGTCCCAGCTAGGGGACATTGACTATGAGGTCATAAATTATTAAATTTACACAAAAGACTAACCAAATTGATATTTTGATGGAGGGAATCACATCATCTTATTCCATGGGTGAACAGTGGTTTTAATCACATTTTTGGGAGGAGGTGATTCGGGAGTTCCTCATTTTTTCTATTGGTGTACGTCATGGTGTGAAGAAGATGTAGAGATACCTTTAGTGGTAGTTTTTTGGTCCATCATGATATAGAATGTATGTGATTTTATCTCTCGGTGAATTACCAATTAGTAGGTGAAGGGTGAGAACCATGTTTTTTCATGCTTGTTGCATCCCGTAGAGATCTGAGAGTAGAAATGGGAAGGCATATCCATAGACATCATCACATGCTTTCTATATAAAGAGAAGAGCCTTGATTACATCTGGGTGATAGTAGACTGACTCATGAAGTTGGCACACTTCCATAATATTTTGGAGCAGAGTATAGAAGAGATGGCAGGTAGTTTTACACATGGTATATCATTATTCTTCATGGGGTACCCTATCTTATAGTTACTGATAGTGATGTGTTATTTACGTCACATTAATGGAGAGGAATATAGGGGTAATTCAGTAATAAGATGCGAATGAGTACAAATTTTCACTTCCATATCGATGGGATGATCAAGCGCACTATCTAGGTGTTATAGGAAATGATTATGGATTTCATGTTAGTTTGGATGGATCTGGGAGGATAACCTACCCTTGATTGATTTTTCATACTAAAACAGCTACCAATCTACAATTATCATGGATCCTTTTAAGGCCTTGTAGTGGAGATCCTACAGGTCACCCTTATGTTAGAAAGATATTGGAGAGTCATATTTAGTGGGCCCAAAGTTAATAAAGGTGACAATGGAGAAATTAAAGGTCATTCAATAATAGAAGATGATGACCCACTGAAAACAAAACTCTTACACAGACCACCATCGTAGGCCCTTGGAGTTTGGGCAGAGAGACCACATTTTTATAATAGACTCCCCAAAACATGGATTTCATAGTTTCATCTAGGGAGGTACTCTATACCCAAGGATCATTGATCTGTTCAAGATCATGCAGTGGTTTGGCGAGGTTGCTTACAAACTCTCCATACCCCACAACTAGAGCTGGTTCATTACATCTTCTATATGTTGAAGCTAAGAAGATATGTGCATGAACTCACATACATCATTGACTAGGGTGATATAGACATCGAGGGTGGATCCACATTTATGGAGAACCTAGTGGAAATATAGGATCAACAGGAGTGGAAACATTATGGATGGATCATCCCATTATGTGTTGTGTTAGCACAGAAACCTGAAGAAGGGTTCCTTGGAGCAGTTGAAATAGATGCAGGATTAGTAGCCCAAGTAGTTTTTCTAGTTTTTATTTTCATGGAAGACAATATTGATGGAGGGAATGAAATAGGGAACTATATTTTTTCATTGTAATACTTAGAAATATTTCTAATTATATTTCCAGACCCAGGTTTTGTGATGGCATGCTATTCCAAGGCTCGGTGTTCCAGGAATTAATTTTATAGAAATACTAAAAATATTTTATATTGCACATATGATACCTAAAATAAAATGATATAACTATAAATATTTGATCGGATAAGAAATATGAGACCATTATTATGTTCGGAACATGGTTTTTACCCTATGTGTGACATAAAATTAGTCAGTGTGGGATGTTCGAACCCCACACATGTTGGAGGTGTGTTTAAGTGATTTAATTATTTAATTATTAATTAAAAATATTCATCTTACCTAAAATAATTTTTATAAATATATCATTAAAGGAAATTTTCTATTTTTGGCCTCATAATTTCTAGAATCAATGGTGAGTTCACCATTCCTCCTTCCTTTGGAGAATCGAGAGAAACAATGATGGAAAATCATATTAGATAAAATCCAAATGAAAAAAATGCAAAAAAAATCCTTCCTATAATTTTAAAAAAGTGTCCTTCATAATAGATTTCTGAAATACGGGTAGGAATCATCTGTTTGTTTTTTAAACCATTGGATTAAATGTTTGAGGAGATCCATAGTTCTTCTTCGATCTGTTCCCTTAATGCAAACCTTTGCATGTGCCTAGGTATTTAAATTTAATTATTTTCATTCTTTATCACCCTAAAATACCCATTATTGTTCATTTTCTATGAATGAATATACATGATAAATTAAACCTTGGTTTTTGATTATTTTCTCTCATGTTCTTATCTAATTGGGCCCATTTGTCCCGATTCGACTTTTTCAGGAGGTACTGAGCTCAGTTAGACCCCCAGATTCGCACTAGATCAATGAAAAAAATAGAACAATGAGAAAGGCAATGATCTGGGATCACTGAGTGGTGGGGATGACTAATTTTGTGTTAAAATTTATGATCGTTACGAACAAATTCATGATAGCATGCAGTTCAAATGGTGAAACCTCCATGATGAACATATTCCATTTTTTGGAAAGTTAGGGCCTTAATTGATAATTCCATGTAGATTAACCATTTTCATCCTTAGATTGCACAGGATATGAAGTGATTTGACCGAATTTGAAGAATGGGATGTAGATCTAGAAATATAGGATTTCAATTCAAATGAGGATTACATGCCATGTTCAACGATGAACACATTACTTGTAGCCTCCCTCAGTGGTGGCACTAGGGTTTTAGAATCCATAATGAGGACATGGTTTGTATTCTCCCTTACACTCCATGTACCCTATATCAGTTGGAAACCCCATTTGAAGGATCACATGGGAGGGAGTCCTTGTAGAATTACACAAATGCAGGTTGACCATACAGGCAGCCTATCATGTGGATTGAGATTCTATTTACCAGAGTAAAAAGAGTTTAGTACATAGATATGGCCAACGAACATGGTCTTGGTCTGGGTTAGCCTGGATACACCATGTGGATCTCTATACACGTCGTGTACTACTACATGGGATGATTCCATGTTCGAGCCTGGGACCCTTCCAAACATTAAAGTGGGGTCACACACTGTGTGGTCCCCCTCCCACATTGGGTACTAATTGAGCTCTTCTAAGAGAACTTCAAATGTCTGTATCTCCTTTGTTTGAAATCAGATTTTTTCATGAGAGTATCATATCCTAGGTTTTTTTATCCATAGAACATGATTAATCCCTTAGTTTTGTATTTTGATATATTATGAGACATATTTAGGGATTATCCTCCATCAAGGCTATGAATTGGAGTTCCCCAACAACCTTTCTGGGATTAACATCCATTAGGGATGGGTAGTAGAGTTTCTTAATGACCTTTTCAGGCTTACTCTCCAATAGGATTGGGTATTAGAGTTCCCCAAAATCCTTTCCTAGATTACCCTATACTAAGGCTGGGTAGAGGAGTTTCTTGACAACTTCTTCTAAGAGTTACCCACCAATAGGGCTGGGCAGTGAGGTTCCCCGATGACATTCTTGAGAGTTACCCACCAACAGGTCTGGGTAGTGGTGTTCCTCAGTGACTATCATAGTAGGACCTTATAGTCATTCCAGTTTATGGGATCCTTATAATGAAATTGTGGTCTCATGATATTTAATTATAGTTTTAAGGTGAGGTTTAATGTATCATTGGACACACATGTAATAGGGATTCATTACCCATTGAGATGTGTTTTGGTGACACGGCCAAAACTGTGAGGATGAGTCAGTAATTACCAAAGAAAATATTATTGAGGTGTGGTGAGTTATTACATTTGAATTTTACATTCAATGAAGATGCATGGGATGTCGAGCATAGTTTTTGAACTTTTGGAACTCTTAGATACTCTTCTTCTTGGGCTGAGCTGTAATATGGTGATCACCTTACCCTCTCATTTGGGATTATTTAACTAATCACATATATATATATATATATTCTACATCTTTATCCACCCCAAGAATTTGAATACTCTCCTTATAGAAGTGGTGATTATTTTTAGGGGATGTCACATGTTTTCCATGTTTAGTTTCTCATATTTGGATGAGTCTACTCTCTCTATTATAGGAGGTTAAGGATTGATGGTTAGTTTATCTACTCACCATTTGTAGTTGTAATGGCTCGGACCTCTCCGGTCCATTCCTTTGTGAAAATGCGGTACTAGAGGTGTTTCAGGAAGTCAAGGTGACTTGGGGGTGTGTTTGGGTGGACTTTTGAGGAAAGTTAAAGGGTAATAGATTTCGCACGGTTAGCTCACGGTTTTCCTAAATCGTGCGTCCAAACCGTGCAAGGCTTCTCTTGAGGGTAGTGGCTAACACACGGTTAGCGCATGGTTTATCTAACCGTACGGACTAACCATGCGAGGAGGTGTTGTCAAAGCAGAATCTAATGCATGGTTAGCGCACAGTTTGTTAAACTGTGTGAACTAAGCATGATGGCACATAATGTTAGATCCTAAAATTTTGGATCTAACTCATTTTACCTTTAATCACCACTTTTAAGCCCCTAAGCGGCCATAACTCGGGATTACCATTACTTAGAGGTGGAAGAACCTCTCCCAGGCGTTTTGGATGTGATCTAGAGGCTTCTCTTCATGAATGAAAGCCGGTTTCTCAAGGTATGTGATCCTTTTTGTTTGGTTTCTTAAATATATCTAGATCTACTTCTCTTTTTATCTCAGGATCTTAGATCTACATCCGTTATGGGTAGATATTAGTGTGTGGGTTACTTTTGTGATGATCTTTGGTCTTGGTTGTGTTAGGAGAGGAGATATAGGGAGTATCCTTGTTGAATCAGCCCGGTCTCCTTGGGTGTTCTTCAACCATTGTGGGTTTCCTTGAAAACCGTTGAGGTAGGGGATTCGTGGCTTCTCTAATTGTTTATGTGCAATCGTAGAGTTATCATGATTTATCCCATTGGATCACAATGTAATTGACCTAATAAATACTTGAACTGGATAAAAAGAATTGGTTCGATCGCTTATTATTGTTGCTTTGTTCCATGATAACGATTTGCCTCATGTTTTGCAGGATAGAGTGATATCTATGCTTGCTTTGTTCAGTTGTTTGTTCTTAATAGAAATTGATAAAGAACGTAAATCTGGAATTAATTGATAATCAATTGGCTAATGATAATGAGGCATGTAAATGAATATGGTTGTTTCCGTTATTGTAGTTGTTCTAATTTGATTTAAATCTAATTGGAATAGTAAGCATATTAAATCTTTTGTGATAGCTTACTGATTAGGTTTCCCAGAATTGGAACCTACAAATTGAATCTGTTAATTCAAGAGGGATTGAAAAATTGGTTGGTTGATAAAAGATAACGCCTAGTAGAGTTCTTAGTTACCATCTTGTTCGTAAGGCCGAGTGAATTGTGCTTTAGATCAATGAGTGCTCATTACGTATGAAGGATGTATGCATTGTTAAAGGGCCAAGAGCCCATTTGATGTGATTTTTGATATCCTACTACTTGTGCAGTGATGATACCCTAGAGGGGTGTTGTGGTATGTGGAGGCAGGGAGGCCTTGTGGCTGTGGTAGCGGATGACGCCTAAAGTGGTGAGATGCATCGGTTTATGCATGTGGGTGTCAGGGAGGACACAAGTGATGATGGAATAAGATAGATGTGTTTGTTGGATGCATGGTGACTTTGATTGAATGTTTATCTCCTTTACTTTTCCCCACTACTCATGGCAGCTGGTTTTGCTTACCCTTCTTCTGAAGGAGGTGAAGACGTGCGGGGTATGCCACGTGCTTTCCGTGTCTAGATTCTAGAGGGAGGATGGGTCTATGCTCTTTCTATAGGTGGAAAGGACTCGACGGGTAGTACATCTACTCAACATGTTGAGCCCCATTGTGTTTATCAGCATAGGTTTCTTTTCTAGAATTCCTGGGAATATGGGAAAGTAATTTCTGTAATGAAATATTGATTAAATGGTGATGATCCATAGGGATGGACATGTTGGAATTTAAAGGTGATGCTGAATCATTAATGGAACAGTTGTTTTTGAATGTGATGCCAATGAAGTTTAATGTGGTTGTGTTCATGGTTAATTAATGTGCAAAGAATTAATTAACGTAAAGTGGAACTGATGAAAAAGGGAATGAAGTAACCTAAGGAAGTTCTTTAATTGGTTGTGTGCTTATAGGATACCTAGTCTTTGAAATAGCAGCCCGGAGTCTGAGAGACGTTAGCTGCAGTTGAGACTAAGACTAGGTTATGCCCATAGTGTGGTTGTGAGTTATATATTCTGTACTTTTTATGTTTCTATATGATACTTCACCCTGTTAGTAAGGGCAACTGGAACCCCGAGGATTCTATGCCCTGGTGGGTGTTTTCCACAACATTCCGATGGGAGGGTGAAAGGATGAATAACCCCTTTGACCCTGCTCTCTTCTCTTGGTAGATACTAGTGCCATTGGGCACAGTGGTTAGTTTCCCCCCATATATGTGTGTAGAGGGCTGTAATGGCTTGTGGTTATTCACACACATATATTCTGGATATAGTATCCCATGGACTACTATAGGTGTAACGTGTTTAGGCTACGCTGGCTTGAGGATCCTTACTAGGTGTATGGGCTGTAATGGCTTGAGGTATAATACCAGACGTATGATACACGTTATGAGAGTTGTGGTGGCTCCCAGAAACTACCTAGTTACTTTTGGTTGTGAGGATGGTGTGAAGCTTCACCCAGGTGTCTGTGGGAAGGCATTTGTGGTGCATGTGGTGAAAATTGTGGAGCTTAGGCCAAGTGTATACGGGTAAGCCTTTGGAGAGAGACGCACAAGACGTATGTCATTGGGGAAAAGCGGAAAAACAGTGGGGAAGTAGTAGTGGGGTACCCTTGATATAATTTTCTATATGATATATTCTTTTATGCATTACTTGGTGAGAGTAGCCATGCTGAGGTTGGGAACATAGTATACCTACTTAGGGGACGAGTTAGTTTCACTGTTGTTCACTATGCTTTAGAATGCTTTCATTACTTTTTCACAAGAGGCATTGGGGAGGATCCTACTGAGTATACTATTATACACACCCTACGCATATATAAACTTTTTTTCAGGTCACATGGAGTAGGTTGGAGATCAAGGAGGTTAATACTAGATTGTGGTTGGAGGAGCAGTTCGGACTTGCGGTCGCTGCCGTTCTAATTTCTTTTGGGTACTTGTAGTTATCCCTTTCATTTTTAGTACTTTTTCACGGAATTTTATATACGTACATGTGTTTCTTTTATATTTCAGTTCTGAGTTGGAGTTGGTTGGTATCTATCTTATCTCTCTCTTTTTCATGTGTTCTCTTAGAGGGTAATGCCTCCCATATGTGTGTTTATTATACCATCGGTGCTAGTCGCCATCTCGGGGCCTACTAGAGACGGGACTCGGGGGGTCATTATCTCCCTTTTCACATTGTCGTCCCAGGAGGGGTACACTTTGTGGGGAGTGGGTCGTGACAGAGTGGTATCAGAGGTCTGGTTGAGGGATAGGATGGAGTTTGGAGTTAGGCACATGTGAGGTTGCATGGGTTGGTAGGGCAATGGTTTCATTCATGTTTAGCAAGTGCGGTAAACACTAGAAACCGGATAAGACATAGTCTTTTAGGGCCCCCTATGATCTGATGTACGGACCCTTAAATTTACCTTGGATACTAAACAAGGTGATACTAGTTGCAGGGTATAGACCTAGGAAAGGATCATGCATCATTCTTATTGGTGCCTGTGTGTGAATGTGTAATCCTTGGGACAGGTTAACCAAAAAATAATGAAAGAAAACAATTAACTAATTAATGTTGAGTCTTCCATATTCCGGGCTTAGGAGCACTAAGTGTTTGTTATTTTGCAGGTATGGATCCAAGTCGACGTCCTCATCAGGTTTGCGTAGAAGATGTATAGCAGGCTATTCTAGTAGTTCACCGTAGGGTAGAGGTTGACGAAGATGACACTTGGAGGAAGACACTCCGAGAGTTTCAGCACTAGTGTCTGCAGAAGTACGAGGGCTCCATTTTAGATACAGCCACGGAAGACTGGTTAGAGGAGGTCAAGATATGCTTCAGTTAGATCCATGCTCGGAAGGAGCACTGGG
Organism: Viscum album; assembly: GCA_963277665.1. Lineage (NCBI taxonomy): Eukaryota > Viridiplantae > Streptophyta > Magnoliopsida > Santalales > Viscaceae > Viscum > Viscum album. The sequence continues at coordinate 73,388,099 of OY728142.1, forward strand.
TGTCCTTAGCTGTGATGATGTAGTGTGGAGCAGCATGGAAGTGGTGGTTCTTGTTCCTCGGGGATCGTGAGGAGTTAGAGATCACATGGGAGGAGTTTCGAGACATGTTCAGAGTCGAGTTCCTTTCCTCGACTGCAATGGTGTCCAGTCGCCAGGAGCTTCTTACCCTTTGACAGAGGAGCTCCAGTATTCAAGAGTTTGGAATCCATTTCAAGAACTTTTTACGATATGCTTCAGACCTGTTACCAGATGAGGAGGCCAGGGCAAGGCATTTCGAGGAGGCTTTGTGTCCAGAGATCCAGCTTCAGGTCACCCCATTTATGATGAATACATATCTCAAGGTGTTGGTGAGGGCAGTGGTTGTAGAGAGGACTTTGACCAGGACCAGATCATCAAGATAAGGGGATCATCATGATCCCTCACGAAGCAAGGTTGTTGTCTAGGGTTCCCGATTTTCAGGGAAGAATATTTTTCGTTCAACCGAGGGTAGGTCTCAGCCCTTCACATCTCGATTCTACGGAGGCAGCAACTCTCAGGCCTATGCCAAGGGATCGGGCGCTTGTTTTTCTTGTGGTGGTCATGGCCATCAGCAGTGGGAGTGTCCGAAATTTCAGAGCGGTAATCGTGCACCGGGCACTACGCTCCAGGTTCATCCGTAGAGGCAGTTTTCACAGAGGTAGCAGCAGCCAGTTGCACCATTTTTTGATCACCAGAGGGGAGATGGGGTAGGTAGAGGACAAATCCATGATGCTACTCGTCCTCAGAGAGCAGAGCACGGTTATGGTGGTGGTCGTCATTAGGGTCATAGAGGTCATGGAGGAGGTCGTGGTCAGCTTCATGCTCTAGCTTGCCAGCACCAGGCGAGCCAGATGTCGTTCGAGGTACCATTGCTTTTTTTATACCTTGGTGTATGCCTTGTTTGATTCAGAAGTGACACACTCCTTCATATCACCTACCCTTTTCCATGCTTTGGGACTTGAGGTAGAGAGGCTTCCAGTTCCCTTGGTGTTGACTACACTAGTTGGATGTCGAGCTGACTTGTTAGAAGTATATAGAGACTATGAGCTAGTGTTGGGGAAACACCGGTCTTAGGGAGATTTCCTATATTTACGAATACAACCATATGATTTCATCCTCAGAATGGATTGGTTGTATTCGGTGTAGGATATTGTGGATTTCTTCAGGAAGAAGGTCTTCTTCATCAGTGCAGATGGAGAGGAGGTGGTGTTTGTTGGCGAGCGAGATCCTCGGATGGGTCATAGACGCGTTCCATCCCTATCATCCATGGCAGCTAAGATGATGCTGAGTTCATCAGAGGTTCGGCAGTTGGCATTTCCTAGGGTCGTAGAGGAGTACCCTGATGTCTTTCTAGAAGAGGTTGTAGCATTACCCCCTTGAAGAGAGATCGAGTTTTGGATTGAGCTACAGTCAGGAGTGTCTCTTATATCTATGTATCTATATAGGATGGCCCCTTTTGAGTTACGCGAGCTGTGTATACAGCTTGATGGTTTGTTGCAGTCCAATTTTGTTCGACCATTTGTGTCCCCATGGGGTGCACCAGTTCGGTTCGTAAAGAAGGCTGACAACAGTTTGTGGTAGTGTGTCGATTATCGTCGCTTAAACAAAGTGAAAATAAAGAACCTCTATCCTCTTCTATGGATTGATGATTTATTCGATCAACTAAAAGGTTCATGTTGGTTCTCAAAGATCTACTTACAGACATGATATCATCTGATGCGTGTGAAGGATGAGGATATTTCGAAGACTGCTTTCTGTTGTCATCATGGGCATTATGAGTTCGTTGTAATGTCGTTCGGTGTGACGAATGCTCCAGATTTGTTCATGGGATTGATGAATGCTATGTTTCGTGTGTTCCTAGACAAGTTCATGGTATTCTTCAATGATGACATCCTTGTGTACTCTACATCTGAAGAGGAGCATGCAGAGAATCTATGATCCATCCAATGGCCCGAAAGCCTTCAAATCTTTATTTTAAACATAACCCCCGTTTTTTGGATGAAGGGGGAAACCCAAACAGACTTCAAGGACATAGTACAATCACGACCTGAAGTTCAGGAGATAAAACCCAACCCGAAAACATGAAGTTACCCCACCCCAGCGTTTGACCATTAAAAGCCCTCCACCGTCACATCGTTGTACAGAAAGCCATTGTCCTGTGTCAAAGCACAGGACCGATCTGATGGATGATGACATACCCTCTCAACATCAAAATCTATAAAGCGCTGCAAAGATGAAAGACAAGCTCTGAAACCTCATCAAGGATTGCACCATGAGTTCGGGAACAGGTGCATCTCCATTCTAATAGACCTAAAAAGAACTATTTCAGACAAACCATCTCCAAAAGTGAAATGAGAAACACAATGCAGAATCAAAGCCATAGACTAGCCAACCCACATGGCACCTCCAACACCACACGCACAAACCTGAAGAGGACGACAAACCCAAAATGCAAAGCCGAATCTTCGTCACCCAAGATAGGAAGACCCAACAACACAAAAATGGAGTGTCTCCGTTGAGAGGGTCTAAGCCGATTAGAGCCAACAGCGCCACATTGGGCATAAAGCCGGTCATCTCCAGACTCCAGAAGAACCCTCACCACATTCCAAACCGGTCAAACCACGGGGAGAGAAGGCACCAAAAAGGATGATATTCACCTATAGAAAAGACACTGCAAGAATCAGTTGTGTCTTGGGCATCCCCCAAGACAGTTTCAGAGGTGCGAAGTTTCTTTGGTCTCACAGGCTACTATAAGAGGTTTGTGGCCGATTTCTCACGGGTTGTGAATCCTATAACATCTTTGACCAAGAAGGATCATCCATTCATAAGGACTGATCGGTGTTAGGCAGCTTTCGAGTATCTAAAGGAGAAGTTAGTAAGTTCTCCAGTCCTTTTTCTTCCAGCTGAAGGAGTTCAGTTTGATGTTTTTTGTGATACTTGACGTCTGGGGTTAGGCTATGTTCTTATGCAGTATAGGTCCATTGTTTAATATGGGTCTCGGCAGTTACATCCCCATGAACGCAACTATTCCACCCATGATCTTGAGTTGGTAGTTGTGGTGTTATCTCATAAGTTGTGGAGACATTACCTCATTGGTGAGCGCTTTTTGGTTTTCACCTATCATAAGAGTTTGAGGTATTTTTTCTCCTAGCGTGACTTGAACTTACGACAGCGTCAGTGGATGGAGTTCTTGCAGGAATACGACTTCAAAATATTGTATACACCTGGAAAGGGGAATTTTGTAGCTGATGCGCTTAGCTGAATGTCACATAGTAATGATCTGCATGAATCCGGTGATTCCTGGAGAGTATTGGAAGAACTATCAGCATTGAGTCTTGATATGGGAGAAGTAGGAGGTAGAGGTTGTCTTTTTTAGATGATTGTACAATCATCCCTAGTGCAGAAGGTAGAAGAGTCCCAGTTGGGGGATCTTGAGGTGGAGGTTTGTAGAGACCGATTTGTTTGTGGTGAGGATCGTGATGGTTGGTCTCAGGATGAACAACACAGAGTGTTTTATCATTGAAGGATTTTTGTTCCCTTGGATATGCGTGAGATGGTTTATAGATAGTTCCACAGTTCTCCTTTAGCAGTACATCCTGGTGTGACAAAGATGTAATGATCCTTGAAGAGTCATTTTTGGTGGCCTGGGCTGAAGCGTGCAGTTGTGGAGTTTGTGTCTCGATGTTTTGTCTGCCAGAAGGTGAAGGCCGAACACCGTGTTCCTGGTGGTCTTCTCCAGCCATTATAGATTCCTTAGTAAAAGTGGGAGGACATCTCATGGACTTTTTTATAGGTTTACCTCGAGATCTGGGAGGACATGATTCTATTTGGGTGGTAGTGGATCATTTAACAAAATCGTCCCACTTCATAGAGATCAAGGCGTCAAGCTCAGTGGATGTTTTGTTGAGGCAGTAACTGGAAATGGTGGTGAGACTTCATGGAGACCCAAGGATGATCATTTATGATCGAGATCCTCGTATTACCTCCGGGATGTAGAGAGGTCTCTAGCATGCTTTTGGTTCTCAACTATGCCTTAGCACTGCTTTTCATCCTCAAAAGTATGGTCAGACAGCGCGAACCATCTAAACTCTTGAAAACATGTTATGCTATTTTGTTCATGAATTTTGAGGTTCATGGATGAGGCACATACACTTGGTGGAGTTTTCTTACAATAATAGTTTCCACTCCACCATCATTATTGCGCCGTTTGAAGCCTTGTATGGACGGCCTTACTGTTCTCCATTGTGCTAGACTGGGGTCGGAGAGTCAGTAATTCTCAGACCGAAACTAGTGTAGAATACAACAGAGATGGTTCAGGTGATTCGTGAGAGGATGAAGGCAGTGCAAGATCGTCATAAATCCTATGTCGATCAAATAAAGAGAGCCTTAGAGTTTAATGTTGGGGATCATGTGTTTCTGAAGGTGACTCCCCATCATGGGAAGCGAAGGTTTGGTCATGGGTGTAAGATTTCTCCCCTATTTTTGGGCCTTTTGAGGTGTTATCTCATGTCAGAGCTGTGGAATATCGAGTATCACTCCCCCCTCAGCTGAGTTGGATACATGATGTTTTCCATGTATCACAGCTATGTCATTATCTTCATGACGACTCCCACATCATCGACTAGGGAGATATCGTTGTTGATGATGATGACACATTTGAGGAGTGACCTGTGGAGATCCAAGACCACAAAGAGAAGGTGTTGCATTGGAATTCCATCCCCTTAGTTCGTGTCTTGTGGTGACACGGTGGTATGGAGGAGAGTACATGGGAACGTGAGTCACAGATACGTGCTCAGTACCCAAGGTTGTTTAATCTTTAAATCATTCATGTAATGACAATTCCTTATGTGTTTATAAAACCTTCATGTTTATGAGATGACTCCCTTTATTTCTTTGGTATATTTCTCTATTTTGATAGGTATCTCGGTGGGTGGTTTTTCAGACCCTGTTTCGTTTTCTCTTTAGGTGGGTTTTGGATTCTCGTGGACGAGAATGTTTTGAGAGGTATCTGATTTAATGGCCCGGACCTCTCTGGTCCATTTCATTGTGAAAATGTTCTGCTATAGGTGTTCTGAGAAGTCAAGGTGACATGGGGGTGTGTTTGGGTGGACTTTTGAGCAATATTAAAGGGTAATAGCTTTCGCACGGTTGGTGCATGGTTTGCCTAAACCGTGCGGCCAAACCGTGCAAGGCTGGTCTTGAGGGCAGTGGCTAACGCACGGTTAGTGCATGGTTTGCCTAACCGTGCGGACTAACCGTGCGAGGAGGGGTTGTTGAGGTAGAATATAATGCATGGTCAGTGCACGGTTTGTTAAACTGTTTGAACTAACCATGCAGGAACTTAAAGTTAGATACTAAAATTTTGAATTTAACTCGTTTTTCCTTTAATCACCTCGTTTAATCCCCTAAGCTGCCATAACTCGGGATTACCCTTCCTTGGAGGTGGAAGAACCTCTCCCAAGAGTTTTGGAGGTGATCTGTAGGCTTCTCTACGCGAATCGAAGCCGGTTTCTCGAGGTAAGTGATCCTTTTGGTTTGGATTCTTAGATCTACCTATATCTACTCCTCCTTTTCTCTCGGGATCTTAGATATATTCCTTTTATGGTTAGATCTAAGTGTTTGAATGACGTTTGTGGTGATATTTGGTCTTGGTTATGTTAGGAGAGGAGATATAGGGAGGATCCTTGGTGAATCAGCCCGATTTCCTTGGGCGTTCTTCGACTGTTGTAGGTTTCCTTGAAAACCTTTGAGGTAGGGAATTAATGGCTTCTCTAATTGTTTATGTAAAATCATAGAGTTAGAAAGATTTATCCCTTGGGATCACAATGGAATTGACCTAATTAAATACTTGAACCGGATTAAAAGAATTGTTTTGATCGCTTGTTGTTGTTTCTTTGTACCATGATAACGGTTTGCCTCATGTTTTGCTAGATAGAGTAATATCTATGCGTTCTTTGTTCAGTTGTTCATTCTTGATGGAAATTGATAAAGAACGTAAAGCCAGAATTAATTGAAAATAAATTGGATAAAGATAGTGAGGCATATAAATGAATCTAGTTTTTGTCGTTGCTGTATTTGTTCTAATTTGATGTTAATCAAATTGGCATAATAAGCATGTTAAATCTTTTGTGATAGCTTACTGATTAGGTTTCCCAGAATTGGAACCTACTAATTGAATCTATTAATTCAAGAGTGATTAAAGAACTATTTGGTTGATAAAAGATAACACCTGGTGGGGTTCTTAGTTACCCTCTTGTTCGTAAGCCTGGTACCTTGTGCTTTAGAGCCATGAGTGCCCATTACGTATGAAGGCTGGATGCCTTGTTAAAGGGACAAGATCCCATTTTATGTGATGTTTGATTTCCTGCTACTTGTGCTATGATGTTACCCTAGAGGGGTGTTGTGGTATGTGGAGGCAGGGAGGCCTTGTGGATGTGGCGGCGGATGACGCCTAGAGTGGCGAGATGCATCAGTTTATGCATGTGACTGTCAGGGAGGAGACAAGTGATGATGGAATGGGATGGATGTGTTTGTTGAATGTGTGGTGACATTGATTGAATGTTTATCTGCTTTACTTTTACCCACTGCTCAATGTAGTTGGGGTTTCTTACCCTTCTTCCAAAGGAGGAAGAGATGTGTGGGGTATGCCACGTGCTTTCCGTGTCAAGCTTCTCGAAGTAGGATGGGTCTACGCTCTTGCTATAGGCAGGAAAGACTCGACGGGTAGTGCATCTACTCACCATGTTGAGCCCCCATGAGTTTAGTAGCATAGGTTACTTTTCTAGAAAGCCTGGGAATATGGGAAAGTAATTTCTGTAATGAAAGATTGATTAAATGGTGATGATCCGCGGGGATGGAGGTTCTAAAATTTAAAGGTGATGTTGAATCATTAAAAGAACTGTTATTTTTGAGTGTGATGCAAATGAAGTTTAATGTGGTTGTGTTCATGGTTAATTAATGTGAAAAGAATTAATTAATGTAAAGTGGAATGGATGTAAATGGGAATAAAGTAACCTAATGAAGCTCATTAATTGGTTGTGTGCTTATAGGATACCTAGCCTTAGAAATATTAGCCCGGAGTCCGATAGATGTTAGCTGTAGTTGAGACTAAGACTAGGTTATGCCCATAGTGGGGTTGTGAGTTATATATTCTGTAATTTTTGGGTTTCTATATGCTACTCCACCCTGTTAGTAAGGAAAACTGGCACCCTGGGGATTCTGAGACCTGGGGGGTGTTTTCCCCAACATTCTGAAGGGAGGGTGAATGGTTGACTACCCCCTTTGACCCTGCTCTCTTCTCTTGGTAGATATTAGTGCCATTGGGAAAAACGTTTAGTTTCCCCCATATATGTGTGTAGAGTTATGTAATGTCTTGTGGTTATTCACACACAAATATTCTGGATATTGTATCCCATGGACTAATAAAGGTGTAACATGTATAGGCTGTTATGGCATGACGATCCTTACTCGGTGTATGGGTTGTAATGGCTAGAGGTATAATACCTGACGTATGATACACGTTATGCGAGCTGTGGTGCCTCCCGGAAACTACATGGTTTCTTTTTGTTGTGAGGATCGTGTGGAGCTTCGCCCAGGTGTCTGCGGGAAAGCCTTTGTGGTGTACATGGTGAATATTGTGGAGCTTATCCTTGGTGTATACGGGAAAGCCTTTGAAGATATATGAATAGGAAAAATGTCGTTGGGGCAAAGCGGCAATCTAGTGGGGAAGTAGTAGCGGGGTACCCCTGATATCCTTTTCTATATGATATATTCCTTTATGCGTTACATGGTGAGAGTATCCATGGTGTGGTTGGGAACATAGTATACCTACTTAGGGGACGAGTTAGTTTCACTGTTGTTCACTGTGCTTTAGCATGCTTTCATTAATTTTGCATGAGAGGCTTTAGGGAGGATCCTACTGAGTATACTGTTATAATCACCCTACACATATATAAACTATTTTTCAGGTCACTTAGAGCAAGATTGAGATCAATCTGGTTACTACGAGCCTATGGTTGGAGGAGCTGTTCGGGATTGCGGTCGCTACCGTTTTACTTTCTTTTGGGTACTTATAGTTTTCCCTTTCAGTTATAGTACTTTTGCATGACATTTCATATATGTACATGGGTTTCTTTTATATTTTAGTTTTGATTTGGAGTTGGTTTGTATCTATCATATCTCTCTCTTCCGAATGTGTTCTATTAGAGGGTAATGCCTCCCATCTATGTGTTTATTATACCCTTGGTGCTAGTCTCCAACCCAAGGCCTACTAGAGGCGGGACTCGGGGGTCATTATCTCCCTTTTCAAATTACCGGCTCAGGAGGGGTAAACTTTGTGGGGAGGGGGTCGTGACAGTATCCCCTTGTTAACAGACAATCTTACTTTCACTCTTGTTGGGTTGAGTTATACTTTTTCACTTTACCTTCTCCTATATACTATTTTACTCTTCAGTATCATCTCTTATTACTCTCCCTTAACCTCTTTTGTTTCATTCTATTATATAAGTATATACTCACCCCTTCATGGGATACACCCACACATATCGTGTCTTTTGTAGATGACATACATGTTGAAGGTGACTTTAGTGGATCTTATAGGTACTGGGTGCTTAGACCGTGTACAGTAATCATAGCTTGCGATAGAAGAGATAGTCTCTCTAAACTATTTTCTTTTTTTTTTGTTTTTTCATGTGGGGACATATTTCTAGTTTGGAAAGTATTTTTTTCCCTATACTTTTAGTTTACACTACAATAATTTGTATTGTATGAAGGATAATGCATATTTATTTAACATTATTGAAATGTTACATATTTTCCTTCTTTTTTATGCACTATTGCAATGAGATGGATGTCTATGTATGTACCGATATTTAGGCAAAGGCCTCCCAAGATAGTTATTCCTTCACCTCTTGTCACCACCCCCAAACCTATAGAGGTGAGCTTGGGGTAGTTGTGGATCATGCCCTGTCTTGGGTCAATATGTGAAATAAAATTATTATAAACCATCAACAGTTGGTTACAAAAAAGTTATTCTTCTTCCTTATCAACTTACCCTTCCATATATTCAAAATACAATTCTTCACATTCATAACCAATAGCTGGTATAATAAATATTTCTAAAATTTATTATGAAAACTCATTTTGACTATTCAATCTGATTCTTTTATTAAATTTATTATTTGGGAAAATAGATAAGAAATAATACTCTAAAAGAAATTCTAAACCTATATAAACATACCCAAAATCTATTGTCTAATTTCTTGGTTTGATCTAATAACTCTGACTATTATCATCCTTCTACTTCTTCTGTTTGGAAACTTCTTTAAGAAAAAAACTATCTGAAAACTTCATAAAATTTTCAACCCCTTCTTCCTAAATGGGCATGGAAATAGTACATGTTTCATAAATTACAATGTACTTCCTCCTATTTATATGATAAAAAAACAATGTTTTGGTAGGAAATATGAAATGTTTTACTACTATAGATAATTAATGAAACTATAATTTCATATTCATTTTTACTTCATCTTTAAATATTTCTACATTTTTAACACTTCTCTATTATTCTCGAAACTTATCAAATATTCTTTCAACATTAACTCACATCATAATTTTTAACCATTGTTTAATGTAATACCAAGGTCATTGTAATTTTATTTATTAAGATTAATACACATATAATATTGAAAAAATTCATTATAATGCTTCTTACCAATTGAGAACATCACTACTCATTCAAAAAAATTGTACCAACTGAGAGACATAAAAGCTTGAAATCATTCTTCCATAAATATAGGTGAAAATTTGTTAGAATTTTTTTCTGTTTATTTTTTTTAAATATCAACCCAAATTATAAAGATACCAGTACCTCCTTTGATAATACATTGGAAAAAAACCTATAAAAAATATCTTTTCCTTCTTTTTCTCAAACCAGTGATCCTATATCTGATTACATATTGGTGTAAACATTCATATGATAGATTGGACTATGTCTTACTCTAATGTATCAGTGCTAATGCTAGTACAATGATTCTAAAGTACTTCTTATCAGATAACTCTTGACCCACTTAGAAAATAAATCAATAATGTTTCATCCCATTGACCAATTGCAATATAATTCAACGAGATGAAAATGTTTGGATAGATTATTTTTCTTCCTTTATTTCATAGGTCTCTAAATCCTCCCATTCATTTATCCTAAAAATTCCAAATTCAAAATATTCTTTAATAAACTTTTTTAACTAATGTAACTATGATGAATCAGTTGTGTGCTCTGTCTGATTGAATAGTGTCAACATTGACTTCTATTCTTCCATAATTTTTCCACTTTAAACATTTTTTTGCCTCATGGATTCTTCATTACTTTGAGAACTTTAAGATCCTAATAGAATCATATAACTTCAGGTACCAAACACATCTTCAACCTCATTCTTTCAAAATGATTCTATCACAAGTTTCATAGACAAAATACGATGTTTTAGAATTAAAAAATAGAAAAACATTTTCAGATTTAGTATGGAGACATTGAGACTCCGATACATTTCCTCATACCGATTGAAACATTCATTATGAACATTACATGTGTCTGAAAAACAGCTTCTTTCATTAAACATATTCAGAAAAGAAAACTAAAACATATGAGGTTTCTTTTCAAAACTGAATTTCATTTTCTGATAATGATGTTTCCATTCATTCTAATCATCCAATCACTAAAACATACCTTTTGAAATTATATTTTTGTAATGATAAAAAAATAAAAAACAATCAGGAAAAATTTCATTCAGTTTCCAAAAATAACTTCTATCCAACCAGGTCCAAATAGAAAACATATTCAAAACACAATGGTACTTTTAAATTAATTAATTTATTAATAAGAAAATACTTTTTTTAAACATTATTTTTTCTATTCATAAAAAAATCAATATTTTCTGAAGAGCCCCAAAATTTCACCCAAAGTTAATTTTGATATTATACTTCCAAAAATTAAGTTCATTTTTTCAAATAAATATAACAAAATTCAATTAAAAAAATTAAAATTAGTGCGCTATAAAAGGGTGAAAAAATAATTTTTTTCAAACAATGTACTATTTTATGTATGAAATTTTATTTATTTTTTTAACATGTCTAGAAAACACGTTGGATGAATGTTAAAAATTAGTTTGAATATATTATATATAAAATTACTTAATATAATCCAAAAATAGTGATTTGATTAATTTAATTATATAAAACACACTTGTTCTCATTTAAATAGTTTTTTAGAAAAATAAATCCATGTATTTTGAAAGAGTTTTATTTTCATTTATAATTAATTTTTCACAAAATATTTCATTATATAAACATTTATAAACCATTTTTTTATAATTTTGTTATTCATATTCATGCCAACATTTCCAATAGTTAGGTTATAATGGTAATATATATCATGGGTTGTTTAAGTTTGGTGTTACGTGTTGAATACACAATTAAACATAAAAATATTGGGTTTGCATGTAATTAAAGCTAAAATCGTGGTTGTGTTTTATTTAGACAATTGAAAATAATTTTTATCATTTAAAAACATAGGGTGTTAAATCCTCCGCCTTTAATAAATTGTCTCCTCACAATTTTAACTTTACCTCAGTAATCAAATTTTGGATATTTGAAAATACATGTGTAGCCCACATCACAAAAAGGGTGAATAAAACATCATCTTAATAAGACATGAATAAAAGTAAAAAATTCATATGGAATAAGAGATCAATAGTATTCAAAATAAAATAAATATAGGTGAGAATGAATGAAAGTTGTAAATAATTATAGTGATTGATTGAGGTCATTGATCACAAGAAATTTAATGATCAATATAAAGTAAAGGGCCTAAAAACGATAAATATATTGTGATCAAAAAATACCATCGGTTCATCAGAGAAAAATTTATAGGATAATAATTTTTTTCATGTTCTTTTTTTTTGAGTTGAGAAATCTTCTCACCATCTAGAATATGGAAATATAAAAATATATATACTCGATGATTATAATAAAATCATTCATTAAATTTCCACTTGAATATCATTTTTTTCTCCATATTATGAGTAATCAAGATAAAATTTTAGTTCCTAAAACAATAAAATGAACTTTTGAATAAAACATAACCATAAAAGGAATAGTCAAAATTTTCCATCAATTATTAATAAAAACTAAATTGGATAGTACAAAGTAAGATAATTCCCAAAATGAATAAAACAACATAAATTAATCTCCAAATTTCAACTATAATACCCAATGTTAATACCAAATCATTACATAAATTACTATACATAAAATTCAATAATAATATCCTAATTAAGTTCGTATCCCAAAGATTAAAAGGATTTGATCATATATTATTCCTAGATAAACAAAAAATTATTCTTAAAATAAAATCCCATGTTTTTTCAAAATAAACATAATAATTACCTATAAAAATATTATATTACCCCGAAAATCGCATAGGCCAATGGTAGTTGTAAAAACCTTATCATCCTTTGGACATGGTTTTATGCCCCACCACCTTATGAGATGCAATTGTGTGTCACCCACTCTACGTGGTTTCCTTTTTTTATTTAAGAATGAAAAATAATTCCTCCAGAAATAACACTTTATGTTTATCCTAGGGGTTACAAATAACTCAACTTAATAAAACATTACAAAAGATTTCATTAATATGCTTGAAATTTTTACTACATAAAACCCTCCGATGGGGTGTCAAATAAATTAAAATTTTGATCAAACATAATATTATAGAACAATGATGGTTTCAATAACACATTACATAAAATCACATGAAGACACACTAATATTTAAATTTATCTAAACCTTTCCTTTGATACCAACTATAATAACCCAAAACCCACACTCCTGTATCTGATGCTGAAATTATAATCATTACATTTCTGGATTTTATGTAGATAATTGTGACTGATTTTTTTCATAAAAACATTAACACAACAAATGGAATGATTGTATCACATGAATTATTTAGGGCATTTTAGGTATATTGTTTTATTGGATAATGAAAAACTCATGCATAAACAATACATGTGTTTCCAAATGAACATTTCTCCCACTTAACCTGGAGTTTCTTGTTTCACATTAAGTATACATCATCATCCATATGAAAACCCTTCTATACATAACTCAGTAAAAATAATTATTTAAAATCCTTGTAAAATGATACATGATAAGTGTGATCTCATATTCCTAGTAAGTGTTATCATAATCTATAGAAATTGAAATTTATCAATGACCAATAGAAGTGTATAATGTTATGAAGACTAATCATAGTGAATATGTGAATCATAAAGTAAATAATACCCATCAATACATAGATAAAAAAATTTGAAAACATATAAAATGAAATATTAATCAAAATAAATAATTATAAGATATGTGATATCGATATTGAACATAAGAAACATTATAAACACATAATAAGCTAATAAAACCATTTTTGATAACATGGAGCATCATTTTTATAAAACCATTTCAAAACCCTTTTAATTTAAATAACTATATGACCAACATCTAATATAGTCATTACCCAATGCATTGGAGCACTATCAGGTTGAACCCATCATAAAATGTTTTACGGGATGACCCAGTTTTATCTTTCCCACCCCATCATATAAGCTATAATGGGATCAGCTGACACTATTTGGTCCACCGCATAATATAAGTTGTAATGGGGTCACCCTTTCCTATTTAGGACACCCCATTGTATATGTAATGTCTAAAAACCACAACATAAATAATTTACAAAAATATATTTCATCATAAAACTCATAATTACATGATTAACCCATGGAAAAAAAGGGTTTCATATTTATCGTTTTTAAATATAATTGATTTATGGATAAGAAATGGGTTTCATAACAACATATTGGAAACAAAATTAATCCATATAGAGAAACAATGAGGATGATATCAATAAAAAAATTTCACAATTTATCATAGGTAAAAATAATGGATATTAACAAATATGAATGGAAAAACCATTAAAATATTATTAAATACATTTTTAGAAAATACCATTTTAATTTTGAAAATCACTTTTTAAACCATAATTTTTTTTTCTAAAAATCCTTAAATATAAAAATATCCCTATAATATTATAATGGAAGATTTTAAAAATATTTTAAAACTTTTCTTGGGAAACATATCCTACCATATTTGAAAAAAAGTAAGAAATTTTTTGAAGCATTTCTAGGAAATAATTTTTTTGTAGAAAAAGTGTTTTCAATAAAAAAGATGACTTTTCATAAAAGCATTATTTTGAAAACATTAATACTTAAAGAGAGGAAATTAAATGAAATAATATATTACCGTACATAAATATCATATAATAAAATAATGAGAATTATTATTTTTGAATAATAATATTACAATATTGGGTACTTCATCACAAATATTCTTAATAAAGGATCAGATTATAACATAAAATTATTATGAGTTTAGAAAAATTTAATTGTAATCCCCATTAAAGAATAAAATTAAATGAAACTTAAAATATCATAAAAATAATTATATTTATGATATAACATGTTAAATTTTCATTAAATAAATGTCATATGAGAAGATCTGTGTATAACATAACAAACATGTCAACGAAGGAAAATTGTGACAAAAATTTCTTTCCACTTTGGTAAATTTGAAACCGTATACCCCATAAAAGATAGATCCTAAAATTGATATATAAATACCTATAAATATATGTATAAGAATCATACATTACATTCATAGTTTATACATACACTATACAATAAAAATAAATTTTGAATATGGATTGTCCCTAACATTATCAAAAGTGAGATGAGAAAAATCCTTACATCAAGTTTGATTTTTTATGGTTGTTCTATATATTCATGAAAAATAAACTTATTTTTTTTATTTAGTATTATTTAGGACCTTTATAAAGTTTATTGTTACTTTTATTTCACTAGTAGGAAAGTTAAAGATGATTAATTTTTCAATTGAGTTAATGTCAGATGTTTTGACCATATTCGGATTATGTGTCAAAAACGACATAATTAAGTTAACTATAGTAAAAAAATAATTATTTAAACATATCTAGAAATATTATCATAAAATATTTATCATATTTATACACAAATTATAATTTAAAACTAATCATTAAAAATGGATATTGATAATGAACTAACATTTTGATCATGGAGACACTAGGTCGTATTTACGCATGAGTAATGTTTCCATTTTTCAATGATCATTTTGGAAATAGGGTAGGTAATATTTTATCATTAAATAACGTTAATTATATAATTAACACCATAAAATTTATTTATATATACTTATATATATATATATATTTATTTTGATGTAAACTTTGTCACATCGCTTCGAGGAGGCACTAGCCCAAACATCCAAGAATAATATTATCACTTTTCCAGTGTCTGAAAAGGTAATAAAGAAAATGATTTATTAAATGTAATGAAATATAATTATTTCATGATTATAATAATTATTTTTGGGTATCATATTTATTCATTAATTTTACCCTTATTAAAATCCATGTATCTTGTTTTTGAAAAACACTTCACATCACTTCGTGAGATAGTAGTTCACCATACACACGAGTAACATTATCTTTTCCATTATGAAATGAAAACTAATGATATAATAAATGATATAATGACTTTATAAGGATAGTAGTATTATAAATATCATATATTAACTTTATATCCATTATTATTCCCAACAATTTTAGGTGGTAATAGAAAAATGAACGACACCATTTCACGAGGCGGTATTCCATTATACACACAATGATGATTTTGTAACCCATTTGATGAAAGCATTTGAGGGTTTAGGTATTAACATTAAAAGAAAAAAAATATCAGTATATTTATGATTCTAATATCATTTTATAAAATTTGTGTCATAATAATTTAAGCTGTTGTAGAAATAAACAAAACCAAAATACATGTTGATGAATGTTACCTCTTCCTATGATAACTCCTTTTGGTTTTAAAAAAGGTGTAATTGGATGGATTTATGCCAAAATATGTCTTATAATATTTAGTTATTGACTTTTGGGAGTGATTGATTCATTTTTTTGTTGAGTTAGATGTTTTAAAAGGTTTTAAGAAGAGATGGGAGTGAGTGCCCTTTAATTGTTGATTAGGAGTGACATTATTGTAAATGCTCAAGTGTATTCACTATTGGGAGGTATATATTACCTCAAGTGGATAAAAAATTTATAATTAATGGGTTGGAGGGATGATATGGTCGTTACAAACCTCCCAAAAACAATAAAACACATGTTTTAAACATTTTTTCCTTAAATCCTAATATGCATTATTTTTTTATTTGGGGTTTTCATTATGGTAACTTGTCCTCAAACCAAAGTAACATATGTATTAACGATAAATTAAAGTCATAATTAATAAATATATTTTAAACATTTATTATATTTATTAAATCTAATTTATCAATTAAAAAATATAATTTTTTTTGGAAATTAACTTTAACATAAGCATCTGTAACGTGCAAAAACACTTCTTTAACCTTAATCGTGTTAATAGTGTTTATACATTTAAATGGTCAATATATTCATTATAAATGATAAATTTGATGATTAAGGGGAATAATTTTATAATTATTTTCATCTTGATGAATCTGGGATGAATATAGTATTTTACTAATTTTATATCATTTAATAAATTATAATATATCATAAAATAACATTGATTTCATTTCTAACAATATTTGAATAAATAGAATAAAAATAGATTGAATAATATTAAATTAAAATATATTATTATCAAAAATTATTAATATTATATATTCATATAATAAATTGAGTACAATATTTCATTCAAATTACTAGAATTTTAATATTTTTAGTATCATTTATTTTAGTTAATTATTAACTAAATAATTACTGTATTGGCATTTCATAAGTATTTAATGAAATTAATTCATCTATAAAAAAATTAAATCAATTTAACATGATATAAAAATCTCATTTATATTTTCAAATAATATTTATAATAAAAAAAATATTGTTTTTATTCCTATCCCAAATCATTAAAGAAATTGAAAAGTAAAAAAACGTTCTTTTTTGTCTTCTCCTTTACTTAACTTATTATATAGGTAACCTATAGAAAAATATTTCCCAAAAACTCATGAAATATAAAAAATAAGTTCATAAGGTATATATATGGGCATAAAAATAGTTTTGGACTAGTTTTTATGTTATTTTTTCTATTATGTTTAAATTTTAATCCCTTGGTACACTCTTTTTTACCATATTCAATGTGAATAATTTTAACTGTTTTCACTAATAATTCTGGTAAAATATTATATTGTACTTATTATAAATATTAAATTAATATTATTAAAAATATAGAATCCATTTTTTTCAAATTCAAATCACATAAGTGGAAAATTTAATGTTAACATTAATCATGCAGATGCACCGAGACATCGAGTTTTTAAGAATTATGTCTTTTAGGAAAAAATGTTTCTATATTAAGTCTTTGATAAATAATAATTATTTTATGAAAATAAATTAATATTTATTTGAATATAATATATATAAATTTTATTTATAACATTTCTCATTAGGTATTATTTTAATTAGTTAAAAAGGAGAAATATTATTCATTTTAAAACAGTTTTTAGAAAAAACGTGTTTTTAACAACAACAAAACTTATACTAAAACCCAATATTAAGTTTATTTAAAGTAATTAATTGGTCTATATATTAAAAGGTTGAATTAAAACATATTACAAACATATTGGGATGTTTAAATTACTTAATTTATTTAATGTAAAATACTTTTTTACAAAAATCCTTATTTTTCACCATTCACCAAAAAATTAATATTTTCTAAAAAATACGAGAATTTCACCCAAATTAAATTTTTATATTATTCATAATAAAATGATTTTAATTTTTTCAAATAAATTTTATAAAATTAAGAAAAATAATTTTTAAAATAATTGCACCACAAAAGGGGACAAAACTATTTTTTAAAAAAATATACATTTTAAGCGTAAAATTGGATATGTTTTCATAAAATGTCTAGAAAACAAATAGAATAATTTTTAAAAATTATATTGGAACCATGATATATAAATATAATTAAATAATCCATCAATAAATTCTTTTATATTTATTGGTACAAACACACTTGTGCACATTAAAATAGTGTTTCACAAAAAGGTTTCCTTTTATTTTCAAATGAGTTTTATTTTAATTTATAATATATTAGTCCCCAAATAATTAATTATATATTTGTGTGTAAACCATAATTTCACAACAAGTTAAATCATGTTCATACATATCATTAAAATTTCTATTTTATAATACTAATATATGTCATGGGTCATTTTAGTTTAGTGTTACATGTTGAATATGTTATCAAACATAAATATACTAGGGTTGCATGTAATGATAGTTAAACTAGGTGTTTTGTACCTTTTACACTCTTTGAAATAATTTTATTCTTTTAAAATATTAAGGTGTTACTTCCTCCCATATTTAATAAATTTCATCATCTCAATTTGAAATTTTCCTTGGTAATCAAAGGATATACATTTGAAAATACTTATATTGTGAACCCACACCCTTAAAAAGGGTTAATAAAACATCGTATCAATAAGAGATAATGGAAACTATAAAATTAATATTGAAATAAAATCACTATTTTTCCAAGTAGGATAATACATATGAAAATATAAGAAATGTATAAACCAAATTAGAGAGTGATTGAGGTAATTTTTAACAATAAAGTGAGTGATTGATGGAATGTTAAGGGATTAAAATTCATAAATCAATGATGATAAAAAAGATAATTTTTTCATCATAATGGAATTTAATAGGATAAAAATAATTTCATAATCCTTTTACTAGATTTGAGAAATTCTATCACCATCTATACTTATAGAATATGAAAATATACTTACATGATGGGTAGAATTCCATCCTCTACCCAATTTCTACCTGAATATCATCATTTTCGTCAAATGATGAGTATTAAAGATGAACTTCAATATCTAAATCTTTAAAATAAACATTTAATGACCATATAATAAAAAAATTTATAATCAAGTTATTCCACCTATCTTTAACCAAAACCAAAATTATTCGAACATGGTATGATAATTCATATAATCAATAAATAGTCATTCATTACTCTCAAAAATTAAATATTAATACCAAAAGTTAAATCCAAATCATTATATGAATTACTATTCTTAACATTCTTCAATAATTTTCTGATCAAGTCTAAAACCCAAATATTGGAAGGATGTTATCAAATATTATTTCAAGATAAATTAATTATTATTACTCAAATAAAATCACATATGTTTTCAAAATGAACTTAATAATTACCTGTAAAATTTTATACTAACAAGAAAATAATGTAGGCTAGTGGTAATTTTGAAACCCTAATTATTATTTGATCATGGGTTCAATCTTCACCACCTTACTAGATATAGCAGTTTTTCATCGAGTATACGGGTTGTAATTTTTTCCTATAAATAAGAAAAACAATTCCTCCATAAATAAAACATCCTGTTTATCTAAAGGGTTAAAAAACCACAACCTAATAAAACATCTTTATAAATATCAATAATAAACTCAAAAACGTTAATACTTAAAACCCTCAAAAGGGGTTTATAAGACATTGAACTTAAGATCAACTTTAATATTATATACTTAGGACTATATCCAAAAATCTTAAGATAACATCACCTTAAAAAACCATAATATCCAAATTTATCTAAACTTTTCCTTTGATACCAACAATAACATCTCAAAACCCGCACTCTCATATCTAGTGCTAAAATCATAAACATTGCATTTATAAATTTCAATACAATAATTATCACCCATTTTTTCTATCCAAACCTCATGAAATCAAAAAGAAGAGATTGGATTACATACATTAATGGGGTAATTTTAGGCTTATATTTTAATATAATTAGGAAAAATTATAATTTTAATAATACCCATGCCTCCAAATGATCATTTATCCCACTTAACACATCTTCTATTATTTCACATTAAGTCTTTACCATCATCCATATGTAATCACTTCAATAAATAACTCATTAAACCTCATTATATAGAACCAGGGGAAAAATTAACATAATAAGTGTGGTCTCAAATTCTCAGTTATGGGTAAATATAAACTGTATAATCTAAATGTCATTAGTGGGAAAAATATTTGAATATGGTTATAATTATATAATCAGAGTTCATGTGATGATTGCAAAAGAACTCATACCCATTAATACTTGGATCATAAATATGAAATCCTGAAAAATGAAATAGACATCAGAAGCAATAATCATGAGTCATATGATATCAATCATGGTTATGAGATACATTATAAACCCATAACAATCAATTAAACCCACTTTTCAATAAATTGGATCCTTATTTTTATAAAAACCATTCAAAAATATTTAAATTGGAATAACCATATTGACGAATTACAATATAATCAGTACCTAATGCATTGGGTAACTATCTAAGAGAACCCGTCATATAAGATGTAATTGTATCACTTGGGGCTATTAGGACCGCCCCATCATATAAGCTGCAAAGGGCTCACCCAGCGGTATCTTGTCCATATCAATTTTTAATTTATAACAGGCTCATATGGTGCTATCGGGGCCACCCTATCATATAAGAAGTGTCCATAAACTAAAAAATGAATAATTTAAAAATAAATTTCATGATAAAAATATTACCAATATCATTAAACCCTAGAAAAGAAATGAGCTTCATATCAATCTCATTTAAACATAATTGACTTGTGGAAGAGTAATGGGTTTTAGGAAAATCTCTTTGAATCAATCTTAATCCATCCTCTAAAAGATATCCCCATTTTATCATATTTAAGTTCAAGGTTTTTATGATGATGAATGTAAATACAATTAAAATATTGTTAATGAAATTTTTAGGAACATACCCATTTTATTTTGAACATAACTTTTTAAAACATAAAGAAATATTGAAAATAATTTTATATTAAAATAACATTGAAAATTATAAAGGATTATTTTATAAATAATTTTAAAAATTTCCATGAGTTTGATATCCATTCATCTTTAAGAATCACATTTAAAAAAAATTTTAAAATATTTTTAAAAACATTTTTTTTAAATAAAAATATTATTCGATTGAAAAGATTATTTTATATAAAAACATTATTTATAAATATAGAGTACATAAAGAGAGTAAAATTAATGGATAATATGTATTTTATAAAATAAATAGAGGAGAAAAAAATTTATTAATTTTATTTATAGGTAGATCATAGGATTTTAACATTGAAGACTTATTCATAAACAATCCCAACAAACAATTTCATTATAACACAAAAATCTTACCACTTTGGTAACATTGAATTGTAAGCCCCGTGAAAGAATATAATTAGATAAAACTGATAATATAAAAAAAATAATTATATTCATGATATAAAATTTAAAAGGTAAGTATATACACCTCAAAAATTAATATGGATGTATAACATAACAAATGTCTCAAATATGGAAAATTATGACAAAATTATCTTACAACATTCAAAAAATTTAAAATGTAAAGACCATGAAAGAGAAATAAACAATTGTATATGTAAATACACATATATTTAATTATGTGTTTCATAAAATAAATTCAGGTATATTATATACACCATAGACAAAAAAGTGTTGGATATGGAATGTTTCTCATAAAAATTAAAGTTAGACAAGAAAAACTCTTACCTCGAGTTTGATTAGTTACAATTTTTCAATATATTGCTAAATAATAAACATATGTTACTTATTTAATTTCATTGAGAACATTTTAAATGTTTAATATTACATTTTTTTTAACTTATATACATGTTATATATAATTACTTAATCAATTAAGTTTAAGTCAGATGTTTTCCCTATATTTGACTTATTGGTAAAAAATAAATTTGGTAGGTTGAATATGGTCAAAAAGATGATTATTTAAATATATTCACATTAATAATAATGAAATAATAATAATAATAATAATAATCAATAAATTATACTTTTAAAAACAATCAGTAATGGTCACTATGAAAAATTAACTAATGTTATGATCATGGTGATAGTTGGTTGTATGTACGCATGAGTAACATTTCAAATTTTCAATGATCATTATGGAAAGAAAGTAAGTAATATTTTACCTTTATGAAATTATATTTATATAATTAATAACATTATATTTAGTTATATATAATTTTATATATAATTCTTGTGATGTAAAACGAATCACATCATTCTGAGGATGTTGTAGTCCACATGTCCACAAATGACGTTTTCAGTTTTTCAATGTGTGAAAAGGTAATAAAGATAATGATTTATTATATTTATAAAAATATAATTATGTCATTAATATAAAAATTATATAATTTATATCATATAAATTAAATATATTCACACTTATTACCTTCCATGTAATGCCTTAGTGAAAAATACTCCACAGTGTATTGTGAGGCGGTAGTTCGTCGTACACACAAGCGACATTATCATATCCCTTACGGAATTGAATATAAATTATATAAATGATATTATTACTAAATATGTATAATAATGTTATAAATATTATATGAATACTTTTTATCCCTCATTATACCCAACTATGAGTGGTTGTAATGAAAAAACGAATGACATCTTTTCATGAGATGGTATTCTACCACACACGAATGATGATTTTATAACGCATATGACGGAATTGTGTGTGAGTGTAGGTTTTTACATTAACATAGAAAATATAATTATATTTATTATATTGAGTTTTTATTATATAATCATAGTATAAGTATAGTTTAATGGTACGATAAATAAATAAAACAAAAATACATGTTAATTAATGTTACCTCTTCCTCGAGTAACTCTTTTTGGGTTTCACAAAATGCCATACTTGGATAGTTTTAGGTTAAAATTAATGATTCTAGGATCATGGGAGAGATATTTGGTAGTGTTTTGGGAGTGTTTTGTATGATTATAATTTATTTATTGGTGTTAACAAGTGAGGGGAGTATGCTCCCTTTTATAGTGGAGGAGGAGTGGAATTCTTGGAAGTACTCAAAAGTGTTGACAATTGTAAGGCAAATGTTAACTAATGTGGCTAAAATATTTATAATAATTGTGTTTTATAGATTATATGTTATATAAAAACCTAAAATTCATAATAAAACAAATTTCTTAAAAAATTTATTCCCTAACTTCGATGATTCCTTTTTTTCATTTTGGTTTTTCATTATGATAAGTACATTTCTAACCTAATAAATTTATCCACTAAAAATAAAATATAGTGAGACTTATTAGACACTTTATAAACACTGATTATAATTTTGAAATACAAATTATCAATAAAAAATCTTATGTGTGTTAGAAATTAACTTTCACACAAGTTTATATGTTGTGCAGAACCACTGTTTCAACCTTAACAGTGCTAATAGATTTTTTACTTATTATGGTCAATATATTAATTATGAAAGATTAATTGGAACATAAATGAAAAATAGTTATAAAATATATTCATATAAAAATACCTTGGAGGAATATAAAGTCTTTAGTAATTTTAAAATATTCAATAATATATAATTTATCTTCAAATAACATTTATATCATTTTTGACATTATTCATTTAAATTGAATTTAAAAACAATAAAGAAAAATATATAATTATAATTTATTATTATCAAACATATGTAATATAATATATTAATATAAATAATTTTATGGCAATAATTAAATCAATTTACCCACCTTTTTATATTTTTAGTATCTTTTGTTTTATTTAATTATTACCTAAATAATTAATTTGTCGGTGTTTCATAAATATTTTAAGAAATTAATTAATATGTAATAAATTTAAATACATTATAATTATTTAAAAACTCATTTAAATTTAATAGTTATATATATAACCTAAAATATCTATTTTACCTAACCTAATGCTCAATAGAATTTAATACAAAAAAGGTTCCTTTTTTCTTTTTATTTACATAACATATTATATTAGTGAATTTCATGTTAAAGTGCCCCAAAGGTCATAAACATATATCTAGATTACATAAGGGTATATATATTTCCATAAAAAGGGGTTGGTATAAGTTTTGAAGTCATTTTTCCTCATATGTTTAATGTTTAAACCCATAGAAAACTTATTTTTACCTTAATCGCTATGATTAATTTTATCTATTTTCACTTATAATTATGGAAAAAGATTATTTTACAAATATTTGAAATTATAAACAATTAATATTAAAATTCTTTAATCCATTTTCTTAAAATTAAATTTACATAATTGGGTTTGATTAATTTACGATTAATCCTGTAGATGCAGCGAGACCTCGGGTTTTTAAGAACAGTATTTGTTTTAGAAAAAGTTAATTCTATATTAACCCTATGAATAATAATAAATATTTCATGAAATGAAATTATTATTTACTGATATATAATCTATAAATTTAATTTAAAATATTTCCCATTATGGATTATGTTAATTAATTAAAATGAAGAAACATTATGCATTTTCTAAATAGTTTTTAGAAAACTTGATTTTCCCCCCAAATGAAAACTTATACTAAAAACCAATATAAATTTGACTCAAATTAATTAATGAGAATAAATATAACATATTTTAATTTAAATAATTTTCAAATAAAATTAGTACTTTTTAATTAATTTATTAATTGATAAGAAAAAATTCTATTTTACCAAAAACAATATTTTTCACAATTTACTTAAAAATCAATATTTTCAAAAGAATACCAATATTTCACCTAAAGTAAATTTTTATATTATGATTCCAAAAATGAATTTTATTATTTTACATAAAGTTTTTAAAAAATTTATAATTTATTTTAAAAAAAATCACTATAAAAAAATGAATTTTTTTTTTAATATAAAAAGTTTTTAGTGTAAAATTGGATTTATTTTAAAATCGTGTCTGGAAAAGGAATTGGATGAATGTTAAATATTAGATTGAATATATTATATATAAATTATATTTATATAATAAATAATATTTATTTCTTTAATTTCTTGTTATAAAACACACATTGGTAAATTAATATTGTTTTTTTACAAAAAAAACCCTTTCATTTTAAAAAGACAATTTTTTATTTTCTAATTTATTTTTAACTAAAAATTATTTAAATATACATGTTTCAACTATATTTTCATAATTCAGTTAATCTTGTTCACACCCTCCATTCCAACAGCTAAGTTGTAATGGTAATATATATCATGGGTCGTTTATGTTTGGTGTTGTGTATTGAATAGAAAGTTGAACAGAAAAATCATGAGGTAACGTGTAACACAAGCTAAATATGGTGTTTCATAATTTTTAATCTATTAAAAATACCTTTTTATTTTAAAATATCATGGTGTTACATCCACTCCACTTTAATAAATTCTATACTCAAAATTTTAACTTTATATCAGTAATAAAAAGTTGGACATTTAAAAATACTTTTATTGTGAACCCAGATCATAAAAGGGGTTAATAAAACATCCTCTTAAAAAGATAGGAAGGAAATTTAAAAATTCATATAGAATAAACAATCAATATATTTCCAAATATGAGAACATGGGTATCAATATAATAAAAGTGTAAATAATTATAGTGATTATGGTCGTTGACCACACAAATTGAATGATCAATATAAATTAATGGTCTCGAGAACATTAATTAGTGATTATTTAATGGAAAACGGGTTCATCATAATATATATTACTAGGATAATAATATTGTTTCATAATCATTTTCATAGAGTTTAAAATTTATATAACAATATAGACTAAGAGAATATAGAAATATATTTACATTATGAGTATAATTTTCTCCTTTAGAAAATTTACACTAGAATCTCATTTGTTCTCCGATTTATGAGCATTAAAAATGAATTTAAAATTCATAAAGCACTAAAATCAACGTTTAAAGGCAAAATAGACATATATGTGATAATAAATATATTGGACCTATATTTAACGAAAACCAAAATGGTTAACACAATGTAATATAATTCCCATAATGAATAAAACATTATACATTAGTCTCAAAATTTCAATAGCAACTCCCAAAGTTCAAACCAAATCATTACATAAATTTATATCCATAAAATTATTCAATGATTTTCTAATTATATTAGGAACCCAAATATTAGAAATATTTTATCATATATTCTCTAAAGATAAATAAACCATTATCCAAAAAATAAAACACATATTTTTCTAAAATAAACATAAACTTTAACTGTAAAAACTTTCATACTAACTAGGACATCACGTAGGCCAGTTGTAGGTGTGAAACCCATATTGTCCATCATTTATGAGTTCAAGCCCCACCACCTTTCCATCAGCAACAATTTATCACCAAGCATGTGGTTTTTCCTTTCTTAAACATTGAAAAATAATACCTCCCTAAATAACATGTCATGTTGATACTATGGGTTAAAAAAATTCAAACTAATAAAAAGATTCAAAAAAATCATTAATACCCTCAAAATGTTTAATATATAAAACCCAAAAATGGGGTTTCTAAGACATTGAACATATGATCAACCTTATTCTTATAGGACTATGTTATTATCCATAAATCATAACATAACATCACATTAAAACACCCTAATATCCAATGTTATCTACACCTTTAATTTTAAACAAACAATAACTTCTCAGATCCCATACTTATGGATATGCTGTTGAATTTGAAAAAATTTCATTTCCAGCATTGATGATGATAATTGTGACCCATATTTTTCTATCCTATCCTCAAAACATCAAAAGGAAATATTAAATCACATATATTATCAAGTACCTTTTAGGTTCAATGTTTTACCAAATTAGGATAAACTCCTACATAAAAAATACTCATGTGTCCAAATGAGCATTTCTCCCACTTAATTCAACCTTTATTATTTTACATTACATAATCATCATCATCCTCCATATAAAATGACTTCTAGACATAACTCATTCAATATAATTATTTATAACCTAGGGAAAAGAAACATATTAAGTATGATATCAAATGTTTGATAAGGGTAAACATGTGTAGTAGTAATTTACTGTCATCGCTGTGCTTAAGAAGTGCATTATAGTATGATGACAAAATTAGAGTGCATGTTTGAATAATAAAATAAATCATACCCATCAATACTTATATTTTCAAATATTAAAAAAAGTAAAATGATGGAGTCATAATAATAAATAATCCTAGTCCATGCGATATCAATAATCATCATAATAAATATTTTAATCCCAAAAAAAGCAATTAAAACACCTTCTTGGTAGCTCGGGGTATCATCTTCATAAAAACATTTCAAATCCCTTTTAATTGAAATAACCATATTGTTGACGTCCAATATAATCATTACCCAATGAATTATAGTGTTATCTAAGTAAATAAAACATTTAATCTGTAACGGTCTCACCCAACACTATCTTTCCCACCCCATCTAATATAAATAACGGGCTCACCCAACGCAATCTGGGGCACCCCAACATATAATCTATAATGGGATCACCTGATGCATTCTTGTCCACCCCATTGTTTGTGTAATGTAAAAGAACCAGATGATGATTTATTTACCATGATATTTCATAATAAAATGTATAAAACATGGTGAGCCCATGGAAAATAATTTGGTTTCATAACTATCACTTTCAAACATAATTGACTCATATAAAAGAAATTTCTTTCATAATAAAATATTTGAAATAATATTAATCCATCCACCGAAAGAATGAAAATTTTATATCCACAAAATATCCCTATTTTATCATATATATCTACTAGTTTTTCTAAACTTAATTAATGGATGTAACATTAAAATATCATAAAATACATTTTGAGAATCCTACCCCATTCATTTTGAAAATAAAATTTAAAAACATAATTTTTTTTGAAAATACTCTTATTTGAAAATAAACATGAACTGTAATAAAAGAATATTTTAAATAATAATTATTATTATGAAAATGAAAAAAATTCTTTTTTATTCAGGAAAAATTTTTTAAAACATTCTTAATGTATTTTTATAAAACATGATTTTGGAAGAAATAGATTTTGGATTGAAAATATGATTTTTCATAAAAACATTTTTTTGATCTATTGAGTAAAAAAAGAGAGGAAATTAAAGGGAAAATTTATTATAAATTAAAAAATATGGGATAATTAAATTTATGAAAACTGTTTTATCTAGATCATAATATTTCAACATTGAGGACATAATTTCAAAAAAATCCTTATAAATGATGAGTTTGTGTCATAAAAATCGTACCACATTGGTAACATTGAATTGTAATACCCATGAAGAAATAAAATTAAATTAAAACTATAAAATCATGAAAATAATTTAATTCCGGATATAACATTTAAAGTGATATTATATAATCCTCATAAAAGAATATAGGTGTATAACATAACAAATATCACAAAGAAGGAAATTAGTGATAAAAATCCCCCTCCGCATTGGTAACATTGAAACCATAAACCCCATGAAAGTGATATCCTCAAATAGATATTTAAATCCTGATAAATATAATTATAAAAATTATATAATACATTTATGGGTAGTTCAGACACTATAAAATAAAAATAATTGGTGAATATGTCATGTATCTCCTAGAAATAAAAGTTAGATAAGGAAAACCCTTACATCAAGTTTGATTCATCATTATTTTTTAAAATACACATGAAAAATAAATTATGTTAATTATTTACCTATCTTGAAAAAAAAAATCATGTATATTGTTAATTTTATTTCACCTTTATAAATGTTATATATAATTACATAATCATATAATTTTATGTTTGATGTTTTGACCTTATCCGGCTTATGTGTCAAAAAAGTCTTAGTTAGGTTGATTGTCGTCCAAATGTTTATTATCATAAAACATATACAATAATAAAAAAAATTATCATATTTAAACATAAATTTTTCATTTAAACCCAAATAATAAATATAGTTATTAAAATTTAACTAATATTATAATCATGGAAACGTTAGGTTGTACGTACGCAAGAGTAACATTTCCATTTTTCAATGAAAATTGTGGAATTAAGGTAAGAAATATTTTATCTTCTCAAAATTAAAATTATTTATTAAATAAATCTATATTTAATTATATATACTTATATATATCTTTATTTTGATGTAAAATGAATGACATCTCTTCGAGGAGGTTGTGGTCCACGAGTCCACAAACAACGTTATCACTTTTTTAGTGTCTCAAAATGTAATAAAGAATAAGATATATTATATATAAAAATATATAATAATGTCAAAAATAACCTAATTATGTAATTTATATCATATTTATTCATTATCTTTCTCCTTATTACCATCCATGTAATGCCTTAGTGAAAAACACTTCGCATCACTTCGTGAGGCGGTAGTTTGTCGTACACACGATCAATGTCATTGTATCCCTTGTGGAATGGAATATAAAAATGATATTGATAATATAAAAACTCAATAGGAATAATAATTTTATAAATATAAATATATGATCTTTATATTCATCATTATACCCAACCATTAGAGGTGATAATAGAAAAATGATGGACATTTTTTCACAAGGTGGTTGTCTTTAGTATACACAAATGATGATTTCATAACCCATTTTATTGAAGTGTGTATTGGTTTATGTCGTATAATTAATAAAAATTAGTATATTTACTATGCTTAGGTTATTTTATAATCATGTTATAAGATGAATTGAAGGGGTGGAGAAATAAAGAAGACAAAAATGCATGTTGATGAACGTTACCTCTTCCTCAAGAAACTCCTTTTGGATTGCACAAAAGACAACGGATAGATTTATTAACAAATTTAGGATTATAGGATTAGGGGAAGTATGTTTGGGAGTTATTTGATATATTTTTTGATAAAAATGTCTTGAGTTTTTTGATGAAGTGAGGGGAGTGAGTTCACATTTATAGTTGAGGGGAGTAGAATTATAGTAAATACTCAAAGATAATCAATATTGGAAAGAAAATGTTACATAAAGTAGATTAAATATTGATAATTAATGGGTTTTGGGATCATATGTTTGATACACACATCCACCACATAATAAAACAAAAGTTTGAAACATTTTTTACCTTAACTCTTAAGATTCCTTATTTTTTTCATTTTTGTTTATCATTATGGTAACAAGTTTTCTAACTTAAGTAATTTATTCACTAAGAATAAATTAAAGTTAGAAATATTAGATATTTTTCACATTTTTTATAATTATTAAATACATTTATAAAATTAAAATCATTTTTGGTTTGGAAAATAACTTTAACACAGGCACATTTAACGTGCAAAAACACTATTTATACATGACCGCTATAAGAGAGTTTTTCCTTCTTAAGGGTCAATATATTTGTTATAAAAGATTAAATTTTTCATTAATGGGAGATAGTTTATTATTATTTTCATATAAAATTATACATTAATAATATGTTATTTTTAGTAATTTTAAATCTTTTAATAAAATATAATTTATTTTAAAATAAAATTATGTCAATTTTTACATTATTCATTTAAATTAAACATAAAAAATATCAAGAAAAATATGGAATTAAAACAATTTATTATTTAACATATGTAATATGATATATTATTCTAAAAAAGTTTAATATAATAACCCCATCCATTTACTAAATTTGTTATATTTTTAGTATCATTTATTTTATTTTTTTATTAACTAAATAATTAATGTGTCGATATTTCTTATGTATTTAAATAAATTAATTAAAATATAAAATTTTCAAATAAATTATAATGATAGAAAAAAAATATTTAATTTTTTAAAATAAAATTTATAACTAAAACTATATTGTTTTTCTTTTTATCTCAAAGATTTATAGAAATTAAAAATAAAAAATGTTTTTTTATCTTTTTCTTTACATAACTTTATATATAGATCACGTTTATGTAACAGTGTTCTATATAATCATAAAAAGATATAATATGGAAATTAAGGTCTAAATATTTCCATAAAAATAGTTTTTTACATGTTTTTACGCCATTTTTTCCCTTAAGATTAATGTTTAATCCCTTGGTAAAATCTTTTTACTTTAATCGCTATGATTAATTATAACTATGTTCAATTATAATTATAGTTAAAAATTATGTTGGAGTTATTATAAATTATAACCTTATATAATTACATATATTTAATCTATTTTTTTAAATTCAATTCACATAAGTAAAAAATTAATAATTTAACATTAATCTTAGAGATGTAGCGAGACAACGGAATTTTTAGAAGAGTATTTTTTTAGAAAAATATGATTCTATATAATCTCAATGATTAATCATAATCATTTTTTTAAACAAAATTAATATTTACTAAAATATAATATATAAAATTCATTTAAACCACACCAACTTAGGGATTATTTTAAATAATTAAATAGGAGAAATAATATTCATTTAAAACAGTTTTTAAAAAACACTGTTTTTAACCCCAAAACAAACATATACTAAAAATCAAAATAAATTTGATTCAAATTAATTAATAGGGTTAAATATAAATTATTTTACATGAAAAAATATTCAAAAAATATTGTTACTTTTAATTTACTTGATTTTTTGAAAGCAGAATACTTTGTTTTCAAAAAAATCATTTTTTCAAAATTCACCGAAATATCAATATTTTTTAAAAAATACAAAAATATCACCCAAAGTAAATTTTTATCTTATTATTTCAAAAATAATGTTTATTTTTTCCAAAAAAATTATAAATGTGTTAAAAATTATTTTTTAACATAATGTTTCCATAAAAACATGACAAATTTCTTTTTTGAAAAATATACAATTTTAAACATAAAAATGTATTTATTTTAATTTCATGTATAGAAAACACATTGGATTAATTTAAAAAAATTATATTGAATATATAATATATAAATTTCATTAATATAATCCATCAAGTGAGGTTTTTCTAATTGTTTGGTATAAATCACACTTGTGTGCATTAAAATAGATTTTTGATAAAAGATTTCCTTTTATTTTGAAAAATATTTTATGTTCATTTCTAATTAATTGGTCACAAAACAATTTTATATATATTTATTTGTGAGTGTTTTTAAACCATATTTTAATAGTTCAATTAATCTTGTTTATACCCCCCATTCCAATGGCTATAATATGACAATAATATATATAATGGGCCATTTATGTTTCGTGTTGCGTATTGAAAATACTATAGAGAATTAAAATCTAAGGGTTCCATATATGTCTAGATAAACTGGGTTTTTCATACCTTTTAGGATGTTTAAAATAATTTTCTTTTTTAAATTTATGGTTGGTTACATCCTCTCCCTTTAATAAAATTTTTCTAAGTAATTTGAACTTTACCTAGGAAATCAAATTTTGGACGTTCGAAAATATGTTTTTATAAACTCACACTAAAAAATTGGTTAATAAAATATCCTCTTAATAAAAAAGAAATGAAATTAAAAAATTCATATCGAATAAACATCAATAGTTTCCTAAATAGGATAAAAATAATGGTAATGTAAGAAAAGCATAAAAAATTAAAGAGAGTGATTTAGGTAAATGATCATAAGAAAGGGAATGATTTATAAAAAGTTAAGGGCCAAAAAATATAATTATGTGATGATCAAAAATACCATCAGTTAATCAAAATGGAATTTACTGCTATAATAAATATCGTTTCATGATCCTTTTCCAAGATTTAGATAATTTTCATACCATCTAGTCTATGAGGACATGAAATTTACTTACTAATGTAGTTTAGGACATGTTTGTAAAGATATAATGTAAAAAATTTCGTATTTTACATAATATTTCAATATAAAAGTTTTATAGAAAGGGTTATAAGGATTATTATGAGGAATTAAAAAAATCATATGTTGAAAACATGTGTTATTTATATTTTATCATTAGATATTCTAGGGTTATGGAGTTTTAATATATTCACAGAGTTAATCTATTATAATATGATTCCTAAGTCTAACCATTATTTAATCTAGCTTATTTCATATATGTAACTCACAAAATAGTTTATTGGGGTCATTTTTATTATATGGTTATATAGACATGTGGAGAAATTGTAGCAAATATAAGGATGACCTAGAAGTGTATCATATACGATATGACATACAAGAGCTTATGTATGGTTTTTTTTATGTTTTATTAATAGAGTTTTACGCATATAAAATAAATCATATAAAATGTAGTCTTCACTTTAACATTTATACTTTTTGGTCATATATGTGTATATATAGGTATACATTTCATAATATGTAATGATAATTAACCTCTTACTGTATGACATTAATTTCACCCTAATAAGGTTTTTCACAAGTTATTATAGGTCATGAATGAATATAATGTTTAGCATGAGTTAGATTCTGGAACCTAGATATATAAAATGATTGTATGGAAGAAAAAAATTGTAGTCTTTCCCATGAAGTATATTTCACAATGGGTGTAGAGACCCGAAGCTTGACGTACATGGACATTACATTACTTTTGCGGAATACTTAGTACACAACAAAAACACACACACAAGGATCGTAATAGTTTAGTGTCTTTGGAAACTCGGAACGTAATCTTCTAATCGTGGTGAAAGATCTTCAATATCTCCCATAAAGATCTTCCCTTAGTTTTTACCTAAAACCTTTATTTATATCCTGGGGAAAATAAAACATAAAAGGGTGAGCTCAAATGCTCAGTAAGGGTAAACAAAAGAAAAATCAATCACATCATATTCATAAGAACATAACTTTTGGAAATCTTAACCTGCAAAAGAGAGGATAATTTCATAACATGGGATAAATCATGGCAGTGAAATGTAATCACAATAATCATAACTTAAAACATGAAACTTTGTGGCATTCACACATAATCATAGATAATCATTTCTTGTTAGTCAAGACTCATTGCCAAGACTATCTTAGTGGACAAAGTCCCTTTCTGAATCGAGTAACCCTCGTTTCAGTCCTGTTTCACTGAACCGGTATAACCTACCATTCCAGCCATGTCTATCTCATGAGATATAAAATCTTTACCCAATGCATTGGAGGGAGATATAGGTCCCACCCATCTCATAATGATACCATTCTTATGTGTGCCACAAAATCATAAATCATACATCATTTCATAACCCATGTAATAAAAATGGGATTCTTAAACAACATGACATCATAAAACAATTCATATAAGATAAAGGAATTCATAAAAATATTTCCCTCACAACATAATCAAATCCATGTAATAATAGGGATAAAAACAGAACTCTTTTTATTATCTTAGATGGAAAATAATTTTGATAAAATACTTGAACTCCATTCTTGAGGAAAATATCCTTTCTACTTCAAAAACACTTTTCCTTTCTTAACATGTCATACAATTTTAAACAAAAAGAAGTTGATTAAAAATAAACATGAATACTTGTAAAGGAAACTTCTTGGAAATAATGTTTTAGAAATCCATTCATGCCGTATAAATTAAAAAAAACATTCTTCGTACTTTTGTTGGAAAAGTCAAAAAGTACCTCGTACGAAAAACGACAAAAGATTCCTTTCATACATATTACTAAAAACTCACCGAAGGGTAAAAATGGATTTAAACAATTGTAGGTGGATGGAAATAATATTACATATTGATGAAACATGGATGTGGATGATAAAATACACCCCAGTAAATACTTACGAATAAACAATCTCGGATAAAAATGAGATTGTGATATTTCCCTTACCTTAGGTCTGACTTGCTTTGTAAGTGTCCGAACCTCCTGTATAATGATTTAAATCATGTTATTGACTTATTCCAGAATCATATTCATTGTTATTATATCATATATGGTCCACTTATGACTTTATATTACCTGTTCTTTTGTAAATTCATGTTAAAGTAGCGTTTTGGGTAAAATCGTCTCATTTGTCGTTCATGTTTTTAACTTGTAATTATTAATATGATTACTTGGATCATGATTACTTATATCCAAAATGTAAAACATGATTTATATATAATATATATTCAGAATATATATATATATAATATCGATAAATGGAATGAAATACACCGTTCATGGAGACGGTAGTCCGTACGTACGCATGAACGCTGTTTTCATTTCCTTATTGAAGCGAATGGGATTAAGTAGATGACATACATATAAATTTAAATAAATCCAGTATCATTATTATGTCATATATTTCATTATTACTTATTATATATACTTTATAATCATTCATGAATGGTTAATCATTGAGAATGAATCTCATCGCGTCATGGAGACGGTAGTCCGTACGTACGCACGAGCGATGATATCGTTCCCATGGTCGTGGAATTGTGTTGAAGTGTATGTAGACTATTTCAGTATCAATATAAATTTATAATAATCATATATAGTTACTCATTACACCATTATACCCATCCTATTAAGGTGGTGGTGGAAAATAGATTACACCACGGCGTGGAGACGGTATTCCGTACGTACGCACGCGCGGTGATTTCATTTTTCTGTAGGATGGATAGAAGGTGAATTAGGGTTGTTTCATATTTATAATAACATATCAGTATGTAAGTAATACTTATGTTATTACTTTATCATGAAACAACTAAAGAAGAAGAAGTTGAATAAGAAAGAAATTGAAAAGATCGGTAATGGATATTACCTCTTCTTTGAAACGCCTCTTTGAATCCTCTACTTAGGGAACTAAGATTGGTCTTTGAAGAAGACCAGGACCTCAAGGATTATTCTAGGGAAGTGGATAAGGGATTTTGGCAGGGGTTGGCCGAGCTTGAGTGCTCAAATTGGTGTGAGGAGGAGGGGGAGGAGGTACCCTTTTATAAGGGAGGAGAGGGGCACCTTAGGAATACCTCAAAATATTATTTTATATTAAAGTCAAAATCGGTTTATAATGGTTCCAATGGGTCTTATTTCGAAGCTAAAGTGGGTATGGGTCGAAATCCTATCAACCAATAGGATTTAGACAAGTTTAGGATATTATTTTAACCTTATCAATTAGATTTAACTCTAAGTTAAATAATTTGACTTTTAACGTGTCTTTTTGTTTTCTTTCACTATATGGTTAATAAACTTACTATAACATGACAAACGAACCCCAAATTGTTTATTATTAATATATATATCCTTATCTAAGTCATTTTGCCGAACCTTAGATTTTTAGGAATAACATAACAATTAATAATATAATATTTGATTTAAAAACTATTTTGTGTCAATTTTGACACTATTTGATATATGATTTTTGTGAAAGTCATAACAGAATTATATGTTCGAAACAAGTTGATTAAATCAACCCTAATATATCATAGTAACCTATAAAATTAATGGAATTCATAAAAAGTCTCAAATTACATTTATTTTGGTGTTTATAACATCAATTATGTCAATATTTCATTAATAAGATAATTACTGCATCATCATTGTGTCATAAATAAATTAAATTATTTAATGTCTAAAAATTATAAATAAAATACCATCATGTAGGAAATCTTTTTATATTTCTAATGAATATTTACAATCGAATTTATCTTATGTATAACCCTATATTAAAAATGTTTTAGTAAATAAACTTTGATTTTAACTCTTTTAACCCTTCTTTGAATTAAATAATAATAAATGTCCTAATCTAATCCAAGTGGGCCTAAATGGTCATATTTTATTCCTAAGGTTGTTTTTGGTCGAATTACACTTGTCCAATAGAATTAGGACATGTGTTAGGGTAATATTAATATCATTTTTACCCTTAATTACCCTATTTACTTTTAACCGTGGTAAAAAAAAGTAAAAAGTTACTATTCACCAAAAATTATTTTCATCCCATTGAACCACATTTTAGTCCTTGATACTAACCGTGTCTGTCGGATTTTCGAAATTCCATTCACAGAAGCGGTAAAATTAAGTTTTATGAAAAATTCAGTTTTTTACCACTTAGTAGTTTCACTATTCATCAAAAATTGATGTTTTTCAGAACAATGCCAAAATTTCATCTTAAGCTATATTTCATATTCCGGATTCAAAAATGAAGTCTATTTTACCAAATTCATAACATAGAAGTTTCATTACTTAATTTTATAATTAAATCCCGCTGTTAAAACAAATAGCGTGTTTTTAAGAAACAATATCTATCAAAAGATTGACACTTGATTATGTCTGGTTTAAATGTGAAATTACAACCAATGACCAACATTGTATTAAATTGTAAAAATATATTCTAAATATACTTTAAAACCACTAAAATTAATAATTTATCACTATTAACTATTTCGATTGAAAAAGTTGTTTTTAATTAAAATTTAGTAATTTCCACTATTCATCAAAATATGAAAGTTATCCGAAAATTACCAAAATTTCACCTTAGGCTAAATTCGATACTCCTAATCCATAAATGAAGTCCATTTTGAAAAATAAAATTTATAAAATTTCAAAAAGTGGTTATTACTATTCATAACGGCTAGTTTTAATAATATCTTAATAGCATATCATTGTTTAGCGAAACTTGGTGTTGCGTACAACACACGCTATCGTGGAAGGTCGTGATTGCGTGTAATTCAAGCCAAGTCAGAGATGTGTGTTGTGAAAGCTCTTTTTGGTGTAGCGTATAACACAAGACATTAATGAAATTAAAAAGAATATTTTTCATAAAATCTCGGGGTGTTACATTCTACCCCCCTTAAAATGAATTTCGCCCTCGAAATTCGTCGGGGTTATAAATGGTTTACTATTAAAAAGTTTCTTTAATAGAAACCCACATCGTAAAAAGGAATACCAAAACCAATCTTTAAAAACAAAAGTATGAAACGTAATGGTTACCCAAAAAAACTAATCACTGGGTTTCCACATAGGTGAAAATATGGATATGGAAGAGAAATCTAACCATCATGTTCTGATGGAGAGTGGTAGAGAACATGTCTATGGAAAAGCCAGCAATCACAAAGCCATAAATTTGTGACGATCTAAGGTACCATCTGATTCATCAGATATAAGATCACTAGGACAACATTTTTGGTTTTCAAGATCATTTCCCTAAAGTTAAAGAATTTAAATTAGAATAAATACTTACTTTATTTTGGTACAATCTTACTGTTGTTCGTGCCTTTGACAATTTCCACTTCATCTCTTAAATAAATGAAGTTGAATTTGTTATTCGTGAAGTGTTATCAGATAATGTGATAGAATGACGGGTCATTCCATCTGTCTCAAAAGGTTAGCAAAATTTATATACATAAGTTGATCTATAGTGAGATTAATCATATATGGTTCCTAAAATGGACTTATACTTTATATATCATACTTCTTACTATAATAAAACTAGTTTCGACTAAACAGGGACTTCTTGTAGGCCAGTGGTAGGCGATAAAGGCCAGTCGCACTTCGGTTGTGGGTTCGATTCCCACAGCCTAGTCCGAAGCGATGGGCTGTCGCCCGTCCTGCAGGTTGTCCTTTTTCTAAAGCTATATTACTATAACATCCCATCAATAATATCGAAAATCTTCTATCCTTAAACAATACTAACTTATGTCCAACATAATCCATTCTAATATTTAGGCTTATCCATAATACTGCAGTCCACTCTCATAATATAGTGAAAACGATTACCAGAGATTTAATACCATCGTTGATCCCCATATATCATAAGATATGTCTTGTTGGTAACATTCTAAACATTCAAAGTCCTTAATCATGTATTCTCTTGAATACCCATTGAACCTTAGTGAAAACATGAATGCAGTTAAACGTTAACACTTTCCACATACCAAAATCCTCAAAATTCTTTATAATCAAACCATGATATCACTTAGTCCTTATATCAATCATGAGCTCATGAATACTATTAAACATTTCATTTTCTCGTTTTCCCTTCATTATGCGCATATCATCTTATTTCCAAAAAATATCTCAATCACTTTGAATACCACAATAGACCAATACATAAATATTTCAGTACACCATAAAAGTACCTCAACAACATTATTCTTGAATACCAATACATAAACACTTTAGTCCATCCACTTCAATGATTGTCCTGGAATAATTCCTTCCTTGATTTAGAAGTAACTTTTTAGGTCAGGGCATTGAGTTGGGTAATGCCCATGTTCTCCACAAATAAGACATTGAACTCCATAACAATCTGTCACTCTATGACCCTTTTCTCCACACAGATAACATCGGTCCCTCCATTTGAGGTATTCCTCAAGGTTCTTCTTCCCTTCTTTAGAAATCTCAATCTTCCTTTCTTTATGCTCCTCAACATGCGAACATGCATAATAGTTTATTTTCCTCTTCTTTGATGAATTAGCCATACCACTAAATTTCACCTTGTTAATCATATATCGCGATGACTGATTCGGCATAATCACAATATCTTTCTCTCTAGGAATTACCCAATTTTGTTGCTCATAGTCACCAATTTGTCCATTGGATTCAATCTTAACCAAATTCCTTCCGGTTCCCTCCATTAACTAAAACACAAAAAGAATTCGGTGAGAGGAAAAAATCATGCTAGGGAAAACAACATTATAAAGGGGGAGTACCCTCAATATCTAACATATTAGG
Source organism: Viscum album (assembly GCA_963277665.1). Lineage (NCBI taxonomy): Eukaryota > Viridiplantae > Streptophyta > Magnoliopsida > Santalales > Viscaceae > Viscum > Viscum album. Next base: position 73,427,698 of record OY728142.1, read on the forward strand.
TTAAATTCTAAGATCGTTAGCGCAATTCTAGGACTATAACCTATACGTATACTTATCCTTAGAGACATCCCTAGACATACCTTAGAAATATCTCTAGGGATCTCACTAACGTTTTCGTGTCCTAGTTTCCAAAGTTTGACTAAACCTTTCCTCTGATACCAACTGTAGAGACCCGAAGCTTGACGTACATGGACATTACATTACTTTTGCGGAATACTTAGTACATAACAAAAACACACATACAAGGATCGTAATAGTTTAGTGTCTTTGGAAACTCGGAATGTAATCCTCTAATCGTGGTGAAAGATCTTCAATATCTCCCATAAAGATCTTCCCTTAGTTTTTACCTAAAACCTTTCTTTATATCCTGGGGAAAATAAAACATAAAAGGGTGAGCTCAAATGCTCAGTAAGGGTAAACAAAAGAAAAATCAATCACATCATATTCATAAGAACATAACTTTTGGAAATCATAACCTGCAAAAGAGAGCATAATTTCATAACATGGGATAAATCATGGCAGTGAAATGTAATCACAATAATCATAACTTAAAACATGATACTTTGTGGCATTCACACATAATCATAGATAATCATTTCTTGTTAGTCAAGACTCATTTCCAAGACTATCTTAGTGGACAAAGTCCCTTTCTGAATCGAGTAACCCTCGTTTCAGTCCTGTTTCACTGAACCGGTATAACCTACCATTCTAGCCATGTCTATCTCATGAGATATAAAATCTTTACCCAATGCATTGGAGGGAGATATAGGTCCCACCCATCTCATAATGATACCATTCTTATGTGTGCCACAAAATCATAAATCATACATCATTTCATAACCCATGTAATAAAAATGGGATTCTTAAACAAAATGACATCATAAAACAATTCATATAAGATAAAGGAATTCATAAAAATATTTCCATCACAACATATTCAAATCCATGTAATGATAGGGATAAAAAAAGAACCCTTTTTATTATCTTATATGGAAAATAATTTTGATAAAATACTTGAACTCCATTCTTGAGGAAAATATCCCTTCTACTTCAAAAACACTTTTCCTTTCTTAACATGTCATACAATTTTAAACAAAAAGAAGTTGATTAAAAATAAACTTGAATACTTGTAAAGGAAACTTCTTGGAAATAATGTTTTAGAAATCCATTCATGCCGTATAAATTAAAAAAAACATTCTTCGTACTTTTGTTGGAAAAGTCAAAAAGTACCTCGTACGAAAAACGACAAAAGATTCCTTTCATACATATTACTAAAAACTCACCGAAGGGTAAAAATGGATTTAAACAATTGTAGGTGGATGGAAATAATATTACATATTGATGAAACATGGATGTGGATGATAAAATACACCCCAGTAAATGCTTACGAATAAACAATCTCGGATAAAAATGAGATTGTGATATTTCCCTTACCTTAGGTCTGACTTGCTTTGTAAGTGTCTGAACCTCCTGTATAATGATTTAAATCATGTTATTGACTTATTCCAGAATCATATTCATTGTTATTATATCATATATGGTCCACTTACGACTTTATATTACCTGTTCTTTTGTAAATTCATATTAAAGTAGCGTTTTGGGTAAAATCGTCTCATTTGTCATTCGTGTTTTTAACTTGTAATTATTAATATGATTACTTGGATCATGATTACTTATATCCATAATGTAAAACATGATTTATATATAATATATATTCAGAATATATATATATATATAATATCGATAAATGGAATGAAATACACCGTTCATGGAGACGGTAGTCCGTACGTACGCATGAACGCTATTTTCATTTCCTTATTGAAGCGAATGGGATTAAGTAGATGACATACATATAAATTTAAATAAATCCAGTATCATTATTATGTCATATATTTCATTATTACTTATTATATATACTTTATAATCATTCATGAATGGTTAATCATTGAGAATGAATCTCATCGGGTCGTGGAGACGGTAGTCCGTACGTACGCACGAGCGATGATATCGTTCCCATGGTCGTGGAATTTTGTTGAAGTGTATGTAGACTATTTCAGTATCAATATAAATTTATAATAATCATATATAGTTACTCATTACACCATTACACCCATCCTATTAAGGTGGTGGTGGAAAATAGATTACACCACGGCGTGGAGACGGTATTTCGTACGTACGCACGCGCGGTGATTTCATTTTTTCGTAGGATGGATAGAAGGTGAATTAGGGTTGTTTCATATTTATAATAACATATCAGTATGTAAGTAATACTTATGTTATTACTTTATCATGAAACAACTAATGAAGAAGAAGTTGAATAAGAAAGAAATTGAAAAGATCGGTAATGGATATTACCTCTTCTTTGAAACGCCTCTTTGAATCCTCTACATAGGGAACTAAGATTGGTCTTTGAAGAAGACCAGGACCTCTAGGATTATTCTAGGGAAGTGGAGAAGGGATTTTGGCAGGGGTTGGCCGAGCTTGAGTGCTCAAATTGGTGTGAGGAGGAGGGGGAGGAGGTACCCTTTTATAAGGGAGGAGAGGGGCACCTTAGGAATATCTCAAAATATTATTTTATATTAAAGTAAAAATCGGTTTATAATGGTTCCAAGGGGTCTTATTTCGAAGCTAAAGTGGATATGGGTAGAAATCCTATCAACCAATAGGATTTAGGATATTATTTTAACCTTATCAATTAGATTTAACTCTAAGTTAAATAATTTGACTTTTACCGTGTCTTTTTGTTTTCTTTCACTATATGGTTAATAAACTTACTATAACATGCCAAAAGAACCCCAAATTGTTTATTATTAATATATATATCCTTATCTAAGTCATTTGGCTGAACCTTAGATTTTTAGGAATAAAATAACAATTAATAATATAATATTTGATTTAAAAACTATTTTGTGTCAATTTTGACACTATTTGATATATGATTTTTGTGAAAGTCATAACAGAATTATATGTTCGAACCAAGTTGATTAAATCAACAATAATATATCATAGTAACCTATAAAATTAGTGGAATTCATAAAAAGTCTCAAATTACATTTATTTTGGTGTTTATAACATCAATTATGTCAATATTTCATTAATAAGATAATTACTGCATCATCATTGTGTCATAAATAAATTAAATTATTTAATGTCTAAAAATTATAAATAAAATACCATCATGTAGGAAATCTTTTTAGATTTCTAATGAATATTTACAATCGAATGTATCTTATGTATAACCCTATATTAAAAATGTTTTAGTAAATAAACTTTTATTTTAACTCTTTTAACCCTTCTTTGAATTAAATAATAATAAATGTCCTAATCTAATCCAAGTGGGCCTAAATGGTCATATTTTATTCCTAAAGTTGTTTTTGGTTGAATTACACTTGTCCAATAGAATTATGACAAGTGTTAGGGTAATAGTAATATCATTTTTACCCTTAATTACCCTATTTACTTTTAACCGTGGTAAAAAAAGTAAAAAGTTACTATTCACCAAAAATTATTTTCATCTCATTGAACCACATTTTCGTCCTTGATACTAACCGTGTCTGTCGGATTTTCGAAATTCCATTCACAGAAGCGGTAAAATTATGTTTTATGAAAAAATCAGTTTTTTACCACTTAGTAGTTTCACTATTCATCAAAAATTGATGTTTTTCAGAACAATGCCAAAATTTCATCTTAAGCTATATTTCATATTCCGGATTCAAAAATGAAGTCTATTTTACCAAATTCATAACATAGAAGTTTCATTACTTAATTTTATAATTAAATCCCGCTGTTAAAACAAATAGCGTGTTTTTAAGAAACAATATCTATCAAAAGATTGACACTTGATTATGTTTGGTTTAAATGTGAAATTACAACAAATGACCAACATTGTATTAAATTGTAAAAATATATTCTAAATATACTTTAAAACCACTCAAATTAATAATTTATCACTATTAACTATTTCGATTGAAAAAGTTGTTTTTAATTAAAATTTAGTAATTTCCACTATTCATCAAAATATGAAAGTTATCCGAAAATTACCAAAATTTCACCTTAGGCTAAATTCGATACTCCTAATCCATAAATGAAGTCCATTTTGAAAAATAAAATTTATAAAATTTCAAAAAGTGGTTATTACTATTCATAACGGCTAGTTTTAATAATATCTTAATAGCATATCGTTGTTTAGCGAAACTTGGTGTTGCGTACAACACACGCTATCGTGGAAGGTCGTGATTGCGTGTAATTCAATCCAAGTCAAAGATGTGTGTTGTGAAAGATCTTTTTGGTGTAGCGTATAACACAAGATATTAATGAAATTAAAAAGAATATTTTTCATAAAATCTCGGGGTGTTACAATGGGTCATGTACTATGTCTTTGGTATACTAGTGGAACATTTTTCATAATTCGAGTCCCCACTACCGAAGGTTATTGAGATACTTAGAATGAGAACCTTAATATATGGATACCATTTTTTTGAAAACCTTGAGTATTTGATAATCTGAGGTGGTTCGGTATATTGTTAATCAAATCATCAGTTGGATCTCAACCAATGTGGTATTTATAGTCTTGTGTGAATAGAATGACATATGGTCCCTAAGTTGAGATAGACAGTGGAAATTTATTCCCATACTTACACTCTATAGATGATATTATTTTCTACCTAAATAAGGAGCATGTTATATACCTATCTAATTGATAAATGACATGTGATGTATTCATCATTCTAGATTTCCAATCCTTGGATGATTAATATTTTTTTTTGAGGACTCTATATTGGATTGACATAAACCATGCCCCATGGTCACTTAATGTTTTGGAAAAATAGAAACTTATGAAAATTCATGATATATAGCATATGACACGGGTGGTGGATATGAGTATAGATATATATGTGGTTGATGGAGATCACACTAGATCACGTTATATCATTACCAGCATTGAATATTTTATAATGGCCACTCTTCTCTTAAATCTATTAATTTTAGACTTTATATTTATTTCAATTCTATAAAGAATATGGGCTCACACATTGTGGTTAAACAAATAGGAATATATTTTTACTCAGAGTGCTACACTAAAAGTATTTTAAATTTTTCTCTAAAATATTTTTGATGTATTTTTCAGCTGGTATTATATATGTTGTAATATAAAGTGAGTTAATTATATCATTCCAAAAGTGTTTGAAAGACATTAATTTTTTTAATATGACTTTACATGTTATTACAGATGACACAACATAAGGTGAAATGGACTAATAATCTTATAGGCTTTTGTGTATGTGAGTGGTTGAAAGAAATATTCCCCAAAATAATATTTATATCATATCGTATGATTCCATGTGTTTTATAGTGTGACATGAATGTGGAAAAGTATAAAATTTTAACTTTGGGAATATTTTATTTGACGATGTGTGTATATAATATACATTGACCTAGACGGTCATATTCTATGACTAAGACTGAATCATAGTTCCATGAATCATAGGGTATGATTCATTTGGCACTATGTTAATTCATCAAAGGATAATGAAACTCTGAGCATGTCATCTATTTTTAATTATGCAAAGAATAATTATGGTTGATAATTTTATATAATAAAAACTAGAGCTATTAATGATATATTTTTTTGAATATATGACTAATTTGAAGACATGGATTAATGGCTTATGGAGTGTCCCCATGGCCTATATAAAAGAGTCCAAGACCTTGGGTAATTTTGTGTGATACTCTTGGATGAAATGATTCCCTCTATAAAACTCTTCTGTCCTTATTTAAATAAATGATAGTAACTTATCATGAAGGATTTAGAAGACCCCTCTAATGTAGTTTGGGGGATTCATATCAACCATGGATACATCACAAAGTGAAGAACCTTATCGTTGTTTTATATTGATTAGAATCAATCTTAGCTTGAAGGTGAGAGAAACAATGATTAAAATGTTTAATGTAGTCATGGTCTTTATTTCATGTTTCATATGACTTATGTTTTAAAGGAATAGAGTTCTTAGTATTTATGGTTTCTTTATGACTATAATATTTATATTAACATTAATTTAGTCTTATAATCCTATCAGTCTCTATAAAGGTCTTTCTCGAACTTTTCCTTGGAAATAACCTCCCAAGAAAAATGTTGATGGAGTACATTGTGAGTTTTATGAAGCACAACACATGTTATGTGATATACATGATACCCTATTGTCTTTCCAATAGCTGAAGGAAGTATGAAAACCTCAATAAGTTGGGTAATATTCCTCATGGAAGAGTCCCTCATACTCTGAAAATGTAAGATCTACCTCAACATTGGTATTTATGATCATCGTCTACCATCAACATTTTATTCCATAAAGAGTATATTCTATCACCACCATCAGATTGATATGTGTTTGAACTTGGAAGGATACCCAAATCACTACATCAATCTAATAAATAGCTACTCTAGGGTTAAGATCACTTCAATGATTTGGTGGTATCTATCAGTAGTAATCCAGAAGTTCACTCAGCCAATATGATTCTTTATATTTTCCCTCTAAAATGATATAGTACTCGATAGGTAGAGGAGTGAAAAACTACATCAAGGGGTTGGGTCTTCTTGGATTACATCAGGTGGAGGTACTCTTTTTCACCAAATAAGTGGGGGGATATAATACTCTAGTTCTTGAAAGGATGCCTCGCAAATTTTCTAGTCAATTATAAAAGGCTCAATCACTATTATTGGGATTTCATGACCTTGAATTAGGAATCTAGTTAACCTTTTGTGTGTCAGAACCCTATAGTTGATAATATGAACTCTAGTCATTAAATCATACCTTGGGATCTCACTCAGTAATTATTGAAAAAAAAATACCAATTACTTTTTATTCATGTATAATTTAATAGTTTATTCAACCAATTCTTTATTACTCTGAGCTGATAATAGTATTATCATAGTTATAGAGAATAGATACATTAGTCATTTCCCCAACATGGGTTCCCTGTCTAAAATCCAAAATTGTGACACATTAACAACATTTCATTAAATTCTCATACCAATCCTTATGTGAAACATAACTCTTAGATTCATCCCTAACATAGAACCACTCTGATACCACTCTAACATAACATGACCAAATGGAACCCCACCTAGTAAGTAATGTTTTCTACACTAAGCCTATCTCAAATAATCCAATGTTTGGTGACTAACACTGAGAATACATATCACACATTATGGGAGGCCTTGGACTAATGCACATTTACAAAAAAAAACATATAACTATATATAAGACATAATAATACCTGATACACAAATAAATCCAATGATAATATATAATGTATCTAAAAAATATAAGGTCCACAAAATAATACCCAGTGAACAAACCATAATGAACGTGGGGGAAAATACATGCCCAACAAACCAAAAAGGAAACCAACCTAAAGAAACTATTCGGATGGTATCTACCCAATAAAATAGCTCCATGAATGAACTTTTTCCACCATTAACACCTTCAGGTACTAATAATCCCTACCAATATTATCTCTACCATGGTTTCCATAGAAATATCATTCCTCTTCATAAGACATGAGATGTACTAGAAAAATACACATATAAGGGTGAGTATATATATACTAATTCGGATACCCAAAACCCCCCCAATAGAAGGATAATAAAACCAATAAACAAAAAACAATGAAAAAAAAGAGTAATTTAATTCTAGATATGCTTTAAAAGGGATAAACCAAGCCATATTATAGATCCACTCTCAATAAAACTGAGTTATAGAAGAATCAACCCCGTAAGAGTCATGATACCATGAACTTCTCAACATTATAACTCATATCATCTCCTAGAAATTAGAGTGGTGTACCCACACATTTAGAATGGATAATGTTTAATTGGGGGAGTAACCAACCCCTGTAGAGGACCCTCAGCCTATTATGTAGATCTCATTAAACTGAAGACCACTCAACTCCATTAATAATGTACTTATCCCCTATAAGTGGAGGAGTACCAAACCCTATCATTTTTCTGGGGGACCCATTCCCTAACATAAAAACATTACCATGGGTGTTCCTAACTATAGTGACTCATACTTTTCATGCCTAGATATGTCATCTTGTTATATGAATATTAATTTCATAATAGAAAAATCTACACAATAATCATACAGGTCCAATATCTTTGTAAATAATGATACATAAAAACTAGTTCATAAGTGAACTACATTGTCTCCAACTAAGTTCTACATAACTAGAACCATTCTTAGAAATAACATACTTAATACCTTTCATCAAAACCTTGGGAATGGAAACATAAGAAAGGGTAGGTTCAGAAGATTAGTAAGGGTAAATAAGGGAAATAAAAATTATCAATTAAACATAACATAAGTATAAGGGTATGATAACATGAGAATAATATTTTCAAATCATACAATACATATCATAATCTTGATACATTTCATAAATATTGGAGTTTCATATAACTTGGATTGTAAATGAAAAAAAGAACTTGGGCCATGAGAGAATAACTTTGGAATAAGACATAAGTTTGTGTCTTACACATAAGAATAAAAACAAATTTCCTTAATATTAAAAGAATATTGTTAAGACTATCATATTGGATTGGCTCAACACCCTAATCTATCATAGTAGTAAAGGTTAACTCCCAAAACTATAATACTATAATGAGTCCCTTATTGATCTAGGTTCACTCCCTATTTCAGTCTTATTTATCTCATTAGATATCCTACATTAGTGAATGCATTATAGGGATATATAATTATAGGTCTGCCTATAAAAAATTAAAATCATATATATGTGTTCCACAAGATCATAAAACATTCATCCTATCATAATCCAAGGAATGGAAATGGGTTTTAAACATTTCTTCATAGAATAACCCATGTAAAACAAATGGGTTTCAAAAATAACTTTTCATCATAATCATATATCATATATATAATCAATAAGTATGGTATCATTGTTTAATATCCTCGAAAAATGTCCAAAATATTTAATGTATTCTATATTATATAGATAATTATTTTTAAGATATCACAGGGAACATTTCTTGAGAAAAACAACTATTTAAAATTCAAATTACTTATTTAAAATATAAAAATTCGCAATATATTAAAGAAAAAATTAACTTTTAAAATAACATAGGAAACTATTAATTGAATCTTAAATCATTTGGTTGTCATGACAGAGTAAATTTTGTTAATGTCATGTATATCAAAACAAAGATTACTTTCACATTTTCATTAAAAAATCAAAAGTACATCATTTTTCAATTGAAAATAAGATTCATTTTAAAACATTTTGTAAAAACTAAAACATGGTTAAATGTTAATTTAAACAATCATTGTAAAATATTAAAAAATTCTTTAATAGGTTTCTAGAAATAATAGACATGAAAGATAAAGGATTTTTGTAACACCTCGCACCTACCTCATTGGCTTGAGGAGGCGGTGAGGGATACTTGGCCTTAAGATACATTCCGAAGATGCCAACAGCTAGTAATAAATGTCGAGGGCTTCAAGATCATGTTGGGGAATGATTTTCTCTTAAGAAAATACCAACCAAACCAACAAAAAATGATCCATGCACTTTCAAACCCAAACATGCATTCCCAAAAGACAACCAAGTTGTTCAACAATACAACCCAAAACCAATAAAACCAACCATATCAGAGTACACGCAGAAACTAAACAACAAACACTACGATCCATGACACCACCATAGCTCCACACCAAGCTCCAAGCTCTATGCTCGACCGAGACATCACAATGAACCACTAAAGGAGGGAGATGCCTTAACATTTCCTGCATCACAATACACAACATCTACAAAGACACCAACGTGCCAATGTTGGGGGTCATTACTAAAACTCAGTAGGATTTTCCGAAATTACTTCCCTACACACTCCAATAGGATAAAACTATAAGCACATTTACATAAAACTGTTTACATTAAATAATCACAAGTGCAACCATTTCGATAATCCAAACATTCCCTTACCAAGCTTTCACACCCAAACCAAGAAACCAAGGGAAATCTAACCAAACATGCCACAAACCATCTCATCATTTACACATTTTCATAGCAATTACATCTTGCAAAGAAATTCACAACAAACAACCAAAACGGTGGGACTTCCACCCAACCCGTTCACCCATTCACACCAAAACAATCAAAACTATGGGACTTCCACCCAATCCGTTCACCCATTCACAACTAGCGGTAATTCCCAACCACTACTCATATGGTGGTTCTTCCGACCACTATCCATCCCCTTTTTATAGTGTGACTTCCCGCCCACTTCCATACAACATTTCAATCAATCCAAACGAAGCATAAATCCACCAAGGTCACAGTAACATGCATTCAACCAAGTTCCATTGCATATCAATCCATTTCAATAAATCACCCATTTATTGAAAACCATTTTTCCATGCCAAACAACATTTTAAAGAAACAAACCTTTTTTTAACCATTTCCATCAATAATTTTCACAAATCAACCATAGCATCCAATTTTAAAATCTTTATTTTAAAATCCACAACAATAGTATTTCACCACAAAATCCTCTTTTCCCAAAAATCCCCAAAACATCACCCAATGGATTTCTAACCAATTTTGAACATCAAACAAAATTAATTCCAAGAACAAAAAATTAATTGTAACCAAAACCATTAACTCTAAACAAGTGGAGTCGATAGAGAATCACCTACCTTTAGGGTTCCCGGGAAATCAACCCACGAACAACCGCGCCTCAAATCCGGTGAACGAACCACCAGAACCTCTCTAGATCCCCTTCTCTAACACTCACAGTCCTAGAAATATTCATCTAATGCAACCACAACCCTAGATATACACACAAAAAGTGTAGATCTAGATAACCTAGAAAGAGAGGGATGTAGATCTGGATGAAAACATAAGAGAAACAAGAGGAGAGACTTACCCGAAAGAAACCACCTTCAAACTGCCAAGAAACCTCTTTAAAATCCTTTTGAACCGAGTGGGAGAGCCCCTCCAACCCCTAAGAACCTGAAATCCTGAGTGAGGCTCGAGTGGGAGGAAGATTATAGTGAAATAGGTTAAACCCGAGGGAGCCCAGAACTTATAACACTATTTTTAAGTGGTCGCACGGTTAGCCCACACTGTTTGGAAAAATGTGTGCTAATAGTGCGCACGCTACTACCTCAAGAGCAAGGGTCTGGACAGTTTGGAAAACTATGCACAGGCCATGCAAAGAATATTGTCTCCCCTGCATAGTTTCTTGGAGAATCTACACGGTTTCCACTAACCGTGCACCCCTTTAAAACCTTCCAACTCATCCAAAACCCTTCCAAACTCTCATAACCTCTTCCCAACTCATCCCATGAATTTTGAACACGTGAAAATGCATAAAAAAATTCCAAATACCTCAAACCAGGGTACTAAATTCTCCCCACCATTGGACTTCTATACTTGGAAAGTAGTGAACACGCCCTTTGCCGAAAGAGCTCGGGCCACTCCTCGACCATTTCTTTCTCCCGCTCCCAACTCTCCTCTTGAATCTGGCCATGTTGCCACAAAACCCGAATTAAACTGATGATTTTACCATGAATGACTTTCTATTTCCTATCCACAACCCACACTGACACGTACACCAACAACGAATCTGGTTCTAGCTCAACATGATCCCATCAAATCACATCATCACGATCCGGTTGATAATTTTTCAACTGGGACACATGAAACACATTTTGCACCACACTGAATCTATGTGGAAAATACAAATGATAATCCACCTCACCAACCTTCTCAAGAATCTCAAATAGTTCAATATACCTCAGAGATAACATTCCCTACCTCCCAAACTGATGATGTCCAAACCTAAGAGAGATCCCTAAGAAAACATGATCACTCACCTCGAACGACAATGACCATCGAAGATGATCCACATATGATTTCTGATGACTTTGAGCAGTCTATATTCTATTTATGATCAACTTGATCTTCTTCGTAGTCTCCGGGACAAGGCTCGGTCCAGTCATTGAGGACTCGCCCATTTCCACCCAACATAGTAGAGAACGACACGGATGCCCATACAACGCTTCAAACGGAGCCATCTGTATGGATGCCTGATAACTATTATTGTTCGAAAACTGAACCAATGAAAAGTTATCCTCCAATGAGCCACCGAAATCTAGGACAAAATCCCACAACATATCCTCCATTGTTTTTATCGTCCTCTTGGATTGACCATTCGTCTGAGGGTGATACGGCATGCTCACAGTAAACTGTGTCCCAAGGGATTGCTGTAAGGATTTCTAGAAATGAGATGTAAACCATGGATCTCTATCGGATATGATCAAAACTGAAACACCATTCCTCTTCACCTACTCCCGGATATAGATTTTGGACAGATCCTCAACCGTATGAGATTCACAAATTGGAAAGAAATGGGCCGACTTCGTTAGCTGATCCACTATCATACAAATGGAAACATGCTTTCTGACTATTCTTGGGAGACCTGTAACAAAATATGTTGCTATCTTCTCCCACTTCTAAAGAGGTATTGTTAAATAATTCAGTATTCTTTTTGGCCTCTAATGCTCTTCCTTGACCTACTGACAAGTCAAGCATCTCGAAACAAACTCAGACACTCTTCTTTTCATACTAGACCACCAGAACTGTGCTTTCAACGCTTTATACATTTTCTGGTTTCTATGATGAACAACCCACCTGGAATGATTATATGCCTTGAGAAGATCCTCCTAAAAAAAATTGGTACAACCAACTGATTCTGAAAACACAAAACTGAATCTCTATTCAGTTTCCAACCCCCAATGGTCTCTCCACCATTGAGTCTCGACCCCATTGTCACACACTCAGAATCAGATATATTTGCTTCTCTAACCAGGCCAACCAAGTCAAAAATCAACAAAATCAGAAAGAAGGCCGCTCTATTGCCCTGGTCTTCACATTCCAACCGTATATAAGCTATAACTGACATCAACTACCATTGGTTCGATGCCTGTTTTACCACATGATCATATGATTTTCTACTTAATGCATTTGCCACTGAGTTTCCTTTACACGGTGTGTACATCAAGTCAAAATCAAATATATAGAGATATTCCATCCATCTCCTTTACCTCAAGTTCAAATCCCTTTGTGAGAAAATGTGCTTCAAGCTTTTATGATCTGTATATATCGTGAATTTCTCACAGAAGAGATAATGATGCCACACTTTCAAAGCATGTACCACTACTGCCAAATCCAAATCATGAGTTGGGTAGTTCTTCTCATGAACTCTCAACTTTAGTGAACCATACACAACCACATGATTCCCTTGCATGAGAATGCACCCCAACCCTAATTTCGATGCATTACAATACACTACATACCCTTTTCCTGGTTCTGAAAAAACCTAGATTGGTGATGATGTAAGGTGACCCTTTAACTCTTTGAAACACTACCGACACTATTCATTCCACTGGAATAGAACATTAATTCTTGTCAAAGTTGACATTGGTGAAGCCAGATGTGAAAAATCATGAACAAAACGCTGATAATACCCAGCTGGACCAAGAAAACTCTATATCTCAAACACATTCTTTGGCAGTTTCCACGAGATAATAGCCTCTATCTTTTCCAGATCCATTGAAACACCTATTTCATAAATCACATGGATAATAAAAAGAACTTATTTTATCCAAAAGATACACTTTGACAATTTATCATACAACCGATGATCCCTCAATATCCCCAACACTATCGCCAAGTGTTGCTCATGCTCCACCCTTGTATTTGAATACACCAGAATATCATATACAAACACTACCACAAATTAATCTAGATATCTCTAAAATATCTGATTCATCAATTCCATAAACACCACTAGCGCATTCGTTACACCAAAGGGCATAACCACATATTCATAATGGCCATATCTACTTCTGAAAGCTATTTTAGGAATATAGTTCATCCTCACCCGCAATTGATGATATCCTGACCTCAGGTAGATCTTGGAAAACCACTGGGCTCCCCTCAACTGGTCGAACAATTCATCAATTCGTGGGAGTAGATATCTATTCTTTATCGTAACTTGGATAAGTCTACGATAATCAACACATAGCCTCAATTTTTTATCCGTATTTTCCACAAACAACACTGGCACTGCCCAAGGAGATGTGATAGGCCGGATAAAACCTTTGTTTTCTAACTCTTCCAAGTGGAATTGCAATTCCTAAAATTTTTTAGGTGCCATCTGGTTAGACGGAAGTGAGATATGACTGATCCCCAGAAGGAGATCAATGGTAAACTCCACTTCTCTTACAAGAGGTAACCCAGATAATTCTTCAAGAAAAACATCCATGAACTGATCCACCACTGTCGGAAGAACCCTATGCTCAACACCATCTACCGATTACAAATAAAACACCACCAACTGATACGATAACGTACCCACTTCTGGTGTCAACAAACCCGTTGCACCCTTCCTTTCATGATTCTCTCCTCAAAAGAGATGTCTAACGCCATCGTGTGTCATAAATGCCACTGTTTTCTCATCACAGTCGATGTGGTCCTTAAACGCCACCAGCCAATCCATTCCCAGGATTACATCATACCCGTCCATCTCAAGCACTATGAAATTGCAGGTTATCTCAACCTCACCCACAACAATACAACATGCGCTACACAATAAGGCTAGACACTCTCTTCGACCCAGTGGAGTTTGATGTTTCAAAACTGAAGGCATCATTTCCACCCTTAAACATAGTAAATCAACCACACGTGCATCCATAAAAGAGTGTGAAGCACCTGTATCAAACAACACATGCATCAAGGTAGAATTTAAATGAATTGTGCCTTGCACCGTGGATGGTCCCGACTAATCATCCACCATAACATGGTCAAATCCAAACACATGTTTTCTTTCCACACTCTGCTCTATATTTCCCTGCCGAGGCATCGTGGTATTTTGAGAATCACTATGACCCACTTTACTCTGCTGATGAGGGGTACGCTTCTGTCCCCATCCCGTCGAATCATACGATGTCTGCGATCCCTGAGGAGTGTCATGCACACCCGACATTGGAGAATTCCGACAATAACACTGTAGATTCCCCATCTCCTTACAATTATGACATGCTCGAGGTTGTGCTATAAAGTCCAACTTGATGTGGCTCTTAGAACCACACTAAAAACATCCCGACATGCTCTGGGGATTCGGAGGAAGATTTACCGGTCATGTCGTGGATTATATGCCATATTCACACCCTGTGAATAAGTGTCCCTCTACCACTTGAACCCAGCGTTAGAGTTCCCACTATTCCCCATGGGTACCACCATGCTTCCTCCACCCTGGGTTCCCAACAAATCTTGCGTAGACACTGAGGCTCTATTCACCATCTCGGTGTAATCATCTATACACAACACCGCTATATTTGAATAGATTTCATTCGTTAACCCCGCTTCAAAGATCATTGCCTTCAACGATGTGCTACCCACCACCTCGGGTGAAAACCGCACTACGTTCATAAAATTAGCTGCATACTCCGTCATAGACATAAGTTATTGCTTCAAACTGAATAAATCAGACATATGCTAAATTCTGAACGTATGTGGGTAGAAATGATTATTAAACAATTCCTTAAAGCATTACCACATCATACCCTGGTTATTCCTAGGTTGGACTACCAACTCCCACCACTTAAGGGCAAGATCTTCCAACATATACGTGGACAACATCACTTTTATCTCTACCGGTGTTCCCAAGAACTCTATGATCTTGTTCATTCTATTCAACCATGCGTCTACCCTCTCTGACTCTGAATCACCCCTGAAGATGGGTGGATTTTTCTTTTTAAACTAAACCGCATGATCCACATGACTTGGTTCATCCATTTTATTTCCACTTTCCACAACTTGTAATGATTGCACTGTGCTTTGCACTTGTTGTTGGTTCACATGAGGCTCAGGTGTAACCACATTCTCAGCAGCCTCCTCTGGTTGGTCTCTACTACACCTACCCAGTTCCATTTCTATAAACAAAAAAAAACAACCACGAGTCTCACTTCCATAGACATCATTAAATCCCATTTCAAAACTCTTTAAAAAACTCAATCACAATAAGGATTTCCAAATCTTCCACATGTGCCATGTTTCACTATTTTGAAAACCAAACCATTTTCAAAATACCAGTTTATTCACATTAAAATTTCACCAATTCATATCACATCATAAATCATTATACCCCAATGAAATATGCATCCGAGAGGGAAGTCATTTCTACCTTATATGCCATGCACATCTCATTGTCTACACCCCAAACAATGAGATTTCCAATGTCTATAAGTGTCTCTAAAACACTTATGTACCCAACTCCCTGGTAACTTGAATTTCAACATAAAAGGGTTAGCTAAATCCTTTTATGTTATACATTCCAAGTTCCAACATTCCTATGCCTTTTTACCATCCCGACTAAAGGAATGTAACACAATGAATGTCAACATCAAATCCGAGAATCAACTCCAAAGGACCGAACAAACTGATACCACTTGTGACACCCCTCCCCTACCTCATGGGATTGTGGAGGTGGTGAGGGCTACTTGGCCTTAAGATACATTCCCAAGATGACAAAGGCTGGTAATAAATTCTTAGGGCTTCAAGATCATGTTGGGGAATGATTTTCCCATAAGACAAAACCAACCAAACCAACAACAAATGATGCATGCACATTCAAACCCAAACATTCATTCCCAAAAGACCACCAAGTTGTTCCACAATACAACAAAAAACCAATACAACCAACCATATCAGAGTACACGCAGAAACTAAACAACAAACACTACAAGCCATGACACCACCACAGCTCCACACCAAGATCCCGGATCCAATCTCCACCGAGACATCACAATGCACCATTAAAGGAGGGAGATGCCTTACCTTTTCTCATGACACGATACACAATATCTTAAAAGACACCAATGTTCCAAAGTAGGGGGTGAGTACTAAAACTCAGTAGGATTTCCCCAAATCACTTCCCTACACACGCCACTCGGATAAAACTGTAAGCACATTTATATAAAATAGTTTATATAAAATAATCACAAGTGAAACCATTTCTATAAGCTAAACATGCCCTTACTAAGCTATCACACCCAAACCAAGCAACCAAGGGAAAACCAACCAAACATGCCACAAGACATATAATCATTTACACATTTGCACAACAATTCCATCTTGCAAAGCAATGTATAAAAAACCACCAAAATAGTGGGACTTCCGCCCAACCCATTCACCCATTCTCACTAAAATAATGAAAATGGCGTGTCTTCCGCCCATCCCATTCACCCATTCACAACTAGCGGTATGTCCCGACCACTACTCGTATGGTGGTTCTTCCGACCACTCTCCATCCCCTTTTTATAGTGAGACTTACCTCCCACTTCCATACAACATTTCAATCAAACCAAACCAAGCATAAACCCACCATGGTCACAACAACATGCAATCAACCAAGTTCCATTGCATATCAATCCACTTTAATAAATCACCCATTTATTGAAAACCAAATTTACATGACAAAAAAATTTCAATAAAACAACCCTTTTTTTTAAAACCATTTCCATAAATATTATTCACAAATAAACTATAGTATACCATTTTAAAATATCCTTTTTAAAATCCACAACAATAGCATTTCACCAAAAAACCCTCTTTTTCCCAAAAATCCCCAAAACATCATCCAAGGGATTTCTAACCAATTTCGCACATCAAACACAATTAATTCCAAGAAAAAAAATTTAATTGTAATCAAAACCATTATCTCTAACCATGTGGAGTCAAGAGAGAAGCCACCTACCTTTAGGGTTCCTAAGAAATCGACCCATGAACAACCGTGCCTCAAATCTGATGAACACACCACCGGAACCTCTCTAGATCCCCTTACCTAACATTCACAAGCCTTAAAATCATCATCCAAGGTAAACATAACCCTATATCTACAAAAAACAAGCATAGATCTAGAAAACCAAGAAAGAGAGGGATGCAGATCTAGAGGAAAACACAAGAGAAACAAGAGGATAGTCTTACCCCAAAGAAACCACCTTCAAACCGCCAAGAAACCTCTTAAAAATCCTTCCAAACTGTGTGGGAGAGCCCCTCAAACCCCGGATAACGCAAAATCCTAATTGAGGCTCGAGTGGGAGGAATAATCGCATGAAATAGGTTAAGCCCGAGGGATCCCAAAACATATAACCCTATTTTTAAGTGGCCGCATGGTTAGGCTGCATGGTTTGGAAAACTGTGAGCTAACTGTGCACATGCTAATACCTTGAGAGAAAGAGTCTACATGGTTTCCTCGCACAGTTTGGAAAACCACTTGTAGGTCGTGTGAAGCCTACTGTCTCCCCTACACAGTTTCTTGGAGAATCTAAATGGTTTCCACTAATCGTGATCAAACTGTGCACCCCTTAAAAAGCCTCCAAACTCATCCAATACCATTCCAAACTATCCCAACCTCTTCCAAACTCATCCCATGAACTTTAAACACATAAAAATGCATAAAAAAGGCCACATACCTCAAACAGGGGGTACTATAATTTTTTACTGAAGAGATAAAAAATGTTGATTTTCCTTAAAATAATATTTCAGTATCTTGAGTATATAAGGGGAGGGAAATGAAATTGAAGAATGTATTCTCCTAAAATAACTACAGGATAATAATATTCATGAGATTATTGTGATTTAGATCATGAAATATTATCATCAATAAGATAATCATAAATAATCCTGATAAACAATGAGATTAAAATATAAAACTAATACCTCAAGATTCACTTGCTTCAAAAGCGCTCTAAACTCCTATATAAAAAATTTAAATTTATTATAATTATGTACCATATTATTTTCAATACTATTAATATCATATATTATTTTTGTACATTTCAACAAAAATTTAATAAAAACCCCTTATTAAAATTATTGTTTCTTAGTGGTTACTATTTAATTATTTATAATAATATTGGTTCTATAGTTCTGATCCTTGTACATTGGTAATAGTTATAATATATGAAAATTTTTAATAATTAAAATAATATGATATATATTAATTATATATATATTTAGTGTCATCCATAAAATTTCAAGATAGAAAAAAGAACTACAATTTTCAAGGAGATGGTACGACGTATGTCTGCATGAACATTATTTTAGTTTTTCAAATGATAGAAAAAAATAATAGTAAATAATAAATCACCTTTAATTTTTTATTATATAATAATATAAATCATATATATTCATAAAATTCTTCTTTATTTCCATTCATGTAAAATAGAAATTAAAAACAAATCGCGTCGATTTTTTGGGCTGGTATAGTCCACACGTACACATGAGTGACCTTGTTGTATTCTAAAATATTAGATGGTAAGAAGCTAGATGTGATATTATTATACAATAAGAATAATTATATAATATATATTATATAATCATTAAATATATAATTATATCAATCTATCATAGGTGGTTAAAGAAAATGGATTACATTGGTTCGAGTGGCGTTAGTCCACCGTACACATGATCAACAGTTTCATTTACCATTTAATAGAAGAAGATATTGATATATGGTATTAAATTAACATAATTACATATAATTAAACTTATTATAAATTTTTTCATTATTTAATCATTCTTTAATAAGGTTTAAATAATGTAAATAAACAAATAAAATGAAAATGAATGTTTTAGAGCTATATATCTTCTTAAGAATACCACTTCAGGTTTTTACCTAATCCCTTAAAAGGATAGTTTTATAATAAAAAAAGGTTATCTAGTTCATAGGTTAGAAAATACAGAAGTTATTTTAGTATTTGTTAGAATAATAAAAATCTCTTTAAATGAATAGAGGAGAGGGGAGGGTTTTCTTTTTATAAGTGGTGGAGAGGACACCCATGTAATTTTGAAAAGATTAAAATATATTAATGTATTTTTTACACCATAGGGATTTAAAATATACCATTACTAAATATAATAAGATATATGGTTTATGTGTGGCTAAAATAGAATTTAGAAACGTTTTTAGGTCATTTTAACAGTTATATATTTAGTTAAACCCCTCGGTAAACCCGTTTTAACCTAATCCATGGTAATCGATTTCTACTCTTTTTACATTTCATTATGACCAAAAAATAAGTTGAAATTTTTAATTAATATAAATTATAATGATTCAAAATATGGAATCCATTTAATAAAATTAAATTCAAATAAGTGGAAGAATTTAATTTAAAATTAAACTTTCAAATAATATGAAAAACAATTTTCATAAGAATTTTTTTTTCTGAAGTATAAAACATTTACATTTCCAAATTCAACATAAAATTGATTTAAATAACATAAATTACATTAATAATAATATAACTGAAATAATCTTACTTTTAAAACAACTATAAAAATTGGACCATTTTAAATTCCATTAAATAGAACAAATGTTTTAATGAAAATTTAAATTTTTAACTATTCATCAAAAAATTAATATTTTTATAAAATTATCATAAATTCATCCTAAGATGATTTTGATATTTTTATTTTAAAAAATTCATTATGTAAAATAAATTTTCAAAAATTGGAAAAAAATAATTTTATTATTTTCATACAAAAAGATATAAAAATCATTTTAAAGAAAACATCTTTTTTAAAAATATAAAACTTGAATAAAAAATAAATTTTTTCAAAATGTGGCTATTCCTACTCATACACAAAATTTAAATGCTATGTTATAATAGTATAATATATTATGATCAATATAGACTGGGGGTTGTGTGTGTCGTAAGCTATCGATGATATTAAATTTATTTAAAAGTAAATTATTTATTAATTATTAGGTTGTTTCATTCTAACCCTCATAAAATGAATTTTATTCTTGAAATTATGTCACACTGAAAGATAAAAATGATGATATATCAGTTTCATTACATCCTTTGGTTCCAAAGTAGATTCTTTAAATTTATAAATCCTCTATATAAATTTAACCATGTGAGTCGTCTTGTTCCATATAAGTTTATCACAATGATACAATATTTATAATGGTTTTTAGTTATTGGGAAGATCATGATCTAGTGCTATGACCTCCATGTTCAATACATGTGAATAATCATGTATGTACTTCTTCAGAAGAGATATATGGAACACATCATGAACTTGAGAAAGGTTCGGTAGATGTTTAATGTGATAAGATACCATCCCTACATCATAAGGAATATTGAAGTTTCAACTATACCTAGGGATAATTATTCTATTATTACCAAATATAATTACCTTTTTCCAAGAATAAATTCACATAAACACCTTCTTGCCAACTTTGAACTTCAAATCATGTTGATGATTATCATCATAATTTTTTTATCAACTCTAAACATCCTTGATGTGTTGTTGAGTTGTTATAACTTTGTCTTTATTTTCCTCTATTATATTAGTTCCTAATAGCATTATTTATCTACCATCAACCAAACATGTTGTATTTCAATAATTATTTATATAAAGGGATTCATAAGGAATCATTTGAATGCTTGAGTGAAAGATATTTTTGTAAGACAACTTAACTAGATGAATGTTTTAATCCCAATAACTTTTGAAATATATTGGAAGTGATCCAAAAATATCCAATAGGTTTTGAATGGTCCTATAATACTGACCATATAAATGAGATGATATGTCATCATAAAACTCAAATGTTTATTAGGAGAAAGCTGAACAATTTTCCAGAAAACTATGTTAAACCTTTGATCTGAATCTAATATAATAAAATGTGGAACTCCCTGAAGCCATACCACTTCCTTAATGTATATCCCTGAAATAAGATATAGTGAAAAATATTATCTAATGTAAATAAAGGGTTTTGACATTATAAAGAGATCAAATACTACCCAAAAATAATTATATATTTTATATATTTTGGAGAGTCCAACAAAAAAATCAATAGTGATGTTTTTTCATTTCATTTCAGGTGTGGGTAATGGTTTTAAAATCCCTTAAGGATTCTATATCTCAAATGTAACATTATGAAATACCAATAATCATTATATATACTCTAAAATATTTCTCTTCATGTTATCTGACCAGAAATACAATTAAAATATAAATACATCTTTATACATATAGGATTAACAAAGATTGAATAACTATGGGACTCCTTTAACATATCCTTCTTTAGGTATAGTATGTACGAAACACAGACATAGTCCTTAATTCTTTTTTGTCAAACATAATAAAGGTATAATTTAGGATCGTTTTTGACTTTCTCATGATGTTATTCATCTTCCTTCTAAGCCTCTTTAATCCTCACATGGATGGATGGTTGAATAGTCATTTGATAAAGAAAATATTTCTCCCCTTTAATAAAAATATTCATAATCATCCTTCAAAAATCCAAAAATATTTCTATCTTTTGTGATGCTTATCATAGATAATCTATCACGATCCTTTTGACTTAGAACATCACCTTTCTTGTTCACTTTCCCATAGTGGTAATGTATTGAAAATTCAGAATCTTTAATGCACTCTAACAATATTTTCTAACACATATTAATTATTATTTTATTAAATATATAATTTAAACATTTATTATCAGTATATATCACATATTTCCCTATAAATATAATTCATATATATAATTAATTCAAAAATTATTGTAGCTAACTCTAATTCATGGGTTGGGTAATTTTTCTTATGAACCTTCAATTGTAATGTGACATAATATTTATCCATATCATTTTTCAGTAGGATTCATCCTAGTATCTTATTTTATGCATCACTAAAGATAAAAACCCATTCTCTAATATGGGGTAGTGCAAGAATAGGTGTGATAAATAACCTTATCTTCAGTTACATGAAATTTTCCTCACATTAATCTATTAATGGGTACTTGGGTACCATTAAAATTAACTTGGTTAAAATATTAGATCATCGTGATAAATTCAACACAAATAGTTGATAATATCCAACTGAACATATAAAACTATGGATCTTAAAAACTGTGTTTGGTCTTGTCCTAAATTTAATAACATCCATAAATTATTGATCCACCTATATACCCTATCTTGAGGTTATATGACCCAAAAATGTAACCTTTTGTATAACAAATTCACACTTTTTAAATTTGGAAAAAATATTCTCCTCCCTTAGGGTCTTTAGTGAAATTATAAAGTGCTCTTCATTCTCTTTCATGCTCTTTGAATATATAAGAATAAAATCTTTAAATAAAACCACAAACTAATCAAGGTAATATATAAATACTATATTCATTAAATTCATAAAGATAGGTGGAGAATTAGTAAGACAAAACAGAATCACTAAATATTCACAGTGTCCATTCCTTTTTATGGATTATTATCTTGGGTTTATCATCCTTCTTCACCCCCAATTTATGATATCCCAAATAAAGATCAAACATTCAAATGTATTGAGCTGTATGAAGTTTATAAAACAAGTCATCAATATGGGTAATATAATACTTGTTATTAATTTTGATCTTTTAAATTCCCAAAAATTAATATAGTGTCCTATCAATCCATATTTCTTCTTAAAAAAATAATAGGTTCACTCGAAGGTAACACACATGTCTAAATAAATTAATTTTAAAAATTATCATAGATTTTCATATTTAATTCATATATCTCAATTAAGGATATTCTTTATGGAGTCATTAAAATAGGTATATCACTAGGTATGAGTATTGTTGATAACCCAACTTTATGATTTGGTGGAAGAATATGAAAATCTTCAGAAAGGCATCCAAAAACTCCTATAACATTTTTATATAAACATTTTTGAGTTTCTCCAAAATAATTTTAGATAAAAACCACTTTTGAATAGGAATAAATTCCCATATAATTGATGTGATTTCCATGGTAATCTCAAATTTATAATTGCACTAATAGAAAATCATAATCTAGTTCAATATATCAAACATGCATTTCATTCATAATAAATTTATGAGGAATTTATATAGATAAATTCAATACATGTATAATATAACATCAACTTCAAACATATAGAGAGTAAAATATACATTCAAGAAGAACATTCCCACAAAATTCTATAGTAGAATAATCATATACTTGATGTCTGATCATTATACAATTAGGAGTTTTCACTACTAAATAAACATATGCCCATTGGGGAGGCATTTTGATACCCTTGGAAAATTCATTAGATATAATAGAGTTGATATATCAAGATTCAAATAATAAACTTTTAGTTCTATAGTGAATGGTAAGTGTACCTTTCACCACAACATAATCATAACCCCTATCAGAAATAGTGATCGAATAGGATTTCACTTTTTCACTAGGCGTAAGAGATTTCTAACACTGATCATCTTCATCAATATTCATATTTGAGAACTGGATATCATAATTATGATACCCATTTAATTTGAAACACTATCATATGTATGGATAATTCTTTAGATCTTTCTCTCTCTTCGAATCATTAATAACTTCTTCCCACCACATCAACATTTAATTTCCTAATGACCTTAATTTCCACACTTAAAAAAATTTACCAATACCCTTGTGAAAATTTTGTATATTTTTTTCTCCATGATTTGACCATAAAGAAAGGATCATATTTTTCTCTCAATGTTTTTTGAATTTTATCTAAATCCCATCTTTCTTTTTTTATCAAAACCAATATATTTATGGGGAACTCCAATATCCATTTATACGTTGATAACATACCAAATGATTTTTTAACATATAATGAAGTCCCTTATGATAACTCCCTTTTGATACCTAGTTTTAAGACACATAAGAATCAATCAACCTTACTTTCATATTGTATGATAATATCATAATCTTACCCCACAAGTCTTGTAAAATTATCCTCATATGTACTAACAGACTCAACATCCATCTTCTTTAGCTCAAGGAATTCCTTATCTATTTTTATACAAATAATACGAGGACAGTACTTGTTGAAAAATAATTTCATAAAATCACCCACTCCTTGGAGTCAATTTGTTCCTTTATCCTCAAATTATAGATAAGAGTCCACCATTGATCAACTTAACCTTATAAATGTAAGACTACCAAAATAATTTTATCATGCTCCAAACACTAGTGAATGAAAAATATGTTTTCAAAAGTACTAATCCATTTCTCAATAACTAATGGATTTAAAAACCACTAAAATAAGGTGGATATTACCTCATGAAGGACTCGACAGAACATTGTTCCCTTTTTCCTCATTTGTATGTTATATATGATTCAAATCTTGAGAATGTATCAAAAGCAAAGAAAAATTATTTTTCATTCCATATCCCATAACATATGGTTTCTCAGGAGGAAAATCATTACATCGTCTATCATAGTATTCATTTACATGGTTCTTCCAATTTCCATGAATTGACTAAAACCAAAAAGAATAGTGTGAGAAACAATAATCATAGTTGAAAACCATATAATCATAAAAAAATAATTTATAGTATGTCTAAATCGTAATAAAATCTTTTTAATCTACGAAAGATTATGTTTTACCTAGGATATTCAGGATTATTATATATTCAAATCCATCATGATAGTTTATAATGAAATTATTCAATAAAATAATAATATCCCTTTGGAGCATCAAACTTGTTACGTGGTAAGGGTACACTCACCATGAAATCAAATAAAGGATGTGATATACTCAATCAACTATTTTTTTTGGTTATTACACCGATATTCATCTATTCCAAAACAATTTATACTTGTAGTATCCAGATGAGGGTTTTTTCTAGGAAACCCACACTTCATTCTTTACCATAACTTAGGACATTATACTATAATTAGGAATATCTTACGGGTTCTTAATAATGTGTTTTCATACTAGTTTCCAAAAGTAATTAATCATTTCTCTAGTAACAAATATTACGTCATATACTCTCCATACTTATATATTACATCTTTTTAGTTGAATATTTATTACATAACATAATTATCCACACTAGAATCAGATAGTTCTAGTATCTTAATAAACATGGATACATAAACAACTAGTTAATAAGTGAACTACATAATCTCCCACTATGTTTTTCATAACTAGAACCCTTCTTCGACATATCATACTTAATTTAATTCTTCATAAACTAGGAAAAATAAAAAATAAATAAGTATGAGCTTAGATTCTTTTTAGGTGTAAAAAACAGAGATGTCAATGATAAATTAAAAATAAAATAAAATAAGTGTATGAGAACCTGAGAGTAAAATTTTAAACACATTCTATGCATATTATGATCTTGAGACAACGAATAAATCATAAAAGTTAATAATGCATGAATAATAAAGGAATAAAATAACATGTTCCATAATAGAATTACGTTAGATTACGGGATATGTTTGTGGCATACAAATAAACAAAGAAAATCATTTCCATAGTATAAATTTTTTACTAGTTGGAGAATAATAGTTAATTGGGTTTACAACATAAATTAATGTAGTAGTCTAGGTTCACTCCCAAGATTATCATAGTGTAATTCGTCCCATACTGAACTAGGTTCACTCCCCATTCCGGCCGGATTTATCTAATGAAATATTTATCATTACCCAATGCATTATATGAATATATAATTCAATTCCCACCCATCACATAATGAAAATCATAAATATCTATTCCATAAGATAATAAATCATTCATGAAATCATTACTCATGAAATGGAAACCGGTTTCATATAAATTTAATTATAGAATAACCCATGAAAAAGAAACTAGTTTCATAAAAATCTCTTTATCATAATAGTAAACCATCTATAAAAAATGATTATTCTTATATGATTGGATTATATTTATAATAAATATTAGGAAACATCAATGGATTCTATATTAGATGAAAATTTATTTTAAATTATCATTGGAAATATTTCATTAGGAACATTCAATTTTTACTTTGAAATCACTAATTTAAAATTTAAAATTTTTCAAAATATTAAATAGAACACATTATTCGAAAATATCCTTAGAAAAATGTAATGTAATATTCAAATTATAGTTCACTCATGATGCTAAGAAATTTTTTCCATTCTATTTACATTAAAACAATTGTTCCTTTCAAATTTTTAATAAAAATTAAAAAGAACCTCATTCAAAAAATTACCAGAATATTCTTTTTAAACAATTTTTAAATACTGAAACATGGATAAAAATGACTTTAAAACCAAATTTTATAATACTAACAACATTGTAAACATCATTTTTGAATAATGTAGACTTTGAAAAGAAATTATGTTTGACCACAGAGATAAATAAAGTAGATTTTACGTAAAAAGGTGTTTTGATGTATTAATTCCATAAATAGTGTAGAATTAATGGAAATATTGTACTATCTTGAAATAACTAGTTGATATTAATGTTCATTATATTATTGATAGGTTGATCTTGAAATTTACTTAAAAAGTTTATTTCAATATCTTGAGAACCTAAATAAGGGAAAATGAATGGAAATCTTGTATTATCTAGAAATAGCAAAAGGTGAAGAAAATTAATGAGTTTATTGATAGATATATAATTAAATTTAATCTTTGTAAATATACTTATAAAAAATCCTAATAAACTATGATATTTTGACATACATCCCTTACATTGAGATCTACTAACATCAAAAACACTCTAACCTCTATTTGAATAAATTTTAATTTATTATAATTCTATAATGAATCATTTAAATACTTATAATATCATATATGATACCATTTTAACAATTCAAATACCATTTACCAAAAATACCTAATTATAATTTTTATTTCTAGGTGTTAACATTTTCATTTTTTTATAAGAATTTTGGTTTAGTAGTTCCAGCCCATGTCTATTGATCATGGTTCTATCATCTGAAAAATACCTATAATGATATAAATATCATATAAATTAATTATATACATAATTATAGTCATTAATAAAATTTAGATATAGAAAAATTAATTACATTGTTCATGGATATAGTAGGTTTTACGTATACATGAATGTGGTTTTCATTTTTTTTTGTGGATAGAATGAAAGAAATGTAAATAATAGTTAAGCATTTCATAATTATTATTATATAATAAAAATAATATATATTAATAATTTATATCCATATTAATATAAATTTAATATGGTAATAAAAAATTAATCACATCACTTTGTAGAGGTGGTAGTCCGCATGTATTTACGAGCAACATTATCATTTTCAAACAGATTAAAATTTAAGAAGGTAGATATGATATTATAATTCCATAAGTGTTATTAATTCATAAATAATATATATATATATATATATTAAATAAATAACTATATCCATATATTATATTTTTTTATGGAAAAAGAATTATATATGTTCACCAGGTGGTAGTACACCGTACACACAATCAATGACTTCAATATCAAATTTTATAAAACAAGATCTGGATATAGGTTATAAAATTAACATAATAACATCTCAGTATATTTAATATAATATTTTTATTAATTCATCATGGTTGAAGAATATTTAAATTTGTAATAAGAAAAAATAAAATTAAAATGTGTGGTTAAGAACTATACCTCTTCTTTAGACAACATCTTTAGGTTTATAACTATAGCATTTTTAGGATTTTCTTATGATCAAACTCGAGTATCTAGGTCATGGGGATATATGCAAGGACTGGATTTGATTATATCTTGATATAACCAAAAAAATATTGAAATTTGAAGAGGAGAGGGGGTTTCTGTTAATAATTTGGGGGAGAGAATACATAAGGAATGTTTTAATAGAATAAAATATATTGATGACATATTCACACTATATTGCTCCAAAATGGGCTATTCTAAAATATTCGATAATGAATATTTAAAATATGGAAATATAATATAATATAGACAAATTTTAGGGCATTTTATCTCTTTTATCTTTAATCTAACCCCCTGAAAAACCAATTTTATTCTTAACCATGGTAACAAATTTTTACTATTTTTTATATTCATTATAACAAAAAATTAAATTGAACATATTAACTACTGTAAATTTTTATGATTCATAATATAGAATCCATTTTATAAAATTTAATTCATAGAATTTTTATAATTTAATTTTTAAATAAACCCTCAAACATGTTGAAAAGCGGTTTTCAAAATAAAAATGTGTCTTTAAATATGATTATATAGAAAAAATAAAAATAAAATTTATTAAAATTAATTTATTCGGATTAATCATAAAAAAATATAACTAATTTTAATTTTAAAACCAGTTTAAAAAATATATATAACTCTATAAATTATTTAAATTAAAAAATAATTATAAAAAAAATCAGTATTTTTTCACTATTCATCAAAAAATATATATTTTTTGAAAATTATAACACATTCACTATAATAGTATTTTGTTATGTTGGTTTCCAAAATGAAGTTCATTTAGTCAAATACATTTTCTAAAATTAAAAATAAATAAATTATATTATTTTCCCATAAAAATAAAAAAACTATTTAATAGAAAAATGTTTTTTTTCTGAAATATATAAACACTTTTCTAAAAATATATTTTATTTATCTATAAAAATTTATACATATTTTTAAAATTTGGTTATTCTTATTCATTCTAATAATTTAATTTCTAGTTTATAATACTATAATATATTATAGTTCATTTAAATCTGGGGTTATGTGTGTCTCAAGCTATCAAAGAGATTAAATTTATTTTGGAAGAAATATCTCATAATTTATAGGGGATTTAAAATTACCCCATTAATTCTTTGATTATCATGAACAATCCCCACCATCTATCCTATCGATTTATGGATACTAAATAGATTATATTAATATGTATCAATTTTTTGTAGTTGCAGAGAATTTCACAAGTTAATTCTACATTGAACAATTCTCCAGATGTTCTACTCTCATGACCAAATATGAGACCTAAAAATAGAGGAATGAAAATCCATGTAAAATTATATGATTTTTACTATAGGAGTACAAAGCATGTAGTCCCTATGGGGTATTCTGATTGTGTACTACTCTCTGCATTCCATGTGAAGGTTTATCTACATGTCTTATAGATTGGGGAATACAATGTGTGGGGTCGGTCGGGTACTTGATATATACTGCCAAAGCTCATGTTGTGTAGATCCTGGATACACAACATGTCATATGGATGTTACATGGTGTGTATCTCGATCTAGATCACTCGGTGTGTACATTTGAGGATCATAAGTCAAGTAAGTCCAAGATTACATGATGTGTGGTCCAAACCCATATTTCGTGTACGGTTGGATGATGACCTAGGATTGTACTCCATGTATAAAAAAATACAAACAGCTTAGGGGTTCACATAATGTGTACCAAGGGAACATGTCATGTGATACCTAAATCCATATGAACCCACTCATACATGGGTGATATGTGATGTACATATTTGGATCACGGATCGTGTGATCATGTCTTTGATCTTAGAATTTATATAATTCTAATAATCTCACCATTATCACTATTGTCAACTCTGATCCCACCTAAAACATTACCAAATCACTCATCCTTTGTTTCCATGGCACTAATTATTGTTTTTAACTATCCTTCACTAGAATATATTATAATAAAAGTTATAATGTAACAATGATGCCCCAAAATTCCACTAAACATTGGGAATTTTTATAATAGTTCATTTAGAGATCCAGTAATTTCATAAGGATATTTATATATTTCTTAATCTCAACTTATATACCTAAATAAATCACTCATGGATCAGGATATTGACTGCTAATTGATCCGAATTAGGATTTATAGAACTACCACCCATGGAAAAGGATGGATATGGAAACACAAAGAAAAATTGGAATAAAATAAAAGTATAATCCTAGAAAGAAATATATTATGGTAGATATAAAGCACATTCATGTTTATTGGGATTGGATTCACCAACTGTGAAAAACAAAGTGATATGAATCAATATCTGGGAATAGAAATTCATAATATTATAAGGACATGTGAATTGTGATAAAAATAATGAATTAATACATTTAGTCTTGGAATCATTAAAATGGAGTAAAAATACATAAATAATTATCCATTATTTATAAATGGATTGATCACTAATAAAGTGCATGTTGGATTCTGAGTCCATTTTCAATATTCCTCAATGAAGATTTTTTTTGAATCCTTAATTATTTCTCAATATCCATCGATAATTATAGTTTTTATAGGGAATAACTATATATTTGAGAGTTATAGTGGTTTAAAGAATATGTTTTAGGGTTTAAAGATAAAAAAAATATAACAAAAATTAATTAACTTTCGTTTAATTATAGTCTTTTAGTGGTTAATCATGGGCCCTTGAGTGTGAGTTGTAATTTCACCATATTAGGGGTAATCCCCATGTTTTGGATAGAACCAGAGTTACTTCTTTCAAATATAAAGATATTTTTAGGGGTAAATTAAATTTATTCACCAACTGATGCACATGTACTCATAATAATATATTATTGAGACTCTACAACACTATAATTATACCAATAAATCTGTGACCAACCTAAAGAATATTTTTTAAAATATTCAAAGGACTCAACTGAAAATTTCAAGGTACCTATAAAAAGAGACTATGTAGTCTTAGTAATGAAACTAATACTTAGAATACCGTGAAATTATTAATAAAAACACATCCAATATCATAACAAGAAAATGAAAATGAAAATAATAGAAAAATAAAATAAAAAACACTTTTAATTTTTTTGAAATATTTAGATGAATTATAAATTATAGAATCATAGCCTCCTTGATATCTATTAATAATTCCAATAATAAATTTCTTGGTGGAATCCTCCCATTATCTGTGTGATTCTAGTAACATTATAAAACAATGTACGGAATAAGGAATGAGAAAAATACATGAAAACCACTCGGATAAGGAAAACATAAAAAATATAGGTGTGGAATGTTAAGGAACTCTAAGAACCTATTTTCTTTATCATAATGGATTGGAGAATATATCTCTTCTCTATTATATTTATTTAAATAAGGTTATTTAATAACCTCTATGGAATAAAGATTCTTAACATTTCAAAAGGCGATTTAATAAATGCCATTTATAGGTCATTAGGGGAAATAAATAGGTTATAAAATTGGATAAGTTACTAAACCACCTTGGTAAGTGTATTATTTCACCTGTAAAAGGGATTAGACTATCAAAGGAGGCGTTTAAATGGCCTATTTAGTAATTCCTATAATATTATCTCATGTAATGGTCCTTGTAATCCCATTATATCATAGCCAAGTCTAAATGCTATATAAGATTTTTCATTTCCTCATCTTTATGTATCAATACTATAAATAACTCATTATTTTTATTATAAAACCACATTAATGATTTAATTAAATAATAATATTTGAATTATATATTTAAAATGTGTAAAAAAAATATCATATTTGTATTTATTTAAAAGAGTAAAAAATTAACACATAGACTAATCACCTTAGTCTAAAAATCCTAATTAACATTATCTTATGTGCAACCTAAAAGATGATTTATAAAGTTATCAATGATTATGAATCATATTCCTAATCTTAATATAAGTTTATTTGTAAAAAAACAGGTCATAGATACACAACTTATAATGGTGTATGGTATGATTTAATCCACCACATTTCCATTTACAATGTTACATTATAATTTTAATCGAGACTAATCATGAGACATAGACAATTCTAACCCTATATAGCTTATGTTTTTTTATCAATTAATGATCTTAATAAATATTATATAGTTACATCACATGAAATTATCATATCATGGTCATGCACATACATTTTAAAATTCAATTGAGGGTTATGATATCATAACCCATCATATAGGTAGACATACCTTATATTAGAAACTTAAATCCCTATATTTGATAAGTTTCATTACCAATTACTTCATTCCATGAAATATCTCAAAAGACATTAGATAGGTATAAAATTATGAAACCTCACAAGTAGGGAATAAATTTCCACAGCCTGAAGTCAAATAATCTTAACCATTGTTCACTTAAGTAACACTAATGACATATATATTAAAATACTTATAGTGTACTCTAAGTAGATCAGTTTAGATACATGTTTTCCAACTTATATCCCATGAGTGATGAAAATTATCTATATATAACTGATCCTACTCAAATTGATCTTATCAAGTCATTAAAACCTGACATGATGATCATTGATGAAGTATAACATGGTAATGAATATATTCTAAGGTTCATTTTCCATTCATATATCATGTTCTATATAATGGGAATAAATGAATGATAAATTGTTTCTATTAATATATATATTATATGATACAACATGTTCCTAAGCTAATAATACCTGACTAAAGTTAGGAAAAAATACCAAAAATATCCAACAAGTAATAAATTCAATCATCCATAAACCTAATATCAATAAACATGGGATGAATTTTATGATTTTATTATATAATAATCTTTATTAGTGAATCTATGAGATTGTCTTGTATGGTAACTAAAAAAATATTAATGACTCATCTATTGATAATCTCTCGAGTGATATATAATCAATGAAGAGTATGTTGGGATCACTAGTGAGACCTAGAATCCTTAGATTGTTTACTTACTCCACATTTTTCACTATATAATTTAATTGGATTCATGATTCTTGAGACCACCCTAGTTCGGCAATAAACTTATTTATCCAAACATATTATTTGTTTGTATCATATTTTATGATATTTTTATCTTATATTATATAATAAAAAAAATTAGTTACTTTGACCTTTGTAAATTTACCACTCCATCATCCAGAAAAAACAATTCCAAACTAATACTTAAAGTCTTCTTAATCAATTTGGAAACCATCATTCATGTGACCCATTTAAAATATATCTTTTTAACACCTAACAATTTTAAATTATATATATTATACTTTAAAACATAATATGTTCAAAATATTTCTTCACATGATACACCAAACCAAAAATAAAAGTAAAACATGGTATAATCAATAAAATGAACCCACAAAATTAGTAGGTTTTAATAGGAGTAACTAGATTATAATATATATATATATATATATATATATATATGTTTTCATATAAAAATTTATTTAGAACATTTTGTGCATAAAAATATGTTTTACTTAAACTTTATTTATTATGCATTATAAATATTTCTAAAGAAAAATATGTATATTATTATTAATTTATGGTGTTAATAAAACATAATATTGATTTATTCTATTTTTAATTTGTGTTTTTCAAAAATTAATAAAAAGAACAAGTAGAATTTAAAAAAATTCTAAGAAAAATCATTTTTCATTATATTTTATGATTTAATTTATAAATAAAAATAATAAATTCTAAAATAATATTTTAAAAAATCTGTAATTATCTATAGATTAATCATGAAAATATTATTTAATGTTACATTTTTAGTATTTTTCTAAAATCTTGACTTTTAGGTGAATAATGAAAAATATTATTTTTTAAAAAATATTTTGACTTTTATGATTTTATTAGTATATAAGTATGGCTTATAAATTTATGAAATAATTTTATAGAAAAATTATATATTTGGAAATATTTATTTTAGTATACAAACCTATGTCTGATTTTGAGAACTTATGTTATATTATTCTCCCAAAATACTTTTAATACATTATATATTTATTATTTTAAAATTTATTTTTATAAATTTTATAAAGTTATTATAATAAAAAGGAGTTTTATATTGGAATTATATGTTTCATATATTATAAGAAGCAACATTTTATTTTTCTGCATAAAAGATAAAATAAATAAGTAAAAACATGTTAGTACGGTAAAAGACAAACAGTAAAAATGAATAACCAAAGGGATAAAAATCCAAACATGTTAAATATATATTTCGAATTGATATTTTTAGGTTTTTATTTACCAAAACGTAAATTTAATCCATTATTTTTCTATTTTTGAATCCTCTTGACAAGTGAAACATTTCATCTCTTTAAATTAAGATGATATATTTATAATAATTTCATTCTAAAAAATATTAAAAATTACCCCTCACTCTGAATTTTTACCCTATTTTTCTCCCATATAATCTTCTTTCACTTACATATTTTAATAGACAAAATATTTTGTTCTAATCCCTCTATTTATAAGGAATCCTTTAATGGAAAAAGATCCCAACGTAAGTACTAATTTTTACCTAACATTTTTTCTTATATAAATAATAATAAATAATCAATTCTAGTACCTATCATGATCTAGTAATTATTAACACTGTGAGAGTAACATATAAAAACTCCTCTATTACGAAACATGTTCAAAAGGATCATGATTACTCAAAACCAATATTAAAAATATATAATAACTATTAAATATACATATAGGGAATAATTAAAAAAGAAGTTTATAAAAGGTTATATATATGAATAATTTTATTAAATGCGTTATTAAGATAGTTACTTTTCTTATAGAGGAGATTTAATCACGTTAGTGGATGTCATGAATTAAGGGAAGTGGGTTCTTTTTCTCTAATTGCATTTATTTAGAAATATTTACTATTTTTTTACCATTATATCATTCATATGATTTAATTAATACATAATGAATTTATTTTAAATTATTCATGTAATTCAAGGTTTTTTATAACCATATATTTCTCTTTCATTAGATGGATTTTGATTCAAATGATTCTACGGTGGTAAGGTTCTTTGTTAACTCAATTCCCCTCATTGAGTAAGATTTATTCTTATTTAACTTTCTTCTTTAATGTCAGGATACATCAGCACTAATATTATATTTAATGGTTATTTATCTTTCTATAAAATGATAATGAATTTTCTAATAAAATATTTTACTTTAATGAATTTATTCCTTAAAAAGTGTATCATTGTTGAGAATAATTATCATCTTCTTTAATGATGATTTCCCCTCCTTGTCAATATTTTACTCTCCCACCAACACTCTCCTTTATAATTGGAAACCCAATTATTTTTTATTTTTGGTGAAATTAAGATTTCTCTTATCTATGTTTCAAAAGGATTTTTTGTTACTTTATTATTATTTTGGTTTTCAATGTATAAATTTCCAAATACTAAAAATGTATTTTTCATCCTTTCAAAATAAAACATTTTATCTTAAATGAAACATTTATTTTGATAAAAATTATGTACTTTAAATTATATATTATTTAATTTCCTTTAAAGTAAATTGTTTCTATTTTATTCACTTCACCTTTTGAAATAATACTTTTTTAAGGCTCCTTTACTGATGATTCTTCTTAAAAAGTAAAAGTTTTCATAATATTTTCAAAAAAACCTTTTGAAACCATTATGTACTTTTCATGGATTTTTTATTAACATTTATTTCCAAGTACTGACTTTAAAATTTTATTATTTTCAATTTCTCAAATGGTTTTTTTCCAAAAATTACTTTTCAAAGTGACACATAACATCATCACTTATGCCAAAGTAAAATTAATTTATATAAAAACTCTTTTATGATTTCCCTTCAATTTTTCTCTTCATCTCCAAAGGATATATTTACATGGAAGATAATATTTTGTGAACCACCTTATTAATGTTCTTATAAAATAAACCTTAAGTGTGATTAAATTTTAGTAATCAACCATTTACATTCCCGAGGTCAATTTTTGTGATAATATATGGAAATGTTGTGAAACCGATTTTTCTTTTCATGGGTTCTTTATGATGTGATGAATGAATATATTCAATTAGATTAAATATGTATGGATGATTGATGGATGGGGTCCTATATTTCCTTAAAATTCATTGGTTAAGTTATTATATCTCATAATATAATGATTTTTTATGGATATAATTTTATTTAATTTATACTAAAAATAATGGGTGAGGGTATAATTGTGCTTAAGATATTTTCACAAGGTTTTGTGTATGTATAGTTATGGTTAATGTCTTTTCATAAGGTTTTTAGTGGGTATAATTGTTGTTATGTTTTTCTCTCATTGTTTATACTGGTTATAATTATTGTCAATATATTCTTAAAAGGTTGTGTGTGGGTATAATTGTGGTTAATCTATGCTCACCATGTTTTATGTGGGTATAATTGTGGTTAATTTGTGATCATAGGGTTTTTAATGGGTATAATTATGGTTAATATAAGCTCACAAGGATGGTAATAGGTGTAATTGTAGTTAATTTATTCTCATAATATTGTGCATCGATATAATTATGGTTATTTTATTTTCACAATGATGTGATTTATTATGCATATATTTATTCCACACTCTTATTCATATCCATATGTATGTGTTATTCTCTCATAGATCATGTTTATTGATTATTTTTTTCCATAATCTTTAACATATGTCTTATGTAATGTCATGAATTATTCTGTGACTCATTATTTATTATCTATACATTATGGGGTATGAATTTATTATGTGTTTGGATTATACACATATTCTCATATAATTCTCTCTTATGTTCATTTATTATTATCACTTATGTAAACCCTTTATAAGAACATTATCTCACCCCTTTACTATATTTACATCCCTAGTGTTATGAAGATGAATGTAATCTTTGATAAGTCTAAAAGGGAGTCTAGTGTGGTTCAATTATGGATAAATGTTTTCCAGTATCATAAAATGAATTTATTTTGTAGAAAATCCTCAAATAAATTAATCCATTTGTTCTTTGAATTGTGAGATTATTTTTTGAGATGTAATTTTTAAATTATGAAAAATGATGAAAAGTAATGATATGTTTATCTTGGGTTGTTATATTTGGATTTATATTTGAATTTTGTCATTTTTTGTATTAATTTGTTTATTTTTTAAGGATTAGTTTAGTACTTTTTGGATCAGGATGAAATTGTCTTAGTGAACTACTTGGGATAATCTAAGGGATAACTATATGTATATGAAAACGTATCAATATTTAGATAATGTAAATATTGTGTAGTTATCCTAGGAATTACATCACATTATATATAATATAATGTAGATGAAGTTGTTTCACATATTCACTTAGGGGTAATAACTCTTTGAAATGTTGGTTAGGTATTAACCCAATCTTCACGCTAGTGTATGAGGAGTTGAACTAAGACTATACAATTGTGTAAACGCTCCAAGGGTGAAATTATTTCGTTAATAACATTAAATTTATGAACTATTATTAAGTATTTGACCACATATTTGTGGTATTGTTATAGAACCTAATAAGTGATAGGTACTTATTAAATAATATTGAAACCTAATAATTTTTAAGTTCAGGTACAAATGTCATTTGTGATTCATTAATTTTAATTTAATAGTTCTTCTTTTTATATGTTTTTCAAATTAATAATTCTCATATATAAATTTCTTGTTCATTTAATGGTTAGATAAGTATAAACTAAATTAACAATGGTTATAATGGACAATGTGGTAATGGTTATAAAGTAGAACCAAATGGGGTTAAAGCAAGTTCTAAGAAACTTTAAGTTATGATCACCCAACTATCTCAATTTCTGATTAAGAAATTAAGTATTTTTAAACTCCCAAATTCACTAATGATGATAAGGATTAAATCTCATGTAATTTTAGGTGATGATAATAATGAAGGAAATAAGATCATATTTTCTTCATGTTGAAAATTGTGGAAAAAGAAACCAAGGGAATGTCTCAAAGGAAAAAAAGAAAATGTTTCAAGTGTAGAAGTGGTGGTAATTAATCTCATGATTTTCAAATAGATATAAATAGGTTATCTAATTCAATGTAAGGTTTTTGAGTCCTCACTAGTACACCATCAATGCTTATATACTTCAAGTACAAAGAGTTTGGAATTTATATAAATCAATTCCCCAATCTAGTGTTTGATAAGGATTATATGAATCAAAAACCACATAAACCAAATTAATAAGGTAAAGACAATCTCTTCTCAAATACTAAAGTGGTTAATGATAATTAAAGAACACTTATCCTCCTCCCATTATTTTTTGATGACTTATTCAATTCTTGAAAAGTGTGTCAATGATGTTTTCTAGGGGAGTTAAATAAAAATATTCATTATTTGATTATCGATGAATATTTTTTGTATTTTATTTTGTGTTGATGTTTATGGGAACATGTTTTTGGATCGTGATATACAAAATAAACACTAGAGGGGGTGAATTGTGTCTTTCAAAAATTCTTCAAGAAATATTAATGATAATCAATTCTTTCCTTTTATCTTTATCAGATTTTTTATGCAGCATAAATAAATAGATATTAGGATGGAAATATTTATAGTGGTTTGGATCATAAATATCCCCTAGTCCAGTCCACCAACACACTACTCCAAGAGCTTGTGGATTTTCACTATTCTGTCCTATTTTCACCAGACCATCCAAAACTGAGTGTATGTAGTTGACACCTTGACAATTTAAGTCTAGAATAGAGCCTTCTCATTCTAAACACATAAATGATCAAACATCTTAGTATATGAATCTGGTACTCAAAATAAAATAGTATTTCATTTATAATACTTTCCAATTGTTCTTCACAGCTGCAGAAGTATGCATTTGACAGTATATGGATCGTCATCTTTAGAAAGGATGTTCTTCATATAAGAGTAATTCTAAGTCGATCCCATTAAAAATGATCTTGAAATATATTTAGTAATATATCCGTAGTATATTCATGATAGATCTCCAATATAGTACAAGTAAATATTCAACATATTTATTTCTGATATAAAATAGAATCTGATCATTTATTTAGCATCTGATCTGTTAAATATCATTTTTAAAGAATCAACAAAACCTTGTTTTTTAGAAACTCAAATATCTCCATATTTGAATCTTGTAAACACCATGAATTCAAGAGATATATTTTCACATATATATATTTTTCAAATTTTATATATACAGAATATATGGAACATAGATGAGCAACTTATTCATAAATTTATATCCACAAAAGTCACCTGACAGATTGAAATATTCAAATGTTTGAATAATTGAGCAGTCGTAACTTCCATTAATAATCGGCACAAAATGCTTCTCTTAAATAGATCCTATGAATCATGTAAAGGTGGATTTAAATTGGTCAAAGATGAACTTTAAAATTGGTCTTTGAAATGTCTTGAAATCAGCCGGATAATTCACAAAATATTGTTGCACAATAATGTCACAAATTCAATTCTCTGATGCTTAAAGAAGGTAAACATGGGGTTCACTTTAGAATCAGTCCAAATATCAAACACAAGGTATAAAATGTAAGGTAGATCACAAATGTAACTTTAATGGTCCATTATTTTTTCATCGACTTTCAAATGTATGATATATGATCTATACTTTTCTCTTCCTCAGAACATAAGGTACATGATCCATATTTTAGATGAAATATAAGCTTTATTACAAAATAAGGGTTGATGATTGTCACTTTTGTGAAGAAAATGTAAGCTTACATACATACCTAAGGTTCTTAAACTATACTTTTCTCATATAACAAATGTAAGGTTTCTTCCAAATATAAGGATGATTATCCATTATTTTCTGAACTCCCATAAAATAAAAGTAGGATGTAATCCTTATCCTACACTTTCCAACATATGGTATGAACAATGTTTCTAGAAAACGTTGAATAGATTTCTAAACACTTTAACAAATATTCCATGCAAATCATATACTTTAATATTATTCCAAAATTGGGAATATAAATAATATTAATTTTCAGAAATATACATAAAGTAAAATCATTAAAATAAAAAAAATAAGGGTATTTGGGAGCATCAAAATCATCTTAAAAATATAGATTATTGTTCCAAAAAACATTCTCAACAATATTCCCATTTTTTATGATCAAAAAACCCATAAAAGTATTTACATATAATTTATAATTTCTCAAGGATAAAAACAATATGTAATTTTTACTTCCAAATGTCTCTTTGAAAATATACAATACGTGTTTATCCAAATATCTCTCCAAAGGTTCTTTAGTGACAAAAATAATTCAAAAAGTCTATTAAAAAGAAAATCAATCTTCCTTTATAATATTTTGTGTTTATCCAAATTTTACCTCCTTTTAGTGATGCCAAAAAATCTATAGAATAAGTAATATAACAATTTTAATGTAGTAAGGAACTTGTAAGGAAGTGTTATGAGAATCTGTTTATCAATAAAGGAATATGGATTTTTTATGGCAGTATAACATAGACATAAACATAGTTAAAACCCATAAAATATGATAAATAAGAAATGGCATTGATAAAAAAATATAAAAGTACATTAATGAACATGAATCACGGTTGTTGGGATAAAGGTTTAAAAAAGAGTATCTCAGTGATTTTGAATAACATCCTTAAACTCTGCCAACTGTAACCTTAATACTTTGTGACACCTTCTCTCAGATGTATTATCAGATCCCTTCCTTCCAGGGTTAAATAAATATCATTAATCTGGTTCACTCAGGAAAACTCATGAAATATTTCTTCATTATCCATAAATCGATTTAACTTCTAAATGAATATGTTCAGTAAATTCCTAATACTCGGTTTATCTAAGGTAATCTGATAAAAAAAAGTTTTCGGTTAACCAAGAAAACAGACAAAGGAGAACAATTACACTGTAAATCCTACAACCAGTCATTCAGGTTTCTCATTACATATGTAATGTCTTGGAATCACTTGATCAAATCAGGTGAAGTACCTGATGTACTTGCATTACTTCCTATGGTAGTTTCAAAATGTGGCTTCATAAACGTTTTCAAATATTCCAAATATAATTTCAAAAAAACTTTAGATTTCAACTTTACAACCTGTTCCAGAAATTATTTCTTAAAAACATCAAATTATTTCTTTGAAACAAAAATATCATTCAGATTTTGAAATCATTGTTTCCAAATATTTAACTCTCTTCTTAAAGAAGCATTCTCTACTTTAGCTCGGTTAAATTTTCTGACAAGATCCTCAACAATATTAGACATAGAATCAAAGGCACCTTGGGATTTATTCATAACTAGATTTACCGGGATCTGGGGTAATGATTGAGCATATGATTTCTCTTCTTCATCCTACTCTAATCTTTTCTCAACTGATTTTTCCCCAAGAATCATAACTAAGAAAGATTAATTCAGAACTTATATTTGAATTTCAGAGATATTTTCTTGAATAGGTTGATCTTCATTATCAACTTCCAAAGATAGGTTCTCTTACTGTGCAATTTCTTTAGGAATCTTTTCTTGAGTCTATTGTATATAGTCAATATGATCCACAGATTAATCTTTAATTTCTATTTCATGATGTTTTTCAATCTGAGGTACCCCCTCAGTTATTTTTTCTACCTCAGCTTGAGGAAAAACATCAACTTCTATTTGAGAAGAAACATCCTCTTTTCTTTCTTCTTGAACAGATTATCTCCCAAACATATAACTTCAAATATCTATTATTTCATGAATTGTATTTCTAGTATGATCTTGACCAACTATTCTTTTACATGAATTAAGAAGTCCCCCTGACATTCTTTATCAGTAGGTTCATCTTCTGTATCAAATCTGATTATTCTTTATGTCATTGAAACTTCTCTTACTCTGGATTCACCCAAACCTTCTTTATATTTTGCATGATTCACTCCCTGAGCTGACACCTGATCCTTTTTAGCTCCAACATGCATGATTTTAAATTTTACAGTAC
Source organism: Viscum album (assembly GCA_963277665.1). Lineage (NCBI taxonomy): Eukaryota > Viridiplantae > Streptophyta > Magnoliopsida > Santalales > Viscaceae > Viscum > Viscum album. The sequence goes on from OY728142.1 coordinate 73,470,253, forward strand.
TCCAAAAGAATCCAAGATTTTCCATGTTCCGGCATTCAATACATAATAATGATGGAATCTAAATATTACATCAATCATTCTTACCATATCTTTTTTAAACACAAAAACATTGAAATAAATATTCCATAAGGATATAAATTTATGCAATCCTCATATTGACAGCATAAATTCAAATCTCTAATCATTTTTCTTTTAAAATACAGATTTTTGTCACTTAAAAATAAAAACATAATATACTTATCTAGGAAAAGAATCTTCTCCATCTCAAACATCCTTGGGGTTATCCCGGTCTGAATAAACATAACTAAAATTTTCTGATCTGGTTCTAAATATTTTTCCCAAATTTTTCTTATGTTCGTAGAATAAAAGAGAAAAGACATGATTCCCTAATATTTAATATTGCTATCCCCGATTGACCTCAGATCAAAATGAGAAACTCCCTTGTAAGGGAAGTTCAAAATCATTGTTATTTCAATAAAAGAGATTGATAACTCCCTGTCTTCGATCCTCGCAACAATCTAATCGTCGGTATCTCCCAAACTAAATTGAACACTTTTAAAGAAACATATCAACTCAAAATAATATATAAACTAAGTTTAGTCCTCACTGAATGTTGTTTCAATACCATGAAAGGATAACAGTTTCTTCAGCATCAGATTCTTCTGATACATCCATTTCAAATCGATGAATTTTCCCGAAATAATTTTCCATCCAGTTGAACATTAATGCTTAGCATCACTAGGGTTTCCTACTTTGATTCTCATTTTTTATTCCATTTTCATCAAAAATCTCTGATGGTTTGAGGTTCTAGTCATTTGAAGGTTCTAGAAATGGAAGACGAAAGAGGTGAAGGGTTTCGGTATTACAAAAGGTTTTGAGAAAATGAGGAGTGTTGGAATTAGAAATGGGCTCAGACAGAGCCTTGATTCCCATGTCATTACGTACATGATTATTATTACAGAATTTAAATAAAATTAAACCATATATGTCATATTTAAAAAATTTATAGAATAAAAATAAAAATAAAAGTTTAAGATATTTAAAAGATGAGTAACAAAAAAAATTTTAACAGTGAAATTTTAAAATAATATGATAAAATAAATTTTTGATTAAAATTAAATAAAATTTACTTAAAAATAATTAAAATTGATTTAAAAAAATTTAAAATTAAATAAACTTGAATCTACCATAATGAAATCAAAACGTGTAGTCAGAAGTAGATTAGTAAAAATATCAACTAATTGAAATTCAGTACTTATAAATTCTAAAATTATATCATTTTTAATAACATGATCTCTTAGAAAATGATGTCTAATATCTATATAATTAGTTCTATAATGACATATAAGATTTTTTTGAAATATTTATAGCACTTGTATTACAACATAAAATATGTGTATTACTAAAATTTTGTCCAAATTCCATTAGGGTGTTTTTTATCCAGAAACATTGTGCACAAAATCTGCCTGAAGACACATATTATACCTTAGATGTTGGCTAAAAAAACTAATTATTGTTTCTTACTCTACCATAAAACTAAATATTTTACTGAAAAGTGACAGGTTCTTGGGGTTCATTTTCTATCTAATATAAAACTTCAAAAATCATCATCTGAATATGAGATTAAATTTAAATCAGAAGTTTTGGATAAAGAAGATATTGAAAAAATGTTCCTTCTAAATATCTAAAAATTATTTTTATAGTTGTAAGATGAGATTCGTTGGGATTTGATTGAAATATTTCAAAATGACATACTGAATATATAATATCTATCATGAGAGCAATAAGATATAATAAACTAGAAATCATACCTCAATATAAATTTTTGTCTATTGGTTTTCTAGATTCATCCAAATTATGTTTTATAAAAGTACACATAAAAGTTTTATATATCCTTTTGTTTTCATGTCCAGATTTCTTTAGTAAATTAGTAATATATTTTCTAGGTTTCAAAACATTTCCAAAATCCTTTTGATATATTTTATGTCATAAAAAGAAATTTTTTTCTACCATCATACTCATTTCAAATTATTTTTGCATTATGTTTGAATACTCAGGGAAAAAAAATTTATTTGTTGATCCAAAAATTAAATCATAATTATAATTTTGAACTAATAAAATATTAGAATTTATATTTTTCTTGAAAAGTGTTGGATCTATCATACAAATAGTAAAATAATTTTTTCAAATAAAAGAACATAATCATTCATACGAAACTCTAAGTGCTTTTTTAAGGCCATAAATATCTTCAGTAAGTTTAAAAACAAAATATCGATTTTGTGAATTTTCAAAAGCAGGAGTTTCCTCAACCAAAACATTCTCCATTAAATAACCTTTTAAAAAGGAATGCATAACATCCATCTGAAATAATTTAAAATACATATGAGATTCATAGGCTAAAAGGATCCTAATGTCTTTTAATATAGCTATAGGGGAAAAGGACTTATCATAATCTCTACCTTCTTCTTGATTATATCATTTAGCTACTAGTAATTATTTATTTATAGTTAAAATTTCTTCATCATCTTGTTTATTTCTAAAGACCCATTTGGTTCCAATAAAAGGATAGTTCTTTTGTCTTTTAAATAGTTTCCAAACACTATTTCTATTGAATTGGTTTAGTTCTTCTGGCACTGTTGTCATCCAACATTCATCAAATAAGGCTTCTTATATTGACTTAGGTTCTAATTGGAATTTAAAGGATGAAAACTCTACTAGATTTCCTATATTTTTTCTATTTTTTATTTACATGTCTTGGTCTTCGATAACAGTTTCTAAATGGCGATTCTTTAGAGTTCTATATTTTCTAGGTAAAACACTTTTAGGTTCATCAGTGACATGTTATTCTAAACTGGACTTAATTTTGTTTATATCATTTCAAAATCAGCATTTAGGTTTTCAAGTCTCATATTATCATTAGGGTAAGATTCATCAATTTGATCTTTCATTTTTTCATAATGTTCAGATTCATCAAATTTCACATAAACTAATTTTTCAACGATCCTTTTATTTTTATTAAAAAAACTTTTAATATTTGAAAGTAGAAGAGTATCCTAAGAAAATTACTTTATCAAACTTTGGATCAAACTTACCAAGATTTTCATTAGTGTTCAGGATGTAAACCTTGAATCCCAAAACATTATTGTAGTTTACATTAGGTTTTCTATTATTCTAAGTTAATAGGGTGTCTTTTTTAAAATTGGTCTGATTAAACCTCTATTAATTAGGTAGCATGTTGTGCTTACTTCTTCTACCCAGAAATAGGTAGGAAGACTATATTCATTTAGAATAGTCCTAGCCATTTCCGGAACTTTTCTATTTATTCTTTCAACAATTCCATTCTGTTGAGGTGTTCTTGGTCTAGAGAAGGTGTGTTTAATATCAAGATTTGAGAAAAAGGAATTGAATTCCTAATTATCAAATTCTCCACATTGGTCACTTCTTAATGAAATTATTTTTAAATATTTTCCATTTTGAACAGCATTTAAAAAACATTGAAATATAGTAAAAGATTCATTTTTATATTTTAGAAAATATATCCAAGTAAATCTAGAATAGTCATCATCAAAAAATTTATATAAAATTTACCAGCTAAACATTCAACTATTTAAGGTCAAATAGATCAACATATATAAGTTCTAATGGTTTAGATGTAGAATTTTTTTAATTTATTTGAAGAATGATTTGTGTTGCTTTCCAATTTGACATACATTACAGAATCATTCATAACCAAATTTAAGAGTAGGAAAATCAAAAACTTATTTTTCTCTTAGATAATTTACATAAAACATAAATATTAAAAGGTCTAAGTATTCTATGTCAAATCCAGAATTCATTTATTTTAGCAGTTAAACAATTTACTTTTTGTTTACACAATGATTTTTAGTCAAGGGTATAAATACTATCAACTATTGGTGCTCTAAATTTAATCAATTTATCTATAAAAATAGAACAACAGTTGTAAGAAAATTCAAAAAAATAAACATCATAACAAATTTGATAAATACTTATCAAATTATGTTTCAATCCTTGTACATAAAGTACTTTATTGATTGAGAAAGCTTTTGTATCTTGAATAGTTCCAATGCCAATAGTTTTTCCTTTGGCATTATCTATAAAGGTGACTAATCCACCATCTTTTTGAGTTAAGGTGTTAATGTTCGATGAGTTTTCACTCAAATTCCTAGAGAAGCCACTATCCATGTACCATATTTATTTTCTTCTTCTGTTACCGGCTTTTTGCAAAGGCATTTAAACAATGGTTTGTTTTGGTACCCATATTCTCATTGGTCCAACAGTGTTAGCTAGAATAAATATAAGAATCCAGATTTTCTTTGCTTTTCTCAATATTTTCAGTCAAATAAACTATTTGAAATAAATTACTATTTAATTCCACTAGTTTGAGGGTCTCTTAAATAAAAGATTTTAGTTGTATGACCTTTTATCAACAGTATTTCCAAATTACACCTTTTTTATTTGGAACAAAATAGATTTTGTACAGTATAGGTTTCTCCATTTTCTACATATTCCATATATTTTATTCTTAATCACATTATTAACCTATAGTTCATTTAATTTATTTTCTATTTTTTGTAAAAAATAGAGCTTCACATTGGTAGGTTTCTATATCATCTCACAGTTTTTTTATCTTAGTTTCATGATCTGCACCGTTTGTGTTAAATGAGTTATATTTCTCAATTAATTCTTGATGTTTTTTGAAAAAAGTGTTTGTTTCTCTTAAAAATACATTTTGAATATTTTTTACTAATTTATGATTCTTAAATAAGGAATCATATATTTATTATATCATATTACAGTAGGATGCTAGATTTCTATTTGAGAAGCTAGGGTCAGAATCAAAATTTGAGGAGTAATAATATTATACATCATTATCTTTAACTATGAAGAAGATGTTTTCTTTTCCATTTTATTCTTCTTTTTTGGAGTCATACTTTGATGAGCTGCTAGAGTCTTTAGAAAATATCCATGTGGATTTCACTTATCTTTTATATTTATTCTCATAATCAGTTTTTTTTAAAAAAATTCTTTTTCTTTTCTCTTTTTAAAAGAGGATTATCTGGTCTTATGTAACCCATTTTCTTACATTCATAACATCTGACTTCCTTTAGATCTTTCTTATCTTTCATGAAGATTTTCTAAATCCTTTCTTCTTATAAAATCTTATGACTTTTTTGGCCATCTCTTACAGTTCCATTTCTAAATCAGATGAGTCAGAATATTATTCCTTTTTGATTTATTATTTCATCTTTCTACTCTTATTATGAGATGTAATATTCAGAGTAGTATTTTCTCTTTTTATCAGGACTTTAAGCTAATTAGAATCATATTACATCTCAGCTTAATACATCATCAGGTTTCTAATAAATTCTATCAGGGTTAGATTTCTAACTGTTGATGATTGTCTAATGGCTGCTGATATCCCATTCCATTGGGTTGGTAGTACTCTTAGAACTTTCATGTCCTGATATTCTTGGTGAATATGGTCTCCCAATAGAGTACTGTTGTAGACTATCTCTATAATCATTACATTCATCTAAGTGCTTCTTTAACCTTCAAGAATTGTAAATGTATCAAATTTCATTTTTGATTTAGCATACCTCATTTTTCTGACATTTTCTGTTCCTTTATTGGAAACTAAAATTGTCTACCACATCTCATATGCATTAAGGCATTGTGATACTCGATTAAATTTATCTATTCCAAGAACATTGATGGTTTTATTCATTTCATTTAAATTTATGTCATACTCTACTTTTGTATTTGCACTCAATGTTTTAGGTTTCTCATAAATTTCATAAGGAGTAATAATTTTTCAGTATACTCTGTATCCAATATTCAATATGTAGATGATCATCCTTGATTTCCAATATCTATAGTTTTAAAAAATGAAGTATGGAGCTCAAACCATTGACATTCTCTCTTGTGTATCAACCATTGAGATCTCTGTATAGTCCATTACTTTCATCTTGTTATAGATTTAACAAAAAAGCCAAATCCTCTGATACCAATTGATGGATCATGTTATACGAAATAAAGACAAGAGGGGGTGAATAGTGTCTTTCAAAACTTCTTTGAGAAATACTAATGATAATCAATTCTGTCCTTTTATCTTTATAATATTGTTTATTCAGAAGAAATAAATAGACATCAGGATGAAATGATTTATATTGGTTTGGGGCACAAATATTCCCTATTCCACTCCATCAATGCTCCACTCTACAGGCTAGGTGATGTTCACTAGTCAGTCATCTTTTCATAAGACCACCTATAACTGAGTGAAGGAAGTTGAAACATTTACAATTTAATGATATAATAAAGGCTTATAGTTCTAAACATAGAACCGATCAAAATGCTTAGTACGAGAACCCAATACTCAAAATAAAAGATTTTTTGATTTAAAATACTTTCCAGTTGTCTTCACAGTTACAGCAGTATGCAAATGAAAGTAGATGGATCATCGTCTTCAGAAATTATTTTCTACAGATAAGAGTAGTTATGAATTGATTCAATTAAAAATTATCTTGAAATATATTCAACAATAAATCCACATTAGATTTACGATAGATCTCTAGTTTAGAACAAGTAAATCTGCAATGTTTTTCTTTCTGATATAAAATAGAATCAATCGTTCTTTATAGCAGCAGATCTGTAAAACATCCTTTTTAAAGAATCAATGAACCCCTATTTTTGTGAAATTCAAATACCTCCATATTTGAATCTTGTAAATACCATGAATTCAAGAGATATCATTTCACCTATATATATTCATCAAAATATATATACATACAATATATATAATAAAGATGAGGACCTTATTAATAAATTTAGATCCAAAAAAGTTTCCTGATATATCCCAATATTCAAATGCTTGGATTATAGAGTAGTCATAACTTCCCTTAATAATTGGCATGAAATCCTCATCTTAAATTGATCCTTTGAATCACATATAAATGTAAATAATTGCTTAAATATGTACTTTAAAATTGGGCTTTGAATCTTGCATGAAATCTACCTAATAATTCACAAAAGAGCATTGCTCGATAAAGTCTCAAATTCAAATCTACGATGCTTGAAGAAGGTAAATATAGGGTTCACTTTAGAAGCATCCCAAATATAAAAGGTAAGGTATCAAAGTAAGGTATCAAACTTAAGTTTGATAACAAATGTTTGTTTGATGGTCCATACTTTTTCATCGACTTTGAAATGTATGATATATGATCCATACTTTTCTCTTCCACAGAACATACGGTACATGATCTATACTTTTAGATAAAATGTAAGGTTCATTTCAAAATTAGGGTTGATAAACCATACTTTTGTGAAGAAAATGTAAGTTTTCATACTTATGTAAGGTTCTTCTTGAAAAATTTCTCATATAACAAACATAAGGTTCCTTCCAAATGTAAGGTAGATTAACCATACTTTTGTGAACTCCCATAAAATAAATGTAGGATGTAATCCTTACGCTACACATTCCAACGTATGGTATAAACAGTGTTTCCAAAACATGCTGAATAGATTTCCGAACACATTGACAAATATTTCACACAAATCATATGCATTAATATAATTCCAAAATTGGGAATATAGATAATATTAATTTCTTGAAATATACTTATAGTAAAATTATTAGGAGAACAAATAAGGGTATTTGTGAGCATCAAAATCATCATAAAAATATAGAGTATTGTTGAAATAAACATGCTCAACACATGACTTTCGAAAATAGTATTATCATTCCACTTACTTAATTTAATGTAATTTTATAAATGGATTGGTTCTCACTACTTAGAGTAAAAAAAATATTTAGAATTAAGAAATAACATTTTATGCCAAATCATGATAGTATATAAATGATATTTTGATTATGGATAATATTTATAAGAAAATTATAAAATTTGGATCTTGTTAAAAATAACAATAGACTCGTGGACCATTTTTTTAGAGAAAAAATCAATTTTATGGATAATCTAGTTTCGAGGGATAAGATATATTTTATATGTTTTTAAGGTTGATATGTCATTATAAATTATATCTTGAGTCACTTATACATTTTAGATAACCTAATTATTTTTTATAAGTTTTTAGTAATTAAATTTAAAAGGACGTAGCTTATTTGGGGGGGGGGGTAACGTAACAATATGAGATTTTAAATTATATATTTACCTTTCCAACCTAATACAATCAAAATCTTTGTTCACCTGAAACAAAAAACTAAAAAGGACCATAGAACATTATATAACCCTTAACATTATTACTCAAATTATGGTGTTTTAATATTAGTAATAATATTATGATATATATACGTTATTTTATACTAATTTACATTTTTGATTCGGTGTTTTAGAAAAAATACTAATAGGTTCCTTTCATGTATTGTATAATTTTTAAAGAAAATGTATGTTTTTTATTTTTAAATGACGATTTTAATAAAATATAATATTGATTTCTTTTTTTTATTATTGTTTTATATAAATTAAGAATACGAATAACTAATATTCAAAAATTAATTTTCAAATAAAAACATGTTTCCAATATATTTTATTATTTTCATTAAAGGATAAATTTATTAAATTTTAGAAATTGAATTTTGAAAAATGGAAACCAATTATATATTAATCATGAGAATATTATCTTCTAATTTATTTTTTTGTATTTTTCTAAAAATATTGATTTTTATGTGATTAGTGGAAGGTACTGTTTTTATAAATAATGTTTATTTTAAGACATTATAAGTATAAAAGAATTACTTGAAAATTTATTGTTCTAGTTTTTCTAGAATAAATATGTATTTTATAATATCCATTATATTTTTAGAAACATTTATTTTAATATACAAATCTACATTTTAAATTTTAGAACATACGTTACACTATTCTATAAAGCTATTTTTAATCCATTATACATTTATCATTTTAAAATCAATTTTTTTCACTTTTAGAAATTTAACATAATATAATTTATTTAAAATTTTGATTTATAATTTCCATAATATTCAATATCTACCATTTTATTTTTAATCATAAAGGATAAATTACTTACGTAAAGATTACTTACCAAGGTAAAAGAAAGAAGCCTAAAAATGGTTAACCAAATTAGAAAAGGACTAAATTGTTAAAAAAAATTCTAATTGAGTGGTTGATGATTTTATCAACCATAAATTATCTCCAATACATTATTTTTCATTTTTTTTCTTATTAACATGTGAAACTTGTGCTTTTTTTATATTAAGATGAAATATTTACAAATATTTCATTCTCGTCACTTATAAAAGGGGACTCCCACCACCGATTCAAGACCATCCCATTATTTATATTTCCTCTTCAAAATCTACCCAATTTAATTATAAAATAATCCATTTTCACTTAATTAATATTTTATTAACAATATATTTTCTTAATTCCTCTATTTCCAATAAATCCACCAAGGGAAGCACAATGTTTTCAACGGAAGTACTAATTTTTCCCTAACATTATTTATTTTCTATATTTAAATTTAAAATCATTTATGAATGAAATTATATTATTAATTATTTATTTATGTTATGATAAATTCTTTTATTATTTGGTAATAACCTTTAAACACATTTCCTCTTTTCCATTAAGAATAACAAAAACTTCATTTGTATGTTTATGCAGACTGTCAGCTCCACAATGTAACATATCTCATTTTTCATATAGTTTTTATATTATTAATTAAAAAATATTAAAATAAAATTCAAAAATATATAAATATATAAATAATAGAATTTTTATTATATAATAATGATATTATACCAAGAAAAACCACTTTTATAACCATACATATACATTAATTATAGATTGTTCATGTGTGGTTCTGTTTAACCCCTACTTGAACAATGATATAAAATAACATCATGTATGAATATAAGAACATAATTAATGATAATATATGATAAAAATAATTAAAAATTATTTTATTTTAATTTTATAATGTAAACATTAATCTTATACTCGTTAATTAAGATACCAATGTCGGTTTGTTAAAAAACACTAAAACATGATCATAATTTATTACATATTAAATGATCATAACCAGAATTAAAATAGAATGAAAATATAAAATTATAAATAATTATAAATAATCAATTACAGTACCTTATAAGATCTGGTAATGATGAAATTTGTGATATTAATAATGAATATCACTGCTATTATGAAACTAGTTCAAAATGATCAAGATTACTCATACCCGATATTGAAAATAAATAATAAAAAACTAATATAAATGTAGAGAATAATTTGTAATGATGTTTATAAATAGTTTGTTGATATGAATAATGTTTTTAAAAAATTTATTGATGTATTTAATTTTTATAGATGTCACTCAATCACTTTAGTGGATTTTTGGAATTAGGGTAAGGGGTTCTTTGTCTCAAATTTAATTTCATTAGATATATTTCTTATTATTCCCCATGATATATTTAGTAGAGTGTTATTTCATCCTATTTATTTTATTTTGAATTTTTTTGATAATTCATGGGTTTTTATGATCCATATCATGTTATTTCATTAAATTTGTGTTGATTCATAGGATACATGTGCTATAAGGGTCTTTCTTAACTCAACTTCCTTAATTAAGCTAAAATTCTTCTTCATGAACTTCATTATTTCATTTTTTATTACTTCAACCCTAATATTGTATTTTATGGTACATTATCTTTTACAGTGATGATAATTAAATTTTAATTTATATATTTTACATTGATTAATTTATTCATCAAGAAGTATACTATTGTTGAGAATAATTATCTTCCTCTTTAACAACAGTTTCCCCTCCTTGTCCATATTTTATTCCCCTACCAATTTTTTACTTTATAACTGCTAACATAATTAATTTTTATTTCATGTGAACATTATATTTAACTTCTTATCTTTTAAATATTGTGTTTCGTTACTATTTATGGTTTTGGTTTTTAGTTTTAGTATTCTAAAATATTAAGAAATGTTTTTCCATCCATTCAAAATCAAATGTGTTAACATCCACTCCTAATTTATTTTTATAACCATTATTTTCTATGAAGTATCTATTGTTGATGTTTATTATTAAAATTAAATGTTCTCAAAAGTTGTCACTTAACCCATTGAAATCATTATGTATTTATTAAGGCTTCATTATTAAAGATTCTTTTTTAAAATAAAAGTTTTCAAAAAAATAAATTCCCCTTTTTGAACCCTGTATGTATTTTTCAAGGATCCAATATTGATATTTCTTTATAAATATTTATTTTTATAATTAATTATTTCTTATTTCTGAAAATTGACCTCTCTGAAAATCACTTTTTAATATGATCCACAACATCATCACTTATACAAAATTTAAAATTATTATCTAATAACTCTTTTATGATTTTACTTACATTTTAATATTTATCACTAATATATGTATTTCCATAAAAGATATTTTTTTCTATACCAACATTTAAATGTTATTATTAAATACTCTTTGTTTTTTATTTAATTTCATTAATCATCCATTTGTATTCTAGAGGTAAATTTTGGTGATACTATTTGGAAATGTTTTGAAAAAAAACTTTTCTTGCTATGGGTTCTTTATGATGTAATGAATGACTATTTTTAATTGGAAACATATGTATGGGTGATTGGTTTTTTGGGTCCTATATCTCCCTTCACTACATTGGTTAAAGTTTTATATCTGATGATTGAATGATTTTTTATGGTTGAAATTACTGTAAATCTATTTTGACAAAGATATATGTGGATATAATTACAATTAAACTATGATCATAAGGTTTTCAATGGGTATTATCTAGTTTTATCTATAATCAAATGGTTATTCATGATTATAATTGTGGTTAAGCTATGATCACAAGTTTTGAGTGTTGGTATAGTTATGGTTAAGTTAAACTCAATGGGTTTTATGTACGTATAATTGTGGTTATGTTATGCTCAGAAGGTTGTGAATGGGTATAATCAAAGTTAATCTATTCTACAAAAGATGTTTGTGGGTATAATTGTCGTTAAACTTTGATCCAAATTTTATTAATTGACAAAATTTTGGTTAATCTATTTTCATAATGATATATTTTTCTTATGCTTATGTTTACACTACACTCATATGCATATTTTTATACCTATGTTATGATCTCATAGATCACGTTTATTGAATAATGTTTCCAGACTATTAGATTAATATCTTATATTATCGCAAGCCTTGTTATATGGCTCATTATTTATGATATATTCTTTATTGGGTCTGATTTTCTTTTGTATATTTATTATAGTCATATTCTTATTTTCTTCTCACTCATAATCCTTGATTGTTATCACTTATGTGTTACCCTTATTAAGCATCTCAGGTCACCCTTGTCATAATTTTCTATTCCCAATGACATGAATATGAGTGTAACTTATGAGAATACAATAAAATAATCTAGTGTGGTTCAATTATATAGAATGTTTCACAGGAATCATAAAATGAGTTCTTATGTAGTTGGTCCCCAAAGACACTAAACCTTCTATTTTTGGGAGGTTGGATTATTCTGTGAGATATAATTCTTAAATGATGGAAATTATTTAAAAGAAATATATTTTTATATTAGGTTGTGAAGATTTTCCAAAAACCAAATACTAAGAATATATATTTATTTGTTCTCAAGTAATTAAGGATGTTCTTTATTCCTACCTAATGAATTTATTTGGTATTTTACTGGTATCTACTCATAATAATTAGTATATAATGTTGGAACCATGGTCTTATATTCATGAATTGAAGTGTGGTTTGTGTTTGTTGTCAATCCTCAGTGGAAGTTTAGAATGTGTTCCAGAAAAGCGATCATACAGTTCAATCAGATAACAATATTGAAGGTGGTGTCATTTCCCAGTGTTTGCCAAATTTATGTGCCTGAAAATCGACAAAAGGAGAAAAAATTTTTTGGCAAAGAGACTTGCGCGCCGTGTACATTAAGGAGAGGAAACTTGCGTACCATATGTTTTTCAAGATCAGAACATGGATAAATGGAAAAGGGATACGGACCGAGTAAGGTTTAGGCTGGTCGCGCAAGTGACCTACACGCTGAGAAAGAACTTGTGCGCCGATGTCTAGGAGGTTTGGAAACTTTCACATCGTTTGTTCTTCGAGATCATATCTACAATATGTGGAAAAGGAAATAAGGTTGTTCAATTATTGGTTGGGTTGCACAAGTGAGTTGGGAGACAGAAGCAAGGGCGGATGGTCCCGTGCGCCGGAACCAGCGCGCCGAGAGGATGCATGTGTGCCACAGCGCATGGTGTCCAGTTTTCCTATAAATAGTGGACCACCCCTCCTCATTTGGAATGAAGTTTAAGACATAGAGTATTTTCGAGCTCTCATTGCGCAAGTGGTTGAGTCGCACAAGTGGTAGTCGGGTCGCGCAAGTAGAAGATGTGCGCCGATTGATGGTTGCACGCCCAAGGTGGTTTGGGAGTTTAAGGTCAAGAGTTGCCCAAGTTTGGAGTTGAAGGAGGCAGTGTCGCGCAAGTGGGCTGGTGTCACCTGCGCGCCGAATTTGTGCCACGCAAGTGACATGCGCGCCGTGATCGAAACCTGCGTGCTAGGGTTGGAGAAGCGTGCTAGGTGTTGTTGAAGAACACTGAACTTTTTGGATCTGCATGAAAGATGGAAGATTACCCGATACCTTCTGTTCAAAGAGAAGTTTTCCTACGGGTAAGTGTGAAGACTTCAACAGAGCATCTACATACAACAGAGGATGCATTCTATTGCAACGATGAAGATACCTTCACGTCTATAAACTGACTGGGACTTCACCAAAGGTAGTGAGCCAGGGGGAGTCAACGGGAGTGACCCGAGGGACGCAGTGAGTTATCCCTGAAATTTTGTAAAGTTAGTGAGCCTGGGACAGAGTGAATGTTCCCGAACCTTTTAATCTACAGCTAGTGAAGCATAGTGGATTTTGGTACGTCCGATAACCTGTCAGCATATTATCCTTGGACGTAGCCCTGAGTAGTGAACCAAGTAAAAAGTGTTGTGTCATCTTTCTGCATTTTAATGTTTGCGTTCTAATCCTTTTCATCATACTGGTTTAACAAGTTCCTAACAACGTGGGAACAAAATCCTTCACATTAAAAGAAAATGTTGTCACCCTGATTCACCCCTACCCTCTCAGGGTGTCCTGGGGCCATACATATAAGATAATCTAATCAATTACATAAAAAATAATACATGATTTATATAATAGTTGAATCATATAAAATATTACTCATTTATTCAAGTTCTTCAAATATTTAATAACGCTTTTCCATTCAAAAATGGTTTCCATACAATATTGATAAAGAATTTTTTTTATATTTTTCTATATTAATACTTTTTAGCATATTAACTAGACCATGATTAAGAATTTTTTAGATATATCTCTATAGAAATTTATATCTTGTATTTCAATTTCTTTACAAAGTTTTTTTATGGAGAATACATTTCAAAACCAATCTCTAAATGTAATTTTTTGATTATATTATTATTGAGAAGTATGTTATCAAAATTCAACACCAGATATAAAATTATACTCCTAATAACCTATATATATACTTAAAGTTTATACTCATTTTTATAAAATAAAAATCTTTAATAGTTTTCTAAAAATTAATATTCCAAGGAAAAGAATCTTATTTCAACTCGTAAATGGATCATTACAATTGGGAAATATTAACATAATTTCATGGATCTTCAAATCCTTTTGGTTATATAATATATAAATCATTTAATAGGTTTACATATAAGGAGGGTGGTTTTCATATCCATTACCATATATTATAGGCATAATATGTTGTTTTAGATAGAAGGATATGAATTGATTTAATTATATCCATAAGAAAAAATGTATATTTATAGTTAATACCATGAATGTTTTAAAAACTTTAGCCAAAAATTGAGATGTATAGATAGAGACACTACCATCTATTAAATCATTCTTTCAAAAGACTCACTAAATCCAAATAGGTTTGTCCCCATTTTGTAGATATACTGTGTTCTTATAAAATTTTTGTACATGGAATAAATTTTAGGTTCTATTGCTTTTAACTATTTTTCAGAGTTATAACTTAAGATGGACTCTCGATAAGATGTCATATCAACTTCTATGACTATTCCATCACCGTAATTAAAAATTAAAAAAAATGTATCACTTAGGTTCTTTGTGAAAATTAACTGACCTTCTTATGTTTTATTTATAGACATTCAATTCATTTTTTATAACCATTTTTGTTTCTGACTCATCCATATCAAGAATAAAATATTCTTATTAGTTATGAACTTCATCATGTTAAAATTGTAACCCATTGATTAATATGGAAATAAATTCATTTTCTAGAAAATGAAATATATCGAAAAAAATCACATAATGATAGATTATAAAAAATATTTACCCACTGTCAATTTTGGATGGCCAATAAATATAAATTTATTGGATTTTGGTTCAGGTTTACATGATGTAATACATCATAAGGATGGGATTATAAGGATTGATAATCAAGGTAGAAGAAACTTGTTGAAACCCTTTAACCAAACATCTACTTTGTATTAAAAACAAACCCATTCCATATATAAAATTAAGAACTATGTAACATTAATTGAATAACATAACAGCTACTATGTTCATCACAATGGTTTGATAATGATCTCTTACATGCATTTGAAGTACTCCCTCCTCTACAGTATACCCACAAGCTAATATGAATCATAAAAAAATAAAGTGGGATTCTCCTCACACCCATGATATTCTAGTATTACACTTAGGAAAAGGTTGTGGGATAAAGAGAGTTTAGGAAAATTGGAAAAGGCTTAGGCAAGTTTTGGATCTAACAAAACATGTCCATCGACCTCCTTTATATAATTTCTCAGGGAAACTACCCCCATCTACTATACAATTTATCATGTTTTATATAACAAATGATTAAATTGAATAAGGTTACATAGATTTGTAACCCTTTCATACATGAATATAACTCTTAAGTTCATTGATTCTCCATGTGTTAAGGATAAATTACATGGAAAAACTATTCTAATATTAATTGCTTAATATTTGACTAAAAATTTTGTGTTATGACCATGATTTATGATACACCCTTCAAAAATATTATGATATTAATTATTCTAATTATATCATAACATAAAATATAACAATAAATAAATAATATGTAAATGGGTTTAAAGAATATCTCCTTCAATATACCACTTGAACTAAATCCATATGGAATTTTTTCCATTTATAAGTTTGTTGTATATACAATAAATTTTCAAACCATATTCAAAAAGTTTTTTATCATTATAATACACTTTTGGGAATTTATCATCAACCTCACCTTGTATCACATCATATGAAATACCTGTCATGACCCGTACCCCGAGGACCCTGTCGTGACTACCCCAAGCCCGCCTTCCATAGGCTAGGGATTGGAGACTAGCACCAAAGGTGTATTCCCTAAACTGGTAAGGAATTGCCTTTATAACCTGTAACACACAAAACCAAGCACACATCAAGATATGAACTCATGTAAAATGAGTAGTAAACAGAGTGTGTATAGTAAGTAAAAAGGGGCCAAAATAACAACCCAACTAGAAAGTACAAGTAAAACTGGAAAGTACAAGATGGCTGATAGGTGAAAAAAAACTCCCGGATCATCCACCATGAATCCTACATGAAGGATATGTACAGCTCACGAATGGTCATCTCTATGGTTCTCCTCATCTAACATCCACCTCCAAGCCACCTCCAGTCCTGTTACTCTAGTCCTCAGTCATTGTTGTCTGTCGTCTGCACCAAGCACAACAGGTTGCAAGCATAGCCCGTGCAGGGGTGAGTATAACAATACACAGTAGGGACCTCGAGACCCTCAAGGACTCACAAAATTCACCAAGGATAAGCCACACAACATTAAATCAACTAATAACCCTACTTAGGTATATGATCATAAATATAACTAATTTATCAAGTAAACCCATCTCAATCATGAGGAAAACAAAGATTCCAACTCCAAAGCCCCAATCTCAAATGTTCAACAAAGGAAGAAAATCCAAAAAGGTAAGTACCACACAGGTACGCCACACAGAAGAATACCACCAAGGTATTACCATTAAGGAAAGTACCACATAGGTAGAGACTCAACTCACACCAGATAGAACTTATGTATTAAAGTATAAATGATTATATGTAACTATTGAATCATATTACTCTGTTAAGAGGCAGACCCACACTGGATCGCTTGGTGGTGACCCACACAGGATCTCTCGATGATGACCCACACAGGATCTCTAGGTGCTGACCCACATAGGATCACTCTGTGCTGATCCACACAGGATCTCTAGGTGTTGAACCACACAGGATCGGTCGGTGCTGACCCACACAAGATTGGTCGGTGCTGACCCACAAAGGATCGCTCTTCATTCTTCACGTCATAGCCAGCTACTAGGTTCCCGCACTACACTCGCTTGTCTCCAAGAGGGTCCTCTCCACAAGCCTCTGGTCGATACTCCAACTGCCACGAAGTCTCCGGAAGATGTATCTCAAAGGACCACCATGTAATAGAGGTCTCAATGCAATAGATGGTGTGTCAATCGGACGCTCGGTCTGTGAGTTATTAGCCTTTTAGTTCTGAGGGCCCGGTTGGATTCGTGCTCGATCCAAACCGATCGTTACCCAACATTATCCATATCTCCAGTGGGATATACCAAAGAGACCATCTCACTCCAAGGTATCCAGCATTGCTGACAGTTCATCTAATGGGCGTCTGGTGCCAATGTTATGGCCAAAATATTGTAAATGGGACGTAGTGGGTCTGGGTCTGGTCCGATCGGCCCAACTACTATTGTGGCCCGACACACTAGGTAGTCTGGCCCACTGGTCTGGCCCAACCAGTACTAGGCGGCCCTATTCGCCTGGCTGTCCGGCCCACACTGGGTGGCCTGGTCTTGCCTTTTGGCCGGGCGGCGCGGAGGCCATGGTTGGCGGAGCCGCGGGGTGGAGCATTGGGGTCACGGGCAGTGAGGTCGTGGGGCGGTGTGGGTTGCTGTAGACGGCGGGGTGGCCCAGTGGGGCTGCGGGATGGCATGGCGGGACCATGGGGCCGTGATGGCAGAAAATCCACAGGGTGGTGCAGCTGGGCCGCAGATTATGGAGTTGTGGGGTGGGGGAGCTGTAGGGTGGCACGGTAGTGGGGAGGCACAGGGTTCTGCGGATGGTGGAGCCATGGGAAGGCACAAACCGCAGGCAGTGCAGTCGCTAGGTAGTGTGGCCACGGGGCAGGGCGGGGTGTTGTAGGTGGTGAGGTCGTAGGGCGGCGGAGCAGCGGACGGTGCGAGGGTGTGGGGCAGCGCCGACCGCAGACGGTGGCGGATGTGGTCGGTGGTGGCCGCTCGTAGTGTGGTGGTCGCGGTATGGCATCATTTTCTTTGTCACGGCTGGCGATGGTGCCGGCCACCATTCTCTTGTTCCACCGGTTCCAAACGCTGGCACCGGTCATCTTCCCCATTGTGAAGAACACACAAAAGAAGAACGACAGTGGGGTCGGGCCATGTTTGTTTGCCTCGCACCCTCCGCGTTAGAGTGGTAGAAAGTGGTTCACAAATTTGAATCAAGAACTTTAATGGAATATGTTTAAAAACATCAATATCCACAACTTTCATCAATCACTATTCCCAATCTCGCAAAAGAAAACATTCGTGGATCAACTAGCTTATTAAAGTTGATATGCGTTCTCAATTTAGAAGGGAAGAACATGGGATGTGATAATCACTCATAAATAAACCCCTACCCCAAAGGTTCATTAACAGAGGCTGCGAGGAAGGAGAAGATGTCGTTGGGGATTGACGGATGTCTGTGATGTCGGCATTACCTTGATCATCAGTTCATTTGTCGTTGGAGATGTTCCTCATTGGTGTTCTTCGTTGAAGAGATTTCTCCCAATAGTTCGTATATCCCCAATTCCACCAAAATGAAAGGTATCTCACATTATAGAACAAGTAATCTATTATGTATGCTGGAATAATTTCAAAATAGCATAATTAATTAATTTATGGGTTGGCTTAATCAATTAAAGGGGGAGGTGGCATAAATAAGTGGCGGAGCTCAAGAGGTTTCTCCCCATTAAGTGGGAGTTCAAGGGGTTTTAAGCCTCGAGTGTCCCCACCACCATAGCCAACATGGGAGGTTAAGCTCGGGAGGTCCCCAATACCATATCCTATGTTGAGAGGTTTTAGTACAGGTGGTCCCCACCATTAAAACATCCACATGGAAGCTTTCAATAAAAAAATAATAATGTTACACATTTTTTTTATTTTAATTTTCCATGAAAAACACAAAAATTATCTTTCACTCTTGACCCACTATGGTCAAGGTGAAGGTATCCATAAGCGAATATCAGCACTGAGAGTTCAATTGGGCCCTTGTATTACAATTCCGAGAACTAGTTCAAAATTTATAAAAACCTTCTCATAAGTTTTTTGAACGTACCCAAAAAAAGTTCAGAAATTCTGTCTGGGCACACTGGGCCTCAAAATCACACGCCGTCAATTTTCGCAGACTCATAAAATTACCATTTAATTAAAAAAAGTTTACAAGGAAATTATGGTACCTTACATAGCTAATATTAGAGGCAAGTTGACCCATTTGAGTCATCATAAATTAAGAATGTTCTATTGTTGATATTGTGTTTGTCTTACTTTCCATTTTTATTTCATTAATGCTTCTTCAAAGTTCTCATAGACTTTTTAGTGGGAGGGTAATGATAAATGGTTCTTCTATAATGATAATTATATTTATCATTGAACTATATAGGTTTATAATTATTTTATTTTCCTCAAAAAATGATTCTAGGATGTACATGCTACTGGAATATTTCATTTGAGTGGTTGTTCCAACACTGAGTAAAATTTTTATTATTTAAAATGGTCTTTGTTGGATTTATTGATATGTTTTTTTAGGAAAAACATTATTTTATTTCTTAAAAGGCTCCTATATTTGTTTTAATTGGTCTCTAAAATGGTCATTTGTAGAAAATTTGAATAATGAACTAGAATTTTAAATATTAAATCAAGTTTGGGAAGTGTTGGTGGGTTGTTGTACAACATCATAGACCTCACCGTGTTTTTAAGATGATAAAATTGACTCACAATCATGATTTTTTTAGTAGAAGTATTGGGGAATTATTAGAAACATTTCACATGAAGAAGGCATCTCATTTTAAATTGTTGAGAATTTTGGGACATGAATAAAATTTATGTCTTAGAAACATCTAGTATTCTATCAACTAATGCCCCTATTACTAAAAAAACAATAATTCTTATATAAATAAGACACAATACATCCTAAAAATATTAAATCAATATTGGTTCACTTATTTTATTTTGGGGGATTCTAAAATCGAGTCTTTTGAATCATTTCCAATACTCATGCAGTGTTTCACAATGAATTTCCCTAATTTCAAAAATCTCTTTTCAAAATGGAAGCAATTATAAAGGAATGGGAAAAATCAAGGAAATATTTATTAAATTTATTTCAATATATAGTCAATATTTAATGTGAATAGAAAAACCATTCTTTGGAAACTCATTAAAAAAAGAAATAATCTCAATTTTATTTTATTTTCATCGTCTCCTGGAGGTTTCATGTTGACACAATGATAAAAAATTCTTGAACTTTTTTATATGATATTCATCTATAAACCTATAAAATTTTGGATTTTGGTGAATGAAACAATATTTAATTTGAAACCCTGTAGTTTCATATTTATATTCCATTGGATTTTATTGATCTTTATCATCGAATGAAGCCAGTTTTTCCAATGTTATATTGTAAGCCATTGGAATTTTAGATTCAACCAAGTTCCCTATATGTGTTTTGGTGGAAGATTTAAAACATGTTTTAATGGTATTTCTAGTATCTTTATCAAAAGAGTGAAATGTTCTATCAATTTCAGAATCCGATGGTATCAATTTTGAGTCATTATTTTGGGGGATGTTAAGAAATATTCAACATCATGTCAAGAAACTTACTCAGAACTTATTCCAATTAAGTTTATGGATTTTTTCATGAAAAAAATAATCAAACAAATATACTCTAGAGAAATTAAATATAGAATTCCCTGGATTATCTCTTGAGGAGGTTTCAATTTGAGTTGAAAAACATCCACTTTTTTTTGTTTGTTTTTGTAAGAATAAAATTTTGGGGATTTCAATAAAATTTACAATAAAAAATAAATTTAAAATAAAGGGAAATAATTTTTACAAGTATTATAGATAATTCATGTGAAATAAAATGGGTTTGAAATTATAATAAAAATTAAATTTTTGCACAATCTTCAAACTCTAGGACACTCCCATCTTCCTTGATTAAAGAGGTTTACCAATTAAATTTCTAGATGACCACCCAAGGAAACCTTGGGGAAAATTCAAATTTATATAGATATCATATCACAACATCAATATTATTATTTGATCTCCTATATAAGTGATTAAATTACTTCAAGACCTCCATGTAATCAATGCTAATTAAAATCATTATGCATAATGAAAAGACCTGACAGAAGAAAACTAAATAGTGTAGTCAATTATTTTACATCCTTTATTAAACAACCCTACAAAAAAATTAACGAAAATATAATAAACAAAAACAAACACATTCATTCAAAAATATATGTTCACAATAAATTCAAAAGAGATTACACAAGAAAATCGGAACTTGGAAGAGAGTGTCTATCAATTATCGTCATCCACAACCACTTGGTTTTTAGCTTTGTAATAATTTAGGAGCCCCCATATTCTCGATTCCATAATAAATTAAAAAAACACTAGCCAATATCTCAATGTAAACCTTAAACTTGATCTCTCAAGATGACGTCTTCTGTAATGATGAGGGGATGGAAATATAAAGGGAAGGAGGGATGGAAAATATATAGTCCGAAATATATTTCCATGAATATTTCTTGTTTTTATCCACCATCTGGACCAAATATGGAAATGGACTATTATAATTATTTTATTTTAAATAAATTCTATCATGACCCTATAATTATTATTTTATTTTGTCACACTATTTTGAAATTATAAATTATTTACAAATGATAATTTTTCCTTCTTGAGGGAACCCTTCATATTCCTTTTCATTGACTCATTTATAGTCTAAATTAATTATCATTTTTCTTATTTCAACTCATATATCTGGGTAACCATTGATTCCCATTTTATCTCTTATTTAAATAAATTAATTTGGACACCTTTATCCAATCTTATACCTCATTAAATGAGGTGGGGTCAATTCTTCTATCTAGAAAAAATATCCATGAATAATGATTTATTTGGTCCATTAGATGTTAGAATTAAGAAATTTACCATTTAAAAAGAATGTATCCCATGAACATAAGAACCCTAAAAAATTAATAACTCAATTTGGTTCCATATTGAAAAATATATACACAAAATAAATATGTGATTAAAATCAGATAAAATTTGAGAATTGATTAATATTTAATTTAAATAAAAAAATATCACTAAAATACAAAAAGAAATATTATTAATAAGAAATTGTGAAATTTGTGGGGTTTATAACATTTAAATAGATATGAAAAAATGTATGTATTATCTCTCTCAGATATACATTCTATCGAATGTGAGATTTATATTATAAACTTTTAGGGAGTTTTATAAAACCTAATGTATAATAAATTTATATTTATTATAAATATATTATGAAACCATAATATTATATTTCATACCATATATTATTTACTTATAAAATTTTTTCACCCATTCATTGAAATTTATTTACTTAAATCACAGTTTCGAGTGATAATTGCTCTATTTTTCATGTATGATTTGGTTTGGTAGTTCTGGTCCTTTTAAATTGATCCTAGTTACAGAATCATATAAATGTTAATCATGATATAAATATAACATAAATTAATTATATACATACTTATATTCATTCATAAAATTTTGAGGTCTGAAAATGAATTGCATTGTTTATAGAGACTGTAGGTCGTACGTTTGCATGAACGTTTCTTTTATTTTTAGATTGATGGAACAAAAGAAAAGTAAATAGAAAATAAAAAATATTGAATAATTATTATATCAAATATATTATATATTCATTAAATATATAATTTTTACCATTCATGTAATAATAAATTGAAAAATGAATCATGTCCTTTGTAGTGGTGGTCATCGACACATACTCACCAGTGACATTATCATTTTCTTACTGATTGGATGGTAAGATGGTATATGTGATATTATAATTTCAAAAGTCTAATTATTTCATAAATATAATATCTAAAAACATTAAATTTATCATTGTATCTAGTTGTGATATGCGGTGATAGAGAAAAAATTACATTGGTTCGTGAGGCGATAGTCTTCAAAACAAAGGATCGATTGTTACATTTTCCATTTTATAAAAGTGAAGCTGGATATAGGTAATTAAATTAAAATAAAATCATATTAGTTTATGTAATATACTATTTTTATTATTTAATCAGGTTTTATGTATATTTTATGGATTTTTCTGAAGAAATTAAATAAAACCTCATAGTTAAGAACTATACCTCTTCCTCAAAAAACTTCTTTAGGTTTATACCTAAATCCTTCCTACAATTTTTTATAATCAAAAAATAGAATATATATTATGGGAAAGGATATAAGGAATGTATTTTGTTTAGGTATTTTATAAACAAAAAATCTCAAAAAGTGTGGAGAGTAGAGGATAGAGGGTCTATTTATAAGTAAGAATGAGGATCCCCATGGAATTTTTGAAAAGAATAAAGTATATTAATTCATTATTCACCAAAAATTGATCCAAAATTAAAAATTATAAAATATTATATGATATATATTAGATATATTTCCATATAATAGGATTTAGGAATGTTTTTAGGTGATTTTGACCCTTATCTATTATGTTTAACCCCAATTAAACCTTTTTTAACCATAACTATGATAATAGATTTTTACTATTTTCTATTCATTTTGTCAAAAACATAGGTTGACCACATTACATGATATTAGTTATTATGATTACTAATATTTAATCCATTATATAAAATTAAATTCATAATTTAACTTAATAACTCATAAATATGATTAAAAGAATGTTTTTAAAAAATGGTTTCCATAAAAAAGGTTTTTGTTTATAAATTCAACCTAAAATTAATTCTAATTACCAAAATTAGATTAATAATTATATTATTTAACTTATTTTACTTTTAAAAACATTTAAAAATAGAAATTTGTAAATTATTTGAATCAAAATGATTTTTTAGTAAATTTAAGAATTTTTTACTTTTCATCAAAAAAAATAATCTTTTAAGAAAATTATTTATTTTTAAATTTACAAAAATATTGGAATTTTGATTTCAAAAATAATTTAATTTTATCAAAAATAATTTCTAAAATTTTAAAAAAATTATTAAATAATTTTCATTGAAAAACCAATAAAAATATTTTTAAGGAAAAATTATCTTTTTAAAACATACAAAGGAATCGGTAAAATATATTTTAATTATATAAAACCATCATACATATTTTTAGATGTTGTAATTTCTATTCATACCACCAACTTAAAGATTAAGTGATAATGGTCTACTATATTTCGGTTAATTTAGATTATGGGTTGTGTGTATCACAAGCTATCAATGTGATTAAATTTATTTTAAAAAGAAATATATCCTAAAATTTTAGGGTGTTTCACACCAAGTACTAGGTCTTCTATAAGAAGGGGTTTGGGCTTTGTATTTTAAGGACATTTTTCCTCTATAACATCAGGTCATGTAAGGGTTCTCTCTCAACCTAGTTAAAAGGAGGGATTATCATGAAATAAAAAATGGTATAGTCATTTAGTATATCATTTCATTTAATATAAATATTTTCAGAATATATATTATCATTTAAGTTATATTAGATAAATAGAATGAAATGTATTTGTTTAGTTTTCTTTTTTCATTACCGTTTTCCATTTATTGTTCAATGTTATAAGTCAAAATTTGTATTCATGTTCATTTAATGTTATTTTATAATAATTGATGTTAATTTTATTTTCAAAAAATTTCTAAAAAAAAACTATTGATCCATCTCAATATTTTTGATATGAGATTAAACCTTCTTATACTAAATAGACTCCTTTTTCTTTTACACATGAGTATATAGATTTTACAAAGTAGAAAAACAATTTCAAGGTTGATAATATTGGTAGCATAGATTTACCAAGATTATTAATTTCTATTAAAAATCACTAGAGTAATTCTTATATATTTTAATTGCAATGGTTATTATAGTAGTTAAAATCTAGACTAATTTGTGTTTTTTTAATATTTACAAGCTTAAGAAAAAACAATTTTACTTTTTAATTAAAGGATATTCAACTGGATGACATGCAATCAACTATGAGATACCATAAATAAAAAATAATTTATTATTATTTTAATTATCTTGAAATTTATTTGGAAATTTATATATTTATTTTCTTGTAAAGAGATGAAAGGGTTTTTAATTCAATATTAATTTCATATTTTATTTTTATATAATGAAAAAAATTAATATTCAAGTGAGATTTATGATTTGTTAGATGATTTTACCTGAAGGAATTTTATTGAAAGAAAAAAAATATAAATCCTTTTTTGTAATTGAAATATAAAGTATGTTAAGTTAATTTTTTTATATATATTTATTGGAAAAAAATATTTTTGATTTATTTGTTATAATTTAATAATAACTAAGGTTATCTTGTTATAAGATCCAATAAATGTATACTCACATAGATGATATTTGGGTTTTTATAGATTATTATAAGAAAAAACGTTTTATTAAAAAGTATAATAAACTGATATTGGAGTCATCAGACATCATATAAATCCCCCCAAACTTTCCAAAAAAATGAAAAGGGACTAGATGATAAAAGATGGAATTATATTTATAAAGAGTCAAATTCTATTATTGATAATATGATTATAAGAAAATTATGTTATTTCTTGACAAATTAAATTTTTTAATAGTAGTAAATTTAAAAATATTCTTTATTGGATTCTCTTTAGGATAAAATAATATACGGTAACATC
The DNA here is from genome assembly GCA_963277665.1 of Viscum album. Taxonomy (NCBI): domain Eukaryota; kingdom Viridiplantae; phylum Streptophyta; class Magnoliopsida; order Santalales; family Viscaceae; genus Viscum; species Viscum album. The sequence continues at coordinate 73,496,349 of OY728142.1, forward strand.
ATATCAAAGGTTTGGAAGGATATTTTGATTAATGTTTTATGAAAAAAAACAAACACTCAGGTCATGTATGAGGATACATTGTAAGTGTATTAGATAGAAAAGTATTTAGTCTTCATAATAATTATTTAATGGAGGAAGTATAAAAGTGAAAAAAGATTCTTAAAATCATAAGTTTGAGACTTTTTTCAGTTAATGGAGGACAAGATTAGATCATCGGTGCAGTCGATGGTTTCCAACATGTAAAGATATTTTAAACCTATAAATCCAACTTCTCCACTTCCACCACAATTGTCCATATACTCTGAGTTATACATAGATGATCCTTAAAATATTATCATGTCATAAATAAAAATACATTTTATTATATATATTTATATAACATCATCAATATATGGAGTTAGATTATATATGGTCGAATGTATAGGATATTATATATTTATTGGATAGAGTTTCATTCTCCACTAATGAGATTTGTAAACTAGGTCATTGTGTTATAAATATCTAATATTTTCTTTCTAGACCTGTTCATAAAAATAAAATTGAAGTTTCAATAGATTATATCTTTTATTTAATATTTTTTATAATTAATTCTAATATTTTAATTTTTGTGTGTTAGGAATACCTTAAAATAAAATACACGATGTATAAAAAAAATATAATTTTATCCCTTCATATTCTACTAATTCTTATATGATAAAAACTTCAAATTATCATCCTTTGAATTTTTATTAGGGGAAGATTAAGAGCTTCTAGTTTGTTCTCACATTTTGTGGATGAACCTATCTACTGTAATTTTATATGAAATATACCATGGAACTTATAGATAATAAAATTTTAGGCATTATATAGATGGAATAATTCTCTATGTAAGTCTATTATCATATTTCAATTAATTATATCAATTTTATGTTTCCTATACCCTCTAATTTTTTTATTTGTAATCTTCATACTAGATGTATTCAATATGATAAAATTATAATTTATGGATTCATGGACCCAAAATGTATATCTCTAGAAGTGAGGACATTGTGTGATAAAAAATGAATTGAATATATTTCAAGAATATTTTAGAATAATGAAATTATGGGTTGGCTGCCTTATTATCTTGTGTTTTATGAAAATATATTTCTTTAATATGTAGTAATTCATTCAAAAATTTATTGTGAAATAATATTCATTTCACTTTTTAATATATATTAGTACCCATTAGATTTTTTGTGTTTTATTAAAAAAAATTAAAATAGATGACAAGTTATTCTCTATAAAAATTGATGTGTATGAAAAAGTAAAGTAATCATTGAATGAAAAAAAATTATTGTTATATTTTATTTTTAATTTTTATTTCACTTTATTCTTTTTATCACTTTTAAAAAGGTCTTGGAATCACATAAATGAGTTAACAAGAAGAATGGAATAAAAAATCAAATGTTTTTTTGAAAATGTGTCTTATTTTATAAGTACATTAGATTTTTACCTGCATAGAATGTTCATTTCAATTTAAAATTTTATTTGAAACTACAATGCCATCATCAATAAGGAGGTTTAAAATTTGGGTATTATATGTTGAGATTAATAGATGAAATAATTACAGAGAGAACAATTAAAATTCTAAATAGGGTTGGGTTTTATCAGAAGTTACCCTTTTATTTGTCTTTCCATTTTATTGATATTAATTGGTAAATATGTTCTTTATATTTTATATATTTTTGATGGTACACATTCATATATTCAAAATAAGATAAATAATCTATGTACAGTATCAATAGATTATTCCACATGTTTAATTATGTTTTTGTTTATATATATATATACTATAATTTAACTATGATAATTTAATATTTTTGTTTTAATAAAGTTTGCCTATACAAATAGATAATAATGATTTTTAATTGAAAATTATAATATGTTTATACTACGTGACATTACTAATTTGGTTCTACACTTTTTTGTCACACAGGTTTGGGTAATGTAATTGTTTGTTACAAAATTATTTATAAATAAAATCTTTACTTTCTTTATTTTTAAAACGAATGTAATAACTGATAGAACAAACTATTTTATGTCATATCATGTATAATTGATGTTAAATACTATCTTTAATGTTGGTTTCTTAAAATAAAAAATTATAAAATGTTCAATATTTGTTCATTCATAAATTGGTTTTAAATATCAATTATAATATTAAATTGAATTAAACGTCATTTAATATGTTACTTATAATAAAAAACGTGAAAAAAAATAATTTAAAAAACTCATAAAATGAATTTATTTTATAACAGAATTTATAAATAGAAAATGATGTGAAAACCCCATTTATAAAATAGTGACATATGTGTGATCCTATAAGAAATATTTTTTGTGTTTATTTTTCTATGTTTATAAAATCTTAGTGTCTATCGAAACATAAAAATTTCATATAAGAAAATATAAATTGAAATAATATTTTGAGAAATATTATGTATCACACCCCAACATGGTATGTTTCATTGTTAAAAAAACAACACCCTCTAAGATATCACGCTATGAAAAAGGAGTTATATAAAATATCCCCTTAAAAAGGTGTATACTTGTTAGCATCTACAATAATAACCTCATAAAATATTGAAAAAAATATCGAACTAAATAGTTACAAATATATGAAAACACAGATGCGAGAGATCATGTGCTGGTATATGTAAGGGGTGTATGTCTACTAAGTATGATCACCCCATTTAACAAGTTCCAATGGTGCATTAAAATTTAAGCAAAATTATAAATAATGAAATAAATATATAGCATATGTTCCTACCAATATTAACCTAAACCTAGGTATAATCCACCTAAATAGAGTTACCCCTAATATAAAATAATATATACCTCACCATATATATATATATGTGTGTGTGTGTGGTAATTGAAATATTATAAAACAATCAAAAATATCCCAAAAAACCATACATTTAAAATAATGTTACTAGAGAATAGAATTTAACACCATGAACTTTAATCCAAATATATTACTTTGAAAATTATGGTTTATGATGATAATCATATGATCATTTTAACACCACTTGATTTTTGAATATCTCTCTCACTAAATTAATAAAATATTCAAAAACTCATTTCACTTTGAACATTAAATTAAAATTATCCACAACTTATTAGATTAATATAATTAATAATATTTTTGAATAATGAAAGAATAGAAAATAAAGATATTTAATTCAATTATAAATGAATAAAAAATATGATTATGTACCCTAAACATTCTAAAAGGATATTTTTCAATAAATTCAATTTTGATTCTTTTTTTCATTTTATAGTTAAATTTTATATTTTTAGAATTTAAATTCTATAAAATGAATTAAAATTTTAACCCATATTTTCATTATTAAATTAAGATGGATTTTTGGTTTGTTTAAAGAATGTTTTCCATGAATAGTGGAAAAAACAATTTTTTTCCAAAAAATTCATTTTTAGATTTATTATTATATATGTAAAACCAATAAGTTTAGATAAAAATTTAATTGATAAATTTTATATTTAATGTGTATAATTTTGTATTTTAAATTAATATTTTAATCCTATAAAACCTATGTTAAATGTTTTAGAGAATATGTATCACTTCACTATAATATAGAAAATTATATTCATCCTTTTCTTTAAATTAAAATTTTTATTGGTGATATTCAGTTGTTTATTAATCTAAAATCCACCTAAATTTTATTTATTTTATAATAATCCAATTTATTGAATTATCGTTATTTTAATTGATAAATTTATAATAACACATAAATTGTATGCTAAATTTACACTTTTTTTCTAAAAATAATTTTTTCTGTTATCTGCACTAATATTAAAGATAAATTTTACCAAATTTAAAAAAATTATTCTATAAAATTATTTTCAAATTTTAACTTTGAATTTTCAAAATAAATAAAAACAATTTTTTTCTTTTTTAAAGAAGAATTAATTACCAATGGTAAAAACATTAGTTATTATGCTAAAACTAAAAAAATGATAAATATAGTATTACCACTCATAAATACCTATATTTAAAAAAAATTCCCTTAAAAGTGTGAAGATGAGTGTTGGGAGAGAACAAAATACCCCTATATTATTTGTATGTTTTTGAGTCTTTCAAAAATTAATAGTGATGTATCATTATTGAGATATAATTGGAACGTCCAAAATTACAGTTCTTTTAACTTATGAAAGGGGACCACTTACACCACTCCGAAATACACCTCTCTATTGAAATTTCATCCTTAACCCATATAATTTTGATTTTAATATAAATCTATATTATTTTCATAACACTTAGTTCACAATTATTTAGCCTAAGGAATCCATTTACAAATATATTTCCAAGGTAAATATCAAGTTCTCTTCGTGAACATTTCTTACTCTTTAGTATTTTCTTCTTAATATTATCCTTCCCATATTTTTATATACATATTAATATATATTTTTTAGTATATTTAATATAATATAATTTTAATATATTAATGGATTGATCATTATTAAATCTTTTCCATCCACTAAGAAAAATAAAACAACATTGATTGTGCGTACGTGTGGACTATAGCCCCCATTAAGCGATGTGACTTGTTTTTAATATCTACCATTAGTAGTTGATAAAATGGAATGATTTAATGAATTAATATTTTTAATATTTTACAATTATAATTATAACATGATAATTTATTATATACCTTCATCTTATCCTATTTATCGAGAAACAGAACCGTTAATCATGTGTATATACAGACTACCACCTCCATGAATGATGAATTACAATTTTCATCACCGCCATTCATTTATGGAAATACGAATTAATTTAATAAATTTAAATTATATTTATTACATTTTTAATATTCTATAAAATTTCTATTTATAATATATCAAAATATATCCTTACCCATTAAATCATTAAACCACACTCTCGTTGGGACCATTTTTACAACCAACATAATTAATATCATAATGTATATATGATTAATGATTGAGTAATGTTTTATAATGGTAATAAATTGTAATATTAATTTATATAAGATATTTTAAGGATTATTTAAATTTGTTATTACTATTTGATATAGTTATTAATATCAAACTCTTTGATCATTAAACATGTCGAAAGTGGTTTACCGCAATTTTATTTTTTACAAACCATATAAATGTACTTATACTAATAAAATAGTAATTATAAAATCATTTAAAAAGTCATTATTATATATTTAATAATCTATTAATTATTAACATCAAATCAATAAGTTATAATTGACTATCTCACCATGAAAATGTTACGAAATAAAAAAACAAAAATCCTAACAATTGATAATGAAAATAAACTCTAAATAGGTAAAATATCTGGTTTATATGTTTATAAATTATGTTTAAAAATTTACTATTATTTATTAAGGCCAATAAATTTTTATAATATATTTATTTTCATTTTACAATATTTTAGATCATGTTTTACTAAACAATACTTAATGTATGTGTATTTGCATCTCAATTTTAATTGAAATTGAGATATGATGTATATTTACCACTTATTTAATTGTTTTAGTTTATATATTATATATTTAATTTTATTAAAATATCTTTAAATGAAATATATTGGATTTAAAAAACCATATCACATTCTATCTTTTATGGGATTTCAATTCAAATGGTCCCAAAGTTGTAAGGATATTTTTTAACTCGAATCCCTTTATCGAGTTATAATGCATATTTTTTAAATTATTTTTCAACACATGGTTACTTAGACCCTATTATTTTATTTCAGGGTAAATTATCTTCCAATTTTGTGAGATTCATTTTTTAATTAAAATATTTTTCCTTAATTAATTTCTTCTGAAAAATGTATATCATTATCGAGAATAATTATAATCCTCTTTAACATTGGTTTCTCTTACTTTTCAATATTTTCCTTTACATCCAATGTTCACTATTATATTTTGAAAACCAATTTTTTTTACCATATGAAATTTATATTTTCCATTTCATATATTCAAAAGTATGTTTTATTATACATTTTTTTATATGTATTTTCAACAATAGTATTAAAAAATTTATCTTTCATGATTCTATGTTTTATCTTCCAATAAAAATTTATTTGAAATACATTTATATAAATTTTTCCAATCAATTATAAAAGATACTTTTATATGTAAATTTTTTTAAATCATTTTACGTGATCTTTTTGAAAATCACCTTTTAATGTGACTTATAACATCATATTTTGTAATGATGGTAAATAAATATTCTAAAAAACAATTTTATGTATTCTCTTGTAACAACCCAGGTAACGATAGAATAAATCAATTTCATGTTTTTATTCATTATATAAATATTATGTTATTTTTTAAATAAAAAAGGAAATAGATTTCATTAAAACCTTTTATTATATATTTTTATTTCAAACGTTAATTTATAAATTATAGAATTTAAATTTTAAAGAAATGAATATAATTTTTTAATTTATAGTATAAAAAATTAAATAGTTTATATTATGGTATTTTTATAAAATAATGGATTTTCATAGAATACTAAAAAATGAATTTTTTTTAAAAAAGTCATTTTTCCAATAAATTAAGTAATTTAAAATATACATTATGTTTTGATTATGATTTCATGTAAAATAAGTATTATTTTGTATTATTCATACCACTTTATTAATTTTTAATCAAACATATATTGGAATTTAGAATATGTTTATTTTTGGGTTTAAATATTTGTTTTTCTAAAATTGTTTTAAAATGAATAATGTTTATCCATTTGAATTAATTAAAATAATCTATAATGAGGAATTTATTAAATGAAATATATTTATTATATATAAATAAATATTAATTGATACTCATACTATAATAAAAAAACATTAATCATTACATAATATTGAGTTTATTTCAATAATTATACATTCTTTTGTTTGACGATCATTTCAGTTTTAGACTGTCAAATAATTGGGACACAAATTATACATAACACAACCAAATAGTATAAAGTGTAAAATTATAACAAGTAATCATTTTTTTCACAATATAAAACCTTCAAAACCAAACATCATATTTTTTTCATTAAATCTTTTCAAGACATTCAATGTGACCTCTTAATTTCCTAACACATCATTAAATCCTATGGAGAACAAGTAAAAAATAAGTGATGGGCACAAAAATCTCTATAAGGGGAATAAAAAAGAATAAAACTATTAGTATTGTGAAAAATATAAAAATATATGAACAAAATTTTCTTAAAATAGAATAACTTTTTTCCCAGAAATAGAATTACCATTCCGTTATAATGATCAAATATCTAACTTTTGAAAATAAATGACTTCCATGAAATATAATAAGAATGTTTAGAAAAATCATGTATTTACCTTGGGACATAATCTCATACAACCCTTATATAACCCTTACTAAAACCTTCCAAATTGGAATAACCACACAACAAACATACAATATAATTCACTCGATAACAGAATAATTTATCAATTCATTGTAGCACAATCTTGGTGCACCTGTTGTTTTAGCTATAACAAGATCTCTCGTTACTATCTGGGTGCTCCCATAGTATATTATTTATATTAAAAAACATGAATAAAAAATTTTATCACATGAAAAACACTTTTAAACTCGTATTTTAATCACTTTTAGATATTTAAATAATATTTTCATTTAAAATACCATTTTTAATAGAAATTACACATTTCTTTTGAAACGAACATTTTCAATATCAAAATAACCAAAAAATGGAATGATTTTTTCCCATTAAATAAATCATGTAATATTGTAAAGGTATCTATAAATTAAATAAATTTCATGATGGCTGGAATTGTCATTGTCGATCTATACCTAGGAACATTTCATTTGGCATTTGTTAAAATGTTTCATTTAAAACAAGTAAACAGATTCCTTTTGAAAACCATTGAAATGGGTATAATGATACATGAAATAAAATTTATAAATAATTTATTTCCATATAAAATATTTAAAAATTAATTTTAAAAACATGAACACAGAAGATAAATCCATTTTTAATGAATGTTTTAAAAAAGGATTTAAAAAGAAGAAAAATCCATTATCACTTTGGAAATATTTAAATCATTAGTCCCACAAAAGATTAACATTGAAAAAAAAGTCATTCCTTAGCTGTAAATAAATTCAGGTTATAATATTTCAATGTTTATGTATAAACACTATAAAAAATAATAATGGTTCATAACATTAAGATGTTCCTCAACGAAAGGAAATAGAGACGAAGTCCCTTACCTTGATTCAGACTTATCACATGTGTCTTTATCTTCCATAATAATAGAATTGTATTATTTATTTATTTTATGAAGAAATTTATTCATGTTTATTATTAATTTTATTTCATTCATTATTTATATATGTACATTTATTGATTCAATTATTTTTAAGTTAGATGTTTTGACAATATTCAATATATGTTACGAAAATTACTTTAGTAGGTCAATAATAGTCATAGAAATAATTATTAAAAAAATAAATGATAATAATAAAGAAATTATTTTCATAATTATACATCAATAATACTTTTAAAATCAATCATTAATGATGGTTATCAAAAATGAACTAAAAATATGATCATAGAGATGGTGGGTTGCACGTACATGTGACTAATGTTTCCATTTTTCAACAATCATTATGGAAAGAATCTAAGTAACATTTATATTGAAATAATGATCACAATAACATAAACACAATATTATGTAATAATATTTACTTATATATATAATTTTGTAGACGTTTTATGAATAAAGGCATCACATCACTTCGAGTTAGCGTTAGTCCACACATCCACGAACAAGTTTATCTTTTTTTAGTGAGTGAAATGGTAAGGAAGAAAAAAATATTTTATATGTATAGAGTTATATATATTATTAATATCATAAATATTTTATTTATATCACATATAATCATTTTATATACCTTTATTATGTTATATGTAAATCTTTACTGAAAAATAAATCACCTCGCTTTGCAAGGCGGTAGTCTACCGTACACACGAGCGACGTTATCATCTCTCATACGAAATGGAAAAAGGAATATATTATATAATGAAACTAGATGGATAGATATATTATTAACATCATATTTAAATATTACATTTATTATCATACCCAACCGTGAGAGGTGGTAAATTTAAAAATTAATGACATTATTTTATGAGGAATCAGTCTCCTGTACACTGGAATCATGGTTTTGTAACCCATTCGATGGATGATGGAAACGATTTAGGTTATAATGTTAAAATAAAAACATATATGTTTATGAAATATAATTATTTTGATATATAATAATGTTTTTTTAATAATTGAAGGGGTTGAGAAGGAAATCAAATAAAAACGATTGTTGATGAACGTTACATCTTCTTTGGGTATCCTCCTTACTTTTTTCCTTAAAAAGCCTTCATAGGGAAAATTTCATCCAAAAATAAGACATATAGGATGAGGTGATGGAATTTGGGATGTGATTTAGGCAGGTATTAGCAGATCCAAAGTGGATTTGTGTTGTGGAGAAAAGGGAGCTGGTGGCCTTTTATAAGTAGGGGAGAGGATAGACTTGGTATTTTGAAAATAATTGGTTGATCCCACATTTTTTAAATGTAAAAAGGGTCCAAAATGGACCATTATCGATTATTATAGGTTTAATTGTCTAAATATTGCAAGAAAGTTATTATTATTCGTGTTTATAGGTCTTTTTTACCCATATCTTATTATTTTAACCCTTAATAAACCTATATGTACCTTACCCACAATAATTAATTTTTATTGTTTTCAATACTAATTTTTGTCAAAAATTAATGTTAAATTAATTATAAATTATAAAATATTATTACTCCAAATATATAAATGATTTTTATAAATTTAATTCAAATCGATGGTAAAATATAATTTAATATTAATTTGGCACACGTAGTGAGAAATTTAGTTTTTAGGAAGTGTATTTTTTTGAAAAAATATAATTTTTTATTAACTCTATGAAACATTTTATTAATAGTATAAATTTAAATTCATATATAACAATATATAATATATAATTTTCGTTAACAACATTCAACTTTTGGAATTATTTTTAATAATTAATATTGATAATCATTATGCATTTTAAAATAATTATAAGAAAAAACCCATTTTTAAACCCAAAAATAATCATATACTAAAAAATATAAATTTTACTAAAATTTAATTTTTTTTATTTTGATATAAATAAATAATACTACAGTTTCATGAAAATATATTAAAAAATATTATGAATTTTAAATTACTTAATTTATTCAAAAGAAAAAAATCTTACAAAACTCTGTATTTTTAACTATTCAATATAAATTCAATATTTTCCAAAATAATACTAAAATTTAAACAAAATAATTTTTTTTAAGATATCAAAAATACTATTTATTTAAAAAAACATAAATTTATAAATTATTCTCTTACATTAAACTTTTTAATAAAAAGTTATATTAAATCTATTTCATTTTTTATTGTAAAATTAACCAATATTTTTTTAACTAATATAACATTCTGATTCATAATAATAATTATAAATATGATTTATTATATCATTATCTAAGTTTTTACATTAATCCAACATTATATAAATTATGTCCTAACAATATTATTCACTTATTAAATAATTGAGTATATCTTTCCCTCATAACATTTTTAGATTTCCATGTTTCATATTCATCCATATGGTTTTTCTGTAAAACATTAACCTGCAGAATCACCAAATTTCAGAAAACATTCTCTCTAAGGTAAATAATATGAACTAGATGCTCCTTGTAATAAAGATTCTTTTTTAACTGAACTACTTCATGGATCAACACATGATTTTAATCTAGAACATATATCTTCAAAATTGAATCATGAAATACATTGTGTACCTGAGATAAACTACGATGAATATGCACTCTATATGAATCTAATCTAAATTTATATAGGATTTCATATGGTCCAATGGACGAGAGACAGAGCTTCCATTTCTTAAAAAATCATTACACTTTTCCATGGAGAGACTTTAAGAAAGGCAAGAATAACTACCTCAAAAGAAAGATCTTTCCTTAGGTTATCCATATAGATTTTATGCCTACCCTGGGTGTCCTCATATATTATTGAAACAACCGAACATTCTCAGCCATTTCCTCTACTAACTATGGTCCCATCAACCCCCTTTCTCCAAAATTATCCCAAAAATATAGTTCCTGGGATTGATTTCTATATAATACTTTAAATGGTTACATATGTCTAATATAATTAAAACTATTGAAATAATAAAACTCAGCCAAATAAAGTTATTATTCCAACTTCCTTGTTAATAAATTGAAAATTATTGAAAAATATCTTCCATGATTAATTTTTTCCATTCATAGTATCTATATAATTTAGAATTAAAATAGGTACTGAAATATAATTCAAAAAGCAATGACTTTTGAATTCCTTTAAAAAAATATATGAATCAAGGATCAAAGTCTAATACAATGTAGAGGGGTACTACTTTTAACTAGACAACATCCTTCAGATACAATCATGAAATAATATATAATGAAATTTTATATCAAAATGTAATAAAGTTTGTAAATTTTTATACTGGATCAAAAATAACCCAAATCAGATTTTTATGTTCAAAAGTATCTGGAAATAAATCCATGAAATCCATTGATATATTTTCCCATTTCCATTCTAGAACATGAAAAGGATGAAGAATCCCCTTTAGTAATTGTCCTTCTATTTTATCTTGTTGATAATATTAACCCTTCATGGTGATGCTATTAATATATTTTCTAATTCCATCCCACAAGTAATACTCCTAAATGTCTCTGTACATTTTAGTGCTTCCCCGATGAATGGAAAATGGAGAACTATTAGATTCACTAAATTACTCTTTCTTAAAATGGTATTCCCAGGGCACAAATAATATTTTTTCAAATCAAAAAACAAATCAATCATAAATATAAAAAACACAAATATTACCCTTTTTAATAGATTCTACCATTCCTAAAAATATTGATCTTCCTTAAATCTTGTTTAATTCATCCTGAAGAATTCTACTGTACTAAAACATGAAACAAAATAGAGTATTTCCCAGCATCCATAACCACTATTCCAAAATTTATCAAATCATTAAGAAAACGGTCATATTCCAAACTTAACATGGTTTATATAGCATTATTTTTTCAGATAAAATCATCACACACTATTTTTCTTTTCTTAAATAGTAATGAATCATGATTTAATAATAATTTATTTTTTCATTCCATCTTCTTCGTCTCATTTTCAATTCTTTCTAAGTGAATATATACTTCAATATTTTTGTGATCAGTATATATTTTACACTTTACACTTTATAAATGAGGCCTCAAAATATTTTATGAAAAAATCAAAATAGTTAATTATAGATAATTTGTATGGTAATTTAACTCATGAGGATTCAACAGATGTGAAGCATAAGAAATTACATTTCCATTTATCATTAACACACCACCATGTCCTTTCAATAAAAAATCACTATAGTTGAAAAATTCAAAATTTCTGTAAGGTAGGGCTGAAAGGGAGAATTCTCCAATCTTATTTTTAGTTCTTAAAAATAATAATCCAATTCATTTATTGAGATAAATTTATCTTCTTCTCGGGATAAATTATTTAGTGGGATTTAAAACCATGCAAATTTTTCAAGAAACTTCCAGTAGTAACCCGCTAATATAATAAAGTTATGAATCCCTATCATATTCTGGGGTCATTTTTATTCTTCAACAACTTCTAATTTTATAGGGTTTATAGTTATTCCATCTTTAGGAGTATTATTTCCTAGGAAATAAATTTTATACAACAAAAATAAAATTACACTTTCTAAATTTCCCATATAATTTCTAGCCTTTTTAGGATTTCAAAAAAATACATAAGTGTCTTTCATGTTCCTTATAACATTTATAATATACCAAAATTTCATAACTAAACATAATAATAAAAATTTCCTAGAACTCATGAAAAACTCTATTATAAGATCCATAAATATAGTAGATTCATTAGACAACCCAAATGGACTAACTAATAACACATAGAGCCCATATCCAGTCTGAAATGGATTTTAATGAATTTATTCTTCCTTCACATTAAACTGATGGTACCCTAACCTCATGTCACCCTTTTAAAAATACTAACTACCCTATACATGATCAAATTAATAATTAACATGAGGTAAAGGATACTTATTCTTAATAGCGATTTTATTCCCAGTAATATTGTTAAAGAAAAGTGTCATTCAACTAGCATTCTTTTTCACAAAAAAAGATTGGATAACACCATCGAGAATTTCTAGGTAAAATGAAACCATTATTAAATAAATTACATAATTTAGTTTTCAATTTCAAAATTTCCACTTGATCCATTAGATAAGGGGGTTTATAAATATGATTAACATCAGGTACTAAATCAACATTAAACTCATCCTCCAGACCAGGAATAAAAATAGGAAAATAATCAATAAATATACCCATTTTTTCATTTAATATTGAAAAATAAATAATTTGAATGGTTTAATTATTTTAACTAATGTGATCTTGATAACTTTCACTTCCATCTCTAATAAATATCTGTTCTTCTTGGTATGTTATCAAATGCATTAATTCATTTACTAAAACATTCTTAGAACTATATTATATCTTATCATCATAAAATGAAATACAATCAATACCTAAAATGATATCAAACTTGTCTATGGCTCATTCACCATGATTTATTGGAACGTTCATTCCACTATTATCAATAGGAATATTTATTTAAAACATGGTTACTTTAACACTCCCACCCAGAGTTTTCACTGAAATTTATAAATTACTTTCATTATGTGATATTCTTAATTCACTTGAAATTTTTTCAGAAATGAAATAATTTAAACATATAGAGTTTATAAAGAAATATTTATAATTCAAATACAAAAGTAATTTACCTATGAGAACTTCATTTGATAACCCAAAATCATCTGTAGATGGAGAAAATGAATTTGTTACAACTTTTGGTTTCTAATCATGATGATTTAAATCATGTTAAACTAACATTGAACATGTTTTAGCATAATGACCCAACTCATTTCAATTAAAAAATATTACCATTGAATGGATATTAGTTACCTCATTCTTTGATTCTTCATGATTTATCTCATTACATGCGTGGTCCATATGGACAAACATTTAACTTCGTTAATACTTCCATTACATCATAATATGTTCTCTAGTGTGCTTTTTACAACACTTACCACAATATGGGAAATTATTTTTCCTAAAACGATATTTCATTACTGTATTTAATCCCATTAACTTATATCCAATGTAATTCTTATATTCATTATCACTAAGAATATCATATTCTCATAACTACATATAATATTTTAAAGAACAATGAACAACCATGTCATAGATTTTAAATTACTATATAGTTGAATTTCTTCATAGATTGGGATTGAATCCTAAGTAAAATATAATAGTTTTTTGATCAGTGTCCCAAATAATTTTAGGCATATAAATATCCAATATTATGAATTTTTCTTTATATCCCAAAAAAACATTAACTATTTTCCTCAATTCTAGAAATTATTTTTCAATCCAATGTGGAACAATCCTTGGGAAATATTTTTGAATAAAAAATCATTAATTATCTCCCACTCCATTGAATCATGATAATATTTTTCTCTTGTATTCATAATGAAATACCAATATAGATTATATTCGCACTCATAATTATAAATGGAAAGAGTTACATTTTGACATTCCAAACATCCCATGACATGAAATAAATTCTCTAAATCATTGATCCATCATTAATCTACCAAAAATCCACTAAAATATGGGTGATGGTGCCTCATGAAATTATTTATCATATACATATTGAGTTATGGTTGATTGGTTTTTTCTCTAGCAAGGATACCACCACTATTAATAGCTTGTGTCAACTGATCCATCAGAACAAAAAACTATTCGGTTCCAATTTTGACCATCTTGGGATGTTAATTTGGAAGTACATTTTCTACTCGATGCCTTCCCACTGTATCTTCATTTTTTTCCGCTAAAAACCCATTATGAAGAGACCTGATTAAGATAAATCAACATGGTAATATTAAGATGCTATATAATTTTAGCTTGACCATAATGTAAAATATTTCATGGGTATACTATTATCTATATCCTAACCTATAATTTATATAAACCTACATCTAATATAAACTATAAGGAACCAATCATTAAAATTACATAATCTTAATTTTATGTCATGATTTTTACATTCATTCAATTTTAGGATCTTTTTATGTAAATAGTTTTAGAGTATTAGGTCAGAAATATTATAAATTAAAAACCTATATTACAAATTGGACACTACCGATTAATATTCATTTTACCACAATATTAAACTTTTATATCAAAACATGATTTCTTTTCCTAATAACTTTTCATGAATTTCAATTTATCCTCTTCTTTTATCTTAATCATCCTTAAAACCTATGAAAAACATTTTAAAAACATGTGATAAAAAATCCAAGTATGTTACTTTAAAATACTAAATTAATCAGTCTATTTAAAAATATAAAACCCGTGAAAAAAATTTCTTAAAAAACATTACTTTTTACCTAAAATAATGTTATCATTATTTTAAAAAATTATTTATTTTCTATGTGAAAATAAATTATTTCTATCAAATTTTATTAGAAAGAATACAACATTGATGTAGGGTCCTTAGGAAATCATCTCAGAGAACCCTTATAGATCCCTTAAATCCCTTACAAAACCCTTACAATTTGAAATAACCTTGTGACCAACTTCTAATTTAATTATGTAGAAAAATTAATCATTAACCATTCATTAGAGTGTTCTCTGTGTGTACCTATCATTTAAGCTATAACGGGCTCATTATATGCTATATGGGTGCACTAATTGTGTATAATATAAAATAACCCCAACATGAATAAAAGAATTTATCATTTGAAAAATTATTTTAAAATCATTTGAATATCCCTTTCATATATTAAAAATACCATTTTCATTAAAGATCCCATTTTCTAAAAAAATTTAGACTTTTATTTTGAAAAATAAAACATTTTCATTTCCAAAATACAAAAAATATGGAAAGGGGTTTTTTATTTAAGAAAACATGAAAGCTTTAAAAGTACACTAGAAATAAAATAAAATTCATGGCAGCATGAAAATCCATTTTCACTGTATACTTTGGACCATTCGAATTTCATATGTCAAAACATTTCATTTCAAATAAATAATAATATTTCAATTGAAAAACATTGAATCAAAGTAAAAGAGAAATATAATTAACATTAAAAATATTTTATATCGATATAAGTACATTTTCAAAATCATTTTAAAAACATTAATCGGAAAGAGACATAGATTTTAAATAAAAACATTATAAGAGGATTTATTTAGAAGAAATTTCCTTTATCAATTTGAAATAGTTTAATCACAATACCCAAGAAAAATAACATTAAAAAACATTAAATACCATGAGAGTATAAAAATACCTTATGTAACAAGTTATAGTGGCTTTATTTACACGTTAAAATATAATAAAGGTGTATAACATCAAAATAAGCCTCAATGAAAGGAAATTGAGATCCAGTCCCTTACTATGAATCAGACTTGCCACGTGTGTCTTTATGTTCCTGAATAATAATTTTATGTTAGTTATTTTATTTTAGTAAAAAAATTACTATTTATTATTAATTTAATTTCACTTATTAATATGTTATATACAATTAATTTATCAATTATGTTTATGTCAGATGTTTTAACCATATTCATCTTATGTGTCAAAAATTACATTGTTAGGGTGACTATTGTCAAATAGTTTTCTATTTAAACAACTTCATAAAAATAAAATCACATAATTATAATATTTATATATCTATTTTTATTTTAAAACATGTTTTTAAATATGATTATTAAAAATTAACAATTTTTACAATCATGGAGACGGTTGGCCATACATACACATGAGTAACATTTTCAATCTTCAATGATCCTTATGGAAATATGGTATGAAACATTTATATTTCCATAATTATAATAATATCATAAATAAAATATTATTTAATTATATATTCTTATATAAATCATTCTCATGATATGGTGATAATTAAATGAGTTGCATCGCTTTGAGGAGGTGGTAGTCTATATGTCCACGAACGACATTACCTATTTTTAGTGACTGAAAAGTCAAGGAATAAAATGATATATTATATTTAAATAATGACAAATATGTTAAAAAAATCATAAATATGTTATTTATATAACATATATTAATTATAATTACCCTTGTTACCTTCTATATAATGCATTAGTGGAAAACGAATCATATCTCTTTATGAGGCAATAGTCAACTGTACAGAAGAGAGATTTGTCATACCCCCATAAGGAATGGAATGAAAAAAAGGTATATATGATATAATTAATCCATAGGTATAATTATGTTATAAATATCATATATAAAATTTATATCTATAATCATACCCAGTCGTGATAGGTGGTAATGGAAAACATAATGGCATCATTCCGTGAGATGGCACTCCACTGTAGACATGAATGATGATTTCATAAGTCGTTTTATGGAAGAGGGAAATTATTTTGGTTATTAAATTAACATAAAAAAAGCTAGGTATATGGTAGATAATGTTTATATTATTTGTTCACAGTTTAAAAATAATTTAATGTTGTGGAGAAAGAAATAAAATAAATATTATTGTTGATGAACTTTACGTCTTCATTGGGTATCCTGGTTAGGTTTTCTCTAAAATACTTATGTTGATGGCTTTATTCCCATAATAATAATTCTTATATGGGGGGAGGGAATTTTTGAAATGATATGGGTATATCCTAAATAATTGAAATAGGTTTTAATGTGGTAATATAGGAGGGTGGGGGGCTTTTATAAGTGGGGGAGATAACACACTTGGTATTTTTTTAAAGAATTGAGTTCTACCACATTTTTCATATGTTAATCAGGTCCAAAATGGACAATTATTTAATTTTATATTTTTATTGGTGGAAATATTTCCCCAAAATAGATATAAAAAAGTTTATATGTCATTTTTACCCTTATCTTTTTTTAACCCCTTGTAAACCATTTTTTACCTTTGTAAAGGTGATTAATTTTTTTACTATTAATTTTAAAAATAATTACGCTGAAATTGTTATAAATTATAAATTATTATTATTATAAATATTTAATCTATTTTCCAGATTAAAATCATGGATGTGGACAAATTAATTTTATATTAATCCTACAGACGCAGTGAGTAAGCAGGTTTTTAAGAAGAGTACTTTTCATGTAAAAGATGATTTTATATTAACTATTTAACTAATATTAATCATTGTATAAATTAAAATTAATTTTCAATGATATATAATATAAAAATTTAATTTTAATAATTAATCATTGGTGATTATTTTAATTAACTAAAATTGATAAACATTAAGTATTTTGAAACAGATTTTAGAAAAAATCCAGTTTTAATCCAAAAAAACGTATAGTAAAAACTGAGTTATAGTTGTTTAAAAATTAATTAATTGGATCAAATTAAACTAAAAAAACTTATCTTAGTTTAAAACATATTTAAAAAATATTGGGAAATAAAAATTACTTAATTTTTAAAAAATAAAAGACATTTTACAAATAATTTGTATTTTCGCTATTCACTGAGAAATTAAGATTCTCTAAAAAATTATCAAAATTTAACCCGATGAAAAATTATATTTAATGATTTAAAAAATTAATTAATTTTTATAAAATTAAAATTCCAAAATTTATACATGAATCTTTTAAATATAAACTTATAAGAAAATAGAACACTTAAAGCAACTTTCTTTTTCGTTAAAAATTACTTAATGTTTTTTTAACAAATATAACAATCCCATTCATATAAATTAAATTTAAAATTATTTATTATATCAATAAAATGGTTCATAAAAATAAGATTATTTTTATTCATATAGTTAAAATAAAATCATAGTTTTTCTTAAAAATACACTTATTGAAAACTCTCTTTTCGTCACGTGTGAGGTTTTTGTTTGAAATTAAATTTTTCCACATCAATGAATCTAATTTTTTAAAAAATGATTTAATATTTTTAACTAAATTAATTTATCTTATCTAATGTTGTGAAATTAATTTTTGACCAATCTGAATAGTGAAAATAGTAAAAATTAACTACCACAATTAATGTAATAAATGGGTTTACCATGGGATAAAATATAATGATAAGGGATAAAATGAACAAATAACTTGTATAAAATAAATTTTATGGACATATATATACTTTCAATGTATAATGAAAAATAATACCCCATTTTGGACTGTGGTGGTAGGTAAAAACCATGGGTACATCATTTTATTTTCAAAAAATTACATGTGTGGAACTCATCTTACTTATAAAAGGCCACCCCCTCTCCTCTATTAATCACACATTAAACCCTTTTAGTTCTGACACTACTTACCGAAATCACATAAAAACTTCAATAATATCATATTATAGGCCTTATTTTTTTTCATAAATCAAACTTATAAATCTTTTTAGTACAAGTAAAAAGATGTTACCTGAAGAAGAGGTAATGTTATTCAACAATGTTTTTAATTAGTTTATTTCCTCACCTCCTTCAATTATTGAAAAACCATGATAATATAAAAAAATTATCTTAAGAATAATTATATGTTATTATGTTAATATAATTACCAATATATATATCAAATTCCCTCATAATTGAAAACAATAATGTCACTCATCTATACGGAGGACTACCGCATCACGAACTGATGTTACACATTTTCCATCAACACTTATGACAGTTGGGTATGATTATGGATATAAAGTTTTATAGGATATTAGTAAGATAATAATACCTATAGAAACATTATATAATATGTTACTTTTTCAATTTCAATTCTGTAGGGGATATGATATCGTCACTTATGTGTTTGGTGGACTACAACCTTGTGAAGCCATGTGATTGGTTTTTCAGTAAAATTTTACATGAAACATAAAATGGATACATATAATGAGTATATGTGATATAATTTAAATAATTATGATATTAATGGAATATTTATCATTCTTAATTGATAATACATGATTTTCAATTTCAAACTGATAAATGATAACATTTTTTGTGTTTGTGTACACGATCGCCTTCACGAAGTGATGTCACTCTATTTTCATCACCACACCAGATGGATGATATAAATAAGTATATTTAATGAAATAATATTTTATATATTATTTTATTATCATTATGTAAATATAAAATATTACTTACCTCATTTTCAGAATAGTCTTTGAAAAAATGTGAACGTTACTCATGCGTCTGTACGGTCTACCATCTCCATGATCGTAATTTAATTCATTTCTTAATACCATATTTTGTGATTAGACATTAAATTATAAATGATATATAAATATTATAATTATTTCATTTTTATTATTTCTTATATGTTTAAATAATTTCCCATTTGATAGTAGTTAACCTAACAATGTAATTTTGAACACATAATCTAAATAACATCAAGACATCCCAAGTAAACATAATTAATTACGTAATTTTATATGACATGATAATAAGTGAAATAAGAGGAATAATAAACTAGAAAAATATTACTATGAATTTAAATAATTAAAATAATTTTATTATTCAGGAAGATAAAAAACCTGCATGATGATTCCAAATCAAGGTGAGGGACTTAATCTCAATTTTCATTTGTTGGGGCTTATTCTGAGGTGATGAAACTATATTATTTTAAGAGGTGTATATATAGACCCTTTGAAATTTTATATCATGAGTTTTAATATTTTCATGGTATTTAATGTTTTGTTTAATTTTATTCATCCTCGGGGTGCATGATTAAAATATTTCTAAATAGATAAGGGACTTTTCTTTTAAAAATATATTTTGAGGGTTTCCTTCTAAATATCGTTTTCTTTGAATTACAATTTTTTTAAAATTATTTTAATTTTTAAATTTGAGTTTAATAAATTTAATTTTGGTCTTTCATTCAATTATTTTCAAAATGTGGAATCATTATTTTGAATCTGTGACTTTCTTTACAAACGAAAAATGGAACACTCAATTTTAACATATATAGAAAAAATAAAATTTCTACCTCTCTAACCATTTTTTTATGTGTGAAATACATTAAAATCATTCATTTTTTGAAATAAAAAACATCATTCCTTTTTGGGGAATTATTTTATTGAAAAAATAGTTTTCTAAAATGGATAGCTATTTTAATATCTAAAAATGTTTTCTTATGGGTAAAGAGAATAGTTTATATGTGTGATATTGAAAATTGAAATCTATTATGTGTTATGATTATGATATGTTTCCTGAACATTATTTTTATTTATGTGTGGTTACATTAAATGAAATGTAAATGCAGTTACGTTATGAACCAAGGTTGGTTGGTTGCGTTATATACCAAGGATGTGTGGTTATGTTAATATCGAAGGATGGGTGGGTCTATGATATCCCTCCATTACATTAGGAATGAAAGTTAACTGCATGGTAATTCCATTTTTATGAGTTTTATATATAATTATGTCCCAAGATACTTATATGATTTATCTATTCTTTCTATGGGATTTAATAATTATTTTGAGAAATTGTTTTATTTTCTTTAGGTGAAAAATAATTATTTATTCCACTCAAAGAACGTTGATATAATGGTAGAAATTTCATAGGTTTTATTTTTTTTCATTGGACAAATGTGTTTCTTAATTTTTATAAACCTTAATAATTATATTTTTCTCATTCCAAATTTTTTAAATGTTTTACTTCAGGTTTAATGATGGTTAAGGAAAATAATGATGTAATATTAAATGTTGTGATGATATTTCATGAAAATAAATAGAGTTTTATATTAAAAGGATCATTTTGAGGAAAATGGTTATTGATCAGAAGTGAACTATTTGTATTATATGGTTATTTTATGTATGATTTATGGCCAGATTATGTATGACAATATACCTAAAATGACCCACAACTAAAACAGAAATAATTCTCGAATTAATATTCAATATTATGTAATGTTTAAGGTTTTTTCCTTATAGTTGGTATCAAAGTTTAGTTTATATAAATTTAGATTTTAGGAAAATAGTAATAATATGCCCATGAAAGAACACAAGTTATTTTTATTGTTAAAAGTTAGAGAATTCAAATATCATCATGTTGCTTCATCTAAACTATGTATGTTTAAAATGGTTTTCCATAGAGGAAGCAAGATGTTGTAGACGGAAGGCAACCAGAACGAAATATCCTTCCAATTCAGTCTCCTCATATGCTATTAATTATTAAAAAAAATTATTATGATGGATCAATTGATACTATCTATAAATGGTAGTGAAATCCATGCTAGGAACAATATATATCTACCATGAGAGAATATGTAAATATTAAAACATTTGATGGGTCAAAATCAACCATAATTTAGTGGATTATATAACCATATCATATCTTATTGATGGAATAAAACCCTCTAAATTATATTTACTATAATGGGATGTTCAATTAATAAAAATGTAAGTCATGATATTTCCTATTTTCAAGGTGAAGTTGTCTAGTGGTGGTCAATGGTTAAGAATATCATATGAATGGAAGAGAGTGATACCTCAGTCTGGAATGAAGTTAAGATTATTTTCCTTGATTACTATTTTACTATGTTTTTTCAACTTATGGTATGGAAATAATTCTTGGAATTGAAACAAAAGGAGGAATAATTTTTAGTAGAATATTTTGAAAGACACACCCAATTCGCAATATATGTCCCATGATTAATCTAAGATCTTGAATGTAGGATTAATCTATTTTACTAAGGATTTAATCCAATATATAAAATGGAATTTAATTATATTAAATTCAAATGATATGAAAAATGATTTTTTTATCATAAGGTATAAATAGATTTTTTAAAATAACATGTATTTTTTGACAATAAGTAAAAGAAGAGGTCCAGTTGGTAGAAAATGAGGAAGCATTGATCTAAGAAGTATAAATAAAGGAAAAAAAGTTCTCATCGTGTATGAAATGTGGTAAATATAATCCTAAAAAAATTATTATAAACTTTTGGCAGTGCATCTGATGTGGTATGTTTGGCCATAGGGCTCACAACTTCATCGAAAATGATTAGAAAATATATTATAAGATTTTGGTGATATGTATTAGTATTAATGAGTTTTATACATATTATAAGGCATTTTCAATGTTAGTTACTTAGATTTAAAATTAGAAATATCAAAATAAAAAGGGTGTGACAAATATTTTTCTACTACTATGCTCAATTTTGTTCCATCAAATGATATGGTGACAGGTATGTTGATATTTTATTCACATTATAATAATACCATGTTTGACTCTGGACCTTCACAATAATTTATTTCTACGAAAATTTTATTTAAATTGGTAATACCAACTCATAAAATTATGATATAAGTTTTGGTGAAAACATAATGTGGAAATATTAAAGAAACAAGAATTTATAGGAATCTTCCGATTGTTATTTGTGGGATGGTCATTCTTGCAAATCTTATTGAACTAGACATAGAATAGTTTGATAACATTCTTGGTATAGATTTTCTTTTAGATTGTCATGCTAAGATATATTTAATATCTAATAAAGTTATGTTCATTTATTCCTTGTCTTTTATAACTTACTAAGAATCTATGAAATAAATTACATGTGATAGTTAAGGTTACCTAGCTAATATTATAGAAAATAAGGAATATATTAGAATTAGTGATGTTTTATTAATAAATGTGTTCATGAATGTATTTCCTGATAATTTCCTTTGTGTCATTTCAGATTGGTAGGATGACATTATTTTTAAAATAGTGTTTGATTCTATGCTTATTTTCAAAAAAAATTATCAAATGGTTCAAGTGGAACATTTATAACTAAAATCATTTAAAAGAGTTTCTATATAAAGGTTTCATTCACCCAATCACATCATGATGTGGTGCACCTATTTTATTTGTTAAAAAGTAATATTTTAATATGAGATATTTCATTAATGATAGATCCCTAAATAACATAAAATTTAGTTACATGTATCTTTTGTCTCAAGTCAATGATTTTTTATTTGTACTAGAGAGCTCGATATTTTCAGAAGGTTATACTAACTTCCATGTACCATCAGCTGAAGGTGAAGTACAATAATATTAGAAATGATTCTTTTAAAACTGGATATTGAAAATTTGAGTTTGTAGTTATGTAATTTGGGTTTTCTAAATCACCTTCAATATTTATAGATCTTATAAACAGTGTTTTTCATGAGTTATTGGCAAATTTTGTGGTTGTGTTCATTAATAATTTTTTGATATATTCTAAATTTAAAGATGAATCAGAGAGACACCTATATATACATTTTTTAACCATACAATTAAAGAAAATTTATGGTAAATTTATCAATTGAGACTTTTTTATGAAAAAAAAATTGTTTTCTTGGACATATTATTTCTAATGATTTAATAACTATTGATAATTCTAAAAAAAAATTGTTAAATAATGGAAAATACCTACAAATATCATAGAGATTCAGAGTTTTCTTGAATTGGTGGGTTATTACTAGTGGTTTGTTGAAAACAATACTTGGTTTCCTGCCTCACCGACTAAGTTAAATAATAAAGTATTTAAATTCATCTAGAAAAAATAATTTGATGATTATTTTAAAGAACAAAAAATAAGATTATTCACTGACCCAGTTTTGGCCCTTCATTCTAGAAATTGTGAATTTCTCATCTATGATGATGCTTTATTGAAAGGATTTGGTCTTTTCGGGATGCAAAATGATCAAATAATTTGTTATGCATCATATTAGCTGAAACCTCATGAGTTAAATTACACTACACATGATCTGGAAATTACTGCTATAGTTTTATATTAGAAATTTAGAGGCATCATTTTGATGGAGAAAAGTGTGAAATATGTAATCATAAAAAACGTTTGAAGTATATATTCACTCAGAAATAATTGAACATGAGACATAGAAGATAGCTGGAAATAATTAAAAATTATGATTGAAAAATTTGTTATCATACTAGAAAAAGAAAAAATTGAAGCTGATGCTTTGTGGTGGAAAACTAATACTATATTAACCATTTCACATTTGGAACATGCCACATTGGTTAATTATATGATCAAATTTTCCCTAGAATTTGGGTATGTAAGAAAATACCCATATTTTCTTTAGGATTCAGTGCAATTGACTATTTTAAGGATATTTTTGATAGATCAAAATTATGATCAACCATTATAGGAAATGGTAGAATATGTTAAAATGTGTAAGTTTACGAATTTTAATAATGATGAAGAAAGATTTTTTTGGATTTTTATAAATATTTTGTGTGTTGTGATTCCTAGATGAATATAGGGTTGTTGTGTAAAGCACACTATTCTATATTTTTCATTTATTTGATAAAATTTAAGATTTATAGATACTTTTAGGATTATTAATGGTGGGATGGAATAAAAATAGATATTGATGACTTTACAGTGAAGTTTTTTTAATTGTAATCAGGTTAAAGGAGAATGAAAATTACCAAACGAAATTATTCAACCTTTTCCAAAGTGATAGTAAAAATTGTCAAATATATCTTTGGATTTTGTCATGTGATTACCAAATACCTCCTGAGCTAAAAATTAAATATGGGTTATTTTTGGTCAATTAAATATATCGATAAATTTCATCCCCATTTGTGTTACAATGTTTTTAGAACATATTTCTTGATTTTATCTAAATGATATAGTCGGGTTAAATGGAGTTCCTCAATCCATTGTCTCTGACCCAGATCCTCGATTATCATATAATTTCTTGAAAGGACATCAAAATTCATTGGACACCAAATTATATTTTATTATATATTTTCATCTTCAATTCAATGGATAGCCTGAGTGGTTGGTTCGGAACAAGGAATATGTTCTTTTTTTAATGGATTTCCTAAGAGGTTTTGATCGACATATTTCATTGGTTGAGGTTTCTTATAATAATATTTTTCGTTCTAGTATACATATGGATAAATTTCAATTATTATATAAAATTGGTTATAAAAAAATACCTTTTGGGATGAAGTTTTAGAATAGATATTGATGGGACTAGAATTCGTAGAGGAAATGGCTAAGAATATTTAGTTTATTCAACAATATATGAGTAAGGTTCAATGAAAGTAGAAATGTTATACGGATAACTGTAAGAAATATCTTTCTTTAGAGATAGGTAATTATTATTTTAATAATATATCTTAATCGTAAAATATTATGTATTTTGGTAAGAAGATGAATCAAAGTCCAGGGTGCATTGTATAGTATCAAATCTATGATAATGTTGGATCAGTTTCCTACAGAGTGGTTTCGCCTCATATTTTTTCTTAGGTACACAATGTATTTCATGTTTCGATATTATGAACATATGTGCTGGATTCGTATAATGTTTTGAGCCCTAAAGTACTTCAGTTAGAAGAGATCCTTTCTTATTAGGAACATCCAGTTTAGATTCTTGATGGTAGAGATAAAGTGATTTGGAATTAGTTAATTCACTATGTTATGATTTTATAGAAAACCCATATGTTTTAAAAAGCAACATGGGAATCTGAAAATGATATGAGGGGATGATATCCCCCCTTGATAAACAAGTAGATAAAATTTTGAGTATAAAATTTTTAGTAGGGGGAAATAATTCAACCACATAATTAATGATAAAATAATTTATTTTCAAGTTTTTATTCGTTATAAAAATGATAAGTAATTTTTTGAAATGAAAAAAGAGAAATAATTGTTGTTACACTCTTTTATTATAAGGTTTTATATAAAATATAAATTTAAAAATTTGATAATATCAATTTAATAAAATTAATTCTATTTTTGAAATTTTTGTATCAAAATTTAATAACTGGTTATTTTTGATATTTTTCATAAAATATTGGGTTTTATATTAATTATTAAAAATATGTTCTTTTAAAAAAATTAATTTCTTTTCAATAAATTAAAAAATTTAAATTTCTTATTATGGTTAGGTTTTGATTTAGAGTGATTTTATTATATTTAATATAATTAATTACGTTTTATTCAGACTTGTATTTATTTATTTTTAAATGGATTTTTCAATATATTATTTTAAAATGCATAATGCTTCTCCATTTTAATTAATTAAAATATTAAATAATGAGATATTTTATAAGTCAAAATATTGATTATATATCAATAAATATATATTTATATTCATTAGATTATTATTATTAGACATAGAGTAATATAAAATCATTTGTTTCATGAAAAATTCTCTTCTTGAAAACCCGATTCTTCTTCGCATTTGTGGGTTTGTGTTAAAAATAAACTTTTTCTCCTATGGGAATTCAATTTTGTAGAATGGATTCATTATTTTTAATCTTATAATTTTACATTTTCTAATAATTTCAACATAGGTTTTTACATTAATGATTATTGAAATTATAAAAAATTAATTACCTAGTTAAGGTAAAAATGGGCTAACTGGTGGGTTAATCTAATATAATATTAGGTAAAATGACCTATAACCATTTCAAAAATAAATTATATGTCAATATTTTATTCTTTTATTGAATTTTTCGGATTAATAATTCATTTTCATCCTTTTTCATGTGCAAAAATGTGGGTACGCCATTTTCTTTTAAAAAACGTACATGTGTACCACTCACCTCACTTATAAATGTCCAAACACTCTCTTATAATTTTCACAAATTTAAACACTTTTTTTTTCAATGCCTACTAAAATGACTTCCTACATTCCACAATATTATACATTATTCCTTATTTTTCATAAATCCAACCTAACTATCCTTTTGGTGCAAACAAAAATAAGTTACATAAAAACGAAGTAATGTTCCTCAATAGTGTTTTTATATTGTTTCATTCCCCACATCCATAAATTAGTAATAAACCGTTATAATATAAGAATTTTTTATCTTACATATAATTAGATTTTATTATGTTATATTCATGAAATTTATCCATATCCTTTACCCTAAAATTTGAAAGGATGATATTATACGTGTGTGCGACAAACTACCGCCTCATGGTCTGATGTGACACATTCTCCATCAACACCTCTCATGACTGGATATAATGATGGATATAAAGTATTTATATGAAATTAATAACATAATTATAAATTTTTAGTCATTAAATCATACATAAATTTTGTACTTTTTACTCTGTATGGTATTTGATAACGCCTTTCGTGTGTATGGCGGAGTACCGACTCACGAAGCGATGAGATTCATTATTCACTAATACAATACATGGAAGAAAATAAGTATATATTTTAATAATATAAGTGATATAAAATAAATAATTGTGATTTTAATAAAATTAATATCATTCTAAAAATAAAAAATATCATTTTCTTTCTTACACTGAAAATGATATTGTCGTGCTTGTATGTCTGAACTACCACTTCCACGAAGCCAAGTGACTCTCTTTTCATCACCACACCACATGGATGATATATATATAGATAATTATATTAAAATAATTAAAATTTTATTTATGATATTATAATCATTATGTAAATAAAAAATAATACTTACCTTCTTTCCATAATCATCATTGATAAATTAAAATGTTACTCACATGTATGTATGACCTTCAATATTTATGATTGTAACAGAATTTATTTATTAAAAATCATTAATTATTGGACTTAAAATATTATTAATGTATAAATATGACAATTCTTTCATGATTATTCTTATTTATATGGTTAAATAATGTCTTCATTGACTATATCCATCCTACAAAAGTCATTTTTGACACATAATCCAAATATCATTTAAATATATAACATAATTTAAACTAATTATGTAATTGTATATGACATGATAAGAAGTTAAATAAAAGGTATAATAAAATTTATAATGTTCTTAAGAATGTAATTAATTAATATATATTTATTATTCAGGTATATCTAGCACATATTTGAGGATTCGGACTCAAGGTAAGGGACTTCATCTCAATATTCTTTCATTTTGGAATATTTTGATGTTATGAACTTATACTATATTACTATGAGAATATAAAAACCTTTGAAATTTAATAACCTTATATTTTCTTTTATAATTTTATTAAATTTTTTGTTTAATTTTATTCATTCATAGGTCTTATGATTCAAATATTTACAATGTGAAAATGGACTCTTCTTCAAAAAAAATTCCTTTTAATGGATTAATTATAACTATTTTTTTCTTATATGTCCATGTGTTTTAAAATTATTTTATTATGGAGATTATATTTTTATAAAGATAATTTTGATCATTATTTATTTTTTTTTCAAAATAGTGAATCTTGGTGGGGAATGTGTGCCTTTATTTACAAACGAATAAAGAACATTTTATTTTAACTAATATAGATACAAAAACTTTTTCTCTAGCATAAACATTACTTGACATTGAGAATCCTTTATAATAGGTAATTTATTATTCAAATAAGAAAACATCATTCCCATATTTTAGGTATTTTGGTATTAAAAAATGGGGTTTTGAAAGGGATGGATATTTTAAAATCTGAAATTATTTTATTATGGGCGAAGAGAATATTTTTAGAGTGTGATGTTGAAAATTTAATACATTAATGTTTCATTATTATGTTATTTTTCATAGAAATTATTTATTTTTATGGGTGGTTATGTTATAAGCCAAGAATGGGTGGTGACAATATAAACTAAGGACGGGTTGTTACATTATAAACCATGCATGGGTGGGTCCATGATATCCCTCCAATGCATTGGGTAAGGAAGTCGATTGTATAGTTATTCCATTTGAAGAGTGATATCTTTAATAATGTACCAAGATATTCATATGATTTATATATTATTTCTTTGTAATTTGATGATTTTATTTTATAAAAAAATGTTTCTGTTTTTCATGTGGAAATGATTTATTTATTTGGATGAAAGAACACTGATATAAAGGTAAACATTTCATGGGTTTTCATGTTTTCACAGGAAAATTTCCTTCATTATTTTTATATATATTATTGATAATTTGGTTTTCATTGCGCATTTTTAAAATATTTCTCATATTGTTTAAGGATGGGTAAAGGAATGGAGTATTCAAGTTTAAATTACTGATGATTTTTTTTTTGAAAAGAAGTTAGGTTTTATTTTAATAGATTCATTTTTTTAAAAAATAGATACTCATAAAAAGTGTCCACTTTTTATTATATTGTTATTTTTTGTAACAATAATGTATTAATTCTTTAAAACTATACACCCAAAAATATCAAAAAAAGTAATAGAATACATTATTGACTTAAAACTAAATATTATTTAATTTTGAATTATAAGTCCTTATATCTCGCACCGTATGAGAATTATTATTTATAATGATTACTTTAAATATTTTTTAAATGGGTATCATAATTATTTTAATTCTTTTTTGTTTTTATAATAAAAGGAAATATTCATATATTTTTCAAAAGTAAAATTTTTTTCATATGGAATTTTATATTTTAAAATTGTTTTAGTGCAATGTGTTTTTAATAATGAATATTTCTGTGTATCTGAAATCACATTTTGTTTATAAAATTTTTATTCTAAAAATACCTTTTTACTTTTAAAGGGTGATCATTAAAATATTTTATCATGGTCAATGTGTATCAATAAACTGAAAAAGTTTTTGTGAGTTTTCAAGAATTTCAAAAAAGGATTTCTCATTTTTTCCCTTTGTTATATATCTATAAACTCAAAGGGTTTTTTATCTATGAACTAATTCTTTAAAGTTCCATATTTTTCAGTAGGGATATATTTTTATTCCACCATCCGTATTCTTTCCCTTGATGACTTATATAAATTTTTAGGAAAATTTTCATAAAATCTGTCTTTTCTATTTCCTAATTAAGTGATATTTTATGTATAAATGTTTTCATATTCTGATGGAACACAAATATAAAGAACCATATTTTTATAATTTTTTGATCTTATATAGTCATATAATTTATTGGTAAATTTTATATCTCATAATATCAAAAGGCTATATTAGAGGATTATTCAAAACAAAATGGTACACAATGTTATTATCCCGATAATATTGGTACTTGAGAGGATTGTGCAAGTCCTTATTGTATACAGTAGAATTATCCCATTCCTTATAAAGGTACATGGGTGGTAAGGCCAGTAATAAGGATACATGGGCGATAAACCTAGTCCTTAGAAGTTCCATAGGTCGTTATCCAATGCCTGCTAATTCTATGGTGGGTAGCCTTGACATGTGATTTAAATTATTATGATTATGGAACACACTAATCTCAAAATCTTATGATTATTCTATGCTCTATTGTTTTTACTTATTATCTAATGGTCACATACTCTTTTCCTATAAATATGTTTATTCATATGATATTACATGTAATTATATAATGAAGTTTGGAAAACTCATATTATTATATATTCTTTTTAATAATATATTTATATCTTAATCATGTTTTATCATGTTCTTATCATTTAACCATTGATGGCATATTGATATGTTTTCCCCTATGGAACATCTGACCTCACCCCTTTATTATGTTTCTATTACCCATGTTATAAAGGTGATTACAACATATAAGGAGTCTATAATGGAGTCTAGTGTGGTTAAATTTTGGATAAATGTTCACTAATATTGAAAAATATATTTCCTATCCAATATATCTTCATATATACTAAAACATTAATTATTGGAATTTTTTATTATTTTTAGATTTAATGTTTAACATATGTCAATGTAATAAAATAAGGGTTTATATCACTTTGTATCAAAGCCAGTGTTTAAATAATTCATTTTTTGCACTGGATCGATGAGATTTGGAATTAGATATATTAGTTGGTAATAGAGAAGAGATTAGTTATTTAAAAAAACTACATATTTTTTTGAATGATTTCTTTTTGAAATTGGATGATTACTTTATTTACAACCATATGTATTATTATAAATATAGAATAATATCACGGAATTATGTTATTTTTTTTATTATGAAGATTTATTAGAAATAATATCCTTATTGGGATATTGGAAAGATGATGCAGCTATAGAATAGATGTAACTAGGGATAATCACCCTAAAAAATATTTTTGAGAATCAAATCGTCCATTACTTAGTGTACGAGGAGTGAGATGAAGGTTGAACACCTGCATAAAAACTCTCAGGGTATATGGTTTGGTCTATTGTATATTTTTTAAAAATCATTATTAATGATTTAAATATATTTCAATTCTAGCATGGGTAAAATAAGGAAACATGATATGAGAATAACCATAGAAAATTTAAGTTAAACTAATAGACTGATATATTGATCTAATTATATCATATTTAAACTAAATGTATCATAGGTTTAAATTAAGGTTCCATTGGTGATGAAATATTATGATTGATCTTTCATATTCATATGAACTTTTACACTTATTTTATTTTATATTATCATAACCATTGGGGTTTATGAGTTTTGTTGGAAATATGATCATGAAAATGATGTTGTGAAGGGAATGTCTCTAGAAACTCCTAAAGATACTTATTTTATAAAAAAATATTATTTACAAAAAATATAGTAATATTTATATCCTATTAGAAATTATTTATTGACTCATGTATATATTTTATATTTTAAAGACCTCGATCCTAGTAGTCTAGAGTTGGTTCATTTCTTAATTACATTGGTACTATGAAGAAGAATTTGTATCCCAAAGGACAGAATAGTTTAGTGGATCTAGAAAACTAGATACATAAATAAGTTTTACATTATAAATTAAATGTAACAGTACATATATACATCGTTTGAAACACCCACGAACTCTTAGATAATCTCTAAATGTCATTCATAATATAAATCGTCAAATCATGGTGAAAAAAAAAACATAATAAAGGGTTGAGATAATATGCTTAGTTAGGGTAAGTATTATAGATAAATCTCTGATAAACATAAACAATAAGGTGTGATGAATAACTAAAAACACATTCCAATAAAATATAATCTTGAGAAGAACATGGAAGGAATAAAAACTAATTAAATAATTCCATAAAGAATTACATGAGATGGAAATATAAACATGGATATTATAATAGTAGAAAATCACATGGACTATGAATTACATGTATCATAATGAGGGAATTCAAAATTTTGGACATCTGAAACATACCATCTAGGTCTCATCAAAAACACTTGAAAAAAAATGGTTAAGGCCTTAACAAAATCCATATCTAAAAATAAATGGGAAAGCAATTGGCTAAGTCCATATCTGGTTTGTCCCATGATACCTAACGATAAATAAAGGGGATATAAAGGTCCCCATACAACCCTTAATAATTCTAATACATATCCTTCATATGAATGGAGTGAAACATGGACAATATGAAAAAAACATACCCCAATCAGTTAACATAGTCACTCATTATTCTGAGTAATATGGTGAATGGTATCAAGATATAACATCCATAGTTAAACAAGTCATGAACCATTTAATAAAATATGGTCCCTGATATAATAAAATATCAATCCCAATTAAGAATAATATTCAATAATTGTTTATTAAGTATATGAAAATACCCTAATAAAATCTTTGATAAATTCTTGATATGAATACACTTTTAACATTAGAAAGAATAGTTCTTTTGGAATATCTTTTTTATCTTTCATAAAATCAGATTGCAACATGTATATCACAAAAAGGAAAAGGGAGGGACCAAAAAATTATATTTTAGGCAAAACATATTTCCAAATAATGTGAAAACATGTAAAATTTCCTTTAAGAAACATTAAAAATGAGCTTCTTTTGGGATGTTTGAGAGAAAATACTAAAGAGTCTTTACAACAAAAAATGAATAATTTTTGTATCAACCCAGAAATGAAAAAGGATGGTTTTTCAGGATAAAATTACTTATTTTATAATAACAAATTGGCTTAAAACAGATTATGGACATCACTATAAAATGGGTAAGAAACCCAGATGTTCCCTTAAATCGGGCTTGCTTATCAGGAAGAGTTGATAAGGGAACCTTTTAAAATCATGTATTTACCTTAAAGGAAGGATTACATAATATAAATACATGATTTTGAAACACATAATCTTAAATTATAATACATATATATAAATAAATAATAGTTACATTGGGGTAAAGAGAGTTAAAGCGTAACCCAAATAAAAAAATGGAGGTTCCGGGAGAATCACTTACCATATGTCTAAAAGTGTTCTACAGTTTCACCTAATTTCCAAGATAATGAAATTTTATTCATTAATAATTTAATTCATTACCCTTTAAAAATATATTTTATTCTTACTAATTTCATTTATGGATTTTTGGATGAGTTATATTATTCAATTTATTGGTTTCGAAGTGTTTGTTTTCTTGATTTTCATGATTAGTTCACTTCTATACATCGACTAAATATCATGTGAAATGGGAATAGTAATCCATAATTAAAATTATATTTTATTAATGAAATTACAGTAGATATAATGGTCTTATATAACATTTTTTTCTATATATTAGGATGATCCATTAGATAGAGCATTAATAATAACCATTTGGATTATTTTGGAGTTTTTTTTATCATCAAGCACATGTTTTATGTTTTCAATTAATATTATATATATATATTTTTTAATGAACACTAAATAAGTTTTAATATATATATTATAATATTTATTAACCATAAAAATGGTTTCATGGCCTGACTTGAAGGAATAATTGAAAAATTAAAACTCACCATCCACGAAGGTGATAAATCGGCACCTCATGGACAATGTTTTCATTTTTATAATAAACAGATATGAGAATAGGATTTTTGATGGATTATTACATTAAAATAATAACATTACATTATATATATGATACTAGAATTATTATTCTACCCATAAGGGAATGTTATGATAGAAAAATAAAATAAATGAAATTGAATGGAAACTTAAAGAAAATAAGAGGATTATTACCACTTGAATTCACATCCTTGAGAACCTACTTAAGGAAATTAGATTTGGTATTTTGTTGAGACAAAAGGATCCTATATTTGTGGAAGAGTCTTGGAAGATGTATTGGGATGAAATTCTAAATGATTCAAGACTTTGGAGGTGGGATGAGAATATGTGGTGAGGGGTGGTATTTATAGTGGATGAGAGGGGTGTTTCTTTATTATTTTAATAATTAGTTTGTTATTTTGGCTCAAGACTATCAATATTTTGAACATTATCACTATATATATTAAAATAATTGAGCATATTTCGACATTATGGGCTTAGATCATACATACAAAAACTATTACTCAACAATTCATGTATTTGTTAAATACAGTAAATTATCGTATTTAACTATTCAGAAAAAAATTCAACTATTTTAGAAAAATACCAAAAAATTTACCTAACAATTTTTTGACCATTAAATTTAAAAAATGAGCACAATTTTATGAAAATAATTGTCTAAATATGATAAATATAATTTTTAATTAAAATATTCACTTACTCAATAAATATTGATATTGAAATTATAACTACTTTTATAACACTTTGAAAAATTAATTAAGGTCTCATAAAATTATTATATAATCATAAAAAATATATTAATTAATGTAAATATTTTAAAAAAATAGATATTATTTTAAATCAATATATTAATTATAAAATTGTAAATAAAAATATTTGTTTCACAACAATACCAACACATAAATTATCATTAAAGAAACATTTATTAACTTATTACTTGATGTAAATATACCGTATTTTTCTTTATAAGATACCAAAATTTAATTTTTACTTTAATAAGTGAAGTTATTATTCTGTTAGTCATATAAATATTTCAAATGTCATATAACTATTCCAATTATCATATTTGATTATATACTATTGTTTTAAACTAAGTGTGGCATGAAGAATAAACTGTACCAGATTCTAAATTTTGAAAGAAACATACCGTAAGATCTTAGGGCGGTACATTCTCTCCTCCTAAAAAACTTTCCTTCAAATTTCTAGACTGTCACCTCAAAATGTATTTGGGATGTTCTTCATCATTATTTCTTTTGGTTCCCACATCACCTCTTCAATTTTATTATTTTTCCAAAGTACCATTACTAGTTGAATCGTTTCATTCCTCCACACGTATTCTTTAGTGTCCAAAATCTTGATAGGCTCTTCATAGTAATATAAATTAGGTTCTAATTATATTCCTTAAGAAGTGAGTACATGTTTTGGGTCTTTCAACTACTTCCTTAACAATGATATGTGGAACATATTGCGTACTTTGGAATGGAAAGGTGGCATTTCCAAATGATAATCCACATATCCATTTATCTCTAGGACTTCAAAAGCTCCAATATAAATGGGGCTCAGTTTCTATTTCATTCCAAATCATATAACAACCTTCCATACTAAGACATTAAATAAAACAAGATCTCTGACATGAAATTAAAAATCCTTCCTTCGATTATTATCATAGATATATTTCTGACTTTGAGCTTCTTTGATATTCATTTGAATATTAATTACCTCTGTTACTATTTACTCCTCAAGTTCTAGTCCTATAATATTCATTTTACCAACTTCATCCTAACAAGTTGGTGTTTGACTTCTATTTTCTTACAATTATTCACGTGGTTCCATTTTAATACTTTAGTGGATGTAAAACTCTACCAAAGGTATATACTGTTACCACATACATTGAATGTAATGTGAGAATGATGCCAATATGTTTTATAATGTTTTAATGGACCTTTCAGACTACCTTATAGTTTGAGTTTGATAATCAGTACTCAAATAAATCTTAGTATACAAATATTTTGGAATACTTCTTCTAGAATTTTGATATAAATCGTTTATCGTGGTCAAAAAAATTTAAATAGGTTCTCCATGAAGTATTACATCTTTATTAATATACATCCGTATAAGCTACTCCAGTAGAAAATTATTTCTTATAGCGAGGAAATTTACTTATTTGGTAAGTCGTTCAACAATTACCTATATTGAATCATTCTTTCATGGAGTTTTTTATAATGTAGTTTAAAAATGCATAGTAGTATCATCCAATTTCCAAGTAGTAATAGTCAATTGTTTCATAAATCATATAGGACATTTTCTATTAGCCTTCACCTATTTACATACTAAACAACGTGATATATAATAATCAATTTCATACATTATACTATCCCACCATAAATTTTCCTTCAAATATTTATGAATTACAGTGGTACAATGGTGTATAGAGAAATTCAAGCTATGGTAATCATCCAATAACTCCATTTTTAGTGTGGGTATAGAGGGAACACAAAGCCTCTTCCAAAATATCAGAATTATATATTCATAAACAATGAATATCAACTTCCCATCATTCATAGCTATAATTATCCACTAAAAATTATCTTCATCAGACTGAGAACATTTTGATCCTTTCTAGTTAATATGTTTGGTCCAAAAATTGAAAATGTAATGATGTTCCACCTTCCTTGATAATTTCCATATCTATATTTTCAAGATCAATGTACATAAGATCCATTTCAATCTTCATTTGTTTTATATTTCCAGGATCCTTCCCTCTCATTGCTTCTTATACATTATTTTCCTTCCCTGGGTGATAGTGTATTGAACAATCATAATACTTGATTAGTTCAAGCCATCACATTTTCCTCATATTGTGTTCTTCCTTAGAAAATATATATTTCAAACTCTTGTGATTCATATATATCTCACAAATTAAACAATAAAGATAGTTTCTCTATATCATTGGGTAAAATATTCAAGTTGTTAACTCAAGATCATTAGTTGGATTGTTCTGTTCATAATTTTTATCTTCCTTGATTCATAAGAAATAACTCTATCAATCTGCATAAGGACATTGCCATGTTGATTCTTTGATGCATCACTGTAAATCTCAAATCCACCATTTCCTGATGGTATAGTCATGATTAAAGAATTATCTAATCTATTATTCAATTATTCAAAGTTGTCTTCACATTACTTTTTTCAAATAAAAATAAACCCTTTATGAGTAATCATGGTAAATAGGTTAGCTAATTTCAAAAATTCTGGAAAAAAAGTCGATAGTAACCTACTAAGCTGATGAAACTACGTAACACAATTATTTTAATTGTCGTTGCCCATTCCGGAACAACCTTTATCGTCACATGATCAACACATATTAGAGATAATATGGCTATGAAAAGAAACTGTTTGAAGCCAGAATTAACACTTTCTAAGCTTCCAATATAACTCTTTTCTTATAAGATTCAACATAAAAATTTCTAAGTGGTTCTCATGGTCTTCCTAGATTTTGGAATATATGAATAAATTACTAATAAATACCAAAAACATTCATCAAGATATTCTTTATGCATTTATTTCATTATATCCCTAAAAATAAGGGGCACTTCAATCAGTCAAAATGACATTATGGTAAACTCATTGTGTCCATACCTATATCAGAATACTTTCCTAGGAATATCTTCCTTCCCTAGACACAATTGATGATTTCAAAATCTATGTTCAATCATCAAATAATATTGAGATCTGTGAAGTTGATCAAATAAATCATCAATGTGAGCCATATGGTACTTGTTCTTTATTATTTTAGCATTGATTTCACTATATTTGATGCACAACCTCATAGATTTATCTTTCTTCGTCAAAAAGAGATCTTTTTATCCCCATGGAGATACACTAGAGTGAATTAATACCTTATTACTTAACTCTTCTACGTGTTTCTTCAGCTTCACTAATTCTAGAGTTGTTGTTCTATAAGAATTCTTTAATATTGTCCTTTCATAAGGGATTAAATCAATAGAATACTCAACTTCCAGCTCTGGAGGATGTACAGGTAAATCCTCTGAAAATACATCAATATATTCTTGTACAGTAGACACATCTAGAATTTGAATATTTCCTTCCTCATCCATATTTCTTGTTTTCTCATCATCCCTAATAATTTCATTTACAATATATAATAGAGGTGGATCTAGATGTGTATCGAATGATAATGTATCCCCTATAAATATGATAATTTCCATACCTACATCGATAATCATAATTTTCTTCACATTGTAATAAATTTTAGAATTATATCTAGAAATGTTGTTTATAAGGTTTATATCTAAATCAAACATAGGTTTGATGATAAAATCATCAATTAGATCACATTTCTATGTCGTAATAGGAATGACTCGATGTATCTTTTATACAATAAGTTTTCCACAAGGAGTATTTACTAACAACTCTATTGTTATATTGAATTGAAAATATCTAATTTTTAATAGAAACTATGAATATATAAAGGAATTCAATAATCCAAAGTCAAATAAATCTTTAGCTATATTTGTGGAGATGAAGAATGTACCTACCACCATATTATTAATGACTTCATCCTCAGATGTACTAATCGCATAATCTTGTCTTGGATCCCATGGCCTTTTTTGAGGAATAGATAATAATTTATATAGCATCCCATATCCCTACAATTTTATCATTCATCGTTGGTGGATTATTTATTTTCCTTGAAATCATGATCACGATGTATTTTTTCCCACACATGTAGAAAAAAATTCTATTTATGTAGGAACCAATGTTCTTCCTTCCATAAGTATCGCACCTTGGATAATTCCCTTTTTTTTATTCTTCCCTTTATCATTAATATAAATATTTCCATAAAAGATATTTTTTCTGTACCAACATTTAAATGTTATTTTTAAATACTCTTTGGCTTTGATTGAATTTATTGAGTCAATCATTAATATTCTAGAGGTAAATTTTGGTGATACCATTTGGAAATGTTTTGAAATTAAATTTTCTTCATATGGGTTCTTTATGATTTAATGAGTGATTATTTTCAATTGGAAGTATATGTACGGATGATTGGTTTTTAGGGTCTTATATCTCCCTCCACTACATCGGTTAATGTTTTATATCTCATGATATGATGATTTTTTTCTAGTTACAATTACTATAAATCTATTCTGATATAGTTATATGTGGATATAATTACAGTTAAACTATGATAATAAGGTTTTGAATGGGTATTATCTTGGTTTATCTATGATCATATGGTTATTTGTGATTATAATTGTGGTTAAGCTATGCTCACATGTTTTGGGTGTTGGTATAATTATGGTTAAGTTAATCTTAAAGGGTTTTATGTGGGTATAATTGTGGTTAATCTATGCTCACAAGGTTGTAATGGGGTATAATCAATATTAATCTATTCTATGAAGGATTTCTGTGGGTATAATTGCAGTTAAACTATGATCAAAAATTTTTAATGGACAAAATTTTGGTTAATATATTTTCATAATGATATATTTTTCTTATTCTTATGTTTACACCACACTCATATGCATATTTTTATTCCTATATTATCATCTCATAGATCATGTTTATTGAATAATGTTACCATACTATTATATTCATATAATATATTATCTTAAGCCTTATTTTATGGATCATGATTTATGATCTATTCTTTATTGGGTCTAATTTTCTTAGGTATATTGATTATACTCATTTTCTCATTTTCTTCTCACTCATTATCCTTGATTGTTATCAATTATGTGTTACACTTATTGAGCATCTCAGGTCACCCCTTTCATATGTTTCTATACCCAATGACATGGATATGAGTGTAACTTATGAGAAGACTATAAATGAGTCTAGTGTTGTTCAATTATGTTCAAATTTTCACAAGAATCATAAAATTAGTTTCTTATGTAGTTAGTCCTCAATGACACTGAAACATCTATTTTTGGGATTTTGAGATTATTCTGTGAGAAGTGATTCTTAAATTTGGGAAATTATGTAAAATAAATATAGGTTTATCTTAGGTTGTTATACTTTTCCTCACAACCAAATACTAAGAATATATATTTATTTGTTCTCAAGTACTTAAGGATATTCTTTATTCCAACCTAATGAATTTATTTGGTATTTGATTGGTATCTACTTAGAATACATAATATATAAGATAATCTAATCAAGTACATAAAATATAATACATGATTTATATAATAGTTGAATCATATCAAATATTACTCAAGTATTAAACTTATTTAAATATTTAATAACATTATTCCATTGAAAAAAAATTCCATGCAATGTTGATAAAGAATCATTTTTAGATTTTTCTATATTAATACTTTTTGACACTTTAACTAGACCAAGGTTAATCATTTTTTAGATATATCTCTATAGATATTTATATCTAGTATTTAAATTTCTTTATTAAGATGTTTTCTAGAGAATATATTTCATAACCAATATCTAAATATAATTTTGGGATTACATTTTTATTCAGAAGTATGTTATCAAAATACAACACCAGATATAAAATTATACTCCCACTAACCTATTTATTTAGTCAAGGTTTATACTCAATTTTATACAATAAAAACCATTAATAGTTTTCTCAAAATTAATATTACAAGGATAAGAATCTTACTTAAACTCGTAAATGGATCATTATAGTTGGGAAATATTAACATAATTTCATGGATCTTCAAAGGCTTTTGGTTATATCATATATAAATCATTTAATACATTTACAAATAAGGAAGGTGGTTTTAATATCCATTACCATATCTCATAGTCATAATATGTTATTATGGATAAAAGGATATGAATTGATTTTATTATATCTGTAAAAAAAGTTTATTTATAGTTAATACCATGAATTTTTTAAAACTATTAGCTACAAATTGATAATTATAGATAGGAACACTACCATCTATTTAATCATTCTTTAAAAAGACTCACTAATTCCAAATTGGATTGTCCCCATTTTGTAGATATGTTGTGTTCTAAAAAAATTTGTCTATATGGAATCAATTTTAGATTCTATTGCTTTTAACTATTTTTTAGAGTTAGAAATTAAGATGGACTCTCGATAATATGTTATATCATCTTCTAGGACAATTCCATCATCGTAAATAAAAATTAAAAAATATATATCACTTAGGTTCTTGGTGAAAATTAACTGATGTAATTAGGTTTTATTTATAGAAATTCAATTCATTTCCTATAACCATTTTTGTTTCTAACTCATCTGTATCAAGAATAACATAGTATTATTGGTTAGGAACATCATCATGTTAAAATTTTATCCCATTGATTATTATGGAAATAAATTCAATTTATATAAAATGAAATATATCAAACAAAAAACACTTCACATAATGATAGATTATAAAACATATTAACCCACAGTAAATTTTGGATAACCAATAAATCGAAATTTATTTGATTTTGGTTCAGGTTTAGTTGAAGTAATAAATCATAAGGATGGGTTTCTAAGGATTGATTAACACTTAATCAAGTTAGAAGAAACATTTACAAACCCTTTAACCAAACATCTACTATATATTAAAAACAAATCCATTCCATATATATAATTAAGAACTATGTGCCATTAGTTGAATAACATAACTACTAATATGTTCAT
Source organism: Viscum album (assembly GCA_963277665.1). NCBI lineage: Eukaryota > Viridiplantae > Streptophyta > Magnoliopsida > Santalales > Viscaceae > Viscum > Viscum album. The sequence continues at coordinate 73,538,805 of OY728142.1, forward strand.
CACAATGGTTTGATAATGATCTCTTACATGCACTTGAAGAAATCCCTCCTCTATAGTGTACCCACATGCTAACATGAATCATCAAAAAATAAAGTGGGATTCTTCTCACAACCATGGTATTCTATTATTACACTTAGGAAGAGGGTGTGGGATAAGGGGATCTTAGGATAATTGGAAAAGGTTTAGGCATGGTTTGGATCTAACAAAACATGTCCATCAGCCTCCTTTATATAATTTCCCATGGAAACTACCCAAGATACTGTACATTTAATCATGTTTTATATAACAAATGATTAAATTGAATATAGTTACAGTAATTTGTAACCCTTTTATACATGAACTTACCACTTAAGTGTATTGATTCTCCATTTGTTAAGTATAAATTACATGGAAACTATTCAAATATTAATTGCTTAATATTTGACTAAAAATAGTTTGTTATGACCATGATTTATGATACACCCTTAATAAATAATAAGATATTAATTTTTTTAATTATATCATACCGTAGAATATAACCATAAATAAATAATTTGTAAATTGATTTAAGGAATATCTCCTTTAATCTCCCACTTGAACTAAATCCATATTGAATTTGTTCCATTTAAACATGTGATGTATGTATAGTAAATTTTCAAAACATTTTCAAAACATTTTTTTTTATTTTTATAAAACACTTTTGGGAATTTATCTTCAACCTCACCTTGTATCACATTATATGAAATACATGTCACGACCTATCCCCTGGGGTCTGTGTCGTGACTACCCCAAGCCCTTCTTCCATATGCTAGGGGTTGGCGACTAGCGCCAAAGGCATATTCCCTATAACTGGGAAGGCATTTCATTTATATCCTGTAAGAACAGGCAAACAAGCACAGAGCAGGATACCAACTCAAGTAAATTGAATAGTAGTCAGAGTAAGTGCAGTAAGTAAAAAAGGGCCAGAATACAAGCCCAACTGGAAAGTATAAGGAAAACAAGAAAGTATAAGACAACTAATATGAGAAAATAAACTATTGTATTGTCCACCACATATGGGTAAAGAGAATAGTTTATATGTGTGATATTGAAAATTGAAATCTATTATGTGTTATGATTATGATATGTTTCCTGAACATTATTTTTATTTATGTGTGGTTACATTAAATGAAAAGTAAATGCAGTTACGTTATGAACCAAGGTTGGTTGGTTGCGTTATATACCAAGGATGTGTGGTTATGTTAATATCGAAGGATGGATGGGTCTATGATATCCCTCCATTACATTAGGAATGAAAGTTAACTGCATGGTAATTCCATTTTTATGAGTTTTATATATAATTATGTCCCAAGATACTTATATGATTTATCTATTCTTTCTATGGGATTTAATAATTATTTTGAGAAATTGTTTTATTTTCTTTAGGTGAAAAATAATTATTTATTCCACTCAAAGAACGTTGATATAATGGTAGAAATTTCATAGGTTTTATTTTTTTTCATTGGACAAATGTGTTTCTTAATTTTTATAAACCTTAATAATTATATTTTTCTCATTCCAAATTTTTTAAATGTTTTACTTCAGGTTTAATGATGGTTAAGGAAAATAATGATGTAATATTAAATGTTGTGATGATATTTCATGAAAATAAATAGAGTTTTATATTAAAAGGATCATTTTGAGGAAAATGGTTATTGATCAGAAGTGAACTATTTGTATTATATGGTTATTTTATGTATGATTTATGGCCAGATTATGTATGACTATATACCTAAAATGACCCACAACTAAAACAGAAATAATTCTCGAATTAATATTCAATATTATGTAATGTTTAAGGTTTTTTCCTTATAGTTGGTATCAAAGTTTAGTTTAGATAAATTTAGATTTTAGGAAAATAGTAATAATATGCCCATGAAAGAACACAAGTTATTTTTATTGTTAAAAGTTAGAGAATTCAAATATCATCATGTTGCTTCATCTAAACTATGTATGTTTAAAATGGTTTTCCATAGAGGAAGCAAGATGTTGTAGACGGAAGGCAACCAGAACGAAATATCCTTCCAATTCAGTCTCCTCATATGCTATTAATTATTAAAAAAAAATTATTATGATGGATCAATTGATACTATCTATAAATGGTAGTGAAATCCATGCTAGGAACAATATATATCTACCATGAGAGAATATGTAAATATTAAAACATTTGATGGGTCAAAATCAACCATAATTTAGTGGATTATATAACCATATCATATCTTATTGATGGAATAAAACCCTCTAAATTATATTTACTATAATGGGATGTTCAATTAATAAAAATGTAAGTCATGATATTTCCTATTTTCAAGGTGAAGTTGTCTAGTGGTGGTCAATGGTTAAGAATATCATATGAATGGAAGAGAGTGATACCTCAGTCTGGAATGAATTTAAGATTATTTTCCTTGATTACTATTTTACTATGTTTTTTCAACTTATGGTATGGAAATAATTCTTGGAATTGAAACAAAAGGAGGAATAATTTTTAGTAGAATATTTTGAAAGACACACCCAATTCGCAATATATGTCCCATGATTAATCTAAGATCTTGAATGTAGGATTAATCTATTTTACTAAGGATTTAATCCAATATATAAAATGGAATTTAATTATATTAAATTCAAATGATATGAAAAATGATTTTTTTATCATAAGGTATAAATAGATTTTTTAAAATAACATGTATTTTTTGACAACAAGTAAAAGAAGAGGTCCAGTTGGTAGAAAATGAGGAAGCATTGATCTAAGAAGTATAAATAAAGGAAAAAAAGTTCTCATCGTGTATGAAATGTGGTAAATATAATCCTAAAAAATTTATTATAAACTTTTGGCAGTGCATCTGATGTGGTATGTTTGGCCATAGGGCTCACAACTTCATCGAAAATGATTAGAAAATATATTATAAGATTTTGGTGATATGTATTAGTATTAATGAGTTTTATACTTATTATAAGGCATTTTCAATGTTAGTTACTTAGATTTAAAATTAGAAATATCAAAATAAAAAGGGTGTGACAAATATTTTTCTACTACTATGCTCAATTTTGTTCCATCAAATGATATGGTGACAGGTATGTTGATATTTTATTCACATTATAATAATACCATGTTTGACTCTGGACCTTCACAATAATTTATTTCTACGAAAATTTTATTTAAATTGGTAATACCAACTCATAAAATTATGATATAAGTTTTGGTGAAAACATAATGTGGAAATATTAAAGAAACAAGAATTTATAGGAATCTTCCGATTGTTATCTGTGGGATGGTCATTCTTGCAAATCTTATTGAACTAGACATAGAATAGTTTGATAACATTCTTGGTATAGATTTTCTTTTAGATTGTCATGCTAAGATATATTTAATATCTAATAAAGTTATGTTCATTTATTCCTTGTCTTTTATAACTTACTAAGAATCTATGAAATAAATTACATGTGATAGTTAAGGTTACCTAGCTAATATTATAGAAAATAAGGAATATATTAGAATTAGTGATGTTTTATTAATAAATGTGTTCATGAATGTATTTCCTGGTAATTTCCTTTGTGTCATTTCAGATTGGTAGGATGACATTATTTTTAAAATAGTGTTTGATTCTATGCTTATTTTCAAAAAAAATTATCAAATGGTTCAAGTGGAACATTTATAACTAAAATCATTTAAAAGAGTTTCTATATAAAGGTTTCATTCACCCAATCACATCATGATGTGGTGCACCTATTTTATTTGTTAAAAAGTAATATTTTAATATGAGATATTTCATTAATGATAGATCCCTAAATAACATAAAATTTAGTTACATGTATCTTTTGTCTCAAGTCAATGATTTTTTATTTGTACTAGAGAGCTCGATATTTTCAGAAGGTTATACTAGCTTCCATGTACCATCAGCTGAAGGTGAAGTACAATAATATTAGAAATGATTCTTTTAAAACTGGATATTGAAAATTTGAGTTTGTAGTTATGTAATTTGGGTTTTCTAAATCACCTTCAATATTTATAGATCTTATAAACAGTGTTTTTCATGAGTTATTGGCAAATTTTGTGGTTGTGTTCATTAATAATTTTTTGATATATTCTAAATTTAAAGATGAATCAGAGAGACACCTATATATACATTTTTTAACCATACAATTAAAGAAATTTATGGTAAATTTATCAATTGAGACTTTTTTATGAAAAAAAAAATTGTTTTCTTGGACATATTATTTCTAATGATTTAATAACTATTGATAATTCTAAAAAAAAATTGTTAAATAATGGAAAATACCTACAAATATCATAGAGATTCAGAGTTTTCTTGAATTGGTGGGTTATTACTAGTGGTTTGTTGAAAACAATACTTGGTTTCCTGCCTCACCGACTAAGTTAAATAATAAAGTATTTAAATTCATCTAGAAAAAATAATTTGATGATTATTTTAAAGAACAAAAAATAAGATTATTCACTGACCCAGTTTTGGCCCTTCATTCTAGAAATTGTGAATTTCTCATCTATGATGATGCTTTATTGAAAGGATTTGGTCTTTTCGGGATGCAAAATGATCAAATAATTTGTTATGCATCATATTAGCTGAAACCTCATGAGTTAAATTACACTACACATGATCTGGAAATTACTGCTATAGTTTTATATTAGAAATTTAGAGGCATCATTTTGATGGAGAAAAGTGTGAAATATGTAATCATAAAAAACGTTTGAAGTATATATTCACTCAGAAATAATTGAACATGAGACATAGAAGATAGCTGGAAATAATTAAAAATTATGATTGAAAAATTTGTTATCATACTAGAAAAAGAAAAAATTGAAGCTGATGCTTTGTGGTGGAAAACTAATACTATATTAACCATTTCACATTTGGAACATGCCACATTGGTTAATTATATGATCAAATTTTCCCTAGAATTTGGGTATGTAAGAAAATACCCATATTTTCTTTAGGATTCAGTGCAATTGACTATTTTAAGGATATTTTTGATAGATCAAAATTATGATCAACCATTATAGGAAATGGTAGAATATGTTAAAATGTGTAAGTTTACGAATTTTAATAATGATGAAGAAAGATTTTTTTGGATTTTTATAAATATTTTGTGTGTTGTGATTCCTAGATGAATATAGGGTTGTTGTGTAAAGCACACTATTCTATATTTTTCATTTATTTGATAAAATTTAAGATTTATAGATACTTTTAGGATTACTAATGGTGGGATGGAATAAAAATAGATATTGATGACTATACAGTGAAGTTTTTTTAATTGTAATCAGGTTAAAGGAGAATGAAAATTACCAAATGAAATTATTCAACCTTTTCCAAAGTGATAGTAAAAATTGTCAAATATATCTTTGGATTTTGTCATGTGATTACCAAATACCTCCTGAGCTAAAAATTAAATATGGGTTATTTTTGGTCAATTAAATATATCGATAAATTTCATCCCCATTTGTGTTACAATGTTTTTAGAACATATTTCTTGATTTTATCTAAATGATATAGTCGGGTTAAATGGAGTTCCTCAATCCATTGTCTCTGACCCAGATCCTCGATTATCATATAATTTCTTGAAAGGACATCAAAATTCATTGGACACCAAATTATATTTTATTATATATTTTCATCTTCAATTCAATGGATAGCCTGAGTGGTTGGTTCGGAACAAGGAATATGTTCTTTTTTTAATGGATTTCCTAAGAGGTTTTGATCGACATATTTCATTGGTTGAGGTTTCTTATAATAATATTTTTCGTTCTAGTATACATATGGATAAATTTCAATTATTATATAAAATTGGTTATAAAAAAATACCTTTTGGGATGAAGTTTTAGAATAGATATTGATGGGACTAGAATTCGTAGAGGAAATGGCTAAGAATATTTAGTTTATTCAACAATATATGAGTAAGGTTCAATGAAAGTAGAAATGTTATACGGATAACTGTAAGAAAGATCTTTCTTTAGAGATAGGTAATTATTATTTTAATAATATATCTTAATCGTAAAATATTATGTATTTTGGTAAGAAGATGAATCAAAGTCCAGGGTGCATTGTATAGTATCAAATCTATGATAATGTTGGATCAGTTTCCTACAGAGTGGTTTCGCCTCATATTTTTTCTTAGGTACACAATGTATTTCATGTTTCGATATTATGAACATATGTGCTGGATTCGTATAATGTTTTGAGCCCTAAAGTACTTCAGTTAGAAGAGATCCTTTCTTATTAGGAACATCCAGTTTAGATTCTTGATGGTAGAGATAAAGTGATTTGGAATTAGTTAATTCACTATGTTATGATTTTATAGAAAACCCATATGTTTTAAAAAGCAACATGGGAATCTGAAAATGATATGAGGGGATGATATCCCCCCTTGATAAACAAGTAGATAAAATTTTGAGTATAAAATTTTTAGTAGGGGGAAATAATTCAACCACATAATTAATGATAAAATAATTTATTTTCAAGTTTTTATTCGTTATAAAAATGATAAGTAATTTTTTGAAATGAAAAAAGAGAAATAATTGTTGTTACACTCTTTTATTATAAGGTTTTATATAAAATATAAATTTAAAAATTTGATAATATCAATTTAATAAAATTAATTCTATTTTTGAAATTTTTGTATCAAAATTTAATAACTGGTTATTTTTGATATTTTTCATAAAATATTGGGTTTTATATTAATTATTAAAAATATGTTCTTTTAAAAAAATTAATTTCTTTTCAATAAATTAAAAAATTTAAATTTCTTATTATGGTTAGGTTTTGATTTAGAGTGATTTTATTATATTTAATCTAATTAATTACGTTTTATTCAGACTTGTATTTATTTATTTTTAAATGGATTTTTCAATATATTATTTTAAAATGCATAATGCTTCTCCATTTTAATTAATTAAAATATTAAATAATGAGATATTTTATAAGTCAAAATATTGATTATATATCAATAAATATATATTTATATTCATTAGATTATTATTATTAGACATAGAGTAATATAAAATCATTTGTTTCATGAAAAATTCTCTTCTTGAAAACCCGATTCTTCTTCGCATTTGTGGGTTTGTGTTAAAAATAAACTTTTTCTCCTATGGGAATTCAATTTTGTAGAATGGATTCATTATTTTTAATCTTATAATTTTACATTTTCTAATAATTTCAACATAGGTTTTTACATTAATGATTATTGAAATTATAAAAAATTAATTACCTAGTTAAGGTAAAAATGGGCTAACTGGTGGGTTAATCTAATATAATATTAGGTAAAATGACCTATAACCATTTCCAAAATAAATTATATGTCAATATTTTATTCTTTTATTGAATTTTTCGGATTAATAATTCATTTTCATCCTTTTTCATGTGCAAAAATGTGGGTACGCCATTTTCTTTTAAAAAATGTACATGTGTACCACTCACCTCACTTATAAATGTCCAAACACTCTCTTATAATTTTCACAAATTTAAACACTTTTTTTTTTCAATGCCTACTAAAATGACTTCCTACATTCCACAATATTATACATTATTCCTTATTTTTCATAAATCCAACCTAACTATCCTTTTGGTGCAAACAAAAATAAGTTACATAAAAACGAAGTAATGTTCCTCAATAGTGTTTTTATATTGTTTCATTCCCCACATCCATAAATTAGTAATAAACCGTTATAATATAAGAATTTTTTATCTTACATATAATTAGATTTTATTATGTTATATTCATGAAATTTATCCATATCCTTTACCCTAAAATTTGAAAGGATGATATTATACGTGTGTGCGACAAACTACCGCCTCATGGTCTGATGTGACACATTCTCCATCAACACCTCTCATGACTGGATATAATGATGGATATAAAGTATTTATATGAAATTAATAACATAATTATAAATTTTTAGTCATTAAATCATACATAAATTTTGTACTTTTTACTCTGTATGGTATTTGATAACGCCTTTCGTGTGTATGGCGGAGTACCGACTCACGAAGCGATGAGATTCATTATTCACTAATACAATACATGGAAGAAAATAAGTATATATTTTAATAATATAAGTGATATAAAATAAATAATTGTGATTTTAATAAAATTAATATCATTCTAAAAATAAAAAATATCATTTTCTTTCTTACACTGAAAATGATATTGTCGTGCTTGTATGTCTGAACTACCACTTCCACGAAGCCAAGTGACTCTCTTTTCATCACCACACCACATGGATGATATATATATAGATAATTATATTAAAATAATTAAAATTTTATTTATGATATTATAATCATTATGTAAATAAAAAATAATACTTACCTTCTTTCCATAATCATCATTGATAAATTAAAATGTTACTCACATGTATGTATGACCTTCAATATTTATGATTGTAACAGAATTTATTTATTAAAAATCATTAATTATTGGCCTTAAAATATTATTAATGTATAAATATGACAATTCTTTCATGATTATTCTTATTTATATGGTTAAATAATGTCTTCATTGACTATATCCATCCTACAAAAGTCATTTTTGACACATAATCCAAATATCATTTAAATATATAACATAATTTAAACTAATTATGTAATTGTATATGACATGATAAGAAGTTAAATAAAAGGTATAATAAAATTTATAATGTTCTTAAGAATGTAATTAATTAATATATATTTATTATTCAGGTATATCTAGCACATATTTGAGGATTCGGACTCAAGGTAAGGGACTTCATCTCAATATTCTTTCATTTTGGAATATTTTGATGTTATGAACTTATACTATATTACTAAGAGAATATAAAAACCTTTGAAATTTAATAACCTTATATTTTCTTTTATAATTTTATTAAATTTTTTGTTTAATTTTATTCATTCATAGGTCTTATGATTCAAATATTTACAATGTGAAAATGGACTCTTCTTCAAAAAAAATTCCTTTTAATGGATTAATTATAACTATTTTTTTCTTATATGTCCATGTGTTTTAAAATTATTTTATTATGGAGATTATATTTTTATAAAGATAATTTTGATCATTATTTATTTATTTTTCAAAATAGTGAATCTTGGTGGGGAATGTGTGCCTTTATTTACAAACGAATAAAGAACATTTTATTTTAACTAATATAGATACAAAAACTTTTTCTCTAGCATAAACATTACTTGACATTGAGAATCCTTTATAATAGGTAATTTATTATTCAAATAAGAAAACATCATTCCCATATTTTAGGTATTTTGGTATTAAAAAATGGGGTTTTGAAAGGGATGGATATTTTAAAATCTGAAATTATTTTATTATGGGCGAAGAGAATATTTTTAGAGTGTGATGTTGAAAATTTAATACATTAATGTTTCATTATTATGTTATTTTTCATAGAAATTATTTATTTTTATGGGTGGTTATGTTATAAGCCAAGAATGGGTGGTGACAATATAAACTAAGGACGGGTTGTTACATTATAAACCATGCATGGGTGGGTCCATGATATCCCTCCAATGCATTGGGTAAGGAAGTCGATTGTATAGTTATTCCATTTGAAGAGTGATATCTTTAATAATGTACCAAGATATTCATATGATTTATATATTATTTCTTTGTAATTTGATGATTTTATTTTATAAAAAAATGTTTCTGTTTTTCATGTGGAAATGATTTATTTATTTGGATGAAAGAACACTGATATAAAGGTAAACATTTCATGGGTTTTCATGTTTTCACAGGAAAATTGCCTTCATTATTTTTATATATATTATTGATAATTTGGTTTTCATTGCGCATTTTTAAAATATTTCTCATATTGTTTAAGGATGGGTAAAGGAATGGAGTATTCAAGTTTAAATTACTGATGATTTTTTTTTTGAAAAGAAGTTAGGTTTTATTTTAATAGATTCATTTTTTTAAAAAATAGATACTCATAAAAAGTGTCCACTTTTTATTATATTGTTATTTTTTGTAACAATAATGTATTAATTCTTTAAAACTATACACCCAAAAATATCAAAAAAAGTAATAGAATACATTATTGACTTAAAACTAAATATTATTTAATTTTGAATTATAAGTCCTTATATCTCGCACCGTATGAGAATTATTATTTATAATGATTACTTTAAATATTTTTTAAATGGGTATCAAAATTATTTTAATTCTTTTTTGTTTTTATAATAAAAGGAAATATTCATATATTTTTCAAAAGTAAAATTTTTTTCATATGGAATTTTATATTTTAAAATTGTTTTAGTGCAATGTGTTTTTAATAATGAATATTTATGTGTATCTGAAATCACATTTTGTTTATAAAATTTTTATTCTAAAAATACCTTTTTACTTTTAAAGGGTGATCATTAAAATATTTTATCATGGTCAATGTGTATCAATAAACTGAAAAAGTTTTTGTGAGTTTTCAAGAATTTCAAAAAAGGATTTCTCATTTTTTCCCTTTGTTATATATCTATAAACTCAAAGGGTTTTTTATCTATGAACTAATTCTTTAAAGTTCCATATTTTTCAGTAGGGATATATTTTTATTCCACCATCCGTATTCTTTCCCTTGATGACTTATATAAATTTTTAGGAAAATTTTCATAAAATCTGTCTTTTCTATTTCCTAATTAAGTGATATTTTATGTATAAATGTTTTCATATTCTGATGGAACACAAATATAAAGAACCATATTTTTATAATTTTTTGATCTTATATAGTCATATAATTTATTGGTAAATTTTATATCTCATAATATCAAAAGGCTATATTAGAGGATTATTCAAAACAAAATGGTACACAATGTTATTATCCCGATAATATTGGTACTTGAGAGGATTGTGCAAGTCCTTATTGTATACAGTAGAATTATCCCATTCCTTATAAAGGTACATGGGTGGTAAGGCCAGTAATAAGGATACATGGGCGATAAACCTAGTCCTTAGAAGTTCCATAGGTCGTTATCCAATGCCTGCTAATTCTATGGTGGGTAGCCTTGACATGTGATTTAAATTATTATGATTATGGAACACACTAATCTCAAAATCTTATGATTATTCTATGCTCTATTGTTTTTACTTATTATCTAATGGTCACATACTCTTTTCCTATAAATATGTTTATTCATATGATATTACATGTAATTATATAATGAAGTTTGGAAAACTCATATTATTATATATTCTTTTTAATAATATATTTCTATCTTAATCATGTTTTATCATGTTCTTATCATTTAACCATTGATGTCATATTGATATGTTTTCCCCTATGGAACATCTGACCTCACCCCTTTATTATGTTTCTATTACCCATGTTATAAAGGTGATTACAACATATAAGGAGTCTATAATGGAGTCTAGTGTGGTTAAATTTTGGATAAATGTTCACTAATATTGAAAAATATATTTCCTATCCAATATATCTTCATATATACTAAAACATTAATTATTGGAATTTTTTATTATTTTTAGATTTAATGTTTAACATATGTCAATGTAATAAAATAAGGGTTTATATCACTTTGTATCAAAGCCAGTGTTTAAATAATTCATTTTTTGCACTGGATCGATGAGATTTGGAATTAGATATATTAGTTGGTAATAGAGAAGAGATTAGTTATTTAAAAAAACTACATATTTTTTTGAATGATTTCTTTTTGAAATTGGATGATTACTTTATTTACAACCATATGTATTATTATAAATATAGAATAATATCACGGAATTATGTTATTTTTTTATTATGAAGATTTATTAGAAATAATATCCTTATTGGGATATTGGAAAGATGATGCAGCTATAGAATAGATGTAACTAGGGATAATCACCCTAAAAAATATTTTTGAGTATCAAATCGTCCATTACTTAGTGTACGAGGAGTGAGATGAAGGTTGAACACCTGCATAAAAACTCTCAGGGTATATGGTTTGGTCTATTGTATATTTTTTAAAAATCATTATTAACGATTTAAATATATTTCAATTCTAGCATGGGTAAAATAAGGAAACATGATATGAGAATAACCATAGAAAATTTAAGTTAAACTAATAGACTGATATATTGATCTAATTATATCATATTTAAACTAAATGTATCATAGGTTTAAATTAAGGTTCCATTGGTGATGAAATATTATGATTGATCTTTCATATTCATATGAACTTTTACACTTATTTTATTTTATATTATCATAACCATTGGGGTTTATGAGTTTTGTTGGAAATATGATCATGAAAATGATGTTGTGAAGGGAATGTCTCTAGAAACTCCTAAAGATACTTATTTTATAAAAAAATATTATTTACAAAAAATATAGTAATATTTATATCCTATTAGAAATTATTTATTGACTCATGTATATATTTTATATTTTAAAGACCTCGATCCTAGTAGTCTAGAGTTGGTTCATTTCTTAATTACATTGGTACTATGAAGAAGAATTTGTATCCCAAAGGACAGAATAGTTTAGTGGATCTAGAAAACTAGATACATAAATAAGTTTTACATTATAAATTAAATGTAACAGTACATATATACATCGTTTGAAACACCCACGAACTCTTAGATAATCTCTAAATGTCATTCATAATATAAATCGTCAAATCATGGTGAAAAAAAAACATAATAAAGGGTTGAGATAATATGCTTAGTTAGGGTAAGTATTATAGATAAATCTCTGATAAACATAAACAATAAGGTGTGATGAATAACTAAAAACACATTCCACTAAAATATAATCTTGAGAAGAACATGGAAGGAATAAAAACTAATTAAATAATTCCATAAAGAATTACATGAGATGGAAATATAAACATGGATATTATAATAGTAGAAAATCACATGGACTATGAATTACATGTATCATAATGAGGGAATTCAAAATTTTGGACATCTGAAACATACCATCTAGGTCTCATCAAAAACACTTGAAAAAAAATGGTTAAGGCCTTAACAAAATCCATATCTAAAAATAAATGGGAAAGCAATTGGCTAAGTCCATATCTGGTTTGTCCCATGATACCTAACGATAAATAAAGGGGATATAAAGGTCCCCATACAACCCTTAATAATTCTAATACATATCCTTCATATGAATGGAGTGAAACATGGACAATATGAAAAAAACATACCCCAATCAGTTAACATAGTCACTCATTATTCTGAGTAATATGGTGAATGGTATCAAGATATAACATCCATAGTTAAACAAGTCATGAACCATTTAATAAAATATGGTCCCTGATATAATAAAATATCAATCCCAATTAAGAATAATATTCAATAATTGTTTATTAAGTATATGAAAATACCCTAATAAAATCTTTGATAAATTCTTGATATGAATACACTTTTAACATTAGAAAGAATAGTTCTTTTGGAATATCTTTTTTATCTTTCATAAAATCAGATTGCAACATGTATATCACAAAAAGGAAAAGGGAGGGACCAAAAAATTATATTTTAGGCAAAACATATTTCCAAATAATGTGAAAACATGTAAAATTTCCTTTAAGAAACATTAAAAATGAGCTTCTTTTGTGATGTTTGAGAGAAAATACTAAAGAGTCTTTACAACAAAAAATGAATAATTTTTGTATCAACCCAGAAATGAAAAAGGATGGTTTTTCAGGATAAAATTACTTATTTTATAATAACAAATTGGCTTAAAACAGATTATGGACATCACTATAAAATGGGTAAGAAACCCAGATGTTCCCTTAAATCGGGCTTGCTTATCAGGAAGAGTTGAGAAGGGAACCTTTTAAAATCATGTATTTACCTTAAAGGAAGGATTACATAATATAAATACATGATTTTGAAACACATAATCTTAAATTATAATACATATATATAAATAAATAATAGTTACATTGGGGTAAAGAGAGTTAAAGCGTAACCCAAATAAAAAAAATGGAGGTTCCGGGAGAATCACTTACCATATGTCTAAAAGTGTTCTACAGTTTCACCTAATTTCCAAGATAATGAAATTTTATTCATTAATAATTTAATTCATTACCCTTTAAAAATATATTTTATTCTTACTAATTTCATTTATGGATTTTTGGATGAGTTATATTATTCAATTTATTGGTTTCGAAGTGTTTGTTTTCTTGATTTTCATGATTAGTTCACTTCTATACATCGACTAAATATCATGTGAAATGGGAATAGTAATCCATAATTAAAATTATATTTTATTAATGAAATTACAGTAGATATAATGGTCTTATATAACATTTTTTTCTATATATTAGGATGATCCATTAGATAGAGCATTAATAATAACCATTTGGATTATTTTGGAGTTTTTTTATCATCAAGCACATGTTTTATGTTTTCAATTAATATTATATATATATATATTTTAATGAACACTAAATAAGTTTTAATATATATATTATAATATTTATTAACCATAAAAATGGTTTCATGGCCTGACTTGAAGGAATAATTGAAAAATTAAAACTCACCATCCACGAAGGTGATAAATCGGCACCTCATGGACAATGTTTTCATTTTTATAATAAACAGATATGAGAATAGGATTTTTGATGGATTATTACATTAAAATAATAACATTACATTATATATATGATACTAGAATTATTATTCTACCCATAAGGGAATTTTATGATAGAAAAATAAAATAAATGAAATTGAATGGAAACTTAAAGAAAATAAGAGGATTATTACCACTTGAATTCACATCCTTGAGAACCTACTTAAGGAAATTAGATTTGGTATTTTGTTGAGACAAAAGGATCCTATATTTGTGGAAGAGTCTTGGAAGATGTATTGGGATGAAATTCTAAATGATTCAAGACTTTGGAGGTGGGATGAGAATATGTGGTGAGGGGTGGTATTTATAGTGGATGAGAGGGGTGTTTCTTTATTATTTTAATAATTAGTTTGTTATTTTGGCTCAAGACTATCAATATTTTGAACATTATCACTATATATATTAAAATAATTGAGCATATTTCGACATTATGGGCTTAGATCATACATACAAAAACTATTACTCAACAATTCATGTATTTGTTAAATACAGTAAATTATCGTATTTAACTATTCAGAAAAAAATTCAACTATTTTAGAAAAATACCAAAAAATTTACCTAACAATTTTTTGACCATTAAATTTAAAAAATGAGCACAATTTTATGAAAATAATTGTCTAAATATGATAAATATAATTTTTAATTAAAATATTCACTTACTCAATAAATATTGATATTGAAATTATAACTACTTTTATAACACTTTGAAAAATTAATTAAGGTCTCATAAAATTATTATATAATCATAAAAAATATATTAATTAATGTAAATATTTTAAAAAAATAGATATTATTTTAAATCAATATATTAATTATAAAATTGTAAACAAAAATATTTGTTTCACAACAATACCAACACATAAATTATCATTAAAGAAACATTTATTAACTTATTACTTGATGTAAATATACCGTATTTTTCTTTATAAGATACCAAAATTTAATTTTTACTTTAATAAGTGAAGTTATTATTCTGTTAGTCATATAAATATTTCAAATGTCATATAACTATTCAAATTATCATATTTGATTATATACTATTGTTTTAAACTAAGTGTGGCATGAAGAATAAACTGTACCAGATTCTAAATTTTGAAAGAAACATACCGTAAGATCTTAGGGCGGTACATTCTCTCCTCCTAAAAAACTTTCCTTCAAATTTCTAGACTGTCACCTCAAAATGTATTTGGGATGTTCTTCATCATTATTTCTTTTGGTTCCCACATCACCTCTTCAATTTTATTATTTTTCCAAAGTACCATTACTAGTTGAATCGTTTCATTCCTCCACACGTATTCTTTAGTGTCCAAAATCTTGATAGGCTCTTCATAGTAATATAAATTAGGTTCTAATTATATTCCTTAAGAAGTGAGTACATGTTTTGGGTCTTTCAACTACTTCCTTAACAATGATATGTGGAACATATTGCGTACTTTGGAATGGAAAGGTGGCATTTCCAAATGATAATCCACATATCCATTTATCTCTAGGACTTCAAAAGCTCCAATATAAATGGGGCTCAGTTTCTATTTCATTCCAAATCATATAACAACCTTCCATACTAAGACATTAAATAAAACAAGATCTCTGACATGAAATTAAAAATCCTTCCTTCGATTATTATCATAGATATATTTCTGACTTTGAGCTTCTTTGATATTCATTTGAATATTAATTACCTCTGTTACTATTTACTCCTCAAGTTCTAGTCCTATAATATTCATTTTACCAACTTCATCCTAACAAGTTGGTGTTTGACTTCTATTTTCTTACAATTATTCACGTGGTTCCATTTTAATACTTTAGTGGATGTAAAACTCTACCAAAGGTATATACTGTTACCACATACATTGAATGTAATGTGAGAATGATGCCAATATGTTTTATAATGTTTTAATGGACCTTTCAGACTACCTTATAGTTTGAGTTTGATAATCAGTACTCAAATAAATCTTAGTATACAAATATTTTGGAATACTTCTTCTAGAATTTTGATAGAAATCGTTTATCGTGGTCAAAAAAATTTAAATAGGTTCTCCATGAAGTATTACATATTTATTAATATACATCCGTATAAGCTACTCCAGTAGAAAATTATTTCTTATAGCGAGGAAATTTACTTATTTGGTAAGTCGTTCAACAATTACCTATATTGAATCATTCTTTCATGGAGTTTTTTATAATGTAGTTTAAAAATGCATAGTAGTATCATCCAATTTCCAAGTAGTAATAGTCAATTGTTTCATAAATCATATAGGACATTTTCTATTAGCCTTCACCTATTTACATACTAAACAACGTGATATATAATAATCAATTTCATACATTATACTATCCCACCATAAATTTTCCTTCAAATATTTATGAATTACAGTGGTACAATGGTGTATAGAGAAATTCAAGCTATGGTAATCATCCAATAACTCCATTTTTAGCGTGGGTATAGAGGGAACACAAAGCCTCTTCCAAAATATCAGAATTATATATTCATAAACAATGAATATCAACTTCCCATCATTCATAGCTATAATTATCCACTAAAAATTATCTTCATCAGACTGAGAACATTTTGATCCTTTCTAGTTAATATGTTTGGTCCAAAAATTGAAAATGTAATGATGTTCCACCTTCCTTGATAATTTCCATATCTATATTTTCAAGATCAATGTACATAGGATCCATTTCAATCTTCATTTGTTTTATATTTCCAGGATCCTTCCCTCTCATTGCTTCTTATACATTATTTTCCTTCCCTGGGTGATAGTGTATTGAACAATCATAATACTTGATTAGTTCAAGCCATCACATTTTCCTCATATTGTGTTCTTCCTTAGAAAATATATATTTCAAACTCTTGTGATTCATATATATCTCACAAATTAAACAATAAAGATAGTTTCTCTATATCATTGGGTAAAATATTCTAGTTGTTAACTCAAGATCATTAGTTGGATTGTTCTGTTCATAATTTTTATCTTCCTTGATTCATAAGAAATAACTCTATCAATCTGCATAAGGACATTGCCATGTTGATTCTTTGATGCATCACTGTAAATCTCAAATCCACCATTTCCTGATGGTATAGTCATGATTAAAGAATTATCTAATCTATTATTCAATTATTCAAAGTTGTCTTCACATTACTTTTTTCAAATAAAAATAAACCCTTTATGAGTAATCATGGTAAATAGGTTAGCTAATTTCAAAAATTCTGGAAAAAAAGTCGATAGTAACCTACTAAGCTGATGAAACTACGTAACACAATTATTTTAATTGTCGTTGCCCATTCCGGAACAACCTTTATCGTCACATGATCAACACATATTAGAGATAATATGGCTATGAAAAGAAACTGTTTGAAGCCAGAATTAACACTTTCTAAGCTTCCAATATAACTCTTTTCTTATAAGATTCAACATAAAAATTTCTAAGTGGTTCTCATGGTCTTCCTAGATTTTGGAATATATGAATAAATTACTAATAAATACCAAAAACATTCATCAAGATATTCTTTATGCATTTATTTCATTATATCCCTAAAAATAAGGGGCACTTCAATCAGTCAAAATGACATTATGGTAAACTCATTGTGTCCATACCTATATCAGAATACTTTCCTAGGAATATCTTCCTTCCCTAGACACAATTGATGATTTCAAAATCTATGTTCAATCATCAAATAATATTGAGATCTGTGAAGTTGATCAAATAAATCATCAATGTGAGCCATATGGTACTTGTTCTTTATTATTTTAGCATTGATTTCACTATATTTGATGCACAACCTCATAGATTTATCTTTCTTCGTCAAAAAGAGATCTTTTTATCCCCATGGAGATACACTAGAGTGAATTAATACCTTATTACTTAACTCTTCTACGTGTTTCTTCAGCTTCACTAATTCTAGAGTTGTTGTTCTATAAGAATTCTTTAATATTGTCCTTTCATAAGGGATTAAATCAATAGAATACTCAACTTCCAGCTCTGGAGGATGTACAGGTAAATCCTCTGAAAATACATCAATATATTCTTGTACAGTAGACACTTCTAGAATTTGAATATTTCCTTCCTCATCCATATTTCTTGTTTTCTCATCATCCCTAATAATTTCATTTACAATATATAATAGAGGTGGATCTAGATGTGTATCGAATGATAATTTATCCCCTATAAATATGATAATTTCCATACCTACATCGATAATCATAATTTTCTTCACATTGTAATAAATTTTAGAATTATATCTAGAAATGTTGTTTATAAGGTTTATATCTAAATCAAACATAGGTTTGATGATAAAATCATCAATTAGATCACATTTCTATGTCGTAATAGGAATGACTCGATGTATCTTTTATACAATAAGTTTTCCACAAGGAGTATTTACTAACAACTCTATTGTTATATTGAATTGAAAATATCTAATTTTTAATAGAAACTATGAATATATAAAGGAATTCAATAATCCAAAGTCAAATAAATCTTTAGCTATATTTGTGGAGATGAAGAATGTACCTACCACCATATTATTAATGACTTCATCCTCAGATGTACTAATCGCATAATCTTGTCTTGGATCCCATGGCCTTTTTTGAGGAATAGATAATAATTTATATAGCATCCCATATCCCTACAATTTTATCATTCATCGTTGGTGGATTATTTATTTTCCTTGAAATCATGATCACGATGTATTTTTTCCCACACATGTAGAAAAAAATTCTATTTATGTAGGAACCAATGTTCTTCCTTCCATAAGTATCGCACCTTGGATAATTCCCTTTTTTTTATTCTTCCCTTTATCATTAATATAAATATTTCCATAAAAGATATTTTTTCTGTACCAACATTTAAATGTTATTTTTAAATACTCTTTGGCTTTGATTGAATTTATTGAGTCAATCATTAATATTCTAGAGGTAAATTTTGGTGATACCATTTGGAAATGTTTTGAAATTAAATTTTCTTCATATGGGTTCTTTATGATTTAATGAATGATTATTTTCAATTGGAAGTATATGTACGGATGATTGGTTTTTAGGGTCTTATATCTCCCTCCACTACATCGGTTAATGTTTTATATCTCATGATATGATGATTTTTTTCTAGTTACAATTACTGTAAATCTATTCTGATATAGTTATATGTGGATATAATTACAGTTAAACTATGATAATAAGGTTTTGAATGGGTATTATCTTGGTTTATCTATGATCATATGGTTATTTGTGATTATAATTGTGGTTAAGCTATGCTCACATGTTTTGGGTGTTGGTATAATTATGGTTAAGTTAATCTTAAAGGGTTTTATGTGGGTATAATTGTGGTTAATCTATGCTCACAACGTTGTAATGGGGTATAATCAATATTAATCTATTCTATGAAGGATTTCTGTGGGTATAATTGCAGTTAAACTATGATCAAAATTTTTTAATGGACAAAATTTTGGTTAATATATTTTCATAATGATATATTTTTCTTATTCTTATGTTTACACCACACTCATATGCATATTTTTATTCCTATATTATCATCTCATAGATCATGTTTATTGAATAATGTTACCATACTATTATATTCATATAATATATTATCTTAAGCCTTATTTTATGGATCATGATTTATGATCTATTCTTTATTGGGTCTAATTTTCTTAGGTATATTGATTATACTCATTTTCTCATTTTCTTCTCACTCATTATCCTTGATTGTTATCACTTATGTGTTACACTTATTGAGCATCTCAGGTCACCCCTTTCATATGTTTCTATACCCAATGACATGGATATGAGTGTAACTTATGAGAAGACTATAAATGAGTCTAGTGTTGTTCAATTATGTTCAAATTTTCACAAGAATCATAAAATTAGTTTCTTATGTAGTTAGTCCTCAATGACACTGAAACATCTATTTTTGGGATTTTGAGATTATTCTGTGAGAAGTGATTCTTAAATTTGGGAAATTATGTAAAATAAATATAGGTTTATCTTAGGTTGTTATACTTTTCCTCACAACCAAATACTAAGAATATATATTTATTTGTTCTCAAGTACTTAAGGATATTCTTTATTCCAACCTAATGAATTTATTTGGTATTTGATTGGTATCTACTTAGAATACATAATATATAAGATAATCTAATCAAGTACATAAAATATAATACATGATTTATATAATAGTTGAATCATATCAAATATTACTCAAGTATTAAACTTATTTAAATATTTAATAACATTATTCCATTGAAAAAAAATTCCATGCAATGTTGATAAAGAATCATTTTTAGATTTTTCTATATTAATACTTTTTGACACTTTAACTAGACCAAGGTTAATCATTTTTTAGATATATCTCTATAGATATTTATATCTAGTATTTAAATTTCTTTATTAAGATGTTTTCTAGAGAATATATTTCATAACCAGTATCTAAATATAATTTTGGGATTACATTTTTATTCAGAAGTATGTTATCAAAATACAACACCAGATATAAAATTATACTCCCACTAACCTATTTATTTAGTCAAGGTTTATACTCAATTTTATACAATAAAAACCATTAATAGTTTTCTCAAAATTAATATTACAAGGATAAGAATCTTACTTAAACTCGTAAATGGATCATTATAGTTGGGAAATATTAACATAATTTCATGGATCTTCAAAGGCTTTTGGTTATATCATATATAAATCATTTAATACATTTACAAATAAGGAAGGTGGTTTTCATATCCATTACCATATCTCATAGTCATAATATGTTATTATGGATAAAAGGATATGAATTGATTTTATTATATCTGTAAAAAAAGTTTATTTATAGTTAATACCATGAATTTTTTAAAACTATTAGCTACAAATTGATAATTATAGATAGGAACACTACCATCTATTTAATCATTCTTTAAAAAGACTCACTAATTCCAAATTGGATTGTCCCCATTTTGTAGATATGTTGTGTTCTAAAAAAATTTGTCTATATGGAATCAATTTTAGATTCTATTGCTTTTAACTATTTTTTAGAGTTAGAAATTAAGATGGACTCTCGATAATATGTTATATCATCTTCTAGGACAATTCCATCACCGTAAATAAAAATTAAAAAATATATATCACTTAGGTTCTTGGTGAAAATTAACTGATGTAATTAGGTTTTATTTATAGAAATTCAATTCATTTCCTATAACCATTTTTGTTTCTAACTCATCTGTATCAAGAATAACATAGTATTATTGGTTAGGAACATCATCATGTTAAAATTTTATCCCATTGATTATTATGGAAATAAATTCAATTTATATAAAATGAAATATATCAAACAAAAAACACTTCACATAATGATAGATTATAAAACATATTAACCCACAGTAAATTTTGGATAACCAATAAATCGAAATTTATTTGATTTTGGTTCAGGTTTAGTTGAAGTAATAAATCATAAGGATGGGTTTCTAAGGATTGATTAACACTTAATCAAGTTAGAAGAAACATTTACAAACCCTTTAACCAAACATCTACTATATATTAAAAACAAATCCATTCCATATATATATTTAAGAACTATGTGCCATTAGTTGAATAACATAACTACTAATATGTTCATCACAATGGTTTGATAATGATCTCTTACATGCACTTGAAGAAATCCCTCCTCTATAGTGTACCCACATGCTAACATGAATCATCAAAAAATAAAGTGGGATTCTTCTCACAACCATGGTATTCTATTATTACACTTAGGAAGAGGGTGTGGGATAAGGGGATCTTAGGATAATTGGAAAAGGTTTAGGCATGGTTTGGATCTAACAAAACATGTCCATCAGCCTCCTTTATATAATTTCCCATGGAAACTACCCAAGATACTGTACATTTAATCATGTTTTATATAACAAATGAGTAAATTGAATATAGTTACAGTAATTTGTAACCCTTTTATACATGAACTTACCACTTAAGTGTATTGATTCTCCATTTGTTAAGTATAAATTACATGGAAACTATTCAAATATTAATTGCTTAATATTTGACTAAAAATAGTTTGTTATGACCATGATTTATGATACACCCTTAATAAATAATAAGATATTAATTTTTTTAATTATATCATACCGTAGAATATAACCATAAATAAATAATTTGTAAATTGATTTAAGGAATATCTCCTTTAATCTCCCACTTGAACTAAATCCATATTGAATTTGTTCCATTTAAACATGTGATGTATGTATATTAAATTTTCAAAACATTTTCAAAACATTTTTTTTTATTTTTATAAAACACTTTTGGGAATTTATCTTCAACCTCACCTTGTATCACATTATATGAAATACATGTCACGACCTATCCCCTGGGGTCTGTGTCGTGACTACCCCAAGCCCTTCTTCCATATGCTAGGGGTTGGCGACTAGCGCCAAAGGCATATTCCCTATAACTGGGAAGGCATTTCATTTATATCCTGTAAGAACAGGCAAACAAGCACAGAGCAGGATACCAACTCAAGTAAATTGAATAGTAGTCAGAGTAAGTGCAGTAAGTAAAAAAGGGCCAGAATACAAGCCCAACTGGAAAGTATAAGGAAAACAAGAAAGTATAAGACAACTAATATGAGAAAATAAACTATTGTATTGTCCACCACATATCCTACCTGAATGGTAGGTACAGCTCACGAACGGTCGTCGTTACGGTTCTCCTCATCTAACATCCACCTCCGAGATACCTCCAATCTGGTTACCCTCATCCTCGGTTAGCACTGTCTGACGTCTTCACCAAACACATTGAATTGTGGGCATAAAACAAGTAGGGGTGAGTATAACGATACTCAGTATGGACCTCGAGACCCTCAAGGTCTCACAAAATTCACAAAGAATAAACCAAAAAGGTTGGAAACAATAGATCTCCCTACTTAGTAATATGCCCATAAATATACTTAAGTTATCATTTAAATCTTTCTCAATCATGAGGAAAACACAGAGTCCAATTCCAACGCCCCATGATCAACAGTTCCACAAAAGAAGAAATACCACGAAGGCAAGTACCACACAGGTACACCACACAGAAGAAGGCCACCAAGGTATTACCACATAAGAAAGTACCACATAGGTATAGACTTACCACACACCAGGTATAACATAAGTACAGTATTAGAGATGATTAGATGTAACTACTAAATCATCTTGCTCTGTTAAGAAGCAAACCCACGAAGGATCCCTAAGTACTAACCCACACAAGAACGCTCGGTTCTGACCCACATAGGATCTCTCGGTGCTGACCAATACAGGATCACTAGTGCTGACCCACACTGGATCGCTCGGTGCTGACCCACATCGGATCTCTCAGTGCTGACCCACACCGGATCTCTCGGTGCTGACCCACACAGGATCTCTCGGTGTGGACCCACACATGATCTCTCTTCATTCTTTACATCACAACAAGCTATTGGGTTCCCGCACTAGGCATGGTCGTCTATTGGAGGGTCCTCTCCACAAGACACTGGTTAATAATCCAACTTCCAAGAATTCTCAAAAAGAAGTGTCTCAAAGGACTGTCACATCATAGGGGTCTCAATTCAACAGACGGTGCGTCAATCAGATGTTTGTTCTGTGAGTTATTATCCTTTTAGTCCTAAGGGCCTGGTTGGATTCATGCTCAATCCAACCTGTCTGTATTCCGAATTTATCCAAATCTCCAAGGAGGCATACTCAAAGGAACCGTCTTGCTCTAAGGTTTCCAACGTCGCTGATGGTTCATCAAATGGACGTCTGGTGCCAAAGTTATGTCCAAAATAGCATAAATGGGTCATAGTGGGTCCGGGACCGGTCCGACCCAGTCCGACCAACTCGGCCCGACCCGGCCTGTGCTAACCTGGCTTGGGTTGACCCACCCTGACTTTCTAGGTCCGGCCTGGACCATGTTGTAGCCCAACCCGCGCTGGGTGGCCCGGTCTGGCGGCCCAGCCCGACGGCGCGGAGGTCCCGGGGCCGCTAGGGTGGCGAAGCTGCGGGGCAGTGTGGCGGGGCCATAGATGGTGATGCCGCAGGGTGGTGAAGGGTGTTTCGGATAGTGGATCCATGGGGCATTGAAGACTCGGGGAGGTGGAGCTAAGGGTCAGTGTAGCGGGGCCACAGGCAGTGAGGCCACGGGGCAGCGGAGTTGTGGGGTGGCGGAGCCGCGGGGTGGCGTGGCGGGGTCACGGGCGGCGAGGCTGCGGGGTGGCGGAGCTATAGGGTGGCACAGCAGGGCCCCAGGTGGTGAGTCCGCGGGGCGGTGCGGGGGTCCGCAGGCGGTGAGGCTGCAGGACGGTGGATCCACGGACAGCGTGAGGGTGCAGGGCGGCACCGGCCGCGGACGGCAGAGGCCACGATCCGTGGTGGCCGCAGGTGGTGCCATCGTCTTCTTTGCGGCCTGCGGTGGGGCCGACCACCAGTCTCATATTCCACTGGTGCCAAACACCAGAACCGGTCTCTGTCACCATTGTGAAGAACACACAAAAGAAGAACGGTGGAGGGGTCAGGCAATGTTTGTTTGGCACGCACCCTCTGCATTTGAGCGGTGGCAAGTGCTTCACAAATTTGAATCAAGAACATGTATGGAAGATATTTAAAAACATCAATCCCCACAACCTTCTTCAATCACTATTCCCTATCCCACAAAAAAAATATCTATGGATCAACTAGTTTATGAGAGTTGATTGACATTCTTATATTAGTAGGGAAGAACATGGGAAGTGATAATCACTCATAAATAAAATCCTACCTCGAAGGTTTGTTGAAGGAGGCCACATGGAAGAATATGATCTCATTGGGGATAGATAGATGTTAGTGATGTCGGTGTTTCCTTGGTCGTTGGTTGGTTCGTCATTGGAGATGTTCCTCATTGGCATTCTTCATTGGAGATATTTCTACCAATAGTTCTTCTCTCCCCAATTCTACCAAAATGAATGGTATCCCACAAAATAGAACAAGTTATATATTATGTTTGTTGGAATAATTTCAAAATAGCTTAATTAATTAATTGATGGGTTGGCTTAATTAATTAAAGGGGAGAGTAGGCATAATTTAGTGGGGGAGATCAAGAGGTTTCTCCCCATTAAGAGGGAGATCAATGGGGCTCAAGGGGTCTTAAGTCTCAGGCGGTCTCCACCATCATAAACCTCATGGAAGGTTAGTCTTGGGTGGTCCCCACCACCATATCCTATGTTGAGAAGTTTTAGTATTGGTGGTCCCCACCATTAAAACATCCACATGGAATTTTTCAACAAAAGAAAATAAAAATGTTACACATTTTTTTGTATTTTAATCTTTCACAAAAAACACAAAAACTATCTTTCACTCTTGACCGAATGCGGTCGAGGTGAAGGTCTCTTTAAGTGAATATTGGCGTTGTGCGTTCAATGGTCCCCTCAGATTTCAATTCTGAGAACCGGTTAAAAAGTTACAAAAAACCTCTCATACATTTACAGAATGTACATGAAAAAAAGATCAGAAATTCATTTCGGGCACACCGATCATTAGAATCATGCGCCGTCAATTTTTGTGGACTCGTAAACTTCCCATTTAATTAAATTAAATTACATAGAAATTTAGGGTCTTTACATTCTCCCCACCTCAGGTATTTACATCTCTGTAAGCCACAACTCAAACTAAGGAAACAAGTGGGGGTACTGGGCACGCATCTGAGCCTCCCGCTCCCTTGTGCTCTCCTGGTGGTTCTTGTGCTACTAGTGAACATGCAACATAGGTATCGACCACCCATGAAAGATCTAATCCTTTAGATCTTCAATCTATACTGTAACCTTCGTAAAAGTCTCCCCATCGTCAATGTCCAACTATCTGTGGTTGATGATATGAGAAGGGGCGTGCACGTATTTCCTTAGCAGGGATACGTGGAAGACGACGTGCACCTGGTGCAACTGAGGTGGATGAGCTAAGAGGTATTCCACCTCACTAACTCTGTTGAGGAACTAAAAAGGTTCGATGAACCTTGGAGATAACTTACCACCTCGACCAAATCTCCACAAACCTTGTCGAGGTGAGACCCATAGAAAGATGTGGTCACCATCCTCGAACTCCAGAGGTCTTTTTCTCCTATCGGCATATGACTTCTACCTGCTCTGTGTAGTCATCATCTACTCCAGGATGATCTACACCTTCTCTGTGGTAGCCTATACCATCTCTGATCCCACTAGTGCTGACTCCCCTGGGTCAGTCTGGCACAATGTTGATCTGCAAGGTTGCCCGTACAATGCCTCAAAAGGTGCCATCCTAATGGTGGAGTGATAGTTGTTGTATGAAAACTCCACCAAAGTCAAGTGATCCTCCCAACTGCAACTGATGTTAAGGACTCAACCACGCAGTACGTCCTCGAGAGTCTAAATGGTCCACTCAGTCAGACCATCCATCTGAGGATGGAAGGCGATGCTCAAATGAAGCTATGTCCTGAAATTCTTCTACAACCCCTTCCATAGCCAGGAAGTAAAATTATCATCATAATCGGAGACAATAGTCGAGGGTACTCCATGTATCTGCAAAATCTCATGAACATAGAGGCATCACAAGATCTCTACAGAACCCTACTGTAACACCCCAACCCCAGTTACCTAGAGTCGGTGCATTATTACATAACATTGTCATGATCATAAGAAAGATCAAATCTCGAAAGATCGATTGGTTTAGTAACCTTGGAAACACTAGATATATTCATAAAGTTTTACATTGCATCATAAAGTGAAAAAATACTACAACAACATAGTCTCCATATTCCACACTCATATCCCCACATAAAATCCTTGTAGGTCATTCATAACTTACTTCTTCACATCCTGGGAAAAATAAAACATAGAAAAGGGGTGATCTCAAATGCCTAGTAAGGATAACAATATAGCGGAAACTTTGAAAAATAAGCATAAACTTTTAAGGAAATGTATAACTAAAATAAAAGCCTTTTAAACATGAACTTCAACATAGTATTGAAAAAGTAAAATGAAATAATTCCATTTACTTATTCACATGGATATTCTACTAATCGAATAATCACATGCAATATCAATAACCACTTTCATAATGATGGAATGCATAATGTCTGACTATCATAACCACATAGCCAAGGCCTCGTGCCATGAATACAAATAAGATTTTTCCAAGGCCTTATACCAAGACACTAGTTTGTCTCATGAGACCTACTGATGCATCGAGGAGCTATAGCGGGCTCCACCCGTCACAAATTAAGTCCAATGCATTCCCATATGAAAAGGTTTAAACATAACATAAACATTCGTATTAAAACTAGCATACGAAATGTCAATACTTTCACCATAAACTATGAAGGGTATAAAAATAGCACATCCACAGTCAAACATATCACAAAACCTTCAATACAATATAGATGTTTTGTATCATAATACATCAAATAAGTGTAAAACCCATCAAAGGATGTTGACATAGATGAAATCAAAACTCTTTTTAGAGAAATATATTTTCTATTTTGAAATAATTTAAGAGTCTATAATTTATGAAATAAAACATTCTCTTTGAAAGTATTCTTATAATCTTGTAAGGGAAGCTTCGACGATTTTATAATGGCGGAAAATAGCCGCACCCGCCGTATAATTTAAAAAAACATTCTTACCTTAATTTTGTCGAAAAGGTTAAAAAGCACCTTCTTTGGAAAACGATGGAAAGATTCCTTTATAAACCTCTTATAAAAAGTCAAACAAGGGTATAAATGACTTTAAGCCATATTCTAGTAAATAGTAAAAAAAAAATTGAAATTCATTTTTAAGAAACATGGATATGGATGATAAAGATATCCCAGTAGATTATTACGTATAAACAACCTCGGATAATGAAGAGATTATGAAATAACCCTTACCTTGTACTTTTCCTTGGTTGGAGTAGGTTAACCCCCTGTATAATGGTGAAATAATTGTTATTAAATTATACAAGAATCATATACATTTATATGATATCATATATGATCTCTTAACATTGCTTTGTTAATAATATCTTAGTATTATCGTTGTTTCGGGTGTTAACTTACTCGTTTTCTTTTATATGTTTTGTTACGTAAGCCATGTTTATAATGGATAGGTTGTATCTTAATCATATATAGAATGATATGAAGTCCTTATATACTATTATTAATCATCAAATGAGAATTATACTTGAATGGATACGATGGAGAATGTATCTCATCGCGTTCGTGGAGACGGTAGTCCGTACGTACGCACGAGCGAAAATATCATTCTTTTGATATTATAATAATATATAATTCGATGTTATATCATATATACAGAATCATTATCATGTTATATTTATTATTTACATGAGTTACACATCATTATTATACCCATCCAAATAATAATATATTGAATAACAATTACACCATGACGTGGAGACGGTAAGCCGTACGTACACACGTATGGTGAAATGTTATTCAAAGGGTGGATAGAATACTGAATATGGTTGTACCATATTTATAATAACATCACAGTATATATATGATACTGGAGTTATTATTTTAGAATGGTAATAACAAAGAAATAAGAAGTGAAAGAAGAAATGAACTTGGAAAAGGGTGGTGAAATCATTACCTCTTCTTCCGGTTCTTCCTTTTGATTTGATCAAAAGGGATCCTTAGGTTGTCTTTCTGATCAAACTAAGGCCACTAGGTTGTAGTGAGAGAAGTTGGGAGAGTATTTTATAATATCAATTATTTTAAATTTTCACTATTATGGTAATTACTACATCATCATTGTGTCATAAATAAATTAAATTATTTAATCTCTAAAAATTATAAATAAAATATCGTTATATAGGAAATCATTTTATCTTTCGAATAAATATTTATAGTCAAAAATCCAAAATATATAACCATATGTAAAAATTGTTTTTCTAAAACATATATGCTTGTGACATTTTTGTATTCATTTTAACTTAATTAAAATTAAGTGCCCCTATCACCTAAAAGTGGCACCATGGGGTCCCAAAATCGACCAAAAGATGCCTATGGTCGAACATGTATCAACCAATAAGGTTACGACACGTTTTAGGGTAATTTTTTATTATTATAATATTATTTTTTAACGCTTATTTACCGGATTTACCCTTAACCATGGTAAATAAAATATTTACCGAAGTAATTATTCAAAATGTATAAAAATAAAAGTTACCTATTTACACAATTTGAACATCCTGATTCCAAATATGGAATCCATTTTTCAAAATTCAAAACACAGAAGTGGCAGAAATTAATTTAAAATTAATTCCCATTGTTAAAACAAAAAGCGTGTTTTTAAGAGATAATAACCATCAAAAGATTGGCACTTGTTTATGTCCGGATTAATTGTAAAATTATGTCCAATGACAAAAATTATATTAAATGGTAAAAATATATTATAAATATACTTTAAAACCACTCAAATTAATAATTTATCACTATTAATTATTTTGATTAAAAAAATTGTTTTTAATTAAAATTTAGTAATTTTCACTATTCATCAAAATATTAAAGTTATCCAAAAAGTACCAAAATTTCACCTTAGGCTAAATTTGATATTCCGAATCCAAAAATGAAGTCCATTTTGAAATATAAAATATATATAATTTCAAAAAGTAGGTATTACAATTCATAATGGCTAGTTTGATTGGTTATGGTGTGTTAGAACTCGGTGTTGCGTACAACACACTCTATCACATTATTCAAAGAGAAGCGTATCGTAGAAGCTTGGGGTGTTACATTCTCCCCTACTTCAAATAATTTCATCCTCGAAATTTCTAGAATACTTATCACATGAAAAGACTTGGGTGGTTCTTCATCATATGTTCCTCGGGTTCCCACGTTGCCTCTTCCATCATATGGTTTCTCCACAAAACTTTTACCAGATGTGTTGTCCAGTTTCTCAGTACTTGTTCTCTCGTATCAAGAATCCTGATGGGCTCTTCGCAATAAGACAGATTGGGTTCCAATTATAATTCCTCATAGGTGAGTACATGCGTTGGGTCAGGCATGTATTTCCTCAACAGAGATACGTGGAACACGTCATGAACTTTGGAGAGACTTGGTGGCATTGCCAATTAGTAAGCTACAACCCCAATTCGTTCTAGAATTTTGAAGGGTCCGATGTACCTGGGACTCAATTTACTTTTCTTACCAAAACGTATGACTCCCTTCCATGGAGATACCTTCAGGAAAACATGATCACTGACTTGAAATTCCAAATCCTTCCTTCGATTATCAGCATAGCTCTTCTGTCTACTTTGAGCTGCTTTGATGTGATTTTGGATTACCTTCACCTTTTACACTGTTTCCTCCACCAGTTCTGGGCCTACAAGTTTTCTTTCACCAACGTCATCCCAACAGGTTGGTGTACGACATCTCTTTCCGTATAACGCTTCATATGGTGCCATCTGAATACTCAAATGGAAGCTATTGTTATAAGAAAATTCTATCAGAGGTAAGTATTGATCCCACATACCCTGAAAGTCAAGTGAGCAAGATCTCAACATGTCCTCTAAGGTTTGAATAGTCCGTTCTGATTGTCCGTCTGTCTGAGGGTGGTAAGCAGTGCTCAAATGAAGTTCAGTATCCAGGGATTTCTGAAGACTTTTCCAGAATCTTTAAGTAAAACAAGGATCACGATCTGAAACAATCGATAGGGGTACTCCATGAAGTCTCACAACTTCATTAATATATAGTCTTGCTAGATGTTCCAGGGGTAGATCTTCTCTTATAGCAAGAAAATGTGATGACTTGGTAAGACGATCAACAATAACCCATATTGCATTGTTCCTTCTATGAGTCTTTGGTATCCCCATGACAAAATCCATCGTAATATTGTCCCATTTCCACTCTGGTATGGGAAGAGGTTGCATAACTCCTCCAGGCTGTTGCCTTCCAGCTTTCACTTGTTGACAAACCATACATCTTGACACAAAATCAGAAATCTCCCTCTTCATGTTGTCCCACCAAAAATGTTCCTTCAAATCTCTATACATTTTGGTGCTCCCAGGGTGTATAGAGAAATTGGAACTATGAGAATCATTCAGAAATTCCCTTTTTAGATCAGGTATATCGGGAACACAAAGTCTCTTCCCAAATTTCAAAATTCCATCTTCATACACAAAGTCTCTTAGTCTCTCATCATTCACAACTTTAATCTTCTTTTGAAATTCTTTATCATCGGTCTGAGAACTCTTAATCCTTTCTAGTAAAGATGGTTTGGCAACCATTTGAAAAAGCATTGATGTTTCACCTTCCCTGGTTATTCCCGTGTCCATCTTCACTAGATCCATCAAAATTGGAACCCTTTCAATTCTCATCACGTTCAAAACTCCATGGTCTTTTCTGCTCAAAGAATCTTCCACCTTGTTTGCTTTCCCCGAGTGGTAGTGTATCGTACAATCATAATCCTTGAGTAATTCAAGCCATATCCTTTGCCTCATGTTGAGTTCTTTTTGTGAGAAAATATACTTCAAACTCTTGTGATCAGTATAAATCTCACGTTTTTCAACATAGAGGTAGTGCCTTCATATCTTCAAAGCAAAGATCATATCTTCTAATTTGAGATCATGAGTAGGATAGTTTTGTTCATGAATTTTCAGCTGTTGTGATGGATAGGCAATAACTCTATCATTATGCATAAGGACACAACCAAGTCCTTTCTTCGATGTATCACTATAAATAACGAACCCATCATTCCCCGATGGTAGATTAAATATAGGAGCATTGACTAATCTTATCTTCGGTTCTCCGAAACATTCTTCACACTCTTTTTTCCAAACAAATTTAACCCCTTTAATTGTGAGCTTCGCTAATGGGTTAGCCAATCGGGAAAAATTCTGGACGAAACGTTGATAATAACCTGCCAAACCAATAAAACTATCGACCTCAGTTATACTCGTAGGTGCTGGCCATTCTTGGATTGCCTTGGTATTAGAAGGATCAACCGAGATTCCATCTTTAGAGACAATATGGCCAAGAAATGAAATCTCATGAAGCCATAATTCACACTTGCTAAACTTCCCATATAATTCATTTTTTCTCAGAGTCTTCAGGATAATTTGCAAGCGATTTTCATGATCTTCGTAGCTTTTGGTGTATACCAAGATATCATCAATAAATACCACAACAAATTCATCAAGATACTCCTTGAAAACTCAATTCATCAGATCCATGAATACAGAGGGTGCATTAGTCAATCCAAAAGGCATTACAGTAAACTCGTAATGCCCGTACCTAGTTCGAAATGCTGTCTTCGGAATGTCTTCCTTCTTCACACACAACTTATGGTATCCAGATCAAAGGTCAATCTTTGAAAATTATTGAGCTCCATGCAGTTTTCAAATAAATCATCAATTCAAGGTAGGAGATACTTGTTTTTTATCATTATAGCATTGATCTCCCTGTAGTCGATACATAACCTCATAGATCCGTCTTTCCTTTTAACAAAAAGAATAGGGGCTCCCCATGGAGAAAAACTAGGGCGAATAAATCCCTTATTACTCAATTCCTCTAGTTGTTTCATTAGTTCAACTAATTCTACAGTGGCCATTCTATAAGGGGTCTTCGATATAGGCCTTGATCCATGAATTAAATCAATGGAAAACTCAACTTCTCATTCTGGAGGATGTCCAGGTAAATCTTCCGGAAATACATCGACAAATTTATTCACAACAGGTACATCCTCTATTTGAACATTCCTTTCCTCACCCACAGTTATTTCATTCTCTTCCTCCCCAATAATTGAATTTAGTTGAGCTACTGGAAGTGGATCTAAATAAGAATTAGGTGGTGACAATTCTGCTCTAAAGATAAGGTGTTCCTTATCATTATCATCAAGAATCGTAACCTCTTTATTCTTATAATAAATCTTCGCATCATAGTCTGAAAGCCAGTCCATACCGAGGATTATATCAAACTCAATCATAGGTATGACGATGAGATCAGCAGATAAAGAACATTTATGTGATCTAATGGGGACTGATTCACAAAAATGTGTTGCAATGATACTTCCCTTAAGAGTTTTAACTGTCAACTCCCTTGTTAAATAAAATTGGAAATATCTAATTTTCTTAGTAAACTAGGAAGATATGAAATAATGCAATGATCTAGAATCAAATAATGCATTTTCTAAACTTGAGGAAACCATTAAATTACCTACCACCACATCTTTCGGAGATTCTACCTCATCAGTAGTGATAGCATAAGCTTTCCCTTGATCCCTTGGCCTTTTCTGAGGTACGTTCTTTTGATGCTTAGGAAATTCATTTGCATAATGTCCCATCTCCCTATAATTGTAGCACTGAACATTGGTATCTTCCTTCTTCCCTTTGCAATCACGAGCTTTGTGGCCTTTTTCACCACACTTATAATAGACTCATGTTGCCTTCAAGCAAGTACCGGGGTGTTTCTTCCAACATTTACCATAGGATGGATATTCAACCTTTCCCTTCTTCCCCTTATTTCCATTCCTAGATTGATCAGTAGGCCTCTTCTTCTCTTGATTCTCTTTAAAGTCATAAGACTTAGAGAATTCCTTTTCGGTCTTGATAGCACATGAGACAATGTCTTTGTACGACGAGAAGGATTGTGAGACTAATGCTCAACGGAGAAATGGTTTTAACCCATCAAAGAAACGGTCAATATTACTTCTTGGGTTACGTATATAATCTCCAGCATACCTTGATAACCTTGTTAAGTTAACCTCATACTTTGTGACATTCTCATCCTCCTTTTGTCACAGACTCGGAAATTGCTTTTCCATATCTGCTCGATAGTCACGAGGAAAGTATTTTTCTAAAAACATACCTTTGAACTCCCTCCATTCCATATTTGATACTTTATCATCTTCTTTCATATTTTGAATCAATGACCATCATTGATCAGCATCTCCAGTGAGGCGGTAAACTGCCATGATAACTTTTTCCCTTTCACTACTCCCTAGAGCCTGAAATATTTTCTCTAGAGAAAATATCCATTGATCAGCTACTAAGGGATTTGTACTCCCATTAAATGTTGGTGGTTGTTTCCTCGTGAATCTATCTAACATTGATCCTCCACGCTACGGATCAGGGTGCTCCATACGGGTAAGGTTATTATTCATAACCTGAGTGAGTTGTCCCAGTATGGTCATTAGTTGATCGGCACCAGTTGCATCACCAACTCCACTATAATTATCTTCAGTAGGAGGGAAATCCCTACATGGAGTGAATTCATTGATACGGTTTCCATTTCTTCCACTAGGCGCCATTTCTAAACAATGGTATAAAGTAGATCAGTTTATGAATCAAAATACATAATCCCATACTTATAAAACACTTAACATAAATTGAACTATTTATGGATATAATCCATAATCATAAAAATGTTTTCTTTGAGGAAGTATATACTCATAAACCCTTCATAATGATTTGTAAAGAAAATGAGAGTTATCCTAAGCATATCCCCCAGGAGTGTCGTAACCAAGAGTGCAGCAAGGCCCGTTGTCGTGCACCAATTCCCGTTCGAGTCTAGATCAAAGCGGTGTTTTTGGGTTTTACCCCTAGGTACATCTGTGCCAGAGCCGCCTCTACCTGCTCGTATCCATACAAGGATGTATTGCTCGGAAAACTCACAAAATTATTACAATACCAAAATTCTAGGAAGTTCTTCTATACTAATCCTCAATGTTCATCTTAGGTCTACGTGCTCTAATCAGAGTTTATCTAAATCTAGCTTCCAAGGTTTGTACTAAACATCCTCTGATGCCAACTGTAACACCCCGACCCCGGTTACCTAGAGTCGGTTCATTATTACATAACATTGGTATGATCACAAGAAAGATCAAATCTCAAAAGACCGATTGGTTTAGTAGCCTTGGAAACACTAGATATATTCATAAAGTTTTACGTTACATCATAAAGTGAAAAACTACTACAACAACATAGTCTCCATATTCCACACTCATATCCCCACATAAAATCCCTGTAGGTCATTCATAACATACTTCCTAACATCCTGGGATAAATAAAACATAGAAAAGGGGTGAGCTCAAATGCCCAGTAAGGATAACAATATAGAGGAAACTTTCAAAAATAAGCATAAACTTTTAAGGAAATGTATAACTAAAACAAAATCCTGTTAAACATGAACTTCAATATAGTATGAAAAAAGTAAAATGAAATAATGACATTTACTTATTCACATGGATATTCTACTAATCGAATAATCACATGCAATATCAATAACCACTTTCATAATGATGGAATGCATAATGCCAGACTATCATAACCACATAGCCAAGGCATCGTGCCAAGACTACAAATAAGATTTTGCCAAGGCCTTGTGCCAAGACACTAGTTTGTCTCATGAGACATACCGATGCCTCGAGGAGCTATAGCGGGCTCCACCCGTCACATATTAAGTACAATTAATTCTCATATGAAAAGGTTTAAACATAACATAAACATTCGTATTAAAACTAGGATAAAAAATGTCAATAATTTCACCATAAACTATAAATGGTATAAAAATAGCACATCCACATTCAAACATATCACAAAACCTTCAATACAATATAGAAGTTTTGTATAATAATAAATCAACTTCAAATAAGTGTAAAATTCATCAAAAGATGTTGACATAGATGAAATAAAAACTCTTTTTAGAGAAATATCCCTTTCTATTTTGAAATCATTTAAGATTATTATATTTATGAAAAAAAACATTTTCTTTGAAAATATTCTTATAAGCTTGTAAGGGAATCTTCGATGATTTTATAACGGCGGAAAATAGCTGCACCCGCCGTATAAGTTAAAAAAACATTCTTACCTTAATTTTGCCGAAAAGGTTAAAAAGCACCTTGTTTGGAAAATGACGGAAAGATTCCTTTATAAACCTCTTATAAAAAGTCAAAAAAGGGTATAAATGACTTTAACCCATATTCTATTAAATAGTAAAAATGTTTTGAAATTCATTTTTAAGAAACATGGATGTGGATGATAAAGAGATCCCAGTAGATTATTACGTATAAACAACCTCGGATAATGAAGAGATTGTAAAATAACCCTTACCTTGTACTTTTCCTTGGTTGGGGTAGGTTAACCTCCTGTATAATGGTGAAATAATTGTTATTAAATTATACAAGAATCATATACATTAATATGATATCATATATGATCTTTTAACATTGTTTTGTTAATAATATATTAGTATTATCGTTGTTTCGGGTGTTAACTTACTCGTTTTCTTTTATATGTTTTGTTACGTAAGCCTTGTTTGTAATGAATAGGTTGTATATTATTCATATACAGAATGATATCAAGTCTTTAGATACTATTATTAATCATCAAATGAGAATTATACTTGAATGGATACGATGGAGAATGAATCACATCGCGTTCGTGGAGACAGTAGTCCGTACGTACGCACGAGCGACAATATCATTCTTTTGATATTAAAATAATATATAATTCGATGGTATATCATATATAAAGAATCATTATCATGATATATTTTTTATTTACATGAGTTAGACATCATTATTATACCCATCCAAATAATAATATATTGAATAACAATTACACCACGACGTGGAGACGGTGAGCCGTACGTACGCACGTATGGTGACATTTTATTCAAAGGGTGGATAGAATACTGAATATGGTTGTACCATATTTATAATAACATAAAATTATATATATGATACAGGAGTTATTATTTTAGAATGGTAATAACAAAGAAATAAGAAGTGGAAGAAGAAAGGAACTTGGAAAGGGGTTATGAAATCGTTACCTCTTCTTCGGGTTCTTCCTTTTGATTTGATCAAAAGGGCTCCTTAGGATGCCTTTATGATCAAAATAAGGCCTCTAGGTTGTAGTGAGGGATGTTCTGAGAGTATTTGGGCAGAGTTTGGCCGAACCAAAAAGTTTTTGAAGGTGTGACGAAATGAGAAGGAGGAGTGCCCTTTTATAAAAGGGGTGAGGGGCACCTTTGGAAAAGCTAGAAATAATAATTTATAATAAATTCATATTTGGTTTATAATGGCTCAAAAGTTGATTATTAAAAGTGTAAGGTGGGGATTGGTCGAAAAAAATTCAATTAATAGAATTTAGATAGGTTTGGGTTACTATATTAACCTTATCTTTAAGTATTAACTCTATGTTAATTAGTTTCACTTTTACAATGTCTCTTTGTATTTTTATATTATATGGTTAATAAACTTACCATATACATCCACACGACACCACAAGTGGTCAATTAATGATAAAAAATATCATGATATAAGTCTATTGGCCGAACCTTAGATTTTTAGGAATTTAATA
Organism: Viscum album; assembly: GCA_963277665.1. NCBI lineage: Eukaryota > Viridiplantae > Streptophyta > Magnoliopsida > Santalales > Viscaceae > Viscum > Viscum album. The sequence goes on from OY728142.1 coordinate 73,576,679, forward strand.
TCAATTAATAATATAATACTTTTTTTAAAAACTCTTTTAGGTCAATTTTGACACTATTCAATAGTTGATTTTTGTGAAACTCATAACAGAATTATTACTTAGAAAAAAGTTAATTAAATCAATACTAATATGTAATATTATCCTAGAAAATTATTTTAATTCATTAAAAGTCTAAAATTATATTTATTTGGGTATTTATAATATCAATTATTTTAAATTTTCACTATTATGGGAATTACTAGATCATCATTGTGTCATAAATAAATTAAATTATTTAATCTCTAAAAATTATAAATAAACTATCATTATGTAGGAAATATTTTTTATCTTTCTAATAAATATTTATAGTCTAAAATCCAACATATGTAACCCTATGTAAAAATTGTTTTGCTAAAAGATATACTCTTGTGTCATTTTTGTATTCATTTTAACTTAATTAAAATTAAGTGTCCCTATCACCTACAAGTGGCGCCATGGGGTCCCAAAATCGACCGAAATATGAATATGGTCGAACATGTATGAACCAATATGGTTAGTACAGGTTTTATGGTAATTTTGTAGTATTATAATATTATTTTTTAACCCTTATTTACCGGATTTACCCTTAACCAAGGTAAATAAAATATTTACCGAAGTAATTATTCAAAATGTCTAAAAATAAAAGTTACCTATTTACACAGTTTTAAAATCCTGATTCCAAATATGGAATCCATTTTTCAAAATTCAAAACACAGAAGTGGCCGAAATTAATTTAAAATTAATTCCCGTTGTTAAAACAAAAATCGTGTTTTTAAGAGATAATAACTATCAAAAGATTGGAACTTGTTTATGTCCGGTTTAATTGTAAAATTATGTCCAATGACCAAAATTATATTAAATGGTAAAAAAATATTCTAAATATACTTTAAAACCACTCAAATTCATAATTTGTCACTATTAATTATTTTGATTAAAAAATTTGTTTTTAATTAAAATTTAGTAATTTTCACTATTTATCAAAATATTAAAGTTATCCGAAAAGTACCAATATTTCACCTTAGGATAAATTCGATATTCCAAATCCAAAAATGAAGTCCATTTTGAAATATAAAATATATATAATTTCAAAAAGTAGGTATTACTATTCATAACGGCTAGTTTGATTGATTGTGGTGTGTTAGAACTCGGTGTTGCGTACAACACACGCTATCACATTATTCAAAGAGTAGAATACCGTAGAAACTTGGGGTGTTAAACCTACTCTATGATCGATAAGAAGTGGGCCAACTTGGTGAGTCGCTCAACGATCACCCAGATAGAATCATGACCTCTGGAAGTACGTGGAAGTCCTGTCACGAATTCTATGGATATCCCATCCCACTTCCACTCTGGGACCTCTAACGTCTGAACCAGGACTGCTGGTACCTAATGCTCCGCCTTCACTTACTGACAAGTGAGGTACCAAGAGTCAAACATTGCAGCTTATTTCTTCATTCTCGGCCACCAGTGATGTGATCGGAGATTTTGGTTCGTCTTCACTACTCTTGGATGTACTGCAAGAGGGGATGTGTGGAATTCCCACATCACTTCCTCCTGAAGAGACATTGTTACCATGGTTCGTCCTCTAAAGAGGATGATGTTATCCCCACCTTCAGAAAATCCATGAGGTGCATGCCCTGTGGATATATGAGCATGTCGAGCCTCGCAGTCAGCGTCCCCATGCTGCGCCTCCCAGACTCACTGAAGAAGTGTGGGAGTGACTGTAAGAGGTTGAAGAGAAGTTTCTCCATCTCGATCCACAAAAGATATCTGCAAAGCGGCCAGCTTCTCTGTCTCCTCACCTAGAAGTTGTATACTAGATCTCTTACTAAGTGTATCTGCTACAATGTTCCCCTTCCCAAGAGTATAGAATATCTCAAAGTCATAGTCCTAGAGGAACTCAATCCAACGTCGATGTCTCAGGTTCAGGATCTTCTGAGAGAAGATATACCTGGGACTCTTGTGATCATAGTACACCATAAAACACTTTCCCATCAAGTAATGTCACCAAATATTCAAAGTAAAGACCACAACTGCTAACTCCAGGTCATGGGTTGTGTAGTTCTGCTCATGTTGTCTCAGCTCTTAAGAACCATAAGTGATCATAGCTTGCTCCTGCATTAGGAAACATCCGAGTCCAGTCCCTGATGCATCACAGTAGACTACGTACCCTACTCCCTCCTTTGGAAGTCTCAAGATGGGGGAACTAGTCATCCTCTACCTCAGCTCTTGAAAACTCTGTTGGCATCTCTCCGACCACATGAAGGGTTGCCCCTTCTTTGTTAATGCTGATAAAAGTTCTGAAACTCAAGAGAAATTTGGTACAAATCTCTGGTAGTATCCGGCCAAACCCAAGAAACTTTGTACCTCTGTCACACTCCTAGGTGGCTCCCAAGCAAGTACCGCATCAATCTTCACTGGATCCACTCCAACTCTATCCTCTGATATAACATGTCTAAGAAACATAATCTTCTGTAGTATCTGGACCGCTGGTCCAGCCCGGATCGTGCGGGGCAGCATGGTCAGGTGGCCCGGCCCTGCGGCGCAGAGGCTGTAGGGCGGGGTGGTGCGGAGGCCGCGGGGCGGCCCGAAAGCCGTGGGTCAGTGCGGAGACCGTGGTGCGGCGTGAAGGCCGTGGGGCTCCGTGGAAGGGCCGCAGATGGTGAGGTTGTGGGGAGACATGGGGCTCTGTGGACGGTAGAGCCACTAGGTGGCGGAGCCGCGGGGTGGCGCAGCGGGGCCGCAAGCGGCAAGGTCGCAGGGAGGTGGAGCCACATGAGGGGGGGAGCCCCAAGATGGCGCGGCAGGGCCGCGTGCGGTGAGGCCGTGGGGCGGTGGAGCCGTAGGGTGGTGTGGCGGGGCCATAGGTAGCGAAACTATAGGGCGGTGCGGGAGGCCGCAGACAGTGAGGTTGTGGGGCAGCGGAGCCACGGACAGCATGAGGGTGCGGGGCGGCGTTGGCCGCAGAGGTAAGAGGCCATGATCGGTGGTTGCCGTGAGTGGAGCGGTGGCCATGGGGCGGCTCCATTGTCTTCGTTTTGGCTAGAGGTGGTTTCTTTTTCCATTCTTGTGTTCCGCTGGTGCTAAACACTGGCACTAGTCACCATCACCATTGCGAAGAATACACAAAAGAAGAATGGAAGAGGGGCCAGGCCATGTTTTTTTGGGCCCGCACCCTCCGTGTTAGAGCAGTAGAAAGTGGTTCACAAATTTGAATCAAGAAAGTGTATGGATGATATTTAAAAACATCAATCCCCACAAACTTCATCATTCACTATTCCCAATCCCACAAAAGAAAACATCTACAGATCAACAAGTTTATGAGAGTTGATCCACATTCATAGTTTAGAATGGAATAACAAGAGAACTGATAATCACTCATAAATAAAACCCAACCTCAAAGGTTCGTTGACAGAGGCTATGAGGAAGGAGACAATGTTGTTGGGGATAGACAGAAATCAGTGACCTTGGGGTTTCTTGGATCTTCGGTTCATTCGTCATTGGTGATGATCCTCATTGGCGTTCTTTTTTGGAGAGCTTTCTCTAAATAGTTCTTCTCTCCCCAATTCCACCAAAGTTAAAGGTATCCCACATAATAGAACAAGTTATCTATTATGTTTGTTGGAATAATTTCAAAATAGCTTAATTAATTACTTGATGGGATGGCTTAATTAATTAAAGGGGAGCATTGGCATAATTAAGTGGCGGAGCACAAGAGGTTTCTCCCCATTAAGAGGGAGTTCAAAGGGGTTCAAGGGGTTTTAAGTCTCGGGTGGTCCCCACCACCATAACCCACATGGGTGGTTAGGCTCGGGTGGTCCCCACCACCATATCCTATGTTTCTAGGTTTTAGTACAGGTGGTACCCACTATTAAAACATCCACATGGAAGGATTCAATAAAAGAAAATGAAAATGTTAAACATTTTCATTTTATTTTAATCTTTCACAAAAAACAGAAAAACTATTTTTCACTCTTGATCCACTGCGGTCGAGGTGAAGGTCTCTGGAAGCGAATATCAGCGTTGTGAGTTCAATGGTGCCCTCATATTTCAATTCTAAGCACCGGTACATAAGTTACAAAAACCTGCTTGTACATTTACTGAACTTACATGAAAAATAGTTTAGAAATTCATTTCGGGCTCACCGGGCCTCAGAATCACGCGCAGTTAATTTTCACAGACTCGTAAAATTCCCATTTAAATAAAAACAATACATGGAAATTTTGGGTCATTGCCATACATTTTGAATACTGATACACAATTCATTTTGGATAAACTCAAAAACTCTTTTGGAGTATCTCTATATTTAAAACTAAATCACTATTCAGTAAACCACTATCTGTGAACCCATAGGCATTTTTAGTGATGAAAATAAATATGAATTCCTAAATTCACAAATATAAATAAAGTGAAACCCCTATAAAATTATCAATTTTATTCATGGAACAAAGGAATCTTGTGTGATCAATATCAAACCCATGTGTCTATATGCTTATTTCCACTAGTTTCATCATATGTAGGTATGAATTATTATATGATCCTTTTTCCAATACCTAGAGTAACCAAATGAAACTGATTTTTTCAATCGCATATAGATACTCATATATTCTTGATTCTTTATGTTTGAAGAATATATCACATGTAATTCACCTTCATATATTAGTACATCACATTCCCATCACCCAATAGATATCACAAAATAATTCTTATCTAAATAAAACTGTACAATTCTTCATTTTATCTCAATTTAGTACCCAAATTCTATAATCATCATACAAGAGGTTAAATCTCATCTTGGTTAAGTTGCTACTGAAGACATGAACAATAACATACTTATCTACTCAATAATTAGTTAACCTTCAAGAATTTTATAAGAAATGTATCAAAGTACAAAGGTTCTCATGAAAGGTGTCTTTCCAACCTCATGTACACTCTAATTATAAACCATGCACCCCTAGTATTGGAATTATAGTGGGAATAACATTCAAAGTGTAATACATTGTTTTTTATCCAAAAAAAACTCATCTTGTACCAAATGAGTATTTTTTTTTTGCATACAGTAATATCAATCATGATAACATTAACATTTGATCAAAACTGAGAATAATCCATGAATAACATCAATTAGGGACAACTCAAAGTCAAAACTTGAGAGTTCAATTATCATATCACTTTATGTTATATGTATACATACATACAACATAAAATAACGGTAAAGTGGATACTACCTATTTTAAGACATGGTAGATTATGTATCCCAAAACGTATTTAATAATACTTAATAAAAACATATATATGTACATGTATAACATGGTATATATGATAGAATATCAAATCATCCAAAAGTTTGCTGCACATTTAAGGCATTTTTCAAACTTGTGTATATTTATATACATACTTCCATATATTTATGCACCCATTAGATAAAACTCCACCAATAAACACTTTAGTTAATAACATCTATGCATTAAGAAATTTTGAATAATGGTGAGACATATGAATAATATTCCTAATTTTTAAATCCTTAAAAATTATTCTATACCTTTTAACTTTACAATATCAATTGTCACAATTTAAATATCATATGTTGTCTACTTAGAACTATTTCTATGTTTTCCATTATCATTATTAGAACCCTTTCCATGATTTTTTTGCCTTTAAATTGAAATTTAATTTGTGCTTCGAGTGGTATAATCCTTTATTTGTTAAATTTTAAATTCTCTAAGTCTAAAAAAAGACCCACAAGATTAATATACATTATATCCTCCTCAAAATATCATGCTAAGATACACAAACTCATTTGTGCTATTAAATAACACTTATTTTCATATGTTTTAATATTTTATAGAGATAATATTATTCCCATATCGTATATGGAATTCTAAGTGTTTTGGGGAATTTTTTTGATCAAGAATTATTCTTTAAAATATTCCACAAATGGTGGATGGATCAAATCCCCCGTATTTTAACAAACATCTGGATAATCACATTTATCCAAGACAAAACATTTTTATCCCACTTTACACTGAAATCATGTTGTAGAATCTAATGCATCATAATCCATGTGTATTGAATCAGTCATGTCACATTGTTCATAAAAACTCTTTTTAAGTAGAAATTTCTCTCATCACATGATTGATATAATATGAAAACACACCTTCTTTATTTATATGTATCTGGTATTGATATATATATTTATGTTCAAATTACTTATTTAGTAAAATTTTCTACATCACTTGAATGAAAAATATTATATTCCTAACTTTTTACCTTATTTTTTAACTCTTTTATATTTTAAAAACATGTAAAACATGAATTCGGAATCATATACTCTTCAAAATAAAATAATTTATTTCAATAACAATAATACATGACATAAAAATTTTAGGGAGTTTCTCAAACTCTTTTAGGAATTATGGATAATTCCATCCTATTTAATCTTACTAATCCTTACATATAACACATTTAGTTTTCAATAACTTTGATTGAGTACATAAATAATCATTATTGGACATTCCAACTCACTGTTATTCTTTTAGTGTGAAAGTTTACACACTTTTACTAAAAATGCAACCCTAGTACTAGAACATCGCATTACTTAGTTCAACTATCCTTAATTACATTAAAATATAGGCAAAAAATTATTAAACTCATTAATATTGTCCTAAAATTTCCATCAATGAAAATAAAAGGAATTCAATAAACATTATTAGAATTAAATGTGTTGACTTTATGAGTTTTCCTACAATAAATAAATTGGTTTCATGCTCCAAAATAATTCTTGGTAGACCATTGACAAATAACATATAAATATGATCTCATTTTAATACAAGTATGGGATGTAAACGTAATATATTGGTTAGTCATTGTAGTTTATAAATCACCCACTAACAAATGAGACATATCAAAATATACCCAACAAATTTATTTCTCATGAACTACCACTAGAAATTGTTCTTTATTACTCGGTAAACTTTATGGTTACCTGTTAGGATTTCTCCCTTGGAATGAGGATAATCAAGAAGGAGTAGTTCTTGTAAAAGTAGATGAAGTATAATCCAGTACTAAAATAGAAACACTAAACATTCATATTTTCCAATAATCATTGGTCTCTTTACTATTGTGGTCTTTCACCACTTTAGGAAAATTTTGGTCAAACTATTGAGACTCCATGACTAACTCAAACCAGTTAAAAATAAGGGTAACTATAGAGAAAACAACATCCTCATTCTACTCAGAAAATTGCAGTTGCTTATCTGCAATCCCTACCAATAGTTTCCACTGGTCTCAGGCATCTTGAATAACATGATTAAAAGAATCTTAACTTAGTGTGTCGTCCACTGAATTTTAATTCATGAGTTTATATACTAAGACAAAATTGAACATATATTGATATTTCATCCATGTCCTTTGTCTTAGGTTCATGTCCTATAGTGAGATGACGTGATTCACACTTTCATGATCCACAAATATGATGAAACGTTCACCAAGGAGGTAATGATGCCATATTTTGAGGTAATATACAACAGTATCTAATTCTAGATCATGAATAGGATATTTATTCTCATGTATACAGAAATTTATTAATCCATAGGCAATAATATGATGTCCTTTCATGAGATTATATCCCAACCCAAATCCAAATGTTTCAAAAAAAAACATATCACTTACATAGTTCCATTAAGACAAGAATATGTGCATAATTAAGTCAGGACTTGAGTTCCCTGAGGGACATATAATTATAACTACTCTTGAAGAAATAAATTACATTTATTAATAATGTATTTTTAGGAGAAACGAGACTTGAAAAATTCAAAATAAATAACTGATAATGCAATTCAAATCATAGGAATTTTTTTTACTCAAATTAATTCTTATGTAGTTAATAAGAAAATTTAGCCTCAATATTATCATGATCAACTGATATACCTTTTAAACAATTAATTATCGCAAAAAATTTAGCTTATTCTATTTATAAGTCACACTTTTAGAAATTTGATTCATTATAGTGGTCTCACAATGCACTCATCATAGGCTTGAAGTGCCTTTCATAATCATATTTAATATGATAATACACTAAGATGTATCCAATTAATACCATAGTAAAAAATACATGTATTTGTAAAGGATATAATTTCTCAAATAAATTAATACTACTAGTTAATTAGTGACCAAAAAATGGTTTGATCAAATATTAATAGTGTTCTTAATAGATTATTAAAGTTTTTTTTCTGAATATCTTATTTCTTAACATGGAGTTGGTGGTACACAAATTATATATCCAATTTGGATAAATATATATATCCCTTTAAATGATCAAATGGATCAAAAAATCTTGGAATATGGAACCAATTATTTATTGTTACTTTACTTAGCTTATGATAATATACCTAAATTCAAAGATTACCATCATCCTTATTGAATAATATAATTACCGTGGGATAAGGCGATGTACATAGCCTTATGAATCCATTAATTTGAAACTCCTATAATTGGAACATAATTTATAATAATATTATTAAAATTATTTGATATGATGGAATTAAAATAAGACCCATTCATGTGAGTAAGTTAATAAAAAATTCCACCTCTCTTTCAGGTGGTAACATAGAGAATTTTTTCCAAAAAATTCATCAATGTAACGACTGACTATGGTAGGAAAATATTTAGGTTCAACTGTATTTATAGAACCAAATTTTATCTCTACTAATTAATATGATATGGTTCCATTCCCTATTACTAAAGTTCCTACTCTTCTTTCATTCACACCCCATTCCCCATTTAATAACTAAACAAATCCCCCAATAGATTTAAAAGTCACTTTTCGAGTATAGAAACCAATATTGGACATGAATTCTACTAGCCAATCCATTCCCAAGACGAGGTAAATGATTAACATTCACAAGATATTAAGGTCCCAAAAAGTGTTTTGATTCAATGGTGATGGAACATATAGAATATTAAAACCCTCTACAGTCGTGTTTCCTAATACGTGTCTTGATTCTCATAACTTGAGGCCTCATTTACATAAAAACACTATTTCTTCACCACCAGAGAATAAATACAAGAATGTGTGCCACCAATGTCCAATAAATTGATCATAAAAGTAGAATCAAAGAGAATATTACCTAAACCCATCAAGGCACATTCATCCTTAGTTAGTAGGATCTACACTAAACCAAATTGTTCTCACTCTACTCCCCCTAACTAATTCATGCTCCATTTATAAGGAAGTGGCTGATGAGGTGTTAGGTTATTCCTAAAATAACCCTAAATACCGTGATCATTTGGGAAATAAATACTCTAATGAGATAATCCTTGTTAATAATTAAAATCATGTGATATTTCAGAATTTTATCCATCGTCTCACATGGGAGGTTTCCAACAGTAGTTATTATGATGTCCCATGCTTCCACAGTTATAAAACTCTTGAAGAATTGTAGTAAATTTCTGTTTCATGTGTTTTAATGAACAACATCAGTAACAACCTAGGTTGTTACTATAAAACATAATAATTGAAAATGATCGTGTGGACAGGTTCTCTGGTACTGTTCAACCATAGGATTACTTATCCCTTTTACACTAATTACCTGTGTTGGAGTTCCCATAAATTTTAGGATCAGAAATGTGTTCCATCCATTGAGGTTACCAATGATGTATTTATATTTCAAAATAGTTGTGGTCACCATTTATTTATAGTTATGAATGTATAATATCCCCACTCTAGATAGCATTCATGATCAAAAAACTTCTTTGAACATTCATGCCTTGAATGATTCATTATCTTCCACTTATAATGGAATGTGGTAAAGGTATGTGAACCAATATTAATACACTATAACTATAAGTTTCTCTTACTTAAACTATAATAAATCTATGTATTACAATACTCAGAAGTTTTGTGGGTAATATTGTTTAATGCACAATTCCCTATAAACCTCCTAAGAAATTGCTTTTTAGGCATTAGATTGGATGTCTAGATCCCACCATTTTCATCCAAAGTGCTCTAGAATCTTCATTACTATTTTAAAATTATCTTCTTATAGGGTTATAAATAAATAAAAAATATTATTCTTCTGAAAATTCATTCCTCTACATGATTAGGTCCTGAGTCAACCTGAATGCTTGGTGGGTTCTAGCTTTGAATTTAAAATGATCAATCCACATGATTTGATTCGTCAAATAAATTTAATTTCCCCACATCTTGTAAAACTTATGTGATTCTTTTGAAAAGTTTTTGGTTCACCTATGGTCTCTCAATTTGAACCACATTCATAGTAATATCCTCATGGTGATTTCAATATTTCAGGACTGAAATTTTTTCCTAAATTCATAGTGAAATAATTACTCAATGACAACTTAACATATTAATCCAATAACCTTTACCATGTGCCAAATAATAACCATCAATATCATAAAATATCATATTAATAATTCATTCCTAGTGGGAATTATTTTACAAATATATGATACAAGAATATAATTATATAAACCCACGATAATGAGGTGACAACAAATGTAAAAGTGTATCACAACCCTTACATACATGACATGTACTAGTAACTTGACTTTTAGTAGAGATAAGTTAGATACATATTTTTATACATACATTTTAAGTCACAAAACATCTTCTCTCCACACCTACCACTCGTGACTAATTGTCTGGCCAAAGTGATACTTGTTGTAGCACACCAACCTAGCCCATTAGCATGGAAGGGACTAATTCACCATTGATATTATGTAGAAACCCATTAAAAACAAATTCTAGGAATAAATACAAAGGCTATATTTATTAATTAGGGACAATTTTCCCTTACATAAAATAAAACTTGTAAGAAAACAATCCAACGGTGTATAAAAAACATGATGCATGATATTGACCCCATTTAAAACCAATAACATAAGAGACAAAAAAATAATCAAAATCATAGTATTAAAATAGACACTATCACTCTATATAAATAAAATACCCAAAAATAAAAAAACCAAGGTGCCGATGTGGAACCACACTCATCTCTATAGAAAGGCATCTTTCAGCACCAACACCGAAACAATGACACTAAAATGTCAAGGTGATCCACAAGTAAGTATGAGACCTTCCCCATACTTGTATCATGGTAATATATATATACACACATTGGGATGCATATGTTGTGGGGTAGTATATCAAATTAATAGGAAATGCTAAAGTCTTCCCCCTCACATTGCTCGGATAACAATAACATAAGTAATATATAATATAAAACCAAAGAGAGAGTAATATAAAATAGTAATTATAGATATCCATATACTAAATTAGTGAAAATAAATCACACCATAAAGTTCACCCATGCCATGAATTCACACACCCATGCAACTTTCCATCTAATGAATGTTTCTCAATTATTTCTAATGAACAGTCTATACTCATGAGTGGTACTCATTCCACAAAGCCCAAGTCATCGCTTAGTAGTATAATCCAATGTGACCTAACTCTAACATATAAATCCAATTAAGAATCTAGTAGGACCATGATATATATCATGAACTCACACAGCTTGTAACACACCATGATTTTGTAAATTATTTTTTTCAAATTAATTTATCCTTTTTCATAATTTTCATTTCATGCTACACTGAAGATAGTTTATTTTATATTAAAGCAATGTGTTTGGATTATGTTATACACAACACTTAGTTAATTGTGCACTATAAGCAACATAAAATTTGTACTTCTCTACATGTAACACTTAGGTTATCTTGCGTTATACGCAACAATCAATTTCCGCGATGACTACCATAACACGCAAGACTGAGGTTTATAGATCAAAAATATATTATTAAAATATCATTATTTAATATAATAATATATTATTAAAATATCATTATTTAATATAATAATATAAAACATTGACTTAAATTATAGGTTATGAAGAGTATTAACTAAATTATAAAAATATATGGTTTAAACAATATAATATGAATTCCTAGGTAACCAATTAATTATAAATGAATATATAAAATTTTCAACAAGAAAGGACATATTATTATGGTCCCAATGAAATTTTTCCCTAATAAATTAAATTTTCATTTATGTATTGAAATAAACTAAGTAAAACATAAAATTAAATTATAACTGACTTGGTGTATGTTACATACAACACTGACTTGGTGTACGTTACATATAATAATAACTAAGCTTACGATGCATAAAACACTATGTTTCAATGAAACATCTTATATATATATGTATATAATTATATAAATGAGATAATTAAAACCAAGATTTTAAAATTAGTTATAGTAATATTAATAAATATTTTGAAAATATTTTTTATAATTTTTTTATATAAACAAAACATATTTATAATGAAATATATGATTTTTGGTAAATTCCAAAATATTTAAAAATACCATTTTCTCGAATGAACTGCTTCTAATGTCCTTCGATGAAAACTAAAAAATATATATAATTATAAACATTAAGAAATAGAATTTCATAAAATAATCTTTATTTTGGAATTCATAGTTTCTAAATAATCCTAGGTTTAATTTTTGGTATTTTTCTAAGAAACATCATTTTTTGATAAATAGTGGAAAATATTGTTTTGTAGTTAGAAATTACCTTTTTTTTAATTAATTATTAATGGTAAATGATATTATAATTTTTTATTAAGGTAAAATTAGATAAATATTACATATATTAATACAATTAAATTAAATATAATCAAATTCACTTTGAAATTGAATACAAAATATTTACAGACTTCTGATCATTTTTATACTATAAAAATCCATTATTTTGTCCTGTCTCTGGGATTAGCATTAATATTAATTTTGCTAATTCACTTATTTGAATTTAAAAAAAAATACATGAACCATTTTATTCAGTATATTATTTAGGTTCAAATAATTATAAGTTAATTTTTATCAATAATTTCTAGTAAAAGATATAAAAATTAATCGTAGTAATTAATGCCCAATTAATCTTTTTTAGGGACTAAACATTACAATAAAGGACCCAAATGAGCAATAATCTTGTAAAAAACCCATGTTATTATATATTTCTTCCACACACATTCCATTATTTAGATTATTTGTTTAGTATGAATTTTTTATTTAAGAACATTTGTACACCTAACTTGTTTCTAAAAATTCCAAGTGATTCCTTTTCGTTCCCTATAATAATCCACCAACTCTCTAACTTACACATACCTATAAAACCAATTAAATTAGGCCAATACATACTTAACACACTTATCATATGTCTTTCCTTCCTCCTATAAGCCTTCATTTGGTCATAAGTAAATTCAAGGAATACTTTTAGCACAAACAAAAAGTAGTTACCCGATTAATAAGTATCGTCTTCTCTCAAGTCCTTTCTTTAATTCTCTTAATACACACCATCCAAATATCTTTATGTTGTTATTATATAATAACAACAATATAAAAAATATACTAGTATGTTTTTATTTAAATGGTTCGACCTACACATATACACACCTCCATCTAATAGGTTACGAACATATTGTTTCTGTGTACGGTGAACTACTACCTCACAAAATGATGATTGTTTATTTTTCCATTACCACCTATCATGGTGGCCTGTATCATTGAAAATATGATTATATATGATGTATATTATATTTATAATTTCTTTATTGTTCTATAATCTTTACTTATAACATACCTTTTTGATTTCCATCTAATGTAAATACGATAATTTCATTTGAGGAATTGTGGACTCTCACCCCCCTCAAAGTGATATAATACACGAATACACTACATGGATTATATTAAGGATGGTTTAAGTAAATATATATGATATATGTGATATAATAAATATTATTTAATAATGATATATATATATATATACATATATGTATTTTACTGTCTTTATCTCAACATGAAAATTAAACAAAAATAGCATTCACGCATACGTACGAATTACCGTCTCCATGAACTATGTATTAAATTTAATAATTATATATATTATTTATTACTATAATACATATATAATATATATACATGATATTTATATCATTTTCTACATTCATTAAACAAGATATATGAATAAGGACCAACAATATAAAAAATTAAGAAACATATGAAAAATAAAGAGAATATTACCTAAAGTGAAACCTTAACATCGGATGGTTAAAAAGCTAGTAATATAATTTAAAAATAAAACTATATATGGTATTATATATAATAATATTCTTATTTAAAATATTTACAATAAATTTATATTTATTATATAGGTGGTTTGGATGAGTATGATGACATTCAAGACACAAGGTAAGGGGATTTCATATTACTTTTTATTTTTGTGAGATACATGCTATGTTTTCCACTATTTCCTCTTTTAGTGTATATATTTTACATTATTGTTTTATATTTATCTTATAATTAAATTTTTTGGTATTCACATATCAATTATATGATCTTTCTTTCGTGGTTTTTATGTTTCAAAAGTTACCAAATCGGTAAAATAATTTTGTCTCAATTTTCCTTCTTGGAGATTCATGTTTTGTTGTGAACCTGAATTATAATTTTAGGTGTATATACTTCCATTTTACATGTTACTATTAATTTATTGGACTTTATGAAAATGGATTCTCTTTTATAGGACATATTCTTTTGAAACCCACTTCTTTTCACAGGTTATGTTTATGATGAAATTATAATGAAACCTATCACTTTCCACAGATTATGATTTGATTACAAGTTTATAATATCAATTAAATTTTGTTGTTTATGGTATGATTATTTATAAGCTTGTAGAACATGTATGTATTATTTCATTATGAGATTATTGGGACCTATATCGACCTCAAATACATTAGGTCAAGATTTATATCTTAATAGATGTACTAAGATAGTATTGGGAGTGGACCTTTAATACTAAGATGCCCATGGGATTAAACCATGACTACCAAGATGGTATGAGGAATTTACTCATGCTAATAAGGTTTCCATGGTAGTAAACTATGACTACCAAGAAGGAATGGGGAGTTAAACCATACTACCAAGATGGACTTGGAAGAAATTCCTTTACTACTATGAGTAAACCTAATTACATATTCACAATGTTATGAATGGACCTAGTTTCATGTCAATACGATTATTTGAGGGCCTAATTTCATGTCCTTAACCTAATCTGTAAACCTACATATACATATAAAATTTCAAATTATTAAATGCTTATGTTTCTACCACAATTAAATGTTTTATTTCTATGTTATTCTTTCATGTCTTATGTTATTTAATTCATTTTGATTCATTTATTATGGACTTTATTATGATCTATAAATATACAGGGCATGATCTTCAAATATTATAACCTTTTGTCCATGTTATTCCTATTAATTTACATTATATACCATTATTATGCATCTAATCTCACCCATTTTTATGTTTCCTTTCCTTAGGTTGTGGAGAAAGGTTTTAGGTATAATTACAAAAGTTGGTGACCATTATGGGATATTTTTAAGACATCTCACTATGAAAGATGATTATT
Source organism: Viscum album (assembly GCA_963277665.1). Taxonomy (NCBI): domain Eukaryota; kingdom Viridiplantae; phylum Streptophyta; class Magnoliopsida; order Santalales; family Viscaceae; genus Viscum; species Viscum album. The sequence goes on from OY728142.1 coordinate 73,592,196, forward strand.
TTTCCATATTTTTAGAGACACTATACTATTACGGTCCTCTAGCCTGTATTTTTGTAATGTGTTGAATATTAATCTAAAATGATGTAATATCCATGTATGTTAAGATAGGGTTTCAATAGTTGGTATCAAAGGAAATGTTTTCTAATCCTTTGGAAACTAAGATGTGAAAATTTTAGTGATATCTCTAGGTATTTTTCTAAGGACATGTCTAAGGATGTCCCTAAGGATAAGTTTAATGATTTATTAATGTTTAGGAAATTGTCTTGGAATTTTGGTAAAGGATATAGTGAGTGGATTCCAAGAAATACATCCCTATATAGATACTATAAGTGTATGGGTCTCTCTAACATATGTTACTTGGGGTAAAAACTATGATAAGAATTTTTGGGCCTAACTCAGGATAATCTAGTACATGAAAACATGCCTTATTCTACACTTGATTTGACACTCATGGGTGATATACTTTGGAAATTCAAAAACACTTCACAACCCATCCTAAATGATTAAAGTGTTATATTACTATGAATAACCTTGGATAAACCTTATGTTTAATGCATTAAATAATTAAGATCCATGATTTAGGCATCCATTAAGTAATTCTTCATGATTATGTGGTTTTCTGTTTTTATATGTGTTTCTCACACTATGATTTATGGTTTTAGTGAATTGATGGAACCTGAAAGAACAGTGTTAATGAGGAATTCAATAGAAAATTAAATGGTTTTCATCCTAAGAAACCAAATATTCTGGGAGATTAAATGAGAAACCTCATTACTATGCTTTCTCAATCCATGAATCATGGAGAATATCCAACTGAGAAAAGGAGGGAACAACGCTCTATTGATTCCATCATGATATTGTGCTGACATCCTTTTTGTGGTTACATTGTTCTTCTAGTTGCTGAAAAATGGATGATTACCACTAAAAATATATTTTATACTCTCCATTGTTGAGAACATAAAAACACCACATTGGATATCTACCATCTGGAAGGTAAGGCTGATAATTGGTGGAATCATATCAATGATATGAGGTGACAAGCTAAAATTAAATCCCTAGAATTGGATGATTTAAAGAATATATTTTTGAATAAGTACATTCCTAATATTATTTGTACTAATATGGAGAAATAATCCCTAGTTCTTAAGAAAAGGGATGCTAAATATATTTGTTTCTATGAAGAAAGTTTTATAACACTTTCAAGCTACACATCTAGTATTATAATTCATCCTTAAAGAAAGATTGACTAACTCATTGGTGGATTAAAACCAACTCTATGAAGAGAGTTATCCATAAGGTACTTTGAATGCTATGATGAAATGATTCTATGCTCACTAAAAGTGGATAAGGAAGCTGGAAACTCTCTTGGTTCAGGTGATAGGAAAAGGAAAATGGGTTTCCTTTGAAAATCTAATGACTCTTCACATAGATGGAATAAAGAGTTCCAAACTCCCACTTGATAAAATTGTGGGAAAGAGAATTTAGTTGAATTCCAAAAATGAATAAGAAGGTGTTTCATCTATGGGAAGCCTGGCCAAAAAGTAAAATATTGTATAAGTGATGAGAAGTGGAAATTCAATGAAATGAATAGTGATAAAGCTCAACAGAACGAACCAACCAAACATAATTATTTTAAGTTCATGACGTATGGTCATTATGTGAATCAATGCCCCCATCAAAGAGATAATATGGGAGATAATACACAACAACCTATGAAAAAAATGGATAAAGTGAAATCTTATGCAATCACAATGGATGAAGTAAATAATGAAAATTAGAGGAAAACTTATCATTTTCCCTTTATTTGGAAGTACATGTTTTATTTTGTTTGAATAAGATCTATGAAAATCTTACTGTTCATCATTTAGAGAGGATTAAAATGATTATATCCCTATATATGGATTTTGGAATAATAAAACCAAATTTTATGTTCTATTGTTTCAAGTATAAACCCATGTGTTTAATAAAAAAAATCTCATATAATATAAGTGCATATTTTTGGAAGAAAGGGTCAATTGAATTTTGGAAGGGTAATATGGTTAACCATTTATTTAAAGATTAAGTAAAACATTGGATAAATTTTGTTTTATTACAGTATTATCTCTACATATAAGGATTGATGAATATTGGATAGCTTATCCAAAATATGTTGTGTATATGATAACAGATGGGATGGATTATCATGGATCTCATTATCTGTTATTACTTAAGAAATGAGAAAGTTTTCTTCCTTTTTAGAGGAATAGGTGGAGTGGAACAGTGAAAATAAATGGAAACAATGTCTTGAAATCATGGAAGTGTATCCTTTCAAGAAAATTCCTCAACTTTATGAAAAATTATCTTCAGGACAAAAAAAATATTCTAGTACCTTCATTTCTGATTAATCATAAGCTCCCTTATGTCATTACCGATTTATGGATTTCTTATTGTTAAAATTTTCCTAACCTTGTTCTCTATCTTTATGCATCAGAACATGATGGTAATATTTCTCTTCCATGTCCATGTTTTCACTTCCTATATATGTTCTCTTATACAGGAATCTCATTATGAGTTACATTGGATAACCATTATGGTTATAACTTTCCCTTTTAAGGGAAGTTTTAGCGTTAATTTTTACGATGTGGGATTCTATGAATGAAAAATTCAGGTATTAAACCTTGGATAATCCAGATGAATTTAGAGGGTAAAATTAATTTTAAGTGGGTAGAATTTAACACCCGGATATTTTGTTAGTTGTTTTTTTCGAATTAATTTATCATTTTTTATATTTTTCATTTCATGCAACAATGAAAGAAGTTTATTTTATATTAAAGAATTATGTTTGGCTTGAATTATATGTGACACCACATTAATCGTACACTAAATGCAGCATAAACTTTGGCTTCATCTACATATAACATTGAGTGTAGCTTTTTTTACACAATAATTACTTTCATCGATCACTTACTTGACACATAAAACCGAGGTTTACCGAACAATAATATATTATTAAAATATGATTATTTAATATAATAAGATAAAACATTAACGTTAAATTAGTGGTTATGGATAGTATAAATTCGTTTAAAAAATATATGGTTTAAATAATATAATGTGAATTTATATTTTACCAACTAATTCTAAATGAATGTATAAAACAGATTGAATAAGAAAAGAAATATTATTATGGTCACAAAGTTGTTTTACCCTAATAAATTATATTTTCATTTATGTATTGAAATTCACCAGGTAAAAAATTCCTTTGACATGGAACTTAATTGGTGTACATTACATGAAATACTGACTTTGCATATGTTACACGCAACACCAACTTGGCATACGCTGCATGAAACACTGAGTTTCTATGAAACATATTTTTATATATTTAATTATTTAAATGGGATAATTATAACCTAACCATTAAAATTAGTTATAGGAATAGTAATAAATACTTTTCAAATATTTTCTATAATTTCTTTATATAAATTTGACATATTGATAATGAATAATGTTTTTTTGGTAAATTCCATTTATGTTTAAAAATAAAATTTTCTCGAATGAACCGCTTTTAATGTCCTTCAATAAAAAATAATAAAATTATTTTATAAAAGTTTATAAATTTAATTTGATAAAATAAATTTTATTTTTGAATTCATAATGATGAAATTATCTTAGGGTGAATTTTTGGGATTTTTCTAAGAAACTTCATTTTTTGATGAATAGTGAAAAATATTGTGTTTTAGTTAAACACTAAATTTTTTAATTAATTATTAATGTTAAATAAAATTATAAATGTTTTAAGGTTAATTTAGATATATATTATACCTATTAATAAAATTTAATTCATTATAATAATCTTCTCTTTGAAATTGAATACAAAATCTTAAAAAAACTATTAAACATTTTTATACCTTAAAACCCCAAAATTTCGTCCTGTCTGTGGGATTAGTGTTAATATTAATTGTGATGCTTCTGTTATTCGAATTTAAAAAAAATAAAATATTATATTCAGTATAAAATTAATATTATTAAAATACCATGTTAATTTTTTACCAAAATGATTAGTAAATGTGATTAAAATTAATCACAGCGATTAAGGTAAAATTAAGCTTAATTAGGGACTAAACCTTAAAATTAAGGGACCAAATGATCTATAAACTCTTCAAACACACCTCTTTAGTACATATATCTTCCATAAACATTCCATTATTTATTTTATTGTTTTGTTTTTAATTTTTTGGTAGTAAAACCTATACACCTAACTTGTTTTTAAAAATTACAAGTGAGTCATTTTTCTTCCCTAAAAAAAGACACCATCTCTCCCACATACTAAAACCACTCAAACCTCTTATGTTATGCCAATATCTACTAAATAAAATTCTTATAAATACTCCCTTACTCCTAGAAACCCCCCCCCCCCCTAGGTAGAAGGCTATCCAAGGAAGCCTTTAGGCACAAACCAAACAGAGTTACCTGATTAAGAGGTAACATGTTCTCTCAAGTCATTTCTTTTGTTTTCCTTCTCCACCCCCTAAAACTCCCTTAATTATATTATTAAATAACAAAAACCATATCCTAAATAAAATATTATGTTTTTATATAAATTTTTTTACCTACACTTACACACACCTTCATCTAATGTGTAATGAACATATTGTTTCTTTGTAAGGTGAAATATTGCCTCACAAAATGATGATTGATCATTTTTCAATTAACACCTATAATGGTGGCCAATATGATTGAAACTATATGTATATTTGATATATATTATATTAATAATGTCTTTATTCTTCTGTAATTTTTATTTGGAACATACCTTTATGCTTTCTATCTTTTGAAAATACGATAATTTCATTTGAGGAAGTTTGGACTACTGCCCACTCAAAGCGATATGATTCATTCATACACTAAGTATATTGTATTAAGGATTGTTTTAGTAAAAATATATGATATATATGATATAATAAATATAATTTAATAATAATATATATATATATATGTGTGTCTTTTACTTTCTTTTTCTCAATAGGACAATTAAACAGAAATAACGTTCATGCAAACGTACAACCTATTGTCTCAATGAACAGTGTCTTTTGTTTCGTACTTATATATTATATTGATTATTATAATGAAAACATATTGTATATAAAAAATATTTATATCATTTTTTACCTTATGGAATAATTATATAAGTATAATTACTAACAATATAAAAAATTAAGATACATATAAAAAACAAAGTAAATTTACCTGAAATAAAACCTCAACAAAGATGGTTAACATGAGGGTTATATAAGGTTGTAATAAAACTATATATGGTATTATATATAATTATATGGTTCTTAAAATTATTTATAATAATTTTATATTTATTATATATGTGTTATGAATGATTACGGAGATAACCAAGACATGAGTAAGGGGATTTCATTTCACTTTTTATTTCTATGAGATATATGCTGTGTTTGCGACACTTTCCTTTTGTGTGGTGTATATACATCCCATGATTTTTTCTATTTATCTTATAATTAAATTTTTGGGTTTTAAAAAATCCATTTTATTATAATTCTTTCATTGGGTTTATGTTTCAAAAGTTACTAAACCATCCAAATAGTTTTGTCTCAATTTTCCTTCTTGGAGACTCATGTTTTGTTATGCTCCGAAATTATCATTATATGTGTATATAATTCAATTTTACATTTTATATCATAAATTTACTTCCTTTAATTATGTTTTAAGCTTATTTTAATTTAATTTTCCTACATGAAGGGTATGATCCCATGTTACCAAGTTATAATATTTTATTGAGACAATCTCATCATTTTTAGAGATTATTTATTTTTATGATTCCTTTGATGAAATATTTTGATCAATATCTAATGAAAATTCATGAATTTTATTTTAATATGAGTTTTAATTATTTTTTAACATATTTTTGACATTTCTTTCACTATTTGGTATATAAGATAGTTAATAATTTTTTTAATAAATATTGACATCACCCTCCCTTCGGTCAGAAATTTATTTTCTATAAAAAAATGTTTTCTAAAAACAGTTTCCAAAAATATTATTCAAATACCCTATGATCCTTAATATAAATTTGTACCGTTTTTTAATTTAACAATTTTCAAATGAATCTTCATTTCTCTTTTTGATCAACGAATTTTTCTAACCATTTTACCGTGAAAAAGTAATATTTATTTTACCTCGTACGACATGTATGGATTTACCCACTAAGATTTCTAGGAATATTCAATTAAATGTTTAAAGGTTTATTTTCTTTTAAAGTGTATTTCATAATATTATTCTCAAGAAATTTTTTTAAAACTTTTATAGGGTTTATTTATATTTTTTCAAAGTATTTTCCATGAAATAGTTTTCAAAACATTTTCAATCTTTCCCTATAAGAATTCAAATTGTTTTCAATGAAACGAGATTTAAAATATCTTGAATCATATTTTATAATTTTTCAAGGTAAAAGGATTTAAAATGATTTCATGTATTATTTTTAATAATTAATGTTATTTTATAAAAAAAATATTATAAAGAGGTTTATGTATTAATAATTATTTTTAAATAAAGAAAGTATATTTTCCTCAGGAATCATTTTTGAAAGATATTTTAAAAAAACTCTATCTATGATGAAATTTTTTGGCGTTAATCATGCCCATTTTGTAAAGGACCTTAAGGTTCAACTAATATTATTATTATTAATGGGTTATTCATAATGTCATGGCTTTTGTGAAACCTATTTCTCTTTCATAGGTTATATACTTTTGAAACCTTCATCTTTTCATGAGCTATGTTTATGATGAAATGATTATGAAACTTATCTCTTTATGTAGGTTATGTTATGATTACATGTTTACACTTTTCATTTAATTTCATGGGTTATTGTTTCCGACGCTTTCGTCGGGGCTTGCATGTTTGTCCGTGGAGGGCGCGCAGTTGTTGCCCCGCATTCTCGCTTTTCAAAGGCGGGTGGTATCAGTTCCTGGTTCAAGGACATTTGCTCCTTGATCAAAATGGGATGAAGGGATTTTGGTTCCTCCTTCCATGGATTCCCCCTCAGAACTCATCACCTAGTTCAGTTCTCCCTTATAGACTAATACATTGTTTGTGAAACTCTTCTGAGTGCAATTTCATCATAGACACCAGTTAATTATACTATTTTTTTCGGGACATTCCAAGGGTCTAGTCAGGGCAGCAACCTTTGGTTAGGGGTGTAGTCACGTTGGACATCACTGGCATGCCTGAATGCTGGAACACTGGTGCATCTGGGTATCATCCCTTTATTATAGGGATTCTAAAGGGTGTAGAAGCTAGAGGCATTCCACGTCGAATGTAGGGAATTATATGTCATATGAGTGTATATGATGATTTCCTCAGCTTCCCATGTTTAACATAGGGTATGCCGCGAGTTTAACGTCTAGAGGAGATGGATCGAACAGATTGGAACAATGACTAGAGTGGATCAGATGGGTGCAACCCCTAGAGGGAACACTGATGTTGGGGCTAACGCATGGTTAGCTACCCGGTTTTTGTTCAAGGGAATGGGAAATGAGGTGGCGTGATCCCCCCGGGATGCGGAGGCCAGGGTAAGAATCATGATGGATAATGGATGGTTATGTGAAGTATATTGAGAATGGGATACATTCGACTTGAGGGAAATGGTGATGTTTGTATTGAGTCTCGAAGAGACCTCCTACGTATCCATGCGGCATGGAATCAAAGTCCTCATAGTTCATCTAATGACATCTTTCTACAGGTTGGGGATGTCAATGTCTTATCACCGAATGGGGTTGAAAATGGATTACCACTGACTGGGGGTGACAATGGCTTACCACTGGATGGGGTCACAACGGCTTATCGCAGGATGAGGTCACAGTGGCTTACCACTAGATACGGGTTGAAAACAGCTTACCATTGGATGGGGTCACAACGACTTACCGCTGGATAGGGGATAGTTTAGTGTTATACTGGATAAATGTAGCGTATAGTTTAATGTCATGGAGGATGGAGGTGAACCGATGTGAAGTGGTCAGGACCAATGGGTGATGGGATTGAACCTCGGGGTGGCTTCCTACGTACCTTGCCTTAGCAAAGATCAAAGTCCGCATGTTTAGGAGGTTGGGAGCCAGTGTGAAATAGCCGGAACCTACGGATGGTTGAATTGAAACTCAAGGAGGCTTCCTACATACCTTTCCTGGGAAAGGATCCAAGACCATGTAGTTCGGATTGGTTTAGTGAACTGACTTGAATGGGGTCGTAACCAATGGATGGTGGGCTTGAACCTCAAGGAGGCTTCCTATATACCTTGCCTTGAAATGGATAAAATACAACATGGTTCGGGTGGGTGGGAGCCGACATGAAATTGTCAAAACCAATATATGGTGGGATTGAACCTGAGGGAGGCTTCCTGCGTACCTTCCCTTGGTAAGTATCAAAGACCACATAGTTCAGAAGGGGTGTGGGACTTACACTCTAGTCGTCCCAGAGAGGATGTGACGTTCTATGCATACTCTAATCTCATGTGAGTCATGATCGGTGTGAGAAACAAGAGGCAGAAAAGGTCTAACGACCATGTCATGGATGGTGCATCCGTGGGAAGAGGAATTGGGGCTTACGCATGGTTAGCGGCCCAAAGGGTAAACAAGGGCTTACGCATGGTCTGTATCTTGGGGTGAGAGGGATTGGAACATACACTAGGATGGAGGCTCGGGTGGTGACAAAGGCCAAAAGGATTTGGCACAAAGGAAGAGAGGAGGATCCAGGATGCTACCTCCTACAATGAAATCTAGGTTCTTACACCAAGGTGGTTTCCCTTTCCCTGTAGACATACGCTGCTCCAATAAAGAGGATCTCATTCCGTTTGAGGAATGATCCCACTCCCATGGAGACATGTGGGCATAGAGTACGTCTGAGATGGGTCACCCCACGTATAATGCATGAGGTGAGGCCACAGTTTAACGCCATGTGATGAGGGCGATGGTTCTTGGCAGTTTAACGACCTGCAGCTCGGAAGAGGTGAGTTCACTCCATACCCCTCTGGACTTACATAACTGATACCTCCCACTCATTGGGGAAGGGAAGGCATCAAAAATTCCATGGTGAGGGGGTGTTATGGAGTGATCCATTAAGGGGTCCACATTAGTTTGGTTATGAAAAAAATAAATAGTTGTTAGTGTGCCTATGAAAAGAAGCATTAGGTGAAGCAACACAACTTCAGGCACCACCCAAGGTACTTTTAAATCACTTCGTGGAAACTTGAAGATTCGTACGGAAAGAGAGAATGTGACACCGGAGTGGTGTGCATAAGAGGGGATCGAACATTGTGCCTTTAGGGGAGTGTGACACATGGAGCACACGCAAGAGAATAGGTTAGGTGCAAGATGGAAGGTCTGTACCCAATAGCATAGGGTTGCAAGAAAGAGCGCAGGGTTCCGCGTAAGATGGAACGGTTGCGTTCATGATGGAAGGTCATCACACAAGCAGTAAGGGTTTGGCACAATAGAACAGGGTGGAACACAAGTTGGAAGGGTTCCACACAACATGGAAGTGTTTCACGCAATATGGAAGGGTTTCACGCAATATGGAATGGTTGGTCACAATAAGGAGTGGTTGCACACAATAAGAGAGGGGATGCACGCAAGAGAGGTCCGATGCAGAGAAAACTAGCACAGAAATAGGGTCTATTGCATGTAAATGTATTTGGGAGAAAGGAAACTAATGAGGACCATGACCAAGAGGGCCCACCTGAAGGAGGTCCCTTGGGGGACCTATCATGCAAAATCTGATACTTGAAGGACATGGGGTTTTTGCACAGTTGTGGAAGAGGTAGTTTTCACGTAGTAGAGCATCACTTCATCTTCTATTACCATCGTCCAAGGTCGAGGGGTACATTTCGTTTTATAGCTAAATTCCTCAGGGGTGGTGCGCAAAGGACCGCGGCACGCAAATGGGTGTCGCGTGCAAACGCGCGCTTGGTGTCGCGTTGGGAGCGCAAATGGGCACTGCGCTGAAGCTTTCCATTGATGTCGGTTTTGGTGTGCCAAGGATTGCTGTGGGAAACCTCCCTCTTGACATTGCATTGGGCATGCAAATGGGTGTTGTGCGATATCTTTCCCTTCATGTCAGTTTGGGTACACCAAGGGGCGTTGCGGGAAACCGTGCACTTGATGTCATGTTGGGCGCTTAAATGGGTGATGTATGGAAGCTCAAACTTGACGTCGGTTTGGGTGTTCCAAGAGGTGTTTCATGAAACCTCATGATTGATGTCACGTTGTGCGTGCAAATGGTCACTGCACAGAAGCTCTCCCTTGATGTCGTATTGGGGGCTCATGATTTTTCTCACAGGTGACGGTTTGTGTGCATACTCCGAATCTTGCGTACAACTACCTCCCGGGTCCCGAAATCTTCTCTTACCCTCTCAGGATCCTTCATTTTCTCGTTATCCTCCTGAAGCTGGCCTTATCCGAATTTTGTCATCAACAGTCATTATTAAATTATTTAAGTTCTTCTTCCACATATATGTATGATTCCATTATGATATGGGTGGGCCCTATGTATTTTTCCATTGCATTGGGTAAAGATGTATATCTCTTAAGATAGACTAATATGGTATTCGGAGTGAACCTTTACTACTAATGTGGTCATGGGAGTGAACCATGACAACCAAGATGGTATGAGGTGTGTACTCATTCTACTAATTTGTATATGGGAGTAAACCATGACTATCAAGATGGTTTGGGAAGTGAACCCATACTACTAAGATAGACTTGTTAGAAATTCCTTGAATACTATGAGTAAACCTGATTACATGTTCACAATGTTGTACATGGACCTGGTTGCATGTCCAAAAGTTTATCTGAGGGAATGATTTCATGTCCTTAACCTAACCAATGACCCTTTTTATACTTATATGTGTACACAATAATATATTCTCATGTGTTTTCTATAATTCCATGTTTTATTCCTATGTTATTATTTCATGGATTATTTTATTTATTTCCTTTTGATTCATGTATTATGACCAACCAAAATTTATTATGATCTATAAATATGAAGGGTATGATCTTCAAATGTTATAACATTTTGTTCATGTTATTCTTGTTCATTTCCTTTATGAACCCTTACTTAGCATCTAAGATCACCCATTTATTATGTTTTCTTCCCGTAGGTTTTAAAAAATGTTTTAGGTATAAGTACTAAATGTGGAGATCATTATGGGATATTTTGATTATATATCACCGAGATAAAAAAATTTCTGGTTTCCAAAGACACTAAACTATTACTGTCCTCTTGCATGTGTTTTTATAATGTGCTGAATATTTGTCTAAAGTGATGTAATATCCATGTATGTTAATCCAAGGTCACTATAGTTGGTATCAAAGGAAAGATTTATTGAAACTTTGGAAACAAGGATGAGAAAACTTTACTGATATCCCTATGTATATTTCTAAGGCTATGTCTAGGGATGTCCCTAATGGTAATTTTAAGGATGAGTTTTCATTTAGAAAAATGTCATGGAATTTTGGTAAAGGATAGAGTGAGTGGTTTCATAGGAATACATATCTTACTCTGTACTACAATTACATGTGGATCTAGGATAGATTTACCTAGGAGTAACAACTCCGACATGAAGTTTCGGGCCTTACTTGGGTTAATCTGGTACATGAAAATGGGCCTTGCTGCACACCTGGTTTGACACTCCCAGGGGATATGATTTAGAAATTTACAAAATATTCAAAAAAAAATCATGAAGGATTAAAATAAAAAATTACAATGACAACCCTAGAATAAATCTTAGGTTTCATTTATTAAAGATATAAGATCTATTATTTAGGCATATTATAAGTAATTCTTTATGATTATGTGGTTTTCTACTTTTATATGTGTTCTCCATCTATGATTTCTGGTTTTATTGAATGGAAAGAACCTGAAGGAACTATGTTAATAAGGAATGAAATTATTTTCCTCCATAGAAACTTAATTTTATCAGAGCTAAAATGAGAGACATTTTCACTACTCTTTCTCAATCTATGAATCATAGTGTACATACCACCTAGAAAAGGAGGGAAGAACGCTCCATTGAGTCATCCATGAGACAACACCCACCTCCATTCAGTGTTTCCATTGATCTATTAGTTTTTGAATAATGAATTAGTACCACAAAAAATAAATTTTCTATTCTCCATCATTCACAACATAAAAAGGTCACATTGGTTGTCTACTGTCTATAAGGTGAAGCTAATCAATAGTGGAATCATATCAAGAATACAATGTGAAAATATGAAATTAAATCCCTGGATTGGGATGATTTCAATAACATATTATTCAATAATTACATTCCTCATATTATTCATATAAGGATGGAGAAGGAATCTCTTGATCATAAGTAGAGGTATGATGAATTAATTGGTTTTATGAAGAAAATTTTACAATACTTTCAAGGTACTTTTCTGGTATTATAATTCATCTTGAAAGTAAGACTGATTGATTCTTTAGTGGATTGAAATGGACTCTCTGAAAATAGTTAGCCATAAGGAACATTGACTGCTTTTAATAAATTTTTTGATGTGCGTGAAAAGTTGAAATGGAAGATGGAAACCCTCATGGTTCTGGTGATAAGAAATCGAAAATGGGGTTCCTTGTAAAATAGAATAATTATTCACATAGGCAGAACAAAAATATTCAAATCCCCACTTTCCAAGACTATGGGAATGATCATTTAGGTGAATACCTAAAATGAACAAGAAGGTGTTTCAAGTGTGGGAAGAATAGCCAATGATAATAATATTGTTTAAGTGATGATAAGAGGAAAATCAATGAAATTAATGGAGAGGAATCTTAATTAAATAAACCAACCACACTTTAATGTTTCATGTGCATAGAGTTTGGTCATTATCCAAATCAATGCCCTGATCCAAGGGCTAATATGGATGATAAGACACAACAAACTATGAGGAAAAAGGATAAAGTTAAAGCTTATATAATCACAATGGATGAAGTGAGTAATAAAAATTAGGGGAAACGTATTTGTTATCCCCTTTGATTGGAAGTTCATGTTTTATTTTGTATGAATAAGCCCTATGAAAAGATTATGGTTCATCCTTTAGTGAGGATACCTATTATTATATCCCTACAAATGTATGTTGGAATAATAAATTCACATGTAATGTTCTATCGGTGCAAGGATGAACCCAAGTGTTTACTAAAATTTTTTTTTCATATAAGATAAGATAATATTTAAAGAATAAATGGTGAATTATATTTTGGATGGGTTATAAGGTCAAGAATTTATGGAAAGATTAAGTAACACTTTGGATAAAGTATGTTAAATTAAATTATTATCTCTCCATATGGGGATTTATTCTTCTTGGAAGGCTAGTTAATACTACATTGTTTTTATGATAACTAATGGTATGGCATATCAGGGATATCATGATCTATTAGTACATAATGAATAAAAAAATCACTTTCTATTTCAGATAAAGAGGTGATGTTGATCAACAAAAAAGGGTAATGTTTTCCTGAAATCATAGAAGTGTATCTTTTCATGAAAATTATTCAACTTTATAAAAAAGTATCTTCAAGCCAATAATGTTGTCCTAGTACCTACATTTTTGATTAATCATAAGGTCCTATAGGTCATGGAAGATTTATGGATTTATGATTATTAAATTTTTCTTGACCATGTTCTCTATCACAATCCATTATAACATGATGGTAAGAGTTATCTTCCATGTCTATGTTTTCACTTCATATATATGTTCTTCTATACAGTACTCTCATTGTGAGTTACTTTGGGTAACTTTTATGGTTCCAACTTTCCCTTTTTAAGGGATGTTTTAGTATTCATTTTTACATTGTGGGTATATAGGAATGACAATTTCAAGTATTATTCCTTGGATAACCGAGATGAATATTGAGGGTGAAATTCATTATAAAGGGAGTAGAATGTAACACCCTGATATATTTTGAATTATTATTTTTTTAATATTAACTTATCCTTTGTGAAATATATCATTACATGCAACAGTGAAGATAGTTTATTTTATATTAAAACATTGTTTTTTGATTACTTTATTAGAAATCCCAAGTTAATCATGCACTACACGCAACTTAAACATTGTCTTGACCTACACATAACACTGAGGTAAGCTTGAATTATACATAATAATGACTTTCCGTAATGACATGCATAACAAACAAAAACAAGGTTTACTGAATAATAATATATTATTAAAATATTATTATTTAATATAATAAGAAAAAAACATGATGTTAAATTCGATTATATGAATTGTATTAAATAATTTATGAAAATATATGATTTTCTCAATATAATATGAATTAATATATTACAAATTAATTATAAATGAATGTGAAATCTAATTGAATATGAAAGAAAATATTATTATGGTCAGAAATTTTTTTACCATAATAAGATAAATTTTCATTTATGTCTTGATATAAACCAGGTCAAACATTACTATCACATAGAACTAACTTGGAATATGTGACATGTAACATAGCCTTGTCTTACATTACACACAACACTGACTTGGTGTACGATGCACGCAACACTGAGTTTCTATGAAATATCATATATATATATAATTATTTAAATGAGATAATTTTAACCTAGCCATTTAACATAGTTATATGAATATTAATAACTAAATTTAAATTAATTTTTATAATTTTTATATAAATAAAATATATTTATAATGAAATATATGATTTTTGGTAAAGTCCTTTAATGTATAAAAATATCATTTTCTCAAATTTACCAGTTTTAATGTCCTTCTATGAAAAATAATAAAATTATTTTTAGAAAAAATTGTAAATTTAATATTATAATACAAACATCAGTTTTTAATTTATAATTTTTAAATTATACTAGGGTTATTTCTTGGGATTTTTCTGAGAAACTTCATTTTTTGATGAATAGTGAAAAGTACTGCTTTTTAGTTAAAAACTACCTATTTATTTAATTAATTATTGGTTTTAAATGATATTATAAATTTTTTAAAGGTATAATTAGATAAATATTACATATATTAATACAATTTAATTCGTTGTAATAAATTTTACTTCGAAATTGAATACAAAATATTAACAATCATTCTAACATTTTTATACTTTAATATGTCATTATTTCGTCTCATCTGGGGGATGAGCATTAATCTTAATTTTGTCGTTTCTATGATTTAAATTTAAAAAAACTAACATAAAACATTTTATTCATTATAATAGTTAGATTATAATAAGGCCAAGAAAATGTTTGACCAAAATTATTAATAAAAAGTTATTAAACTTAATCACAATAATTTAGGACAAATTAAGCTTTATTATGGAATACAATTTAAAATTAAGGGCTCAATGATCTATAAAATTATAAAACAACAATTTAATTTCATAGTTCATCCATAAAACTTCAATTCTTGATTTTATTGGTTTAATCTAACTTTTTTTAGGTAATAACATGTGTACAACTAACTTGTTTCAAAAAATTCCAAGTGAGACATTTTCTTTGCCTATAAATATCCACCACATATCCAACTTACACATACCTCTAAAAACACTTAATATAGGTCAATAATTGACCAATAAACTTCCCAGAAATCCTCCCTTAATTCTATAAGCCTCCTCTTTGGAAAAATAAAATCCAAGGATATCTTTTTCCACACACAAAAAAGAGTTACCAGATTAAGAGGTAACGTCTTCTCTCAAGTCATTTATTTTATTTTCCTTATCCACCCTCTAAAAATCTCTTTATTATATTATGATATAAAAAATAGTATAATAATAATACTATTTTGTGTTTATTAAATGGTTTGACCTAAACCTACACAAACCTCCATCTAATGTGTAACGAACATACTGTTTCTGTGTATGACAAATTATTGCCTCACGAAATGATGATTATTAATTTCTCCATTACTACCTTTCATGGTGGATATTATTATAGAAACTCTATTTATATATGATATATATTATATTTATAATTTATTTATTCTTCTATAATTTTTATTTTGGGCATACCTTTATGTTTTCTGTCTTCTATAAATATAATAATTTTGTTTAAGGAAGCGTGAGCTACCACCCCCACAAAGAGATATGATTCGTTTATACACTACATGAATGGTATTAAAGATTTTTTAGTGAATATATATGATATATATGATATCATAAATATAAATTAATAATTATATTTATATATTTCTCTTTTTCTTTCTTTCTCTCAACACAACAATTAAATGGAAATAGCGTTCATGCGTACATACGGCCTACCGTCTACATGAATAGTGTATTCTGTTTAATAAATATATATTAAATTTATTTTTATAATAAAAATATACTGTATATACATGATATTTATATCATTTATAATATTATATAATCATTATATAAGTATAATTACTAACAATATAACAAATTAAGACACATATGAAAAACAGAGCAAATATTACCCAAAGTGAAACCTTAACATAGGATGAATAAAAAGAGGGTAATATAAGGTCATAATAAAAACATATATGCAATTAGATATAATAATATTGTTCTTTAATATATTTATAATAAATTTATGTTTATTATACAAGTGTTTTTAATTAGTACGTCAAGAGTCAAGACACATGGTAAGGTGATCATTCATTTCACTTTTTATTTATTTGAGATACATACTATGTTCTCTACTCTTTCCTTTTGTGTAGTTTATTTACTGACCATGATTGTTGTATAGGTATATTATAATTAAATTTTTTGGTATTTAAATATCAATTTTATGATATTCATTTCATGTGTTTTATGTTTCAAAAGTTATCGAATCAGTAAAATAGTTTTGTATCAATTTTCCTTCTTTGAGACTCATGTTTTATTATGCACCTAAATTCTCATTAAAAGTGTATATAATAAAATATCTCTTATTATGTCATTAATTTAACTCCTTTAATTATATTTTAGGCTTCATTTAATTTCCTTTTCTTACATGGAGGTTATGATCCCAAGTTACCAAGTTATAAGAGTTTATTTAGACAATCCCATCATTTTTCAAGATGATTTATGTTTTTTCTTCATTTGATGAAATATTATGATATATTTATCAAAATAATTCATTATTTTCTTATCCCATATTTATTAATAATTTATTCATATATTTTTACCATTTATTCCACTCTTTTGTACATAATATAGTAAATAAAGTGTTTTCAAGAAATCCTGACTTCACCCTCTCGGTTGAAAATCTTTGTTCCATAAAAATAATGTTTTATAAAAAAGGGTTTCCATGAATGTTATTATAATCTCTTATTATCAATAAAATATATTTTTACCCTTTTTTACTTTTAACATTTTTCAAAGGAATCTTCTTGTCACTTTCTAATCAAGACATTTTTTATCATTTTTAACATGAAAAAAAATATTCATTTTACCTAGTATGACATGTATGGATTCAATCATCATAATTTCTTTGAAGAATACGTTATATGTTTAAAGGGATATTTTATAAAAAATGTCTCTTTTAAAATTATTTTAAATAAATGGTTTTAAAAAAATAAGCCTTTATTTATATGTTTTCAAAGTATTATCAATGAAATGGTTTTCAAAACATTTTTTATATTTCTTTATATTATTTAAAAAAAAATTCATAGAAAATGGTGTTTAGAATGTTTTGAAGATTATTTTATAATTTTTCAACAAATTTTTTTTTCAAAATATTTCAAGACCACTTTATAAAAATTATTTGTATTTTCTAATAAAATTATTTTTAAATGGTTTTATGTATTAAAAATCCCTTTTCAAATAAAGAGCATATTTTCCACAGTAAAATTTTTTGAAATATATTTCAAAATTATTTTCCTTATAATATGACATTATTTTATGTTACTCATGAACTTTTTGGAAATTATTTAATGGTTCCATTCATATTATTTCTATTATTGAGTAACTCTTAATGTCATGGTATTTTTGAAACCCATTTCTCATTCACGGGTTATATAATTTTTAAACCTGCTTCTTTTCGTGGGTTATATCAATAATGAAATGATTATGAAACCTATCTCTCTCCATAGGTTATGATATGATTACATTTTCATTTTATCCATTTAATTTCATGGGCTATGATATGATTATTTATGATCTTGTGGAACATGTATGTATGACTTCATTATGTGATGGGTGGGACCTATATCTCCCATAAATGAATTGGGTAAAGATTGATATCACATGAGATAGACTAAAATGGTCTTGAGAGTGAACCTTGACTAAAAATATGGCCATGTAAGTGAACCATGACTACCAATATAGTATGAGTAGTGAACTCATGTCACTAAGATGTCTATGGGAGTAAACCATGACAACCAAGATGGTATGGGGAGTGAACCCTTACTACCAAGATGGCATTGGTAGAAATTCCATGACTACTATGAGTGAACCTGATTGCATGTTCATAATGTTATGTATAGACCTGGTTTTATGTCCATAAGTTTCTGTGATGTCATAATTTAATGTCCTTAACCTAATCAGTGAACCAATTTATACTTATAGATGTTCACAATATTATATTTTTTTGGGTCTACCATAATTCCATGTTTATTCCTATGTTATTATTTCATGTATAATATTCATTATTTCCTTTTGATTCATGTCTTATGAACTTCCAATATTTGTTATGATCTCTCTATATATAGGGTATGATCTTCAAATGTTATACCAATTTATTAATGTTATTCATATTCATTTTGTTTATGTACCCTTACTGAGCCTCTGAGGTCACCCCTTTCTTATTTTTCCTTTCCCTAAGATATCAAGAAAGGTTTTAGGTAGAAGTATTAATGTTTGATATTTTTATGGGATATTATTAAAATCTATCACTAGGAAAGAAGATTTTTTTCATGTTTCCAAATACATTGATCTATTACAGTCCTCTAGAATGTATTTTTGTAATGTACTAAATATTCATCTAATATGATGTAATATCCATTTACATTAAGCCTTTGTAGCTATAAAATAATGTCCATAATAATTTCTCACCCATAAAACCTTGATTTAAAAATACTATTATAGATTTACCAACCAAATTGTGGGTGACGACCCAAAACCCTTTAAAATTTCAAATTCATGTCATAAGGTTTTACAAAAATAGATTAATCTATCATTCTAATTGAAATCACAATATTTTAATTTATAAATTAAAATCCTTCTCGTTATGAGAAATGTGGATAGGGAGATAATCCTTCTACAATAACATATTTATTATAAAAAACTAACACTTAAACTAATCAAATTCAGGTTCCTCCTCACTTTTTGTTAACAAACCCAAAGAACATTAGCCAAAACTTGAATTAGCCCACTGATTTTGGAAATAAATACTTGATATAGGGTTTCTCCACAAAATAAAATAAGGATATTTGAATCATAATAAGAACCATAATTTTTACCTCTGATTCAATATATTTGATGCCCAAATATTTGATGAACATGGACTCTTGATGGAATATGATCACATAAATTACCTAGAGTGAGGCTAGAGTTTGGGGGAAAAATCTAAACTAAAGAGAGATAAGGATCAATGGAATTAATAAACTGGGTGTATATAACATAATTCACATCTTAAAAGAGGGATTCACATCGTGAAATACTCAATTCAGACATACGCAGAAATTGAAGTTACCTCAAAAGACGAAATCCCTAGCCCATTCATATCCTGGATTGAGTTCACAAAAACTTCCCAAAAACCATTCACACCATGAATAGTAATTCACATCATGAACTACCTTCTACAACTAGATTCTAGCTACAAACTTACTTCCTCCTCAAAACAAATCCAGTGATCGAACCCAATAACTCCATAAATTGAAAGAAACATCATAAAACTATAATTTACCTCACACCAGTGGATTGAAAAAGACTATATTTTAATAAAATTATGATTATAATTTTATTTATCTATAATTGAATATTTTATTTGATTAGTATAATTTTTTAAAAACATTTAATAACAAGTTTTATTAAATGTTCTCCCTCTAAAATGATATCCCCTTTTAATATTCATCATATCAATTAGTGGAATAATATCTATATTTCCATAGGTAATGATTTATATATGACATTTATACCACCACATAAATATTTTGGTCGGGAATCATCCTAATCATATCATATATGATTCTTGGATAGTTTAGTAGAAAACTCTTTTCCCAGTCCTTCATATAGATAAACTCATCTATATTCCTCTAATAACCTATTCATATTATAGTCACTCAGATAAGTGTAACATGGATAAAAAATTCAATAATTTTCACTAAATCCTATTAGTTTATCCCTTTTCCTTATTTACTTACATAAGATAATATAGGGTCACTCAATTATGGCATTACTATCCTGGTTAGATAATCATCATCTTGAGAGTTGTTATCTTTAGAAGGAATCTAACACATAGTATTTAAAAGTGGATTTAATATTTCCAACATATCTCATGTCATTAAGTATACATGTATACATGATTATAATGATTTATTCTGGAATCATACTCCTTCTACCAAGTTAAAATGTTCAAACAAAATTCTGGTGTAACTCTTCATACAACTTATAACATGGGTTACTAACCCTAATTTTAATCTGACTATATTTGTATATACCCAAATGCATCCCATGAATAAGTTACATGAAAACCTTTCATGTAAATGAATAGACTAATATTAACTCAATAATCCTCACATTAGTAAGCTTTAAACAAATGATATTCAAACCCCCCCCCCCACTTTCTAGTCAAGGAATAATCTTCGGCAATAGTGAGAATTCCGACCCAAAGTCCCTCTACCAAAGGTTAAACTATAATTTAAGCTTCTGATTTAGTACAAAACAAATCCATAGTAAATGAAAAATGTACCATTTATCATAGCTTTCATGTAACACCTTATATTTATGTTTGATGAATTAGTAGAAGTTTGACAATTTAAACTAGAGAATTCACACAAATTCAAAATACGAATAATTTATATCTTTGAAAGATAATTAAGGGACTAACCTAAATAAATGAAATATTCATATATTTAAGAATGAGAACAAAAATATGAACAATTAGTAAAAAAAATTAATTATAAACACTATGTAACTTTTCTATGCATTATGGAAATTCCATAATGAGGTAAACATAAACACTTTATAATTACTACTAATATGAACACCTTAATATTATTAATTAGATGGAATTTTAATTAAATATATTTCATTATAACAAGTAGAATTTTTAATATTCCAATTCTATTATATAAATAATATACCTAATATAAAAATATTATATTTAATATTACACAACCGTGATAAATATGAAAAACTCATTTTTTTAATGGTTTAAATAATTTCTCAAATAAAGAACTTTTAATTTAAATGATTCAAATTAAATAATACTGAACAACTCATAATATAAATATAGATCCTTTAATATTTTGCCTTATTTTTAAATTTATAAATAATTTATAAATTTCACTTATAATTTATGTATAAATATTTATATCAAAATTATAAGTCATTAAATATATTTTTAAAATATATCTAATAACAACATTTGGAATTATGAATATTTATTTTTTAAACTTTTCTAAAAACACTTAATAATTTATAAACATTTTATAATTAATTAATTTATAACCACATTATAAATTAATGAAATGCCTCAAATTCCTTTTATTATGATTTCTAATCATTTTATAAACCATTTAATTAAATTTTAATTTGAAATATTGAAAAATAAAATTTTTACAAGCAAGTTGTATTTTATGATATATTCAAAACCATCATACACAGGATATATATCATATTTAATGATATAAAAAGCATGGATACTTGAAACATGGGTGGCCTACCTAAGAATGATCCCTATCTTACTGTGTAAAATGGTTCAATAATATCATATATAATATAAATTCACATGACTCAAGTCTGATACATATAATGTTTAGGTTATAATATAATTTCATGATTTCCCATCTATAAATAAATCTACAAATAATATAGCCACTAGCAAATGTAACAATCTAAATTACATGACATAAATAAAATATTTAAATATAATAAATTCTCAAGACCTTTTAGGTTAAAAGTTTTATAAATTCAGGACAAAACATTATCTAAAAAACTCATTCCCTTTTTACTAATGTAAATTTTTTCCTCTTTGAGAGAAACTTATTAATATATAACGAGTCCTCAACATCTCACAAAAATTATCCACATAAGAAACTCTTCCAGATATTACATAATTTTCATATCTTCATAACCTGGGGGTGGAAACATAATAAAGGGGTGATTGTAGATTCTAAATAAGGGTAAACATAAGAGTTATCAATGAAATATCATAAGTGATCCTAAGATGATTATATTAGTATAATCAAGATATATAAAAAACTTATACCCAACAAAGCATGGATTATAAATCATCTCATAAGTCTTGGAATGTCCTAATAAATGAATAAAAAGTGCGTAGAAACATAAGTCAATAAACATGATCTTTGAGATAATAATCATGAGTATATGTCTAGTAAATGTAAAATTACCTTGAAACCTATCATAAAAAATAACTTTGGAATAAATATAATAATATGTAAATTTAAAAATTATGGTAAAAAATGACAATGCTTCATGTTGTGTACAAAAAAAAAATTACACGCTTCATCTTGTGAAAAAATAAAATTTTCATTCTTCTTTTTATGGACATACAAAATGTCTATGCTTCATTTTGTAAACAAAAAAATGTTCATGATTCATATTGTGAGTAATAAAAATGTGCCCACTTCATGTTGTGAACAAAAAATATTTCAATGATTAAAATATTTGACTCATTGGATATAAATTCTGGATTGATTCATTCGAGGGTGATAGAGGACCCCACCCATCAATCATTCATACATATGGTGACTCATAAAAAATAAATTAAGCACTTCATAAAGAACACATTTAATGATAAATGGGTTTCAAAACATTTTTATATGGTATCACAAAAATTGACTTGAAGAATATAAATGGTAGATACCTGATATTCAATCACCTAAAAAGAGTTTTTCATAAAATTTGTTTAGTTTTTTCTTCATGAAAAAATAATTTGAAGGAGGTAAAAATTTTAAATATAATAAGAAAATGAATGTGAAACCATTAAATATATTTTATAAAAAATTTATCAACATCATTAATTATGAATTTATGAATCACATTCAAAAGTATTTTTTTAAAAAAAGGTGTTGTGAACACATTTGAAAGCTGTTTACTTTTAAAATGAATATTGAATAATTAAGAAATGAAAATTACATCAATTTGTTAAGAAGTTTATGTCAATATATTTTGAAAAAAAATCACCTTTTAAAAATTATATTTGAAAAGAAACCCTAAAAAGGATATAATGGTTTCAAAAAAGTGACGTGAAAAATTTAGAAAACTGTAAAGACCCCGAAACCAGTACTCTTGGATCTAGTTATAAAAACAGAAAATTGACATTTCAATATTTGATACGAATATATAATACTCAATTTTATCCATCCAAACTATATAAAATAAAATAAAAGATATTGGGTCACTACATACCCAAGGTCACTTAAGGTTTACTATTTTAAATATTTTGAACAAAATTGTGAAATCCTAAGTTTTTTAAGATAATAAAAACCCACTTATTGAGAATTTATAAGTGTTTGTATGTGAAAATGCAATAGTTCATTAAAAAGAACTTAAAAAAGGTTCTAAAGATCATGTTTATGGGTAAAAGCTCAGTTGACACATGGAAATATTCAATTGAATATTTTCGATGTCAGTCTTTGAGTAAGTGTGAGATTATGAGACCCGTAGTGCCTTAGTTCATATGGAATAAAAATGTTCAATATATTAAATTACGTGTTCAAAAACATATCCAAAATATTTTGATGACTCCCATATGGTGTGTCGTATGAGAGATTTGAGACCATCGTTATGTCTGGGATCTGGTGTTTTCCTTATGCAGGGTATTCCATTTGTGAGCATTGAAAACTTGGTCAGGTTTCTCATGAGAATAAGTTGTTTAAATTTTTTATTATAATATTTTCTTAAAAACTTAATAATAATAATAATTATTGTTATTATTGTTATTAAATATCTCACATTAATAAAAATAATGATAAATGAATAATAATATGATTATTATTATTAAATCAATTTCATCATTTTCACAATTAATATTATTTTCTATAATTAATAATAATTAATATTATTTTATTAAATATCTCACATTATTTGTAAGATCCCGGTTTTTTGGAAAATTGTGTTTTTGTTATGTTTTGGTTAAATCCCCTGTTTCGGGATTCAAGGGATTTCATATGAAAGTATGAGGGGTCTTGGGGGTGTTACGGGGGCTTGGGGCACGAAATAAAGGAAAACTGGGAAAGAGAAGCCAGGGTGCACGGCCTACGCACAGCCACAGCAACCCGTGCGGCCTGCCCAGGTAATCCGTGCAAACCCTTCCTTCTCTAGATAGAAGCATGCGCACGGTTTGCGCCCGGTTTTCCAAACCATGCGGCTAAATCGTATGACCTCTCCTCCTCCGAACAGTGGCATGTGAACAGTTTGAGCACCATTTTCCAAACCGTGCGTCCACATAAAGTTAAAAAAATTACAAGTTTGCCACTCCGGGCTTTAAAACCCCACTCGGGATTTCCTCTCATTTCCTCCATCTCCACCATAGGCACAAACCAAATTGCCCAATGGCTCCAAGAGATCGATCTCCCTCGTTCCTAAGATATTTTCAGTGCTGTTGGTTGTGGATCAAAGCTCCGGGTGATGGTAATCCCATCATTTCATCTCTTTTTGGTTTAGGGTTTGTATCTTCTCTTCCCCTCGTTCTGAAGCTCTAAAACCTGATCTTTTGGGTGAGTTTTAGGTTGAAGCTCGAAGGGTTGTTCGGATCGAGGTCTAAGGACTCGATTGAGAGTGATTTCAACTACGGATTCATGGTAGGTGGTCTACAAGTGATATCCCATAGTTATTTGGGTATTTGTGCATGTTTAGTTATATTCTTGTTTCTCCTTGGTTTCGTTTTGAGTAACCTTGGAATGTTTGGTAATATTGGTGTTTAAAATGGTAAATGGAAACTCTCATGATCCCCATGGGATGCGTTGCGAATGACTTGACCTAATTGGGGCCATCCAGGGGATGTGCTGGCTTTTCCCGGACTTAGGGAATGTGATTGAACAAGTGACCTTGTTGTAATAAGAGGTAGAGACCTTGATGAATATGTTGGCATGTTTGGTTGAACTTGGAATAGAAGTTAGGTGATTCACCTAGACTTGGTAATAACCTGAATGTTATATGGAATGGGATGAATGGTTGATTCATGGGGATGATGAGCGGGTTAAATGGGTTAATGTGTAAACTGATTTAAAGGCCATAATGGGATGGATTATGAGTCAACTGTTGAATGCTTAGTGAGATAGGCAAAACACATGGGAATTGGGTGAATGGTTAAATGATGTGAAATGGTAATGTGTTAATGGGTTAAGGAATGATGTGAATTCCCGTGTATTTTGTTGTGAATGGTTTGTCCATGGGGAAATAGTATGGATGGTTGATGGTTACATATATATATAAGCACATGCACATGGCTTGGTATAGTTGGGTATGACTTGAGGATATATGCCCATGGGTCAAGCGAATACTGATGCTCTAAACTCCACCCAAAATTCACGGGTTAGGAATGAGGACAGATGATCTATTCTCCCAACGGTTGCATCCACCCAGACTGAGGACTCGAGGTGAGGATATGGTTGAATCTACCCAGACTGAGGCTTCGAGGTGAGAAAATGGTTGCTATGAGGGGTTAGTCCAAGTCAGATAGTATAACGATGTGTTTACCCTCTTGCATGTGATTGTTGGCCTTAGACCCATGTAACATAATGAATGTGTTTAACCCATTGAAATGTGACGAAATGGTAGACGATGATAATTGGTAATAAATGAATGGTAATGGAATGGAAATGACTTTGAATCTGAACTTGTTAATGGAAACTTAATTAATTACTTTTTAATTATCATTCATATTCCGTTTTCATGCACTACCTGTTCATAATGGATATTTTGTAGACACCGTTGGTGGTGGCCTACTTAGTTATACTCACACCCTGCTCGGGCCGCCAGTGGGTACCCGAGCATACTTCATGTTTGTAGGTCATGAGAAGGGAAAAGGTCCTTGCTAGATAGTGAGTGGACATGGGTAGCACTATGAAGAGAAGTCAGACTTGGTGTCGGGAACATTTTGGGGATTTTGGATGTTGACTTATTTGGGGATTTTTTTCACTCTTACACTTGTAGTATGAAATGGCATATTTATTGTTGGAAATGATTGTTATGCATGTTCCGTGATTATTGGTTATTGTTTCTACTATTTTTTTATTTTTGTTGTGGCTTACTCTGAGAAAAAGGGGGTATAGTGTCCCCACATGACTTGGTATACCCCTGCTGCTAGTCGGCAGCCTTTGGCGTACGGGGAGGCGCGTTTAAGGTCATGTAACCATCTGGCTCGGAGCACTGGTTTAGTGACTTCCGGGTCAGGGATGTTACAAAGTGGTATAAGAGGAGGTATTTATTCTCCTTCTCTAAGGTATTGTTATTTGGGATAGGTTTCCAAGGGTTAAGATGTGTCGGGCCTTGGTAATGAGCTCCTGCTTGGGAGTAGCTAACCCAGGTACGGGGGAAACCTAAGTCACCATGGGTGGGAAATGTTGTTCTTGGTTGTGTGATGTTACATTTGATGTTGTTTCACTGTTGGGTGATGAACATGTGGTTTGATGTGACTGTTTTATGATATTTGGCTTGTGGCCTTAACGGCACGAGGGTTTGCATTCATGCATCATTGTAGGCACCTAGGGAGATAGGTGGCATGCATCGTGTCAGGCACACACACGGGATGGGTGTGTGAGGTAAGAAGGTAGGGTGCATCATGCATTTCATGAAACCAAGAAATAACTAGAAGAATGAAATAAAAAAAGTGGTTAAATGATGTTTAATGAAACATAAGGGTTTGAAACTAAGTGTAAAATGTTTTGTAAAATCTTTTGTGAGTTTTGTGGTTGTGCATAGTTGTTTACCCCATGTGGACCATGGCCTGTGGTAGGGATGGTCGGGGTGGTGAATTTGAGGTGCTAATGTTGTTAAGTTAGCATATGAAAATGGGTTGTCATAGCTATTAAAGTTCTTTTTGAAGAAGTCGTGAAAGTTTTATAGTATGCATCCTAAATCTTGTGTTTGGAAATGTAGATTGATGACACCACGACGTCGATTTCCGGTTGGGAACTGGGAGGATGTTGCGTAGAATACCCCTCTGGTAGAAGAGCAATAAAATTTGGTGACCATTGATGTTAGAGAAGACTAGTTCCGGGAGAACTTGGCTCACCTCATGCAGATAATGGATCGGGACCCAGGGTGGGTTGCACCGAGTATGTTTGAGCTGACGAGGGAGTTTCAGCTGCAGCACCCACTGACCTTCACCAGAGAGGGTGGGACAGAGGCAGCGGAGTTCTAGTTAGAGTCTGTCCAGATGATATTGGATCATCTGGAGACCCTTATTGAAAAGCGAGTAAAGATGGCCGTTTATATATTGCGAGGCTAGGCAAGGCGTTGGTGGGACATTCAGGCTCAAAACGAGCAGGCTGAGGGAATGTCGTGGAAGGTGTTCTAGGAACGGTTTCTGGAGCATTTCTACACAGAGAATTTGAGAAAGGAGCAGGCTATAGAGTTTATGAGCCTGACTCAGGGATTGATATCGGTGATGGACTATTCTAGTCGCTTCACTGATTTAAGACACTTTTTCCCAGTGTTAGAAAGGGATAAGGCAGTAGTAGCAAGGCATTTCCAGGATGGGATGAGACATGAGATCAGGTCTCAAGTGAATATCTTCATCTTGAAGAAGTTTTCAGAGGTGATGGATCACACACTCATCTCTGAAGGGAACCTGAAGGGAGATCCGGGTGGTGGGCTTGTTGTGCCAGCTAGACGGACAAGTGGTACATCTTCTGAAGGTCCGAAGCGCCATTTAGAAAGTTTCCAGCAAGGTTTTTGGAAGAGGGGGTCAGCCTCTCAGAGTGGGAACAAGGTGTTTTGTTATCAGTACGGTAGGCCAGGGCATATGCGTGGTTAGTTTCCTCGACCTCCAGTTGAGTGTCATTCGTGCGGCAGGATGGGGTACATGCAGAGGTTCTGCAGGAACCCTCGGTAGGAGAGTGATCATGGTGATGAGAAGTGGGTACTAGGTACGTGAAGGGGATCAGTTGCCCCGTATCAGGCAGGCAGTTGGAGCTCCACGGGCCGTACGGGCAGGGGTAGTGGATGTGGTACTCCAGGGTAGGTTCACTCATGCCAGCATGGTAGTGCAGTGTTGGGCGTTCATGCTGGGGCCCAAGGTAGAGGGGCAAGTCTTCTTAAGGAAGTTCAGTTTCTGCCTAGTGGTAGTGAGGCTGGACCGTCAACTGTTCAAGGTACAATCCTTGTAGCTTCTACTTTGGCTAGTGCATTGTTTGACATAGGTTCCACACACTCTTATATCTCTGATCAACTTGTTTTAGCGCTGGATTTACCTGTGGAGGGTGTGTCTGGGGTGATGTCAATTGACACTCCGTTGGGGGTGCGGGTTGAAGATATTAAGCAGTGCAAGGGATGTGCCTTGGAATTTTGTGGGAATTGTTTTCTATGGGATTTTTTCATTCTCAATATTTTATGGTTTGACCTCATCTTGGAAATGGATTGGTTGGTGTGATATCAGGCGCATATAGACTGTTATCGTCGTAGATTATCATTCAGGTCACTTGAGGGTGACACTTATGTCCACCGTGGCGGATGGGATGTTCGACAAGGGCGTGCAGGACCATTTGGTCAGCGGTTGAATGGACTCATGGATCGAGTGGAATGTATCATGCTTGATGAAAATTAAATAGGAGAGAAGTATTTCTTTCCTCCCGTGGTGGATTTGTTTCTGGATGTGTTTCTTGATGATTTCTCGGTGTTACCACCCAAGAGGGATGTCGAGTTCACAATCGAGTTGCTACTCGGAGTGGAGCCAATTTCTATTCCACCATATCGAATGGCACCGGAAGAACTCCAGGAACTGGAGTATTTGCTTGAGGAGTTGGAGCGTAAGTGGTTTATCCATCCTAGTACGTCTCCTTGGGGATCTCCCATGCTTTTTGTAAAGAAGGTCGATGGGTCGTTAAGGCTGTGTGTTGAATATCGAAAGTTGAATCAGATGATGGTGAAAAATCGGAACCCTCTTCCCAGAATTGATGACCTTTTTGATCAGTTGACGGGTTCATTGGTGTTTTCTAGGATTTATCTGAGGTCGTTTTATCACCAGTTGAGGGTGAGGTCTTTCGACATACCGCGGATAGCTTTTCGGAGTCGGTACGGGTTGTTTGAGTTTGTGGTAATTCCTTTCAACTTGACCAATGCACCGATGGTGTTTATGGATTTGATGAACCAGATATTTCATCCCTATATAGATCGGTTTGTGGCCATCTTTGTCGAAGATATCTTAGTGTACTCGAAAACTCACGACGATCGTGCCCAACATCTTGACATCCTCTTGGGTATGCTAAAATAGAATCAGCTATATTCCAAGATATCAAAGTGTCAATTCTGGATAGGTGAGGTACATTTTATGGGTCACATCATCTCAGAGGAAGGTGTGCCAGGGGATCCAGAGAATGTGCAGGCAGTTGTATCTTGGGAGCATCCCAAGAGTGTTTCTGATGTTCGAAGTTTTCTGGGTTTGGCTGGGTATTACCGAAGGATCATTCAAGATTTTTCTCACTTGGAAGCACTACTCTCATGCTTGACCAAGAAATGAATCAGGTTAGAGTGGTTTGAGGATTGTGATAATTCCATCCAAGAGTTGAAGAAGCAGTTGACGACTGCACCTATCCTGATCTTACCTGAGCTGGGTATGAAGTATATCGTGTTTTGTGATGCGTCCAAAATCAGACTTGGGGCTGTGTTGATGCAGGGTGAGTGGTTTGTGGCTTAGGGGTCAAGGCAGTTGAGACCCCATGAGTGGAACTATCCCACTCACGATCTTGAGTTGGTTGTAGTGGTGTACGCCTTGAAGATCTGGAGTCACTATCTGTTGGGAGAACGGTTTACTATGTTCACTAACCATAAGAGTTTAAAATACATCTTCTCACAGCGGGATCTAAATCTTCGGCAGTGAAGATGGGTTGAATATCTCTAGTATTTTGACTTTTATTTGGTATACATGCCAGGAAATGGAAACAGTGTTGTTGATGCTCTGAGAAGAAATGTTCAGAATTAGGTTGTTCAGGAATCCAGCACCGAGTGGAAGGTGATGGCCTTGTTTGCAGAGATGCACTTGGAGGTGCAGGAGGAGAATGGTCAGGTCACTCTTGCTTCCTTAACAATGGAGTTGACACATTTTATTTGAGTTAAGGAAGGTCAGCTTGATGATCCTGAGTGTTTGATCATGAAAAAATATCTTAAAGGTGGGGAGCTACCTTTTGGCTGGGCCGTCAGCATGGACGGTGTTGTTCGTGTTCATGATCGTGTGGTTGTGCCAAAGTGTGTGCGAGAAGGGTTGATGCGATAGTTCCATGAATCAAAGTGGGTAGTTCATTATGTTTTTACCAAGATGTACCGTGATCTCCAGAAGAAGTTTTGGTGGCCTGGAATGAAGAAGAATGTTGCGGGCTTTGTAGCACGGTGTCTTACCTGTCAGCTGGTGAAGGCCGAGCATCAACGCCCAGGTGGTTTTTTGCATCCATTACCCATTACGGAATGGAAGTGGGATTATGTAACAATGTATTTTTTCATGGGTATTCCGAGGATGCCGTGGAAGAATGATGCAATCTAGGTGGTTGTGGAATGGCTAACAAAAGTTGCTCATTTCTTACCGATTCAGGAGACCCTTACAGTCGACCCGTTGGGTGAGCTGTATGTTCAAGAAATAGTGCGGTTGCGTGGGGTGTCGCGGACCATAGTTTCGGACTGAGATCCTTATTTCACATCACTTTTCTAGCAAGGATTATAGAAAGTTCTTGGTACGCAGGTGTTTTTGAGTACGGCTTTCCACCCGCAGACAGACAGGTAGTCGGAACGTACGATCCAATTGTTGGAAGACATGATAAGAGCTTGTGTGTTGGAATTTGGTGGTTCTTGGGGGAGACACCTATCGTTGGTTGAGTTTTCCTATCGTTGGTTGATTTTACAAGTGTTTGGTCGTTCGTTGGTTGTGTTTTGAGGCACTTTACGGGAGGCCATGTAGATCTCTGTTGTGTTGGCTAGAGGCCGGTGAATCTGAGTTGTTGGGGGCAAGTCTCGTGCAGGAGTCTTCAGAGAAAGTTAAGTCAATTAGGAAGTGAATGGCTACAGATCAGAGTAGGTGCAAGTCGTATGCAGATCAGAGGTGTAGACCTCTTGAGTTTGGGGTGGGTGATAAAGTGTTCCTTCAGGTGTCGCCAAGGTTGGGTCATAGTCTGATACGAATGTAGGGTAAGTTGGCGCCCAGGTATATGGGACCTTTTAAGATTGTGGAGTGGATCAGACCAGTGGATTACTAATTGGATCTTCCACAGTGGTATGGTGGGATGAATAATGTGTTTCATGTGTCGGAGCTTCGACGGTATCACCCTGACCCATCTCATGTGGTTGATGTTGAGGATGTGGAGCTTGAGGATGATGCGTCCTTTGTGGAGAATCTGGTTCGTGTGGTGGATCGTAGTGAAAAGGCCATGCGAGGAAAGGTTTTTCCATTAGTGCGAGTACTATGGAAGCATGGGAAAGTTCAGGAAGAATCATGGGAGCGGGAGTTGGATATGCGGGCTTAGTGGCATGAACTCTTCTCTTCGGTGGAGCAATGAGGCTTGGGAACTCGGCTCGAGGACGAGCCGTTATAAGGTGGGGAGGTTGTAAGATCTCGGTTTTTGGAAAGGTATGTTTTCGTTCTGTTTTGGTTGAATCCCTTGTTTCGTGCTTCAAGGGATGTCTTTTGAAAGTAAGAGAGGTCTTGGGGGTGTTCCAGGGGCTCGGGGCATGAAATAAAGGAAAACTGGGCAAGAGAAGCCAGGGTGCACGGCCTACGCATGGCCAGGGAATACTGTGTGGCCTGCCCAGGTAAACCGTACGAACCCTTCCTCCTCCGGACAGAAGCATGTGCATGGTTTGCACATGGTCTTCCAAACCCTGCTGCTAAATCGTGTGACCCCTCCTCCTCTAGACAGTGGCATGTGCACGGTTTGCGCACGGTTTTCCAAACCGTGCGGCCACTTAATGTTCAGAAAATTACCAGTTTTCCACTCCGGGATTTAAAACCCCACTCTAGATTTCTTCACATTTCCTCCCTCTCCACCCTAGTCACAAACCAAATCACCCAAAGGCTCCAAGAGATCGATCTCCCTCATTTCTAAGGTGTTTTTGGTGCCCTTGGTTGCGGATCAAAGCTCCGGGTAAGTCTAATCCCATCCTTGATTATCTTTTTTGTTTAAGGTTTGTATCTTCTATTCCTCTTGTTCTGAAGCTCTAAAACCCTATCTTTTGGGTGAGTTTTAGGTTGAACCTCCCTGGGTTGGTCAGATCGAGGTATAAGGACTCAATTGAGAGTGTGTTCAACCGTGGATTCAAGGTTGGTGGTCTACAGGTGATATCCCATAGTTTTTTGGGTATTTGTGCATGTTTAGTTATATTCTTGTTTCTCCTTGGTTTTGTTTTGAGTAACCTTGGAATGTTTGGTGATATTAGTGTATAAAATGGTAAATATAAACTATCACGATCCCCATGGGATGTGTTGGGAATGACTTGACCTAATTGGGACCATCCATGGGATGTGCCGACTTTTCTCGGACTTAGGGAATGTGATTGAACAAGTGACCTTATTGTAACAAAGTGTAGAGACCTTGATGAATATGTTGGAATGTTTGGTTGAACATGAAATAGAAGTTAGGTGCTTGTAACACCCCAAGATTTTATGAAAAATATTCTTTTAATTTAAGTAATGTCTTGTGTTGTATGCTACACCAAGATTACCTTGCGCTATACACAACACCGTATTAGCTTCCAGTATACGCAACACTATTCTTGGATCGTGTTACACACAATTTTGATAATAGTTATTCTACGCAACATTGAGTATATATATATATATATATATATATTCAATGTATAAATGAAATATGGTTGGATTATGTTATACGAAACAACGAAGGATTCTTGCACAGCACGCAACCCTGACTTGGCTTTCATTACACGCAATCGCGACCTTCCTCGACAGCGTGTGTTGTGCGCAATACCGAGTTTTACTAAACAACGATATATTATTATAATATTGTTATGAACTATCCATTATGAATAGTATTAAATAAATTTTGAATTTTATAACATTATTGTTCATCTTACACATTTTCTATAACATGGTATAAGAACAAAATAAATTTTTCGGGTAAAATAAGTATTATTCAAAAAATACAGTTTTGACGCCTTTTGATGGCGCACCCACTTTAAATCTAGTTTTTTAAATGTTTATAAGTTTTATTTGACAAAATCAAATTATTCTTTGGAATCAAGGAATAAAAATTTTCTTTTGATAAATTTTTCATTTTATTCTGATAACTTTCAAATTTCAATGAATAATAAAAACACACTATATTTTAATTAAAAGCAACTTTTTTCATCGTAATATCTTATGTGGTTAAATTATAATATTTAATGGTTTTAAAGTATAAATAGAATATATTTTTACAATTTAATATAATTTATGTCATTAGCATTGATTTTACCTTGAATTCGTAGGTTAAATCAATTCAATCTTTTGCAATGTTTTAAAGAAAAACCTGTTTTCTTTCGACAATGGGATTACTTTTAATTTAATTTCTGAAAATTTTGTGTTTTGAATTTGGAAAAATGAATTCCATATTTGGAATCAGTGGGTCCAAATTATGTTAATAAGCTACTTTTTATTTTTGGGCATTGTGAATAGTAACTACGGTAAATTTTATTTACCATAGTTAAAGGTAAATCGGGTAATTAAGGGTAAATATAAGATTATAAAATTACCCTAACACTTGGAAAAATCCTATTGGATGACTAAACGTCGACCCATATCACCTAAGGGTCGGATTAGATTCATTTAGTGGACTTTTTCCATGAAAATAATATAATTCTTATTAAAACCAAAGAAAGTTACAACATGTCACTCTCTTAAATATTATAAGTATAATAATTTTAAGTTAGTGATAAACTTCTTGAAACATCAAAAATTAATAGTCTATAGAAATATTACAAAATTATCTACATCATGAGAATTTATTTATAATTTTTAGGGATTAAATAATTATCATTTATTATGACACAAAGATGCTGCAGTAATTGTCTTATTAATGAAATATTGACATAATTGATGCTATAAATACCCAAATAAATGTAATTTAAGACTTTTTATGAATTAAACTAATTTTATAGGTTACTATGACATGTTAGTATTGATTTAATTAACTTTTTTAGAACTAATCATTCTGTTATGATTTCACAAAAATCAATTACTAAATAGTGTCAAAATTGACATAAAATAGTTTTTAAAACAAATATTATATTATTAATTGTTATTTTATTCCTAAAAATTTAATTTCCGACCAAATCACATAGATAAGGTTATATATACTAATAATAAACAACTTGGGGTTCGTTTGGATTCTTATAGTATGTTTATTAACCTTATAGTATAAGAACACAAGAAGACACGGTAAAAGTAAAATTATTTAACTTAATGTTAAATCTAAATGATAAGGTTAAAATAGGAACCTAAAATTGTATAAATTCTATTGGATGAGAATATTTCGACCCATCCCCACCTTATATTCGAAATAAATCAATTTTCAGCTATTTAAAACCGAATTTGGCTTTATAATAAAATAATATTTTTAGTTATTCCATAGGTTCCCCTCTACTCCCTTATAAAAGGGAACCCCTTCCTCTCTTCCTCACACCACTTTGAGCCTTCAATCTCGGCCAAACCCTGCAAAATTCTCTTCTACACTTCCCTAGAAACATCCTAGAGGTTCTGGTCTTCCTCAAAGACAAATTTTAGTTCCCTAAAAGGAGATCTCAAAGAGGCGCTTCAAAGAAGAGGTAATGTCCGTTACTGATTCTTTCAACATTATTTCTTCTTCCACTTCTTCTTCTTAGGTTGTTTCATTATGAAGTAATAAAATCAGTATCCCTCATATACTGATATGTTATTATAAGTATGAAACAAACCTATTTCACCATCTATCCTTCCTACGGAAAGTGAAATCACCACGCGTGCGTACGTACGGAATACCGTCTCCACGCCGTGGTGAAATCTTTTTTCCACCACCACCTTACTTGGATGGGTATAATGGTATAAATAATAACTATATATTATTATTTTAAAGTGATATTGATTCTGAAATAGTATACATACACTCCAATACAGTCCCACGATCATGAGAACGATATCATCGCTTGTGCGTACGTACGGACTACCGTCTCCATGACGCGATGAGATTCATTCTCCACTTTAACCATTCATGAATGATTATAAAGTATATATAATAAGTAATCATGAAATATATTACATAATAATGATACTGGATTTATGTGTATATATATTTATTTCATCTACTTAATTCCATTCAACTCAATAAGGAAACCAAAACAGCGTTCATGCGTACATACGACCTACCGTCTCCATGAACGTTGTATTTCTTTCCATTTACTGATTTATTATATATATGTATATTCTGAATATATATTATATATAAATCATGTTTTATATTCAGGAATTATGTAATCATGATCTATGTAATCATATGAATAATTACAAGTCAAAACACGGACGACAAATGAAACAATTTTACCCAAAACGCTCTTTAACATGGAATTTACAAAATAACGGGTAATATAAAGTCATAAGTGAACCATATATGATATCATAACAATGAGTATGATTCTGGAATAATTCAATGATATTATTTAAATAATTATACAGGAGGTTCGGACACTTACGAAGCAAATCGGACCTAAGGTAAGGTAAATATCACAATCTCATTTTTATCCGAGATTGTTTATACTTTAGAATTTACTGGGGTGTATTTTATCATCCACATCCATTTTTCCTCAATATGTAATATTTAAATCATTCTACAATAGTTTATATCCAATTTTACCCTTTGGTGAGTTTTTAGTAAAAGATATGAAAGGAATCTTTTGTCATTTTTCGTACGATGTACTTTTTGACTTTTCCGACAAAAGTACGAGAAGAATGTTTTTTTACTTATACGGCATGAATGGATTTTTAAAACATTATTTCCAAGGATCTTCCTTTACAAGTTTTCAAGATTATTTTTAATCAACTTCTTTAAGTTTAAAATTTTATGACATGTTAAGAAATGAAAATTTTTTTGAAGTAGAAAGGATATTTTCCTCAAGAATGTAGTTTAAGTGTTTTTTCAGAATTATTTTCCATCTAAGATAATATAGGGTTATTTTTCCATCCCTATTATTACATTTATTTGATTATTTTTGTGATGGAATTATTTTATGAATCCCTTTATCTTATATGAATTGTTTTATGATGCCATGTTGTTTAAGAATCCCATTTTTATTACATGGGTTATGAAATGATGTATGATGTATGATTTTTTGGAACACATAAGAATGGTATCATTATGAGATGGATGGGACCTATATCTCCCTCCAATACATTGGGTAAAGATTTTATATCTCATGAGATAAACATGGCTGGAATGGCAGGTTAAACTGGTTCAGTAAAACAGGACTGAAATGAGGAGTGAACTCGGTTCAGAAATGGACTTTATCCACTAAGATAGTCTTGGCAATGAGTCTTGACTAATAAGAAATGATTCTCTATGATTATGTGTGTATGCCACAAAGTTTCATGTTTTAGGTTATGATTACTGGGATTTCATTTCACTACTATGTTTTGAAATTATGCTCTCTTTTGCAGGTTAAGATTTCCAAAATGTTATGTTCTTATGAATATGATGTGATTGATATTTCTTTTTTTTACCCTTACTGAGAATTTGAGCTCACCCTTTTATGTTTTCTTTTCCCGAGGATAGAAATAAAGCTTTTAGGTAAAAAAAGGGAAGATCTTTATGGGAGATGTTGAAGATCTTTCACCACGATTAGAAGCTTGTATTTCGAGTTTCCAAAGACACTAAACTATTATGATCTTTGTGTTTGTGTTTTTGTTATGTACTAAGTATTCCGTAAAAGTAATGTAATGTCTATGTACGTTAAGCTTTGGGTCTCTAGATTTGGTATCAGAGGAAAAGTTTAGTCAACCTTTGGAAACTAGAATGCGAAAACATTAGTGAAATCCCTAGAGATATTTCTAAGGTATGTCTAGGGATGTCCCTAAGGATAAGTATACGTATAGGATATAGTCCTAGAACTATGGTAACGATATTAGATTAAGCCAAAGATGTTAGATATTGAAGTTACTCCCCCTTTATTATGATTTTTTCCTCTCACACTATTCTTTTTGGGTTTTAGAAAATGGCTGGAAACAAGATGATTCACGATAATGGAGGATATGTTGGACAATGGAATGATATTCTTCATGAGCAACCAAATGAAATGGGATTTGGATGTCCAAACCTCATTATTATGCCGAATCAGCAATCTCATAATATGATCAATAAAGTAAAATTTGGTAACTTTCCTAACTCGGCTAATAAGAGAAAGATAGAGTTTCATGATGATTATAGAGGAAAGAAAGTTCAATTTCCCCTATGTAAATCATGTGGGAAGAGGCTTCAAGGAGAATGTTTCAAAGGAACTGGAAGATGATTTGGGTGTGGAAAAGAAGGAAACAAAGCCAGTAAATGCAAAGGAAAAGGTTCAGTTAACACTAGGGATGAGGATAATGGTATTGCTACGACATCAACAATGGTTAAATGTTTTAAATGTGGAATGTACGGGCATTATGCAAACCAATGCCCTAAGGGAAAGTCTCATGAAGAGAATCAGTATGGTCGTATGGGTCGTATTTATGTTGATGATGAAGAAGAGACTACAAATGATATGTGAGATGAACGAATTGTTGAAGCTCGGTCAATGATTTAAGAATGTAGTGGAATGATTACATGTTTATCATGTGTAATGTTGTATAAGTAATCTCATGGCACTATGGAATTAAGAGACATCTAAGGATTGTTACACTATTGTCTTTTCTTGAGTTTTGAAAGTGCATGATTAATGGTACTAGTATCCATGAAAGTTTATTCAGATATTTTTGTAATGTAGATGATATGCGCATAATGAAGGGATAAGGAAAAAAATGAAATGTTTGACAGTATTCATGAGCTCATGATTGACTAAGTGATATAATGGTTTGAGTATATAGAATTTTAAGTATTTTGGTATGTGGAAAGAGTTAACATTTAACAGCATTCATGTTTTCAATAAGGATCAATGGGTATTCATTTTTTTTCAAGAAAATACATGATTACGGCCTTTGAATGTTTGGAATGTGACCAACAAGACATATCTCATGATATCTGGGGATCAACAATGGTTTTAACATTCTAGTTGTATGAACTCTTTGGTAATCATTTTCACTATAATATGAGATTAGACAGCATTATTTTGGATAAGCCTAAAGATTGGAATGGATTATATTGGACATAAGTTAGTATTGTTTAAGGATAGAAGTTTTTTCGATATTATTTATGTGATG
This sequence comes from Viscum album, assembly GCA_963277665.1. Classification (NCBI taxonomy): domain Eukaryota; kingdom Viridiplantae; phylum Streptophyta; class Magnoliopsida; order Santalales; family Viscaceae; genus Viscum; species Viscum album. The sequence goes on from OY728142.1 coordinate 73,630,909, forward strand.
TTATAGTAATGTAGTTTTAGAAAAAGGACAACCTGCAGGATGGGCGACAGCCCATCACGTCGGACAAGGCTGTGGGAATCAAACCCACAACCGAAGTGCGACTGGCCATTATCATCTACCACTGGCCTACAGGAAGTCCCTGTTTAGTATAAACTAGTTTTATTATATTAATTAGTGTGATATATAAAGTATAAGTCCATTTTAGGAACCATATATGATTAATCTCACTATAGATCGACTTATGTATATTTAATAACTTTTGTTAACCTTTTGTTTGAGATAGATTGAATGACCTTTCATTCTATCACATGATCTGCTAACACATCACGAATAAAAAATTCAACTTCATTTATTTAAGGGATGAAGTGGAAATTGTTCAATTCACGAACAACAGTGAGATTGTACCAAAATCATGCAAGTATTTCTTTTATTTCATAAACTTTTGGGAAATTATCTTGAAAACCAAAAATGTTGTTCTAGTTCTCTTATATCCGATTAATCAGATGGTACCTTAGATCATCACAAATCAATAGCTTTGTGATTGTTGGCTTTTTCATAGCCATGTTCTCTACCACTCTCCATCAGAACATGATGGTTACATTTCTCTTCCATATCCATATTTTCACCTATGTGGAAACCCAGGGATTAGTTTATTTGGGTAACCGTTATGTTTCATACTTTTGTTTTTAAAGATTGGTTTTTGTATTCCTTTTTATAATGTTGGTTTGTATTAAATAAACTTTCGAATAGTAAACCATTTACAACCCCGACGAATTTCGAGGGAGAAATTCATTTTAAGGGGGGAAGAATGTAACACCCCAAGATTTTATGAAAAATATTCTTTTAATTTCATTAATTTCTTGTGTTTTATGCTACACCAAGATTACCTTGTTCTATACGCAACACCGTATTAGCTTGCAGTATAAGCAACACTATTCTTGGATCGTGTTACACACAATTTTGATAATAGTTATTCTACGCAACATTGAGTATATATATATATATATATATATATTCAATGTATAAATGAAATATAGTTGGATTATGTTATACTAAACAACGAAGGATTCCTTCACAGCACGCAACCCTAACTTGGCTTGCATTACACGCAATCGCGACCTTCCTCGATAGCGTATGTTGTACGCCATACCGGGTTTTAATAAACATTGATATATTTTTATAATATTTTTCTGAACTAGCCGTTATGAATAGTATTAACTAAATTTTGAATTTTATAACATTATTATTCATCTTACACATTTTCTAGAACATGGTATAAGAACAAAATAAATTTTTCGGGTAAAATAAGTATTTTTCAAAAAATACAGTTTTGCCGCCTTTTGATGGCACACACACTTTAAATCTAGTTTTTTAAATATTTATAAGTTCCATTTGACAAAATAAAATTATTATTTGGAATCAAGGAATAAAAATTTACTTTGGATAAATTTTTCATTTTATTCTGATAACTTTCATATTTCAATGAATAGTAAAAACACGCTATATTTTAATTAAAAGCAACTTTTTTCATCGTAATATCTTATGTGGTTAAATTATAATATTGAATGGTTTTAAAGTATAAATAGAATATATTTTTACCATTTAATATAATTTATGTCATTATCATTGATTTTACCTTGAATTCATAGGTTAAATCAATTCAATATTTTGCAATGTTTTAAAGAAAAACCTGTTTTCTTTCGACAACGGGATTACTTATAATTTAATTTCATCAACTTTTGTGTATCGAATTGGGAAAAATGGATTCCATATTCAGAATAAGTGGATCCAAATTATGTTAATAAGCTACTTTTTATTTTTGGGCATTGTGAATAGTAACTACGGTAAATTTTATTTACCATAGTTAAAGGTCAATCTGGTAATTAAGGGTAAATATATGATTATAAAATTACCCTAACACTTGGTAAAATCCTATTGGATGACTAAACGTCGACCCATATCACCTAAGGGTCTGATTAGATTCATTTAATGGACTTTTTTCCATGAAAATAATTTAATTATTATTAAAACCAAAGAAAGTGACAACATGTCACTCTCTTAAATATTATAAGTATAATAATTTTAATTTAGTTATAAACTGCATGAAACTTCGAACCATAATAGTCTATAGAAATCTAACAAAATTATCTACATCATGAGAATTTATTTAGAATTTTTAGGGATTAAATAATTATCATTCATTATGACACAAAGATGATGCAGTAATTGTCTTATTAATGAAAGACTGACATAATTGATGTTATAAATACCCAAATAAATGTAATTTAAAACTTTTTATGAATTAAACTAATTTTATAGGTTAATATGACATGTTAGTATTGATTTAATTAACTTTTTTTAAACTAATCATTCTGTTATGATTTTCACAAAAATCAATTACTAAATAGTGTCAAAATTGACATAAAATAGTTTTTAAAACAAATATTATATTATTAATTGTTATTTTATTCCTAAAAATCTAAGTTTCGGCCAAATGACTTAGCTAAGGTTATATATATTAATAATAAACAACTTGGGGTTCGTTTGGCTTCTTATATTAAGTTTATTAACCTTATAGTATAAGAACACAAGAAGACACGATAAAAGTAAAATTATTTTACTTAATGTTAAATCTAAATGATAAGGTTAAAATAGGAACCTAAACTTGTCTAAATTCTATTGGATGATATTATTTCGACCCATCCCCACCTTAGCTTAGAAATAAATCAATTTGGAGCTATTTAAAACCGAATTTGGCTTTATAATAAAATAATATATTTAGTTATTCCAAAGGTGCCCCTCTCCTCCCTTATAAAAGGGCACCCCCTCCCTCTCTTCCTCACACCACTCTCAGCCTTCAAGCTCGTACAAACCCTGCCAAATTCTCTTCTCCACTTCCCTAGAAACATCCTAGAGGTTCCGTTCTTCCTCAAAGACCAATTTTAGTGCCCTAAAAGGAGATCTCAAGGAGGCGCTTCAAAGAAGAGGTAATGTCCGTTACCGATTCTTTCAACTTTATTTCTTCTTCCACTTCTTCTTCTTAGGTTGTTTCATTGTTAAGTAATAACATCAGTATCCATAATATATTTATATGTTATTATATGTATGAAACAACCCTATTTCACCATCTATCCGTCCTAAGGAAAATGAAATCACCACGCGAGCGTACGTACGGAATACCGTCTCCACACCGTGGTGAAATCTTTTTTCCACCACCACCTTACTTGGATGGGTATAATGGTATAAATAATAACTATATATTATTATTTTAAAGTGATATTGATTCTTAAATAGTATAAATACACTCCAATACAGTCCCACGATCATAAGAACGATATCATCGCTCGTGCGTATGTACGGACTACCGTCTCCACGACGCGGTGAGATTCATTCTCCACTTAAACCATTCATGAATGATTATAGAGTATATATAATAATTAATCATTAAATATATGACATCATAATGATACTGGATTTATGTGTATATAAATTTATTTCATCTACTTAATTCCATTCATCTCAATAAGGAAACGAAAACAGCGTTCATGCGTACGTACGGCCTACCGTCTCCATGAACGTTGTATTTCTTTCCATTTACTGATTTATTATATATATGTATATTCTGACTATATATTATATAAAAATCATGTTTTATATTCTGGAATTAAGTGATCATGATCTAAGTAATCATATGAATAATTACAAGTCAAAACACAGATGACAAATGAAACAATTTTACCCAAAACGCTCTTTAACATGGAATTTACAAAAGAACGGGTAATATAAAGTCATAAGTGAACCATATATGATATCATAACAATGATTATGATTCTGGACTAAGTCAATGACATTATTTAAGTCATTATACAAGAGGTTAGGACACTTATGAAGCAAATCGCACCTAAGGTAAGGGAAATATCACAATCTCATTTTTATCCATGATTGTTTATACTTTGGAATTTACTGGGGTGTATTTTATCATCCACATCCATGTTTCCTCAATATGTAATATTTAAATCATTCTAAAATAGTTTATATCCAATTTTACCCTTTGGTGAGTTTTTAGTAAAAGATATGAAAGGAATCTTTTCTCGTTTTTCGTACGAGGTACTTTTTGACTTTTCTGAAAAAAATACGAGAAGAATGTTTTTTTTTACTTATACGGCATGAATGGATTTTTAAAACATTATTTCCAAGAATCTTCCTTTACATGTTTTCAAGATTATTTTTAATCAAATTCTTTTAGTTTAAAATTCTATGACATTTTAAGAAATGAAAATGTTTTTGAAGTAGAAAGGATATTTTTCTCAAGAATGGAGTTCAAGTGTTTTATCAAAATTATTTTCCATCTAAGATAATATAGGGTTCTGTTTCCATCCCTATTATTACATTGATTTGATTATGTTGTGATGGAATTATTTTATTAATCCCTTTATCTTATATGAATTGTTTTATGATGTCATGTTGTTTAAGAATCCCATTTTTATTACATGGGTTATGCAATGATGATTTATGATTTTATGGAACACATAAGAATGGTATCATTATGATATGGGTGGGACCTATATCTCCCTCCAATGAATTGGGTAAAGATTTTATATCTCATGAGATAGACATGGCTGGAATGGCAGGTTAAACCAGTTCAGTAAAACAGGACTGAAACGAGGAGTGAACTCGGTTCAGAAATGGACTTTGTCCACTAAGATGGTCTTGTCAATGAGTCTTAACTAATAAGAAATGATTCCTTATGATTATGTGTGTATGCCACAAAGTTTCATGTTTTAAGTTATGATTATTGGGATTTCATTTCACTAATATGTTTTGAAATTATGCTCTCTTTTGCAGGTTAAGATTTCCAAAATGTCATGTTCTTATTAATATGATGTGATTGATATTTCTTTTTTTTACCCTTACTGAGCATTTGAGCTCACCCTTTTATGTTTTCTTTTCCCCAGGATATAAATAAAGGTTTTAGGTAAAAAAAAGGGAATATCTTTATGGGAGATGTTGAAGATCTTTCACCACTATTAGAAGATTATATTCTGAGTTTCCAAACACACTAAACTATTACGATCCTTGTGTGTGTGTTTTTGTTATGTACTAAGTATTCTGCAAAAGTAATGTAATGTCCATGTACGTCAAGCTTCGGGTCTCTATAGTGCTGCACCTAGACTTGGTAATAACCTGAGGGTTATATAGAATGGGTTGAATGGTTGATTCATGGGGATAATGAGAGGGTTAAATGGGATAATGTGTAAACTGATTTAAAGGCCATAATGGGATGGATTATGAGTCTAGGGTTGAATGCTTAGTGAGATAGGCATAACACATGGCAATTGGGTGAATGGTTAAATGATGTGAAATGGTAATGTGTTAATGGGTTAGGCAGGATGTGAATTCCCATGTGGTTTATTGTGAATGGTTTGTCCATGGGGCAATAGTATGTATGCTTGATGGTTGCTTATATATATAAGCATTTGCACATGGCTTGGTAGAGTGGGGTATGACTTGAGAATCTACACCCATGGGTTGAGCAAATGCTGATGCTCTAAACTCCACCCTTAATGTAGGGGTTAGGAATGAGGACTAATGGTCTATTCTTCGAATGGTTGCATCCACCCAGACTGAGGCTTCGAGGTGAGGATATGGTTGAATCCACCCGAACTGAGGCTTCGATGTGAGAAAATGGTTTCTATGAGGGGTTAGTACTAGTGAGATAGGATAACGATGTGTTTACCCTCTTGCATGTTATTGTTGTCCTTAGACCCATGTAACATAATGAATGTGTTTAACCCATGGAAATGTGACAAAATGGTAGGCGATGATAATTGGTAATAAATGAATGGTAATGAAATGGAAATGGCTTTGAATCTAAACATGTTAATATTGCCTTAATTAATTACATGGAAATTATCATTCATATTCCTTATGCATGCACTACCTATTCATACTAGATATTTTGTAGACACCATTAGTGGTGGCCTACTGAGTTGTACTCACACCCTGCTCGGGCTGTCGTTGGGTACCCAAGGAGACTTCTTATTTGCAGGTCAGGAGAAGGGTAAAGGTCCTTGCTAGATAGTGAGTAGACATGGGTAGCACTTGGTGGAGGATCCGGACTTGGAGTCAGGACCATTTTGGGGATTTTGGATGTTCTCTTATTTGGGGATTTTGTTCACTCTTGCACTTGTAGTATGACATGGAAAATTTATTGTTGGAAATGATTATTATGCATGTTCCATGTTTATTAGTTATTGTTTCCACTATTTGGTTTATTTTTATTGTGGCTTACTCTGATAAAAAGAGGGTATAGTCTCCCTACTTGACTCCGTAGACCCCTGCTACTAGTTGTCAGCCATTGGCATACGGGGAGGTGCGCTTAAGGTCATGTAACCACCCGGCTCAGAGTAACGGTTTAGTGGCTTCTGGGTCAGGGATGTTACGTTGATAATAATAATGATAACAAAATTATTTTATTATTATTACTAAATAACATTCATCATTTCCACCATTAATATAATTTTCTTTAACTAATAATACAAATTATTATTATTATTATTATCAAATATCTAACATTAATAATAATGTTGATGACAATATTTTATTTTTATTATTAATTCACATTCATCATTTCCACCATTATTATTATATTTCATAACTAATTATAATAATAATAATAACAATTATTATTAATTTTATTGATAATTGTCTTTAATAATTTTCACCATTAACGTTTCAAAAAAACATTAATTGAATACTGAAAATTAAAAACACACATCTAATCCATGATTTAATGATATGTAAATGACGGTGTGTCTAAAATCATCCATTAATGGTGTTTCATATTTTAAATTGGTCAAAATAGTTGTATTTTGAATATTTCATATTGATGTTGCATCTTTAATGGTGGTATATACATAGAAACGTTGAAGAATATAACTTAATTTTTAAATAAATGAATTTTAATTAATTAAAATAATAATTATAATATAATTAAAATTAAAAAGTGTATTATCGTGTGTGATGTTTCCAAACACCTAATGCACATAAAATTTATGTCTCATCGAGGATAAACCCCGCATTATGGACATAATGGATTTTTTTTGTATTTCTTATATGACACAGTGTTTGAGAGTTCATAATTATTTATAATTTAAAAATCAGAATAATAAAATAATTAAATATAAATTGGGTTTTATCGTGTATGGTGTTTCCAAACACCCCACGCGAATAAAATTTATATTTAACCTAAGGTAAACCTCACATTATGGACCTAACGATGATCTTATATTTCTCATACATTACACCATTTGAGAAAAATAATTATTTATTAATTATTAAAGGAATAATTAAAAAATTAATTATAAAAAGGGGTTTTATCATGTGAGATATTTCCAAAAAACTGAAGCGCATAAAAGTTATAACTCGTCTATGGTAAATACCACATTCCAGATGAAATAATCGTATGATATTTCTCATATGATTCACCATTTAAAATATATTACATATTTTTAAAAAATAATATAATAAACATATTAAATAACTCATTCTCACAAGTGATCTAACCAAATGTCAAATGCTCACAAATGTAATACCCCACCTAGGGTTAACAGTATGTCCAGTACCTGAAGTAGGTCCCAGAGTTCTTATATGAAGCAATGCTTTTGATTTATCTTATTATTTTTTATAAATCACATGTTCATAATTTAATATATTTAATATTTTTATTTTTTCTACTTTGATTCTCTATAGGTCTCAAAATATCATACTTACTCAATTTCAGACTCCAAAAATATTTTATTGAATATTGAAATGTGTTAAATAAGTTCTTACCCTCACATAATATCTTTCAAACATTTATTAAGTACTTTTTATAAAAAATTACATTTTAACATACAAACTCTTTTAAATTTTCAAGAATATGGATTTATTACCTTTAAAAATTTATGATATTAGAATTCTCTTCCACTATCGACTTATCATCACTGAGATGTATCCCTATAGGTATTGCTAGAACAAATCATACCTCTGTGTTAAAATATCATACTCCCTCTTTCACGTATCCATAATAGGAGGAACATTATGAACATACCAAGTCATGACCAGTCTATGGGTTCATATATAGGCTTCCCTAAGAGTCGACCCTCAAATCAAGGTATAACCCTCCAAGACATAACCTTCATCTCCATACCAGCATGTTAGTCATAATTATCATATATTTATATATATATTAACATAGAAAAAGATCAGTTTGACAAATTAATTACAATAAATATATATCACAATAGCATGAAAACACATAAATATCACACAAAGTGAAACTATCCCAAGCAGATAGTAAAAATAAAGGCATTTAATTAATGAAATACTATGCATCACAATGACATATATATATATATATATATATATGAAATATGAACCAATGTGTCTATTCAAGATGCATGAAGGCACTCGAAATCCCATAAATCTAATATAAGCATTATGTGCATCACCCAAGGTGAGTTTAATCAAATGTAACAGCAAAACATATATTATAATTTTATGGTAACTCTGTGGTCCACTGTATAGTACTTCCAAAAACTGTGATACACCCCAAGACAATGTCTCAACAATCATAACTCCTTCCAATCCAGTATCAAACCAAATCTGTATAAGAACAAGTTAGTTAGTCCTAATTCTCTAATAACAATTTCAAACATCCAGACCTGAATCATCAGGTCTGATTCGGAATGTGATGTGACCTCTTTTGTGTCTCCCCATAAGCAAGAGGTTGTCAACTAGAAGTGAGGAATTGATTCTATCAGTGGGTAGGATATTCCCCCAATATCAGTTCATGGGATAAATAATCAACAATAAATAATAAAATAAATAATTAGAGTGAACATATGTAAATATAAAGATGACATAGATGTAATAAAAGTAATTCACCTCCCATAAGTGGAAGGCTTGTCCAAAGGAATTAAAGCAGATAAAGTAAATAAGTAAACAGATAACCGTCTACAGACTATCCCGGTCTACTATTATATCCAATCTCCTTTAGATAACAATCCACCATAGGTCCCATACCCTTCACCAAATACCTCATGCAATTTAAAAACACATCGAAATGTCCAAGAAGAGTGTGCGTAAAAGACTCTTTATGACACCACCAATGAATCCTTAACCTAATGTGGTCAAGAATAACAATGTACTTCATAATAATAACTAATGAATAATAAGAATAAACATACAATTCAAAACAGAGTGGTTATACACTAACCAAGCTGCCATAATCCCCTGGTCATACCTACTTCGTCTCCATACTGGAAAACATCAGTACAATCATGGAAATGTCTCAACTTCAGAGCCAGCCTCAAGATGCTTAATATCCATACAGGCCCAAGCCCTCTAGGTCAGGCCACAATAGGCCATCATGCCCTAGTGCTATCTTCAGAAAGATAACATAGACCATCATGCCCTATTTTTTACATGATGGTATGATCACTCTTGATCACCATGCCCCATTGTCATCACATATAGGTCTGATCACTCTTGATCATCATTCCCATAGGTTAGGACACACCTGTATATCATTCCTCATTGTCCATCTTAGTCACATAATCAAGTCACATAAGTTATTTGAACACACTCCTCCTCTAGTGATATTGTTCCATGATAGGTCCACCAGTCTTATTGGTACCATACCCAAGAAATAACAACATAACATATAGCAGACATTTCTCAAGGAAACAATGCAACCATATCAAAGCACACATCACCAGGAAATATAGCATTATCAATAATACAACATGTGAATCAAACATAAACATGGAGTCATACTATCTCAATAATTCTCATGGAGCAAGGTCATACAGTGTCACAAGATACACACACACCCATAAGCTATCACAATTCTATCATGGATATCCAATATGAAAATATGAAAATTTTACCATGTAAACATGTATAACAAGATCCAAATAAGGTAAGTAACTTCTTACCTTATGGTTTTCCAAGTTGACATCGAGGTTTAAATTTTTTTCATCAACTAAGCCTCAGTTATACCTAACCAGAAGATGATCCCATGCCAACGAATCCTTGAACCTTACCCTCACCGCTAGTTGGAGGCCTCTTGCATATGGGGAGATGTGCATGACGAAACATGGCATTCCATCTCAGACCCAGTGATTTGGGTCAGGATGTTAGAAAAATATGCACAAACAACACCCACAACTTCAAGATATTATTTTTCCAATCATAACCATACTTTTTTATTTCATATTTATTATTCAACATCTCTCAAAATTTTACTCATATATGAACCCTTTCTTAACTCAAATAATTTATCAACATTCTTCACAACATGTTTCAAAGGATACATAAAATAGTGTACTCAAATTCATAGTAAGGGTATATATAATCATCAAGAATAAAATAACATTAGAGAGATTAAGATGAGAATACGGTTATAATGACATAATCATAGTACATGATCATAACATAAGAGAGTTCATACCCATCAATATCTAAATCATCAATCCTAAAACATGGAATAACGCTTTAGAAAAGTAATAAATCATTAGAATAAATAGTAATGGTCCATGTGGTATAAATATTGATCAACTTAGTGATTGAAACCCATATATTTTTAATCATAAGAAGTAGAAAATACATATACTCAACATCTTTCCTTGCAAAATCAGAAGATTTCCATAAAAACTCATCGCGGGCATAGATTAAACATATAGGAAACTTAGTACATTATTTTAATTTCTCTCATAAAAATGGGATACCATTCAAAGTGACACATATAATAACATTTCAGTTACAAATAAAATAATCCTCATGAATATAACTGGAATAACCATCAAAGCATATTCCCCTAATATCTTAGGAGAAAACTGGCAGGTTAACTCTATACCTTTACTGAATTTATTGGAGAGATAGAACATGCCCAACCACCCCTAATTAATAATGAAACCATCCATTATCATAAAAAATTACCTAGAACTATAATAGAATCATAACAGATAAAAGATTTAATTTTTCAAAAAAAAATATTTTCACCCATAAGAATACATTTCCAATTATTGAAATATCCATTCCTTTTAAATACTCATTTTAAAAACATGAATCACCCAAAACAAAGGGAAATATGGTTTTTATTTAAATAAAACTTGAAATATTAAAATAGAAGCTAAACATAAAATAAATTGTATGGTGTCAGGAAAAATAATTGTCCCAATATATGTTAAAATAGATTATTCCTTTCATAACTTGATTAACCCATGGAAAAAAAATTAGTTCCCTAAAAAGTATTTTAAAAAATAAAAATTAATACTGATAAAAAATGAGGATGATATCATTAAAAAAATCCAATTTTTAGAATAAGTAACATCAAGGGTTGTTTGTGTTGATGAATGTAAATACCATTAATATATCCTGAAAACATTCTTCAGGAAAATAACCTTTTCACTTTGAAAATAACTTTTAAAAACTCAAAATTCATAAGAAAAATTAAAAAAAAAATTAAAAATAAACGTAAAAAATTATAAAGTAATATTAAAATAAAATAATAGCCTTGATGGTGGGAAAATGATTTCATGATAAAAATATTTAAAATATACTTTCTTTTCAAAAAAAATTTAAAGGTAGTCTAAAGTGGCCCATTTGAAAAACATTATTAAATTTCCAATTTAAAACATTTTAAAATAATTTAAAAGGTCAGGTTAAATAGATTCTTGAAATATTTTATATTAAGAAATAATATTTTTTAAATCATTCTAGAACATGTAGATATTGAAGCAAAATGTTACCGATCTAAAGGTTGATACAAGATCAATATCACTTATATAAAAATTACTTGATGAATATTTAATCAATAAGGGGGGAAATTGAAATTGGACATATAATCAAAATTCTTAACTTTAGGATAAAAAAATATATGTGTTTTAGGAAAATAATAGTACATGATTTCATTCAATTTAACCTTGTACATAAAAACTCCTTAAAAGAAATCATATTACATAAATCCTTTTCAACTTTGGAAACTCTCTAATTATAATCCCCATGAAATATAAACATAAAATGAAATAATAAATGACATAAAAATAAGTATAAACATGATATATGATGTCAAAATGGTAGTATGTACACCTTATAAAACAACATATGTTCATATCATAAACACATGTCCCAAGGAAGTAGAATTTTAGATGAATAATCCTTACAAAGATCGTATCATTGAATTTAGAATTAATCAATAGAGATATTATTTTAAACAAATATAAATCCACAATAAACAAATATAAATACATAATAAATAAATTTATAGATCAATTGAATCATGATCATTACATAAAAATTTCAACAAAGATGTTTTATAACTCAACAAAAGGAAATTGAATAAATAATTCTTTTACCACATGGTAAATTTCAAATCAAATACCCTTGGATGAAGTAATTAAAATTATAAAATAAAATAACATGAAGTATAAAGGATTCATGATATAAAATTTAAAAGGTTAATATATACACCATATAAAATAAATTAGGTTCGTAACAATAAAATATACCTCAATGAAGGCAAATTGAGAAGAATTCCCTTACCATTAGTCCATACATTCAATATATATCTTCTAACACCTATATAAAATAATTATATAAATTATTTGATTTATTAATAAAATTTTATTAGTTTAATATATTATCCTTAAATAAATTATTTCATTTATATTAATGACATATTTCGTTACATAATCAGTTAATTCCATATTGATTGTTTTGAGGATATTCAGTTTATAACATCAAAACAACTTTGTCATGTGGACCATTGTCAAAGGGGCCCTTAATCCAAAATATTCATAATAATAATAATGAAATAATTATAATTTTTATATATAAAATATGATTTTAAAACCAAACATTATATATTTTTTAAAAAAATTATCTAGGTTACAATCATAGAGATGGTAGGTCATATATCTCCATTAGTAACATTTCCAATTTTTGATGATCATTATAGAAAAAAGGTATGTTTAATTTTGTACATACATAATGATCAAAATATAATAAATATATTATTATTTATTTAAAAATAAATATATATATATATATATAATCCATGTGATTTGGTGATGAAAAAAAATCACATCACTTCATTGAGGTGGTAATCCACACGCACGTACGGACAACGTTATCATTTTTTAGTGTTTGGAGAGTTAATAAGATAGATGATATATAATTCTTCAGAATGATAAATATGTAATTGAAATTATATATATATATATATATATATATTAAATCAATCATTATAACCAAATGTTAGAGGTCGTTATGAAAAATGAATTGTGTCAGTCAGAAAAACGGTTGTCCCCCATACAAATGAACGATGAATTCCATTCTCTTTTTATGGAAAGTGAAGATTTATATACGTTAATCAATTAAAATAATACCAAATATGTATATTTTATATATTTATTTTATTATATAGTAATGTTTGAAGAATAGTTTAGGATTTGGATGAATAAATAAAATTAAAACATTCGGTTAAATGTCATACCCATTTAATAGAAAATATCATTTTCATCTCACCTTAAGACCTAAAACATTGGTATTATTCACAATGTAAGGAATCTATAACATGGATAGGGATTTTAGGAAGACGTTTTTTAAGATATTTTATAGAGAAAATTGGTATTTATGTGTGAATTAAAGAGAAGAATAGATTCCTTTTATAATATTGGGGAGGGGAACTCTTAGAATTTCTTAAAGTATTAAATTAATAAAAATTAATTTTCAATTTCAAATCGATAAAAACTGATTTGATTCTAATAGAATATTATTATGAGTCTTAATAAACTCATAAAATTAATTTTTTACACATTATTAATATGTGGGTAACCTTATATTTTGATTTTAGCCCTCGTTAACTCACTTCACACTTACCGTAACGATAAGGGTTTTTACTCCTTAACGGCCATGATAGCTAATATAATTGTAAAACAACCCATAAATGGATCACGTATGATATTTTAAACCATATAATAATCACTTAGACAAATATAGTATTTTTATTAATTTTATATCTTATAATAAAATATATATTTCATTAAATATCAATAATATCAGTTTATGAACTATTCATTTCCATTGACATTAATAACCTCAAGACAATAGAGGAATTTGAATCTAATGAATAAAACCCACTATAATATGTAATTTTTATTCAAAAAATAATCTCACATAGATTTTCATTCAAGCAATATTTTTTTAACATTTTAAAAATCATTAATTTAATTTTCTCAATAATTGAATTATTACTGTGTTAGTGTTCTGTAAAAATTTATCGTTATTATATCTTGACTAAAAATTAAAAAAAAATCAGTTTTAAAATAAATCATTAACATTTCACATTAAAATTTATAACGTAACATGTCCTTTTTTATCTTTGTGTTAAAAATATTATAGTTATTAAGATACAAAAGTGTGATATGTTTTAATTTTTTTTCATAATATATTACAATGGTCATTATCACATAAAAAGGGGGGAAAGGTCATATATCCGAGTTTTGGATGGTTATGGATGAAACTGAATTATTAAATTAAATAAAATAATGTCGTGGCATCATTTTATTGTCCATATCATTTTATTTTTTCTTTATTTAACTAATTTATTTTTTACCATTGTAAAAAAAATTATAAATATTTTATTCATGTTAACCATAAATAAAATAGACATATTTAACAAATTTTTAACTCATTATTCCAAATATTTAATTAATTTTTTAAAATTCAAAACTTATAAGTGGAACATTTTAATTTTAAATTAAATGTGTGAAACACGATAAAAACAGATTTTCATAAAATTTCCCCTATTAAATACAAAATGTTTTTATACCAAATTTAAGAGTCAAAACCTTTTAAAAACTATAATTAGATTATTTTAAATTAAAATGAACTAATAAAATTTAAAATCCAACACAAAATAGATTTTTTTACTTTGTAAATACTTGAATGGAAAATACAATTTTCAATCAAAATTATTATTTTTCACCATTCATTGAAAAATAAATCATTTAAGAAAATTATCCAAAATTAATCCTAATATAATGTTGAAATTATGATTTCAAAAATGATAAAAAAAAATTAAAATACCATTTCTAAATGTTACAAATATTTCTATATGATTCACTCACAAAAAAAACCCATTTTTGAAGAAAAAATATCTTTGAAGAAAAAATATATTTAATATAAACAATGAGAGATTATTTACTAATAATTAATAAATTTATTTATATTTATTAAAATATTTATATATATTTCAAAAGGTAGTTAATCCAAATCATACCCACTAATTTAACTTTTTTGTTATAATGGTCAAATATAAATAATAAAAATATTTCACAGTTCGTTTAACCTCAGTATTGTGTGTTATACGTGTTATTGAACATAATGTACTTTTTTTAAAATATCATAATATTAGATTCTATCACCCCATTAATAAACTATGTCATCAAAATTTTATCTCGTACTTGGTAACCATGTGTTTCACATTTCCAAATGCCTTTGTAGAAATCATCCATTATAAAAAGGTTTAATAAAACATCCTCTTGATATGAGAAAATTGGAGGTGAGAAGGTCATCTAGAATAACACATAACATGGTTTCAAAGTAGGAAACCATTATTATGAAGTGAAAATATGTACATGAAAGAAAATAATAATTTCAAAATAATGATAGAGAGTCACATAGATCATTTATCATATGAAATTGAATGATCATGACAATTTTAATGACTACAATACTATAAACTAAAGAGGTGTGAAAAAGGATCATCAAATCATAAAAAATTATGGTAATAGGATATTATTATTTTTATGATACCCTTTACTTATAGTTATGGAATTCAGTTATTATATATACTAAAAGAAAAAATAAAACATTCTTAGTTTCCATACATAATTTCATTCTTTAATAAATTTCTACCATATTCTCATATTTTTTTCCAACCGATGTGTATTATATATGAGTTATTATGCATGAAGCACTAAAATGTACTTCTATCAGATCATATACTTACACCAAAAGATAAAAATCTATTTCTCAAATTTTTATACATTAATTGAAACTAAAATGGTTTGATTAATTTAAGATAATTCCCAAAATGAATGAACCTTTATAAAAAACAAATTATACATTAATATCCATAATTCAATAGTAATACTTATAGTTCAAAATAAATCATTTCATAAATAACTATCCTTAAAATTCATCAAAATATACTCAACCATGATTGTAACCAAAAAATAAAATGTTTTTTTTTCATATATTCTTCTATGATAAATTTTAGATTTATATCTAAATAAAATTATTCACCCATAAAGTCATATACCCAAAAAGGCATATTCCCCAATCATATAATCTCCAAAATGTGATAATCATTTCTATAAATTACTTGAATTACTATAAAGTAACATTAAATTGATATATGATACCAAAAAATAATTCAACATTGACTCCTAAAATAATACTTCATTTTAAACTTAAGGGTTATATATACATCAACAAAATTAAATGACTCCAAAGATATCATTAATCACCTCAAAATATCATCATTTAAAACCTTGGGATGGTTATCTAGGACATTGACATTATTATCAACCTTAACTACCTAAATCCATTCCTTCTATGAACCTCTCCCTCCAAATATACCACAATGAGGGGAGAGAGATAATGACACCCTGAGTCCCCCCTCCAGTAGGCTTCAGGTTGGGGGATAGCACCAAGGGTTTATAAATCTCACAATATGGGAGGCATTACCCTTTATAAGAAAACAATATCATGAGATATAATTAATCATACAAAAAATCATCAAGACATTATATAAAAGAGAAACTCAAACCATCCAACATGAATGTAAAAATAGAACTAATATAGTTAAAAGTATCCAAAGTAAATTCCCAAAAGTAAAGATAGGGAAGAAACACAAAAACTGGAAAGGATATGATCTAGTAATGTTAGAACGATCCAAAAAATCCTCCTAGAAACCTGAAAGCAGTTTTATAAAACAATGGTGAGAATACAAGTATACTTAGTAGGAAAACCAAAGTCTCTCATACACATGTGAATGAATAATAATAATGCACCTGTGAGAAAATAAAAAACCAAATAGAACTTAAAAGGGAATACTAACCATCCCAACCATTCCAAGGCATGCTTTAAAAACAATTCACATTATGTAATATAATATAATGTAATCCACATTGATGATAGGGTACCCCACACCACTTTGCCACTAATTATACTCTCTCACACCCCAATGGTAAACATCATGGTGCTCCCACATAGCACAAGCATGGGCCTCACATCACATCCCACCCATACACACTTGGGCCTCACAATCCATCTAACCCACACACTCCGAGTCCTCACAGCATATCTCTTCATATACACCTGGGCCACACACCACATCACATCACATCTCATCCTGAATACACCTGGAAAATAACATCATAACTCTTCTTAAAGACAACTGGGACACCATAACACAACTCATCCTAAATATTATTAGGACACCACATCATAAATAATCTTAAAGACACCTCAAAAACCACATCACAACTCACCCGAAGAAGCTTGGTTCATCATCGCAAAGAAGAGGGAGAAGAGAAAAGTTGGTGGTTAGCCATCCATAATCCCACCGGGATGTTAGGAAAGAAACCCTCCCATGTGACTATGTGGGTGTCGGAACATATTACCTAATGTGGGAGGGGTGTGTATATAAATCATAGTAATATACAATCATTATACATATATAGATAGAAATAAACACAAATCCAACCTATGGGTTTACAAACCAACAACCAACCTACTGATGACTTCCCCACATTACTACGACCTCTAAATGCATAACACCAAACAAGAAAAACACAATACATAGTTTTTTCAGTATTTAATTAATATTAAACCATTTTTGGTATTCTTTATAACTAAATCATTCCATTAAAAATGTATTTTAAATCATTCTCATGTAATAATTCCAATTCCTGATTATTGTTCATTTCATCATCTATACTAACTAGGAAACTATCACATCACAACACATATCATACAACACAGAAAAAGAAACAACCCAATAGCCAAAACTAATTCCACCTTCCACCACAACCCTATTGTACAATAATATCACAACAACAATAATTTCAGACCCGCTGCATAAAATTTCTCGTCCACTACCCCCTTATATCACAGGATAGTCATATCCCATCCATAATATCACTAAATCCAATTAACAGCTCCCAACCATGTCCAAAAACACATTACATCATATACTATATAAAAATATATTTTTATATTTACCAAGTAATTCCTTATTTCATTTTACTATATATATTAAGGGTGTTACCTCATAAGCCATATAATCCTGGGGCATCCATTTTATTAACAGAATGTATGTGGTTAACCAATTTCGTAATAATTGACATGAACAGCCATGAAACATGAATTCCATAGTTCTCATCATCCTAAACTAAAGTAGGGACCACCAAGATCCAACATTTTCAATGGATAATTTATCCTATACAATTCTTATCATCAAAATAGAACAAAATAAAATCAAATAAAAGATGTAAGATCATGTGTCACAGTCCGAAACCCCTTTATATTGATTTTAAATCAATTCCATTATCTATTTTAATCATGAATCAACAGTATACACAAGTATGAACATTTATATAACCATCATTCAGATTTCACAATCAAAAAAGGGAAAGGAAATTCTAGTTGTAAGAATGATGATCGACACTTTCTTATTTCACTAAAAATAGAGGATCGCATACATTTGGAAGCTCTTTGGGAAAAAATGAACTAATTGTAGGTAGAATATCCACATTAGAAGATCAAGGGGATGTCTAGTCTTATTGTAAATCTAGACTGAAATAATTGAGGGATGGATATCTCATATAGATAAATATCATATTAGAGAAATGGGGATTGGATATAGTTTGAATTGTCATTAAGGACTGATCAAACTAAGAATAAATGTTCTGACCATTTAAAATCCCTAGTACATTTATAAAATTAAATATCTTATTGATATCCTTTAAAAGGTCTTCAAAAAATATTAAATATGGCATTAAACTC
Source organism: Viscum album (assembly GCA_963277665.1). Lineage (NCBI taxonomy): Eukaryota > Viridiplantae > Streptophyta > Magnoliopsida > Santalales > Viscaceae > Viscum > Viscum album. The sequence goes on from OY728142.1 coordinate 73,650,031, forward strand.
ATTTTACATTAAAGAAATATTTCAATAGGGAAAAACTAGAAAATTTTGGAAACATTGTCCATGAGTCATCATTGGTTAAAAATGATTAACCATTAGTGATTCACCATTCATTAAAAATGAGTCACTATTGGTGAGTCACCATTAGTGATAAATGATTCACCATTGGTATTGGTGAGTCACCATTAGTACAAAATGAGTCACTATTGGTGAGTTATCGTTAATTCAAAATGAGTCACAATTGGAGAGTCATAATTAGTTCAAAATGAGTCAATGTTGGTGAGTCACTATAAGTTCAAAATCAACCACCGTTGGTGAGTCACTATTAGTTCAAAATGAGTATCCATTGGTGAGTCACCATTAGTTCAAAATGAGTCACCATTCATGAGCCATCATCAAAATGAGCTAACATCAGGACGGTATACTGTTAAAATGATATATCATCAGGATGAGATACAATCGGAATAAGCTATTATCAGAATGATCTACCATCAAGACAAGCTACCATTGGGATAATATACTATTTGAAAACTAGAAATTTGGAAAATTGTTGAAATGATTCACCATTGGAATGACACACATGTCCGAAAAACACCCCTGAAAACCCCCAGACACCTCAAATGTCATATATTTGGAAAACTAATCAGTCAAAAGGTCCAAGACATTACAATTCCATTATACATAACTCTTAAATTAACCAATCATGAAAACAACCTAGTCTCCAAATTTATTTAAACCCTGTTCTGATACCAACTATAAAGACCATAAAACCTGCACTCCTATATCCGATGCTAAAAAATAATATTTACATTTTTAGCTTTAATACTAATAAATGAGACCCATTTTTTCCATCCAAACTATAAAACATCAAAATATTGTTTTGGATCACTTACATACCCAAGGATATTTTAGGTTTAAATATTATATAATTTGGAAAAACTCTTTCATAAACAATGCTCATGATTTACATATATTATTTTTTCAACTATACCCATCATTTCACATTCTATATAAAGTCTTCAACATCTCCTACAAATTTCCTCACATATGAAAATTTTCTGGACCCAAATCATTTATCATCATTATTCATAACCTAGGGAAATTTAAACATACAAATGGTGATTTAAAATTTTCATTAAGGGCATAAATAATCATTAACATCTAAATGTAATATGTGAGAGTAAGATGAGAATAATGTTATGGTGACATAATCAAAGTACATGAACAATGAATAAGGGTATTCATACCCATCAATATGTGGATCTTCAGTCATGAAACATTGAATAAATCCTTAAAATAGAAATAATCATTGGAATAATTAATCATGGTCTATATGATGTCTATCTTGAAGAAAAAAATCATTAAAACTAATAGATTTGTACCCATAAAAAGTATAAAATATATAAAAACATTAGCTTGTCTGCATAACCATAGGATTACTATAAAAACCCTTATCAAGAATAGAAAAAAATGTAGGTGACTTGGGGAATCATTTTCATGTCACTCAAAAAAAATTCAAAAAAAATCATGGTTAAATAGAGATTAATAATCAGGGTTACATGTAAAATAATGATCATAGTTACAATTTGAATTACCATCATAATATATATAATATTCTAAAAAATTAATAAAAATAAAAACCTGTTATTTAATAAAAGTTTTTTTATGGGGAAGTTTAAATTTTCAATAAAAACCCCCTCTGTTTTTACTTGAAATAATTTTGAACATTATACGGACCATTTTCAGATTTAGGCGTTGATTCAATGTGAGATTTTGAGGTTTGTAGAGCCTCAGCACTAAAAGAATAAATATATTAAATAAATTATATTACACACATGCTATTTTTTGAAAATAATTAAATATATCTCGAATGATGTCTAATATGGGAGATATGAGCCCACTGATTGGTATGGGATGTGTAGTTTATCCTAGGCGTGACATAATATTTCTATGCATTGAGTGCTTTTTCAAATAAATTTTGAGGATTATTTATATAATATTTACTAAAAATAATATAATATATCCCAAGTGGTGTCTCATATGGGAAATATGAGATCACCATTAGGTACAAAATATGTGTTTTATGATAAGCATGACATAAGATTTATATGCATCGACTATTTGGATACATCTTGTATAAGGGGAATAATAATTATATTATTATCATTATTTCTTTTGAGAAAAAATTGAAATTGCATGAGTAATTATATAATTTTGAATTCGACTGGGTGTGGTTTCACTATGGATAAATTATTGGGATGTTAGATAGTATTAATAATATTATTACTTATCCTATATAAATTAAATTGTGTGATTAATATAAATATACTTATTACTCTATATTAAATAGATATTGTTTTTAAAATGCTAATGGTTATAGTAATGTGAGATATTTAATAATAAGAATTATTGTTATTATTGTTGTTGTTATTTTAAAATTTAGGGAAATAATTTTGGTGTGTTTATATATATTATATGTAAAAATATAGGTTATATATATATGAATAGGTGTATATATATATGTGTACAAATGTGTGTGTATATAATGTGTTAATACATGTGTGTGTGTGTGTGGTCTTTTATTTTTTAAAATTTAAGGAATGGAATAAATGTGTTTTAGTTAGGTTTGTAAAAAACACATAAAGGGGGTGACACTTCTTAGTGAGGCACCTAATGTAAAAGAGGAATATATTAATTGAGTAATTAGTAATATGATTAATGTATAATTGAGGGGAAAATGTATAAATGGGAAATGGGGGATGTTCCCAGCACACAAGATATCTTCCACCCCATCCTCACACCTTTCCCACTCTCACTTCTCTCTATTATTTCCCTATCTCATCATTTTATTCCAAACATCTCTCCTTAATATCTAAATTGATATTAAATGTATTGAATCACATTCAATGTTGTTGAGTTAATCTCTATGAGTATAAACAAAATCCCATTTTTTAAATAAGTGAGGTATTTTTAATCTGATTATTCTCACATTTTTTTAATTTAATTTATAATAAATTATAAAATGTTATTTATAATAATATAATTGTTCATGAGGTGAATATTATGAGAACATGTTTTAGAGAAAATGATAATTAAAAAATTATACAATAGAGAGAAAGTATTATTATTGGTGATATTTTATTTCTTTTTGAAATAAAATAGATGATTTAAGAATTTATGTATCAATAGTCTTGATCATAAGGCTAGAGAGTGCAAATTCTGGACTATTGAGGTTCCCACTCTAGCTATCAAACCACTCATGGTAATTTTTCTTTGTCATTTACGTCGATGAATTTGAAGTAGGAAGTTCCTTAACTTCTCGAGCTATTTTTTATGCATGTTACCATGATGATTATTTATATTGTCCTTTATTTTCCCCATGATTGATTGTGATCGCATGTTGGTGTGTTTTTGTTTGTATATGTGATATCTGATGTGATATATGCTTTGCATGAGTGATATTTGTGTTGGTTATTTCCATGTCTGATTTGTTCACATGCAATTATGTTTTTTCACTATATACTAATGATGATGTGATACACATTATTTGTATGTTTATTCTATGATATGTATTACCATTTCATTTGAGGTTATTTTGGTACTTGATATAGGTGTACCATTGTGTGGTTTACATCCCTTGGTTGGGGAGTGGGTGTGTGTGTGGATTGTGGTAATGACGATGATGGACCTAAGAACATAGTATGGGAAACGACAGCCTGGAGGCCTGACCTAGAGAAATTAATTAGGGTAATGATGGTTTGGTGTCCTAACTTGAGGGGAATGGTGGACCCAAAAACATAGTACCAGAAATGACATCCTGGAGGCCTGGCCTATATAAATGAATTAGGGTAATGATGGTTTGGTGTCCTAATATGAGGGGAACGATGTCTTGGTGTCCTAATCCTAGGAATCATGGGAACAGGACAGATTACGATCATGACTTGTGACATGAGTCTCAATTCTTATCCATGAACTGGTTTATGACTTGATGCATTAACATTTACTAGATATGGATTATTGAGTTTATTATTGGTTCATACTCTTACTAACATTCATAGATGGATTTTTGAACACCATGAGATAGTCCATTAATAGATTTATTGTGAGAACTATGTGTTGGCCTATACACTTAGGGACATTCCATGATTATCTTTCCATCATGGATCAAAAGTAGGTATGACAAAGGATTTGGTGGTGGATGGGGTAGAACACTACTTATCAGTTTCATATTTTGTGTTTATTATTCCCATATATATAATTATAATGGAAAACACTTGTTATAATTCAGAACACTAGGTAATGATGCATTGGTGGTGTCTTAATGAGTCTTGAATTCACACCCCGATCAGTTATTTAGATAAACTTATATTATTTATTGGATACCCAATGAGAGAAATGTCCCCATGGTGGATGGTTTAGTAGAGGATCATAGTGTTAGTGGTGGTTTAGTACATAAACTTATGGGACCATTGGTTTTTATGTATTTATTTGTATTCTTTATTCACTCTAGATAGGCTTTGATTATTTGGGTGATGTTTTAATATTTTTCATGTATGCCATATTTAGTTTCCTCATTTAATCTAATTATGATTTACTTGTTTTTTTATTAGTATTTTACAGTTCCATGACATGATACTAATGGTATAGTCTCCCCACTAACTTAATAAAACCCTCACTTCTAGTTAGTATCCTCTTTCATATAGGGAGGCATGCTTGAGGTCTTGTGACACACAGGCTGAGACCCAATGGATCAGGTGGGGATGTTATTGTATATTCTTATATCCTCTTAGGAGAAACCTAATCAACTAAATCTATCCCTTTATCTAATTCATTTTAAAGAAATAACAATACCACATGACCATTGTTTATAATATAACCATGATGATTCAAATACATCGGCATGCATAGATACAAAGAAATATTGTCAAGAGGTCTCTCGGTGATCTCCTTTTCAAAGAAAGAGGTACAATTACTTTCTTTTGATCAACGATTAATAGTTTTTGGAGTTTTTTATAAAGCACAGACCCTCACTTATTTGTTTAGGAATACCATATAAAATATATGAATTATGTCCTTTCATGTTGGTATGTTGGAATATTCACATGTGATTTTTTTATTTTCTTCTGAATATGATTACTATAGACTTTTTTCGAGAGGATCATGGTCCTTCAATGGATGTTTCCCAAAGGTATTAAAATGTTATGTGGATTTATAAATTGATTTGGATCCCCAATTCTTACTTATTTGGATCGGGTTACCTAGTCTTCTGATGGTACATATATTTAAACAAGATTACCTTTTTGTGATTTCCAATTAAATTGGTCAATCCCAAAAATTGTATTTTGATACAAAGAATATCTCTCGAACTTCATTCCCTATAATATATATAGAATATTTTATTTTTAATTCTCCACCACATCATATTTGGATTCAAAATGGAGACCATGGTTTTTTATAATAAGTTGTATTGGAAAATATTCTAGAATATTACCTTAAATTTTTAATAATTGGATATCCCACAAGGAAATATGAAATTGGGCCATATGTTTTATGCTCACTTACACATTTTAATATAATTTATGTTCAAACATAAGAGAAATAAGTGTAGTTGGTGATTCCTCTTATCATCATGGGGATCCTATTGTTAAGGATGTTAATTATAATATCACTAGACATTCTAAAAATCATCACTCTTTTGTAGATTTCTTAGGATTCATTAATGTTGTGTATAATAATCAATCTAATAATGGAGATAGAGAGAATATAAACAAGTTGGATTCATATACTTTTGTGATCACAAAATTTTTTAACCCTTGATAAAGGAGGGAGAAACTAACCACCCTAGTTTTAGAGAATCTTTACATGATGATCATAATAAATATTTTCAGATTATGGATTCTTACTTGAAATTGTGTTCTATAAAATGTAAAAAAAACCAATGGTTGATCTAGATGGCTATATCTATCCGAATTCCAAGATGAATAGAAAATGTAGATATTAAAATAACATTGATAGAAAAAATGTCACTAAGTTCCGAGAAGCCTCTAGGAATTAAAAAATTGATATTCCCCACACATCATTTGGTTGTTGAACATTTGATTACATCCTCTGGTGATGATGATTTCAAGGACAACAATTCTGATAATAAGGATGACCATACTATGAGGGTAGAATATAAAATTGAGGATAAACTATTTCTTTCAAAGTATATATACTCTTTGATTGATGAGTAAGATGCAATCGTAGTTCATTAATATAATTATTGGGTAATTAAATTGTATACTTACCTTAAAATCATAAAATGAATGTTTATTAATATGGTGGAGGAATTTAAACAAAATCCATATTTTAATTCCATGTAAATTCCATAGAAATGAATCTTCATCATTTAAAATTTTTTGAATTTTGTTTTCATAGTATCTCAATGATAATTTATTTTCCTTGTTCTTGGAAATTTTAACCCCAAAACTATTTTTGATATTTTGAGGTTATTTTTCATTACGTTTCTCCTAAAATGAATGTTTATTTGTCTTTCCATTTGAGTTTGGTTTTGTTGAAGTTTTTGTTGGCTATAGTTTTTATCTGAGTTTATTCACTTTTTAAGAATGTTTCCATTTTTCTGTGTTAGGACTCATATTGAAGTCTTCCAAGAAGTATTATGGTTTATTCAAATGTCTTTATGTACTTGGTTTTTGAGGTTTTTAGGTTTATTCTTTCATTAAGTTTGATATTATGGTGTAATTCATATTTCTAGAGTTTGTGCAGTCCATTTTATTAAAAAATATGATATGCTATATCTTTGATGTTGTATATGGATTTTGTGAATTTTTAGCTCTATGTTAAACTGAATTTTTCAGCTGAAATTAGTCTATTAATGGATATGTGTTTTCTTAGTTTCTTTTGGATTGGTGTGTTTTGAAGGGATGATTATTTTGGGTCTTGTATCATTATGGAAATATGATTTAACTTGGTCACATTTGATTGCCTCAATACTTTTCAAGTGAGGGACCAAAATCTTGTAGATTTTAAATTTGAATAAATCCTCATAGAACATGAAACTCTAACTACAGAATTTTTTCTTTCCTGATATTGATTTATTACTTTTTTATTTTTATTTATTCTATGCTTGTAAATATTTATGTAGCCTCATTTAATTTCTTGATAGCATGAGTTCATTATAACTTAGGTATTCCTTGTAACTCTTACTTTTTTTAATAAATATTTTAGAGATATTTTTTTGGTGACCAAATCAAGTCTCACTTTTTAAAAAAACAATACACAATTCCAAAGAACTATAACATAATCGTAACACCAAAAATTAAGTATTTTTTAAAATAATATTTAAACCTATATGAAGTCATTTCTAGATATTCAAATATCCTTTCCTTTTAAAAATCAATTATTAAAACATAAATCATCCAGAATAAGGGAATGGGGGTTTTTCTTTAAAAAACATGAAGTCTTATAAGGGAATCCAAAAATAAAATAAAGGTTACGATAGTTGAAAATTTCATTGTCATTGTATATGTTAAATTAGATTATTCCATTCATAACATGATTAACCCGTGGAAAGGAAACGAGTTATATAGAAAACTATTTTATATAGTAATAATACATCCAAAGAAATAATGAGGATGATATCATTTCAAAAATATCCCAAGTGGAACATAAGTAACACAAAGGTTTTTTGGTGTTGATGAATGGAAATACCATTTTAAGATCATGAATAACATTCTTGAGGAAAATAACCTTTTCAATTTGAAAATTACTTTTAATAACTAAAAAATAATAAATTAATGTGGAAATATTTTTTCTTTAAAATAAACCTAGATACTAATAAAGAAATATTCAAATAAAATAATGATCATGATGGTGGGAAAATTTATTCATGTTGAAAATGATAAAAAAAAAATTTCAAACATTTTATAAAGGGATTCTAAAGTGAACCATTTGGAAAAAATTAATAAATTTCCATTTTAAAACATTTTATAAGAATTTAAAATATCATGTTAAAAAGATTTTGGAAATAATTTCAATTTATAAAAGAATATTCGGGAAAATTTTTTAGAATACATTGATATGGAAGAGAAATATTTTATTTCTAAAGGAAGATACAAGATTGATATCACTTACGAACAACTTTCGTGATGATTATTTAATATATTATTGAGGAAATTGAAATTAAACATGTAAATAAATTTAATAAATATAGTAGAATAAAAAATATGTGGTTCATGAAAATACGAACTCATTATTTCTTTAAAGGATCCTTGTATATAAACATTCCTGAAAATAAAAAAGAGTGTAACATAAATCCCTTTCCACAATGGATACTTTTCAATAATAATCCACATCAAAGAATAATATCAAATAAAATTTTAAATATCATTAAAATTAGAAGATTCATGATATAATATTTAAAATGGGTAGTATATACACCTCATAAAAGAAGACAGGTTCATATCATAAATGTATTTCCCAAGGAAATATAATTTGAGAAGAATAACCCTTACAAAGATCATAACATTTAATTGAGAATTAATCAATGAAGGGATTATGTGTACAAAATTTTAAATAAAAACACCATAGTAAATACATAATATATAAATTTATAGATAAATTCAAACTAAATCATGGCATATAGATTTCAATGAAGAAGAGTTATAACCCAATTAAATTTTTTTTTAAGAATCCTTTTATCGCTTGGTAAATTTCAAATTAAATACCCTTGGATGAATTAATTAAAATTTAAATTTAAATACCATTAATTATAAATAATTCATAATATAATATGTAAAAGGTAATTATATACATTCATAACAATTAAATATGCCTCAATGAAGGAAAATTGTTATGAAATAATTTACCATGAGTCTAGACTTTATATATATCTCATTTAACATATATTTAATAAAATCGTATCAATTTTTTACTTTTAAGAACATTTTATTGTTTTAATCCTTTATCCGTAAAAAAATTATCTCACTTATTTTAATGGCATGTTTAATTACATAATCATTTAAGTCCACATCGTATGTTGTAAGGACGTTCGATTCATAATATCCAAATTACTTCGTCAAGTTGACCATGGTCAAGGGGTCATTACTATTCCATATCTAGAATAATAATCAATCTCTAATTATTATTTTGATATATTAATTTTACTTTCAAATCTAATCAGGAATTATGGATATGAAAATTGAACTATGTTGAAATCATGGAGATGGTCGGTCATGTGTAGGCATGAGTAACGTTTCCATTTTTTAGATATCATTATGGAAATAATGTAAGAATTATTTTATCATTAAATAAGGATAATAATTTAATAAATACCATATTAATTCTTTAAATATACTTATATATACAATCCATGTGATGTGATGATGAAAAATAAATCACATCTCTTCAGAGAGGTGGTAGTTCACATATACGCACGAAAGATGTTATCATTTTTCAGCATATGAACCATTAAGAAAATTTATGTTATATTAATTATAAATGATGATAAATATTTCATTAATATTATATATATACATTAAATCCATCATTATAACCATCTGTGATATTTTGTGATGGAAAATGAATTACATCAGTCTGTGAGGTGGTTGTTCATCGTACACACAAATAATGAATTCCATTCCCATTTGATGGAATTCAGAGATGAATACAGGTTATTAAATTAACATAATAACGTATCAATACATTTTATATACTTATGTTATTATATAGGCTTTTTTAAAGAATAATTTAAGGAGTTTTAAGAAAATATAAAACCAAAACATTCAGTAAAATGTTATACCTCTTCTTCAGACAATCTCCTTGGATTTACACTTTAAGACCTCTAACATTGGTATTCTACCCAAAATAAAGCCTCTAAATTTTTTTAGGGATTTTAGGAAGTTTTTTAATTATATACTTGATGAAAATAATGGTTCCTTATGTGTGGAGTAAAGATAATAACATATTATTTTTTAAGAGAATAGAGGGGTCCTCGTAGAATATCTTAAATTATTAAATTAATATAAATAAATTTTAAATTAAAAATGCATCAAAACTAATAAGATTATAATATAATATTTATATTAGTCTAAATTACCTCATGAAATTAAACTTATACATGTTTTGACTAGGTATTTACCCTTATCTTGTGGATTTGACACCTGTTAATCCTTTTCAAACTTATTGTGACAAAATGGGTATTTACTCTTTGAGGGTAATGACAGATACTATAAATAACAAAAAATCACTAAAAAAATACCATGGTTGATATTTTAAACCATATACTAAAAAAATTCAAGGATGGAATTTTTGGTAATTTTATTTCATTTAATAAAATATTATTGTCATAAAAAATCAAAAATGTCAAATTTTGAACATTCATTTACATTGACATTTGTAACATCAAGAAAAAATAGCAATTATAATAAAATGAATCCAAACAAAGATAATATTTAATTTCTATCTAATAAAATCTTATAACACAATGATTAACTCAAATTCATTTAATTTTTAACAATTTTGAAATTATTTATTTTATTTTACCATTAATTAAATAATTAACACATCAACATTGTGTCAAAATTTATGGTAATTATATATTAACTAAATATTAAAAATAAATTACATTGATGAATATAAATAATTTATATTTCAAATTAATATTTATAAATGAAAATATTATCTATTTCCCACCATGTTAAAAATATTTTAATTATTAAAACAAGAGTGTAGCATTTTTTTCTTTTCATAACATAAAATAATATAAAGTTTATAATCATATAGAAATGAAAAATAGGTAATATAAGTTAATAATAGATGAGTATGGATTAAATGAAAACATAAAATAAGACTAATTCAGGTGTTAGGGTCATTTTTTAGTCCTTATCATTTTATTTGTAATTTTAATTACATGATTTACACTTTACTCTAACAACAAAAATCACTAAAGATGTTAATCATATTGACCCAAACTTACTGGGACCTATTTAAAAAAATTTCACCTAATAATTAAAAATTTGGAATCCATTTTTTAAAATTCAAAATACTAATTTAGAAAAAATTAATTTAAAATTAAATTGGAAAAACACGATGTAAAACAATTTTTTTTTTGAAAAAAATCGATCTAAAAGATAAGAATTATTTATACTAAATTCATGTAAAAGATTCATTTAAAAAATATTATTGGAATAAATTAATTTAAAATGAAATAATAAAATTTAAATCCAATCCAAAATATAATTTTACATTGTAAATACATTAAAATAAAATGCAATTTTCAATAAAAATAAGTATTTTCTCATTTCATTGGAAAAATCAATATATTATGAAAATTCTCAAAAATTCATCCTAATATTATCCTGAAATGATCTTTTTTAAAATTTTATAATTTTTATAAAATAATATTTCTAAAAATTTTCATAAATTATTTATAATATTCACTTACAAAAATGAAATAAAACCCATTTTTGAAGAAAACATATCTTTGAAGAATAAAATGGATATACTATAAATAATTAGTGCTTATTTCATAGTACTTAATTAAAAAGAAATTATAGATTAGAAAATTTATATACATTTCAAAAAGTATTTAATCATATTCATACCCACAAATTTAGCTTATATTATATAAAGATCGTATTTAAATAATAATATTTCACAGTTCGTTTAAGCTCGGAGTAGGGTGTTGTACATGTTATCAAACATAATTTAATTATTTTAAAATACTGAGATATTAAAAAAACTACTATTTAAAAAAATAATCTTCAATAAAATATCCTTGAAATGAAATAAATATTACCAAAAAAAAATGTGTAGTGGAAGATAAATTACTTTATTTTGAAAGGTTGGAATTTTTTTGAATATTATTAAATGCCTTTTTTGAAAACCCACATTGTAAAATAGGCAGTAAAAATTAAATTTTAAATAAGAATGAGTAAACTATAGATTTAAAATGGGTAACCCCAATTTTTTTCAAAATAAGAAAGGAAAACATTTTTAGGAACAATGAACATGTAAATTGATAAAAATCTATCTTTAAAGGAAATGATATTTATTTCTTTAAATAGTTTCACTTTTATATGAACAAAATTCCTCAATAAATTAACTTTGATTTAAAAACACATCTTCCCCATATAAAAATGAGGAAATATCTTATGAAATATAAAATAAAATTATTTATCAAACATATTAGAATGACACTCAAGGAATAACATTTTAACTCAAAGAATGGAAATTTTGGTTACATAAATCCCTTAAAAATAAAATAATTCAGGAAACAAGGGACAATAAGAAATGGTTTACATGGTATAAACATAAATACATAAGAAATATTAACACATGATACAATAAAATGTTAAAATTTACCCAACTTATATGAAATAAGTGGAAGAATAACAATCATAACTCAATGACTGAAAATTGTGTTCCAAGAAACACTTATGGTAATAGTAATGTAATAATAAGAGGTTTAAAATGAAATTGAAATTAAAGTATCATGAAATTATAGATATTAATTATACATTAATTAAATGTGGTAGTGAATACACCATATAAAATAAATTATGGTACACAATATCAATCATGTATCATGGATTTGAAAATGAGACAAAGAAAACCTTAACTTGAATTACCACTTAATTAATCATAATTTAACCTCCTTTATAAAATTCATAGCTATCTTAATCACCTATTTAAAAAAATATTCATGTATATAAAATTTTAATAACTTTATTTACATTTATTCCATGAATGATTGTCAGTTAGTTATTATATTATTTTAATATGAGGTGTCAGAATTATTGATTGTGTTGAACTTTTTTCATAAAGCGGTGTTGTAATTCATTCATCTATCAAAGTTCATCATTCCTCTGTAATATCAGGTATTTCAACTTATTTCTTATTATTTTTAATAAATATATTATTTCATTATATGATATTTTTTATTATAGTCATTAATGATGAATTCAGTGATGAGCTTCTTTCGATGATTCTTAGTGTACGAATAGTTTTTAATTAAATATTGTGTTAAATATTTATATTAAGATTCCAAAAAAATTAATTATTTACTCATTTATATCATATATTATTAGAAATTTAATTACTATAGTCATCCATGATATACATTTATATAATTTTTCACATAGGTGGTTGAACCAACCCAAACAATAATTTAATATTATAAATGGATGACTGTGAAGTGATGTAGTTTTATTATCATTAAACTACACTACAAGAAATGTTGTAAATTATGGTGGTTTTTTATTTGGGACTTATTAAATCATTGAAAAATAAAAAACAATATTCCCAACCCATTTTTTAGAGTTTCTTTGTAAAAGCATATATACTTAGATAAGGTTTTTATTAAAACTACCACTAAATAAATTTAGAATGAATTTCATAGAGTTTTTTTTATAAAATATTCACTATCATTTTTAAAACTATCCCACCTCTTCTTTACTTCCTCACCACCACCAAATGTGGTTCCTCATTATTGGTCTCCCCTTACTATTGATTGATGTCGGTCTAATACTGTCGAACCTACCTCTAACTCCCCTTCATTATTTCTCAACACCAGACCCCTCTCTGCCTTCTCTTCAACAGTGCTCGATGTTGGACCTCCAATAATCTTCCACCTTAACTTAACTCATTTTTGAACGGGATACCCACTCATACTTAATGCTAGATACCCCTCTCTAATTATCTCTCTATCTCTACACCATCAAACCCTCACTATGCTTTGATTTATGATTTCTAATATTTGTTTCACCCAAATCCTAGATAGATGATTTTATGATTTATTTTTTGGAAAGAATTCTATAATAGATATTGGATTATTAATTTACATATTTTTATTCTTCTTTATTGGTTTTAGTTATTTATATTTATGTTTTTTTATGTTTAAGGGGTAGTGTGAGGGTGATTATTTATTTTTTGAATTACACATATTTTATTTATATTTATATTAATATAATTGTATTTTATATTTGATAATGTAGGATGTAAAGTACATATGGATAAAAGTTGGTTTACCTTACCTCTAAACACATCTCGTTATGTTATGGGTTTGAATATGTTTTTGAGTTTTCATTTCTAATTTGATTAGTGGATTGATGATCCAAATATACATGTCCGAATTGAAAATTAAAATGGTGGTTGAATAGAGATGAAGTATTTGAGAACATGATATTGAAACAATTCCCCCATGTCATGAACCGGCCTGGATACATTGGTACTCTGATACCTGATATGACTCTAACATGGCTCGTAGGGAGATCATGATCCCCACAGGTTGGCAACTAAAACCTAACATCATACAGGATCAAATATGGGATTATTTTTTCCACAAAACAGTAGAAGATAAAAGATACAAATCATTATTCTCAACACTCTAAAAGAATAAATTACTTGAAACAAGTTAGTAAAACATTACCCATAAAGAAATATATACATCTCAAAGAAAATAAAAACATCACTTGACATAATTCTCAAATGATCATATGTAACAAGTGGAAAATAGCTCAACTTATCACTATCAACACTCCATGGTCCCAAGCATCAAAAAAATCCACTACCTCAAAGTGGTGCATTCCCTTTTCTTTGAAACTAAAATAAGAAAATCTAAAAACACCGAAAGGAAAAGGTAGCGTGTGAGATATAAATCCCACTAGGGTATCACCAAGTGTTCCATAATTAATTCCATAACAATTCAACCCACTATGATTTCATTTAAAAATTAATAAATTCATGGTAAAATATTCATATATTTTAAACAAAAGCATCATTTCATATAAAAAGAGATGTAAAATATATCAAAACTATCTTAAAATAACATTTTATGCAATAAAATTATATAAATCAGTTGTCATGAATAAAAGAGTTCAATAATTAATGGAATGTATATTCATGTCAAAAAGTAAAAGAACCATGTAAAAAATCCATGAGGTATGTTATTTCATATAATATGATCCTCACACATCTCAAAAATTATATTATCTCAAGATAGGTTTTCACACAAAAGTCAATCTACACCTCAAACAGGGAACCCTCATGTGTCATCTTCAACCCAAAAGGTGAACCCTCTCGGGTGTTAATGACATAATTGTTTAGTTATATTTTCCATTGTCAATCCATTTCTTGCAATTCAACGTCCTGGCATGAATGTACCAATTACCACTAACAATATAGAATAACATGTTCTTAAAAAAATCAATAAATCCAACATGAAAAAAATTAAACATTCAAAATTAATTCAAATTACAATTTCCCATTTTTCATATTTCTATATGACATAGTCATTTCTAAATCAAAACATAGGTTTTCATCAATTCTGGACATTTCAAATCATATTTCACTTCAATTTATTTTATCTTATCATTAAAAAAATCAATTGATGAAATCAATTATAAAATCAATCCATCATTTCCCCAAAATAAATCCCATGTTTCAATTCAATTAAAATTGGAGTTATTTAGAATTTTTATTTCATTTAAAATAATAAATAAAATAATTTCAAATCAGGTTTTTTAAATTAATTAAAAAATATATTTCAATTCAATTAATAAATTTAAGGTTTCAATAATTGGGAAATGAATCATCGAATCACAAACCTTTAAATCAAGAGATTCGAATACACGGCACCCTCAACAGGGAATTCCAACCAAGAAAAAAGGAAAGAGTGATCAATGAACGCAATCTAAAATCATGATCTATAAAAATAGAGTTTATATAAATTAATTACATTATGATATATTACTGTATAAGGATGATATAAATATATATTGGATGAAACTACATGATATGATATGCACATACCCAGAGGAGATCGAACGCAATCATTGAAGCTTCAATCTTCCAAGAGAATGATTTAGAGGAATAGAAGTCACCTATTGGGATATTTTGAAGACCAAGGATTTCAGTTAGGGTCTAAATAGTTGAATAAGGGTTTAAATTAAATGGTCTTTAAATTTTAATTAAAAAAACTGTCGAACTAAGAACCACTTGTAAGGTTGGTTTGGTAGGGTTTCTTAATTTGAAAAATTGTGCGCCCCTATTGAATGGGGTTAAAAGTTTATCCTAGGTGGGTGCAAGGTTTATCAAATAGTGTGAAATACATGAAAACCATAAATATATGAGGGTGAATGGTTTGAAGGGTTTTTCTACATGGTTTGGAAAAACTATTCACCCATTTTTAAAGGCTCATCCTAGGGCATACAACTTCTTAGTACAAATAACACAGTTTTCCCTAACCATACGCCAACTATGTATTTCCACTTGGGCTTCCAAAATTTTCCAAATTTTCCTAGAAAGACCCCAAAACATGACACAGTTTAAGGAATGTTAAAATAATGTTTAATTAATACCTTAATAAAGGTAATGAGATGTCACAATATCCCCCACCATAAATACTTTCTATGTCTATAAATCTTGTCCAGAAGATTCCATGTCAAAGAGATGAGGACAATACTCTTTCATCAATATCGTACACTACCAAGTCTCTTGTGAATTATAACTAGGCTTCCATAGCACTTTGAGAAAAGTATCATCTTCCCAAAAAGACCATTTTTCTCAGAATCAACAATCCTAAATGAATGATCAAACACATTTAAATTAGACTCAACTTCAAGATCCTACCAACTCAATATATGAGATGGGATAGAAATGTACTTTCTAAGATGTAATGTGTAGAATAGACTGTGTATCAATGTCAACCATGATGGAAGTGTTAAATTCTAATTCACTTTCCCCACAATCTCAAAAACCTCCCAAGGTCCCAAAAACTATGGTGGAATTTTCACATATTTCCCAATTCAACGATTACCCAAATGATGTGAAACTCTCAAAAACACATGGTCAAAAACTAGAAAACTACAAAGGTAACCTATGATGATTAGTATAAGATTTTTACATTCACTGTTTCATCATAATTCTTTGAATAATAATTTTAATATCCACCATCGTCCCTTGGATCAAACCCAGTCCTACTAAATAACATCCACTAATCTCTAACCAACACAAAAGAGAATTACAAGGTAGACCATAAAAATCCCCAGAAGGATCCATTATAATACCAGAATAGTATTTTTCTTATAGGTAAACTCAATCAGCCCCCAATTGATATCCCAATCTCCATCAAGGTCATGAATGAATGTGAAAATTATATATTCTATAATTTGTATAAATCACATTATTTGACCATCCATCTGCTGCTGATATTCCATTCTCAATATCAAATGAGATCTTATAGCCTCCTAGAGGCCTCCACGTAATTGATAAGTGAATTTAGGTTCTATATTAGAAACTATACGATATTTAATTCCCTGAAATATAATAATATTCTTCCCACAGAGACATACCAAGTCCTCAAATTTGGTTATATCACGAATGGGTAAGAAGTGAGACAATTTGTTTTGTCCATCGATCATATCCCATACCAAATTATTTCTTAGAGGTGTATGAAGAAACCCAACCACAATGTCCATAGAGATCTCATACGACATCCAAGTGGGCACTAGAAGTGGCTAAAGCATTCTAAAGGTCTCAGGGGCTCAACTTTGACCTGCTGACATGTATAACAATGAGAAACAATGTCAATTATGTATCATATCAGACATGTCCTGTAACATCCCAAGTAAGTAATTAATACTAAATATTTTCATCTATTTCTATTAATGATTAAGATAATTTTTTAGAGGCTTAAAATGAAAATAAATACAATCTTATGCATGGAATACACTAATATTCTTAAAAGATTATCTTACTGCCTTTTGATGGAAAACCCTTTTTAAATCAACATTTTGGAAATTTTATAATCTATATTTGTCAAAATAAACATATTCATTATTATTGGGACATTTAAATTTACATTGGATAAATTTTTGGTATTTTTCTGACAATGTTCATTTTTTAATGAATAGTGAAAAATACTGCATTTTACATCAAAACTACTTTTTCATTTAATTTAACTATATGGTTAGATTATCTTTTTAATTGGTATTAAAGTGTAATCTGAATATATTTTTACCATTTAATCTAATGGTGGTCATTAGGATTAATTTCACTTTGGAATTGGTCATAAACTAATGCCAAACTTTTCATAGATTTTGTTTCAAAAAAATCCACTATTTGTTTTGACAACGGGAATTATTTTTAATTCAATTATTGAAATTTATGTGTTTGGAATTTGGTAAAATGGATTACATATTTGGAATTAGAAGGTCCAAATTATGTAATCAATACTCTTTTGTTTTTGGACATTATGAATAGTAACGACGGTAATTATCTTTAATAATCTTGATTAATGAGTAATCGGGTAGTTAAGGATAATAAAATAATATCATAAATGAACCAATGACACCAAAATGTGTCCTAAGGATACTTTTTGTCTCATGTCCGACCATGGGATGCCTTGTTCCAAACATGGGGGCCCCATGAAATCACTTTTGTGAGAAAGTGACTTTTTATCTTTTTATTTTTAAAGAATGTTAAATGTGAAAAAGAATGTATCACCTAAGTAAAATATTTTTAATTTTGTCTACATAAATGATATTTTGGACTATAAATATTCATTAGAAATATAAAAACATTTCCTACATCATGATAGTTTTTATATAATTTTTAGACATTAAATTTATTAAATTATTTATGACATCATGATGATGCAGTGATTACCTCATTAATAAAGGATTTAAATAAAATGGAAAGATAATGTAAAATCTAAGACCTACACATGTCCAAAACCTATTGGATGGGTGGATTTCGAACTCTTATCACCTTACCCTAGAATTATATCAATGTGGGAGCTTTTGAATCCGAAAATAATTTTAAAATAATGTAACATTTCTTTACTTTCCATGAGTGCCCCTCCTCTCCTCTTATAAAAGGCCCCCACCTCTACCACCTTACCCACACTTCCATAGCCTTTGGATCGTCCAACCCCTGCCCATTTTGTCTCTCCACTTCCCTCTCTTACTCCTCGAAGCCTCACTTTGGGAAGAAGTCTTCCCAAGGAAGCCTTTGAGCTCAAACCCAAGGGAGTTACCCGATTTGAAGGTAATGTCTTCACTTGAGTCCTTTTGTTTTATTTTGGTTCTCCAACCCCCTAAACACTTTTTATTCATTTCTTTTGTAAAAAATTCAGTATCTTAAATATACTATTATGTTTTTATAAGAAGTATTCTAGCTACACTTACACACAACTACATCTAATGGTTAAAGAATATATTGTTTCCGTGGATGGCGAATTTCTGCCTCCCGAAACGATGATTGTTCAACATTCTTTTAACACCTTCAAAGGTATCCATTAAGATGACACTATATTTATATATGATATATAATATTTTTATGTTTTCCTTAAGCTTCTGTATTTTTCATTTTGGGCATACCTTTATGGTTTCCATTATGGGTAAACGTGATATCTTCATTTTAGGAAGTGCGGACTACCGCCCCCTCAAAGTGATTTGATTCGTTAAATACCATATGTGGGACGTATAAAGGATGGAGTTATGATATTATATATTATATTACACTATAATTATAATATACCTTTATATAATTATGATTCCATTCTATAAAATACGAAATATAAATGAAAGTAGCATTCATGCGTGCATACGGCTTACCGTCTCCATGAACGGTGCATTTCATTTCTTACCTCTAAATGATTATGTAATATTATAAATGCATGCATTTACTGGATATATATGACATATATGATATCTACATCATTAATACCATTCTGGATATAATTGATACATGAACAACTTGTAATTGTAAAGGGTTTATTTTTGACTCAAGTACCAATGATCGTTAAAATGACCGTTATTAACATAAATAAATACATAGTGTTCATAACATGGAAATAAGAGATATAAAAGGAATAATGAACTTGAAAAAGGTTCTTAAACAAGTAAAAATTAACTCAAGTTTATTATTCAGGAGATTAAAGAATGACCAAGTCAAGTCGAACCCAAGGTATGGGACTTCGTCTCAATCTCCTTTCATTGAGGCATATTTTGTTTTATACACAACCTTCTTTTATATGGTGTATAAAACCCTTTGAATTTTATGTTTATTCAAAAGGAATATTTTTTATACGAAGAATTTACTAAATGACAAAAGGGAATGTTTTTGTCGTACGTATGCGGCGACAACGACTTCTCCGCCGCCGTGACCATTATTTGAGTTTCGGCTTCCTCTACAAGCCATACCTTTTTAAAAAAAAAGAAAAATAAATACCATGTTTTACTTTTCTTTTATTTCGGTATTGAAAATGGTTTTCATAATATTTTTATATCAATGTGTGGTATTGATATCTTTTGATTGAAAGGTGTAAATGTTATGTTTCCTTTATGCATGTTTTATTTGATACGATTATGTTGAGGTTCTTGGGCATTATTATGAAGACGGGTGGTTCCATGATAAACTAAGGGTGGGTGATCCCAATATAGCTCTCCAATGCATTGGGTAACGCGAAGGAGTGAAACATTAAGGTTTCTCCGAAGAGATTTAGGGAATATACTATGATGGGTATTCCAAACGTAACCAATAGGGTTACTCCCTTCGTAAGAATGTTATGAATGCCTCAAGTTACCTTTATGTCTTATGATTTCTATGATTTATTCATGATTTGAAGAGGTATATTAAAGTTATTATGTTTTATGGGTAGTGTATGATTTTATTCTTATGTATATATGAACTTATGTTTCCTTTCCATATTTTTATAACCCATACTGAGATTTTTATGCTCATCCCATGTTTTTTTGAAATGTTTTTCACAGGTCAAGGGAAAGGTACATGATATGATGATAGTGTCAAGGAAGTGTCAAGAATGAATCCATGTTTTATTTTAAATATGTTTCCATTGATGGGAAAAATGAATACTATCTTTATGTGACCACTTTTTTTATATGTGGAATGTAATGCAAGTTTTATGTTCAAATTCTCTAAAACTCTAAACCCGAAAAGATCCTCAATGTGTAATCTTGTAATAACTCAAGATTAAGTAAGGTTTAAGGCTAGGGCCTTATAGTTGGTATCAAAGGTCGGTTTAGATAACTTTAGGAGTTAGAATTCTATCCAAATATTTTTTTTTGAAATGATATAGCATTTTAATATTACCATGTTGCTTCATCTAAGACATGTTTGTTCAGAATGGTTTTTCGCAGAGGAAATAGGGAAGAAGTGCTATGAAGGCATACATAAGTAAATAAGCTTCCGAATCAGCATCCCGAGATGGTTGGAATTGGAACTGAACAGTTTGTTGCAGTAATGGCGCAGTTGACTCAAGCGATAAATGGTGGTGGTATCCATGCACGAGATCAGCCAGATCAACCGCAGAGGAACATGTCAGTGGTGGAACATTTCATGAGGCAACATCCCCCATCATTCAGAGGATCATCTGACCCTGTGATAGATGATGGGTGGATTAAAGCACTGGAGAAGATTTTTGATGTCATGGGGTGTCCAGACAATCAAAATGATAGTCTTGCTATTTACCATTTGGAGGGTGAAGCAGATCAGTGGTGGTCGATGGTTAAAAATATCAGGGACACTAATGATATTAATGCTCTCGGCTGGGATGAATTCAAAGGTATGTTTCTTGAGAAATATTTTCCTAAGGCTGTTCGACTTAGGATGGAAAATAAATTCATGGAATTGAGGCAAGAGGAAGACTCAATGGCTGCCTATGAAGAAAGGTTCACTCGATTGGCAAGGTATGCTCCAAATTTTATCCAAGACCTTGATAGTAAAATCAATCATTTTTACTCTGGATTAAAGACAAAATATCGAAGGGAATTAGCTTCTTGTGAGTTTAAAAGTTATGAAAAACTTGTTCGATGTGCTGAGAAGGTGGAAACGGAGTTTTCCAATGACCAAGTGTTCTATAACAGCCAACAGAAGAAGAGACCGAGGTGGCAGGAGAAAGGTAAGAATTCTTCAATAAAGTCTGATGGTAAGAAATCTAAGTTTCCAGTTTGTGATAAATGTGGAAAAAGGCATGCTAGGGAATGTCTTATGAATTCTGGAAAGTGCTACCGATGTGGTAAGATGGGACATAAGGCTCGTGATTGGACTAAAAAAGATCAGGTTGATAGTAAGACTAAATTTGATTTACAGTTAGTGAAATTTTATAAGTGCATTGAGATGGGTCACTATGCAAACGAGTGTATGACAAAGAGCTTGAGTGACAGGATGTAGTTAGACTACAAGAAGAAAGGGGTGGTGAAATCATTTGCAACTACTTCAGCAGATGTTGGGCCAACAAATGAAGTTGTATCAGGTACTTTGTTCGTTTTTCATATTATGCTAGTGTGTTATTTGATTCAGGGTCTACACATTCTTTCATCTCGGAAAACTTTTCTAGTAAAATGGGAATACCATCTCAAGAAATGAATCCTGAACTTGTGGTAAAAACACTTGGGGTAAATGTTGAGGCAAAAAGAATTTATAAGAATCTTCATATCCTTATCCGTGGAAAGAACCTACTTGCAAACCTTATTGTTTTACCTCTAGTAGAGTTTGATGTTATCTTTGGTATGGAATGGCTCTCTAGTTACCACGCTAAGATTGACTGTAGAGCTAAATAAGTTTCTTCTCAGAAAGAATTTCAGTTTGTGTACAAGAATGAACCCTTACTGTTGATAACATATCAAGAGGCCGAAAAACTTTTAAAATATGGAAATGAATGTCACCTTGAACACATCGTTGAAAATAAAGGAAATGTTCAGATTAATGATGTGCCAATGGTAAATGAGTATCCTGATGTTTTTCCTGATGAGTTGCCTAGAATAATACCAGATCGGGAAGTCGAGTTTACTGTTGACTTAGTTCCTGATGCTAAGCCAATTTCAAAACCCCATTATCGAATGGCTCAAATTGAACTTTTAGAGTTGAAGGAGCAATTTCAAGATTTATTAGAGAAATGTTTCATTCGACCTAGCACGTCACCATGGGGTGCTCCTGTTTTATTTGTTAAACAAATAGATGGTTCTATGAGACTTTACATTGATTATAGAGCCTTGAATAACATCACTGTAAAGAAAAAATATCCTTTGCCTCATATCGATGATTTGTTTGAACAGCTCCAGGGAGCTCAGTATTTTTCAAAGATTGACCTGAGATCGGGGTACCATCAGCTAAAGGTAAAGGAAGCAGATGTTCCAAAGACTACGTTTTGTACATGATATGGCCATTATGAATTTGTAGTAATGTCTTTTGGGCTAACCAATGCACCTGTTGTATTCATGGACTTAATGAATAGAATTTCCCATGAGTTCTTGGATAAGTTTGTGGTTGTTTTCATTGATGATATTTTGGTGTTTTATAAAAGTAAAGAAGAGCAAGAAAGACATTTAAGGGTTATCTTTCAAACCTTAAAAGAAAAGAAACTGTATGGAAAATTCAGCAAGTGCGAGTTTTGGTTGAAAAATATTTCTTTCCTTGGTCACATTGTTTCTAAAGATGGGTTAACCATTGATCCTACAAAAACAAAGGTTGTCGAAGAATGGCCAAGACCCACAAATGTAACAGATATTCGTAGTTTCTTGGGTTTGGCAGGCTATTACCGAAGATTTGTTAGAAATTTTTCACGGTTATCTAGTCCAATGACTAAGCTAACTCGGAAGGGTGTTAAGTTTATCTGGACAAAAGAATGTGATGATTTTTTTCAGGAATTGAAAAGAAGATTGGTGAATGATTTAGTTTTGGAACTACCTTCCAGGAATGTTGAGTTTGTTATATACAGTGATGCTTCATTGAAAGGACTTGGTTGCGTCCTAATGCAGAATGATCGGGTAATTGATTATGTTTCACGTCAGTTGAAAACTCATGAGGTAAATTACCCTACACATGATTTGGAATTAGCTGCTGTTGTTTTTGATTTAAAAATTTGGAGGCATCATTTGTATGGAGTAAAGTGTGAAATATAAACCGATCACAAAAGTTTAAAGTATATATTCAATCAGAAAGAATTGAACATGAGACAGAGGAGATGGCTAGAATTAATCAAGGATTATGATTATACAATTCATTGCCATCCGGGAAAAGCAAATAAAGTGGCTGATGCTTTGAGTCGAAAAAGTAATGCTTCATTAACAATGTTGCATTTGGAACATGATCCTCTGGTTAAGGATTTGATGAACTTTGGCATAGAAGTTTTTGGTGAAGGAAGTTCTTCTATTTTGTTTCAGGTATTAGTGAAATCTTCTCTATCAGACAGAATCAAGCAAGTACAGAAGCAAGACAGTGAGTTGCAGAAAAAGGTAGAGCTGGTTCAGAAAGGTAAGTTGCATGAATTCAACATTGATAGTGATTGTGTTTTGAGATTTGGGAAGATATTGTGTGTGCCTTGTGATTCACAGTTGAAGAGAGAGTTGTTATTTGAAGGTCATAGTTCTCCATTTTCAGTTCATCCTGGCAGTACTAAGATGTATAGAGATCTGCGGGAGTATTACTGGTGGGATGGAATGAAAAGAGATATTGTTGATTTTACTATGAAGTGTTTGACTTGTCAACATGTTAAAGCAGAGCGGCAGTTACCAAAAGGGGTGCTTCAGCCTTTACCAGTGCCAGAGTGGAAATGGTAGAATATATCCACGGACTTTGTTGTGGGATTACTGAAGACATCTCGAGGTAATAATGCAATCTGGGTTATTGTTGATCGCTTGACCAAGTCTGCTCATTTCCTTGCAGTACGAGATACTTTTTCCCTAGACCAACTTTCCTGTTTGTATCTTAAAGAGATATTCAAGTTACATGGAGTTCCCCTCTCCATTGTATCTGACCGTGATCCCAGGTTCACTTCTAACTTTTGGAAAAGCCTTCAGAAGTCGTTGGGTACTGAATTAAATTTTAGTACAGCTTTTCATCCTCAATTAGATGGGCAGTCAAAACGAACAATTCAGAAATTGGAAGATATGCTACGTTCTTACTCTATCGATTATCAGGGAAGTTGGGACCAACATCTTTCTTTGGTTAAATTTTCATATAATAACAGTTTTCATTCCAGTATACAGATGGCACCATTTGAGGCGTTATATGGGAAGCGGTGTCGAACTCCAGCTTTTTGGGATGAAGTGGCTGAAAGAAAGCTGATGGGACCAGAATTGGTAGAAGAGTTGGCAGGAAAAGTTCAGCTGATACAGAAACACATGAGAACAGCTCAGAGCTGGTAGAAGAGTTATGTGGACAACAGGAGGAAGGATCTATCTTTTGAGGAAGGTGGTCATGTTTTTCTCAAAGTCTCACCATGGAAAAGTGTGATGAGATTTGGTAAGATAGGAAATCTGAGTCCAAGGTTCATTGGAACATATGAAATTCTGGAGAGAGTTGGATTAGTTACTTACTGAGTGGCTTTACCTCCGAGCTTATCTCAGGTACACAATGTTTTTCATGTTTCGACGTTGAGAAAGTTTATGCCAGATCCATCTCATGTTTTGAGTCCAGAGGTAGTTCTGTTGGAAGAGAACCTATCATATGAGGAAAAACTGGTCCAGATTCTTGACCACAGGGAGAAAGTGTTACGGAATAAGGTGAGTAATCAGGTAAAGGTTTTGTGGAAAAACCACATGATGGAAGAGGCAACATAGGAATCTGAAAATGCAATGAGGGATAAGTACCCCCATTTATTCGATAAGTAAATAAATTGCGAGGACGCAATTTTCTAAAGGGGGGAAGGATGTAACATCCCAAGTAAGTAATGAATAATAAATATTTTTATCTATGTCTATTAATGATTAAGATAAGGTTTTATAGGATTAAAATGAAAATAAATACAATCTTATGCATGGAATACACTAATATTCTTAAAAGATTGTCTAACTGCCTTTTGATGGAAAACCCTTTTTAAATCAAACTTTTGACAATTTTATAATCTATATTTGTCAAAATAAACATATTCATTATGATTGGGACATTTAAATTTACATTGGATAAATTTTTGGTATTTTTCTGACAATGTTCATTTTTTAATGAATAGTGAAAAATACTGCATTTTACATCAAAACTACTTTTTCATTTAGTTTAACTATATGGTTAGATTATCTTTTTAATTGGTATTAAAGTTTAATATGAATATATTTTTACCATTTAATCTAATTGTGGTCATTAGGATTAATTTCACTTTGGAATTTGTCATAAACTAATGCCAAACTTTTCATAGATATTGTTTCAAAAAAACCCGCTATTTGTTTTGACAATGGAAATTATTTTTAAATAAATTATTGCAATTTATGTGTTTAAAATTTGGTAAAATGGATTACATATTTTGAATCAGAAGGTACAAACTATGTAATCAAGACTCTTTTGTTTTTGGACATCATGAATAGTAACGACGGTAATTATCTTTAATTATCTTGATTAATGAGTAATCGGGTAGTTAAGGATAATAAAATAATATCATAATAATAAAAAATGACAACAAAATGTGTCCTAAGGATACTTTTTGTCTCATGGACGACCATGGTATTCCTTGTACCAAACTTGGGGGCCCCATGAAATCACTTTTGTGAGAAAGTGACTTTTTATCTTTTTATTTTTAAAGAATGTTAAATGTGCAAAGAATGTATCACCTAAGTAAAATATTTTTTATTTTGTCTACATAAATGATATTTTGGAATATAAATAATCATTATAAATCTAAAAAAATTTCCTAGATCATGATATTTTTTTAAAAAAAAAATTAGACATTAAATTTATTAAATTATTTATGACATCATGATGATGCAGCGATTACCTCATTAATAAAGGATTTAAATAAAATGGAAAGATAATGTAAAATATAAGACCTAAACATGTCCAAAACATATTGGATGGGTGGATTTAGAACCCTTATCATCTTACCCTCGAATTATATCAATTTTGGACCTTTTGAATCCGAAAATCATTTTAAAATAATGTAACATTTCTTTACATTCCATGAGTGCCCCTCCTCTCCTCTTATAAAAGGCCCCCACCTCTACCACCTTACCCACACTTCCAAAGCCTTTGGATCGGCCAAACCGTACAAATTTTGTCTCTCCACTTCCCTCTCTTACTCCTTGAAGCCTCACTTTGGGCATAAGTCTTCCCAAGGAAGCCTTTGAGCTCAAACCAAAGGGAGTTACCCGATTTTAAGGTAATGTCTTCACTTGAGTCCTTTTGTTTTATTTTGCTTCTCCAACCCCCTAAACACTTTTTATTCATTTATTTTGTAACAACTCCAGTATATTCAATATACTAGGATGTTGTTATAAGAAGTATTAGAGCTACACTTACACAAAACTACATCTAATGGTTAAAGAACATACTGTTTCCGTGGATGGAGAATTTTTGTCCCGAAACGATGATTTTTCAACATTCTTTTAACACATTAAAAGGTGGACATTAAGATGACACTATATTTATATATGATATATAATATGTTTATGTTTTCCTTAAGCTTCTGTATTTTTCATTTTGGGCATACCTTTATGGTTTCCATTATGGGTAAACGCGATATCTTCATTAAAGGAAGTGTGGACTACCGCCCCCTCAAAGTGATTTGATTTGTTAAATACCATATGTGGGACATATAAAGGATGGATTTATGATATTATATATGATATTAATCTATAATTATAATATAACTTTATATAATTATGATTCCATTCTATAAAATACGAAATAGAAATGAAAGTAGCGTTCATGCGTACATACGGCTTACCGTCTCCTTGAACGGTGCCTTTCATTTCTTACCTCTAAATGATTATGTAATATTATAAATGCTTTCATGTACTGGATATATATGACATATATGATATATACATCATGAATACCATTCTGGATATAATTGATACATGAATAACCTGTAATTATAAAGGGTTTATTTTTGACTCAAGTACCAATGATCGTTAAAACGACCGTTATTAACATAAATAATTACATAGTGTTCATGACATGGAAATAAGTGATATAAAAGGAATAATGAACTTGAAAAAGGTTCTTAAACAAGTTTAAATTAACTTAATTTTATTATTTAGGAGATTAAAGAATGGTCGATTCAAGTCGGACCCAAGGTATGGGACTTCTTCTCAATCTCCTTTCATTGAGGCATATTTTGTTTTATACACAACCATCTTTTATACTGTGTATAAACCCATTTTACTTTTACATTTATTCAAAAGGAATATTTTTTATACAAAGAGTTTACTAAATGACAAAAGGGAATGTTTTTGTCGTACGTTTGCGGCGACAATGACTTCTCCGCCGCAGTGACCATTATTTGAGTTTCGGCTTCCTCTACAAGCCATACCTTTTTTAAAGAAAAATAAACACCATGTTTTACTTTTCTTTTATTTTGGTATTGAAAATGGTTTTCATAATATTTTTATATCAATGTGTGGTATTGATATCTTGTGATTGAAAGGTGGAAATGTTATGTTTCCTTTATGCATGTTTTATGTAATATGATTATGTTGAGGTTCTTGGGCATTATTATGAAGACGGGTGGTTCCGTGATAAACTAAGGGCGGGTGAGTCCGATATAGCTCTCCAATGCATTGCGTAACGCGAAGGAGTGAAACGTTAATGTTTCTTCGAAGAGATTTAGGGAATATACTGTGATGGGTATTCCAAACGTAACCAAGAGGGTTACTCCCTACGTAAGAATGTTATGAATGCCTCAAGTTACCTTTATGTCTTATGATTTATATGATTTATTCATGATTTGATTAGGTATGTTAAAGTGATTATGTTTTATGGGTAATGTATGATTTCATTCTTATGTATATATGAACTTATGTTTCCTTCCCATATTTTTATAACCCATACTGAGCTTTTTATGCTCATCCCAAGTTTTTTTGAAATGTTTTTCATAGGTCAAGGGAAAGGTACATGATATGATGATAGTGTCAAGGAAGTGTCAAGAATGAATCCATGTTTTATTTTAAATATGTTTCCATTGATGGGAAAAATGAATACTATCTTTATGTGACCACTTTGTTTATATGTGGAATGTAATGCAAGTTTTATGTTCTAATCTTCTAAAACTCTAAACCCGAAAAGATCCTTAATGTGTAATCTTGTAATAACTCAAGATTAAGTAAGGTTTAAGGCCAGGGCCTTATATGTCTTCCAGAATAATTATCATATATCATAAAACATATTCTTGGTAACATGGTTCACTATAAATAAAGAGTTATGGAAATCCCCCATTGTGTCATTTCTTATGGGAAAAGTAACAATAAAATGATTCCAAGAACAAAGGATTCCCTAAAAATGGAATATCCACTCACTGATGTTCTCCTCACCATATAGAGAATCCCTAACACCATAGAATTCATCATAAAGTTGCTACTCTGGAAGAATAACCTCAAGAATACGGGATCTCAACAACACCCCTTCCAAGATCACCTCAACCTATTCCTCTAAAAGTCCTAAATGAAACTAAGAAAAAATAACCATCAATTTAGAATCATCAGATGATTCTTTCATGTCCAGGGTCCGAAGTTTTCTACTCAAAGCATCAACAGTGACATTCTCCTTCCCCATGGTGTAGGAAATATTGAAATAAAAATACTTCAGGTACTCTTCCAAAAAAATATATCAGATATTTAAATAGTTTTTATAAAAGATACAACTCATGATTTTGATTTTGGAATAAATGGTATAAATTTCTCTAAAAATGGAATGTCACCAAATCTTAAGAGCATGCATCACAGCTGCAAGTTTTAGATTATGGGTTGGATAATTTCTATCATGTGGCCTAAGATATCTAGATCCATAGGATACCACATGATCAACTTACATAAGAACACATCCTAAAACCAAACCTGATGCATCACAAAAGGCCACATAGCCCTTCCCAACATCTTAAAGAGTCAAAACTCGTGCATCAGTCAAAAGATGTTTTATCTCAATGAAATAACTATAAAATTTCACATTATAAATGAACTTCACTTTCTCTTGAGTGAGAGTTTTCATCACAGAATACAACTTTGGGAAATATTTAAAAACATATCACAGCACACTTCCAATCCTAAGATCTCTATATCTCAAAAACAATACATAGTTCATCCCATGTCATAACAGCTTTCGTCTTCTCAGGATCAACTAAGATACCATGTTATGGCGCCATATGTCCCATGAATTTCACTTCCAATGTCTTGAAACTAAATTTTTAAAAGATTCATATAAATTATATGATTTATCAATATTTCTATGAATACTTTAAAATGACTCACATGATCCTCCTTAGTATTGGAGTGAACTAAAATATCATGCAAAAATACCAACATGAACCAATTTAGGCACTCATGAAATATTCTTATCGAAAATTCATAAAGGCAAAAGGTGAATTGGTTAGGAAAAATGAAATAATAAGATATTAAATGTGACCACACATGGTTTTACAGGTATTCTTCAGCGTGTCAGTTTCTTTTATACTCATTTGGTGATAACCAGACAAAAGGTCAATCTTCTAGAAAAACATTACCCCAATATACTAGTAAAAAAATAGTCAATCCATGGAAACAAATACTTATTCTGTACAATAACATGATTGTGTTTTTGGTAATCAACACAGAGGTTAAGCGACATGCATTCTTTACTTGAAATGAAAATAGGTATCACCCAAGGTGACACACTTAGACATATGAGGAATTCTCTAACATATCATCCAATTGAGTATTTATCTCTTTCAAATCTACTGATTCCCTATGGTAATATGGAATATATATAGAAAGAGTACCACGAACTAAATCAATAGATAACTCTACCTCTCTTACTAGTGGAATACCATATTAATGATAAGAAAACACATTGGGAAACACAATGATGACGGGAGGGAGATCATCACTTAATGACTCTGTATCAAAGTAAAAAAGTAATAACTGATATTACCCTAACCATCTCGGTAAAATAAAATTCGACTCTATCATCCTTAGATCCAACTCTTATTGAAAGATATGGAACACCCCAACAAGAATAGTAAAGGATACCCACTTAAGGTAACATTAAATCTAGGCCCTATGATAGATCAAAAAATCCATACTAAATATAACCTATAGATATTTCATACTGAGATCCAAAATATTCTAGGTGATCTCAATCTTTAAAAGAATAAAACACATGGGAATTCATGGCTATCTCTTCATACTGAAGGGTTATAGTAATATCCATAATATAAGACAAAAGCTTCGTATGAATATTTTGTAGGTTCATAACATGAATCAATATAAATGAGTGTGATACACCATTATCAAATAAATAATCCATGAAAGATAAAGCTAAAGTGGCAGTACCTATAATAGTTGTTGGACCTATAATAGCATCTATTGGAGAGTCTTCCACTATGTGAAGAAGCTTTTCTCCAGATCTATATGGTTGGATCCCCTTATATGTTGAAGCATCTGATTGTACTATGTTACTTTTTGGAGTTTATAATCGTGTTCCACTGTGTGGAATAGAAAATAAGTGGAATATATTTTATAGATGTCTTGAGAGAGCACATGAACTATAGATCTTTGGAATATCAGTACAAACACATCTTGAATTCCCTACCTCACCGCATTAAAAGTAGGTCAATGGGCCTTTCTAGGATTTACAGGAGGTCTAGATGATGCTTTCTCTCTATAACCACTATGATACTAATCACACTTCATATTTCCATTAAATGAATATAAAAAAGTTCCCCTAAGAGAAAAAAGAACTCCCATAAACCCTGACTTAGTATCTAGGTCAATCTCAACCATCAACGTTCTATCGAGTACATTAGTATAATAAGCCAACTTTAGTAAGAAAAAATAAGATCAAATGTCAGATTTAATACCCATCTCAAATATTTGTGCCTTCATGTTCTCATTATTCACCACCATAGTAGAAAACTAGACATTACCAATAAATTATTTTCCATACTGATTCATGGTAGTTTCACTCTAATAGAGTTTGAGAAACTCTACCAATTTTTTCAAGACCATAGATTCTGGATAAAATTAATTAGTGAAAATAACTCAAAAGTATTTCAATTAAAAACCCTCATGATTCTTAGTCATCCACATTCAATACCACCATTTCAAACTTGGCCCTTTCAGCTTAAATTTATAACATTTATAATTAATAGCCTCAGTCATCTCTAGGAACTGAAAAATAAGATCTGTATTTTTAACTAGTTCTTGAACTCTTGATGATCATTAGACCCTTGTAAAGTAAGAGGATTATAGAAAAAACAATTAATCAAGATTATGAGATTCATCCCTTTGAGGTTCCACTAATGAATATTTAATGTGAATGAGTACAGATACTTGTCCTAGAACCTAGATAGCCTACACTACAATCTTGACAAGATTCTAGTTCACTATAGTTTATTCTTGATGTGGTTCATCAACTTCTCCCTATTTTTTCTTATTCACATGTCTTCTAAAATTCATGATGTTACACAACATTAACTAACAACACTAATGAAATCAAAAAAGGTTCACTAATACAAGATATTGGAAAATCAATTCCATTGAGCAAAAAATTATGGTCTGGATTTCATTAAAATTAGACCAACATAATGGAAAATTATATAATCAAATCAAACCATTCCTCAAAGAAACTTTTTCAAAACACATATAGTGACTTAAGGGTCGTTATAGTGAGAGATGGATAGAACTCACCCACAATTACCTCTTAAGTCCCACAAATACATTCCAATCATATACTAACAAAAATGAAAGATACTTAACCTTCCTTTGATACCACTTTTTCATGAATGATCCTGGATATCCTAGTTATTTGATGCCTGATACGGATTTTACATGGCTTGAAGGGAGTTCTAAATCCACACGGGTTAGCAACTAGAACCTGGTATCATACAAGATCAAAGAGAGAACAATTATTACCACTAAATAGTGAAGATAAAAGTTATAAAATAGTATTCTCAACAGTATAAAAAGATAAAGAACTAAAAACAAATAGTAAAAACACAACTAAAAAATGATAAACATCCCAAAGGAAATGATAATGTAAACCAGATAAATATCTCAAAATCTCATGGGAAACAAGTTGAGAAAAATTCCACTAGTAACCATCAATAATCCATAGTCCCAATGATCAAGAACATTAACTACCTCTAAGTGGTTCTTTCCCATTTCCCAGACCTGGCATAAGCTAATCTAAAAATACTAGAAAGAAAAGGTAGGGTGTAACTATAAATCATATTAGGGTCTCAACAAGAGTTCCACAATCAATGCCATCATAATTAAATACACTATAATTTCATTTAAAAATTATACCATGAATGGCCTGTCATTCACATATTTTAAACCAAAAAATTATTTCACAAAAAAAGAGAAACAAAAAAAATCAAAATTGGCTTAAGATAATATTTTATACAAAAAAATATATATATAGAAGTTTCCATGAATAAAACATTTCAATGGTTAATGGAATGTATATACAAGTCATAAAAACAAATCACCATGTAAAAAATTCCCACTCTTTGTTAGTTCATGTAATAGTATCCTCACACATCTCAATAATGATCATAGTTCAAGATAGTTTTACAAACAAAATAAATCTACAACTCATACGAGGAAACCTCATAGTCCATCAACACCCCCAAAGGGGAACACTCTCAAGCTTTCATGCCACAATTTTCTATTTATAATTTCCATCATCAACCCATTGATTAGGAGTCAATTTCATAACGGCATTATCCTTGTTACCACTAACTACCTATTATATAATGTTATACAAACAATAAATCAACCCAACATGGGATAATAAAATATTCCAATTTAATTTATATTGTAATTACCCATTCTTATGTTTTCAACATACTTTTCTCATTTAAAAACCAAAAAAGTTATTTTATTTAATTCATTTCATTTTAAAAAATATTACTCTTTAAGAAATGTTTTCTCAAGGCTCAACAAAAAATCAATTAATAGAATCAATTTCAAAATAAATATATCATTTTCCCAAAATCCACCCAACATTTTAATTACATTAAAATTGGGGTTTTTTAAATTTATATACTATTTAAAATCAAACACAAAATCATTTAAAATAAAGGTTTTGGAATAAATTAAAACTTATTTCGATTAAATTACGAAATTTTAGGTTTCAATCATAAGTAAAATACTTTTAGAACCACCTACCATTAAATCAAGAGATCATAATGCACAATTCCCACAATGGGGAAAGTCAATAGAGAACGTACGTAATAGAGACGAAGAAAATCTATGTAGAATCATTATCCATAAAAACTGAGTTTATATCCACTAATAACATGTTGATCCATAACTCTCTAAGGAGGGAGAAATATAGATATGAAGAAACCACATGAGAGGATATCCATAGACCCAAAGGATACTGAACGATATCATCAGATCTCTAATCCACCAATCAAAGGGTTAATATGATAAAAATGAACTCTTTGGATCCTTCAAATGCAAAGGATTCGAGTTAGGGTTAAAATAGGGTGATTAAGGGTTAAATTTTAGGGTTATGGGATTTTAAAAAAATATTCAGGGGATTTAAAACCTATAATAATTATTTGTTGGGTATGGTGATACGGTTATAAAAACTATTTTCCCTAACCATGTACGCCTTTTGAATGGGGTTCATGGTTTCTCTTAGGTGGGTGAATGGTTTTTAAACCATATTCCAACCTTGAAAACCCTTACTATTTGGGGATGCATGGTTTGGATGGGATGGCCACATTATTTGGACAAACTATTAGGCCCCTTATAATGTTTAAACATAGGATTCAAGGTTTCCTACTCCAAACTACACGGTTTTCTATAACCATGTTCCAACTATGCAGGACCCCTTGGGCTTCCAAAATATTTTAAATTATCATGGAACAAACCCAAAACAAGACCTGATTTAGATGAGATCCAAATAATGTTCAAGGAATACCATAATGTAGGTAGCGGGATGTTACACTCCTCATTAGGTGCATTATATTTTCCATGGATAATCAAATTTTATAGAAAATTAAATAAATTATGTATATAGTAAAAATGAACAAGTGTATTCTCTTATAGTTTATAATGAAATTAAAACCTTGATAAAAAAATTTAACATAAAAAGGAAACACCATAAACAATGTAACACATAATTTGTTTGAATTCTCTATTAATTATTCATAATTTCCTTTTCTTTTGAAGTTGTATTGCATCAAATGTTCATGTGCAATGATAAATAATAAAATGTACAGGATATTGGAATTGTTGGGTGATGCATTTTTTGAAGAGAAAATCCTTGTATCACTTTATGAGAAGACTAATATTATATAAAATCGTGGAATCAATTATATGAGGATAGATGCATGCCCTAATGATTATATTCTTTATTAGAAACAAGGTTCAAACAAATAAAAATGAAAATGATGTTTTACTTATAGATGGAAATCAACAAATAATTATTTCAGTTTGAAAATGCATACTACCTAAAATAAACCGAAATGGAACATTTTGGCAATGGTTTAATGTTACCTTTCATTAAAATTTTGGTTACAAATATTTTTTATACCATCTAAAACAAATGTGAATATGAAGTGTTTTTCATTGAAAAAATAATAATGATGAGTTCTTGTGACATCCAATAGACTCAATAGAGTGGAATACCTTAGATTGATTGAATCCAGATTTCTCTTATGGTCATAAAAATATACATTTGGGATTGGAATATTATGGATTTTATAATTTTGGGACATTAATTAGTAGTTAAATAATTTGGCTAATTGTGTCGATCCATTATAATATAACTCCCTTGATATGTATAAAAACTATTTCATTCTTAATATCTTGGATTATTCATATAAATCAAATTCCTAGAAAATACATTGATTTCTACCTTCATCCTCTTATTTACGAATTACAATCTTTATGGAATGATGGTGTACAAACATATGATACATCTACCATGAAAGTATTCAAAATCAATATTGTGCTTTTGTGGACCATCAATGCTTTTCCCAAACTAGGAACTTTTTCCTGTTGGGACATACACACAAGTTTGACTTATCAATTTTATAACATTGATTTTTCATCTTAGTGGATGCCCTATAAGAAAATGTGGTTTTTTCAAGTTTCCTCAAAAACTTCTTTGATACATCTCATAGATTTTGGTTTAATAAGTCACATTTCAATGGAAAAATATATTTGTGGCTTCCACAAAAACTATTATCAGGATCATAGATCTTGTCACAATTATCAAATGTTGGTACGTATTTTTGAAATCATTTTTAGCTGAATGAAAGTGTATTAAAAGTTAGAACACCACCAATGACAATTGGATCACAATAATGGAATAAAAAGAGTATATTTTTTAACTTCCATATTGGGGATTTAATTTGTTTCATAAAAATCATGAATTTATGAAAATTTAGAAGATTAGTAGTGATAATTTGTTTTTTAAATTTCTTATTGAGTAGGGAAATCTGAAGGAACATTTAAATGCTCTTAAGGACTTATAATCACTCAATATCAAACATGATCTATGGAAAAATGAGAATGGGATGTGTCCAAAATCTACTTATTTAATAAAAACCCATCAGAAATGGGTTAAATATCAATCTAAAAAATTTGAATGTTCTTGATGTATATTATAGAAATTTTTAAGATGTGTTGATTTGAATCGTCATTAGATACATTGATTGAAGATTCATGAATGACATGTGTTGATGGAGAAGTTTTTACCTCTATAAATTAATAAATTTTTACCTAATAAAATAGTCACCATTACAATTTACTTTTTCACATTATTCATACATATTTTTTCGTATACATTAAACCCTATTTTTTAACA
This sequence comes from Viscum album, assembly GCA_963277665.1. Taxonomy (NCBI): domain Eukaryota; kingdom Viridiplantae; phylum Streptophyta; class Magnoliopsida; order Santalales; family Viscaceae; genus Viscum; species Viscum album. The sequence continues at coordinate 73,686,778 of OY728142.1, forward strand.
ACATACATTAAACCCAAATAAATAGGTCAAATATTAGGAAATAATTGTAATAATTAAAATTAATTTGGAGATGTTCACTCCTATGTCATTTTTACCTATGATGATTCATATAATGGTGAATTATATAAATAATTAAAAATTATTGGGCTCATACATTATTGATGGATTTATCCCATAGAGAGTTATTTTATTTTTGTATCTTTTCATTAAAATTTATAATTCTTTAAGTCAATATTCAAAAACATTATTTATTTATTTCTTACCTTTTATAATTAGGAATCTTGGTCATTTGAAGTCATATGTGAAAAATAAAACTCATCTATAAGGTTCTATTGTAGAAGGTTAACATTCCAGATAGTGTTTAAGCTTCTGTTCGAGGTATTTTGATTAGATAAAGACAAGATACAATTGAGTGGGATGTGTTTATAATAATCCATGTTAATTGTGGGGTAATAATTTTTTATCAATGTTTCCATCTTTAGGTTGATAAGTTAGATAAATATATTCATTCTCATTAATAGATATGAAGTTAATATAAGAACACATATATGTGCTACTCAATTCTGATATTTTTTACCCCTTTGTTAAATAATTATGGTCAAAAATAAAAATACTCTTTAGGAGTTGAAATCAGAATGAGATAGAGATAAAAAAAAATTGATACCCAAGAAATAGTACAATGGTTGGTATTTCATGTACATTCTCAATCTAATACATATTTTTAATATGTTGGAAATTAACTATATTATTTTACAATTGTTTATATCTACTTCTATAGGTAATTAATTTTGATAGTCGAGCTAAACTATCCGAATATTTGATGTTTTTAGCTCATGGTCCTTTGAGTAATGCTTAGAGATTAAATACTATCAATATTGTTGGTTCCAAGTTTTATACATTTAATCTGGAGGATCTTTTGAAAACAAAAATAGTGGTATATTCAAAATAATTAGTCAAGGTTACTATAGAAAGTTGGTTGATATTATTGAGTTAAATTATCATTAGAAATGTATAGTTTTGTTTAAGTAAATGTAACTAGTTAAATATTAATAGGGCTATGAATAAAGTTTCATTACAATTTCATTAAGTGTATTACTCTCGATTGATAGATATTGGTGTTTGGTAATAATAAGATCAATACATTATAGATTCCCAAGAGAATGGTATATTATATTGATAATATTGTGTATGATTGGTAGAGTGTTTTTTATCACATGAATTGGGAGACATGTATGGTTTTGGTGATAAAGGTTATGTAATTATTGATAGTTAGTCCCATCAATAATAATAGACTAAATTTTCTATACTAAATTATATTTAAAATTTCAGTCTTTAGAGTGTGAGTGAAGAATAAAAAGAGCGAATAGAAGAAGAGAAATTAATGTTAATAATAGAACTTGATAAAAATAGGTCCATACATGGATAGAATTTGAAATCAATTTTTTATATTAATAAATCCAATGAATATTTTTTATATTAATAAATGAAAGTATTAGTTTTCATATCAATAAATGTAAGGAATACTTTTTTTAGGTATGTCACACCAAGAGTGGTTAACTATCAATACCTTCTCTATGTCATAGAGTTATCATTCTCTTTCTATGACACAAGGTACAATTCATCACATACCGTGGAAAAAAATTATACCATTTCTTATTATCCTAATATCCTTTCATCTCTAGGAATTATTTCTACTGATGATTTCAATGAATTAGAAAGGATTCAAAATGATCAGTATATTTCATAAATTAACACTTATATTATTTATTTTATTATTTATTTTTCGAGTAAACATTATAAATCCAATGAAATTAAATATTTCTTTGGTATCTCTTATAAAAATTGGTCTTGAATTATTTGAATGACCAATATGGTAATATTTTGAAAATTCATTAAATTATAGACTATAAATCAATGTTTTTATTAGAACAAGTGGTAAATGAGCTAGTGGTTCCAATGATAATAATTTGTCCTGAGAACCATTTTTATTATTAAAAGGGTGATTAATTTTGATAAGATTCAATTATTTCTCATTGATATAAAAATTTATATTTTGTATTATTTTTAAAGGATATGAAATTATAATATTTTGAGTAAATGATTTATAGGTTCGAAATACACTTTTGAGTTTATGTTTTTACTTTCAATAATTTATGATAAAATAATTATAATGAATAATATTTTTATGATGTGGAGTGTGATTAGTTCTAAAAAACTGAAGGATTTCTAGTCATAGAAGATTTATATTAATTAACATAATCCAATGGTAGTTTTATTTTGTTAATGTCTTGTTTTTTAATAGTGTTCGGTCATTAATATGTTTATCATCATGGCTATAACTATTTTGTGAGATGGTTACCATAATGTGAAATTGATGTGGAAAGGTTGACGTAGTGTTTGAGTATATTTTAGATCTAATCCTAAAGTAATATATTATATTTAATGAATTCTAAATGTTTGAAAAAATAAAATATATACAAAATGTATAAGATGTCCAACTAAATCGGGGCTATTGTATGTTAGGATAATACTGATTTTCCATACCATATAATTTCATGTATCTACCAACTCAATTGAAGAAATTTTATTTTTTTTCTAATTATGGGAAAGTTTATGGATCCCAATTATTCATTTCATTAAAATACCATTACTTAAACTTAATTTAGATCCAATTATATATCTTTTGAATTTTTTTTAATTTATTGTTCATTTAATACACTCATTACTTATGCGGGTTATACTACTTTAAATATAGGCACTAGAGGTAATAAGTGTGGAAGGAGGTGATGGGAACCAACAGGACAGGGTAATTAAGGTTGTGTAGCTTACATTATTAATAGAGTATCCAAGACTCATATTTGTTTATTTATTTTTTAAAATGTGACATTTTGGAAACTATAATATAATTTAATATTGTATTATATTTAATATATTTTTTATTGATGTATGGATGTTTTCTTGTTATATTATATTAATTAATAATTTTTTTATATATTCTTTATAACTATTTGAGTATTAAGAAGTAATTTAATTAGATATTTTTTAAACAGTATAAATTTTTAATGTTTTTATTACATTTATTTATTTAACGGAAATTTTAACAAATTAAAATAATAAATTTTTGGCTAAAAAATCTGAATTGTAATGTAAATTTAAATATTAATCGGTGATTTTAACCGCCTCTAAATATTTATTCTGTAGTGAAACCACCAATAATTTTAAAAACCACCACTAAATTTTTCACATAAAAACCCACTATTAATTTATAAAAAACACCACTAAAAACTATGTTAATCATTGAAAACTGAAACCATCATGAAAAACACCATACCATCATTAAATATTTAATGAATTTATTTTTATATTCTTTTTTTAACCGTCATAAAACCATTTATGGGAGGTTAAAACTACTGTGAAACACCACTATATAGTGTTTTTCTTATAGTTATCAACGGATAAATATCTTATTTAGTGTTTATTGGAGTGATATTTCAGTGTTTAAAATAATCAAAATAAAAATATAACCTATATAAATTTATTACATAATATTAGGAAATCAATTTTTCCCTTAAAAACTATTTTGGATTGTTGAATTTACCACTATTGTTTATTGATTATATTTTTAATCATTTTTCAAATTTGTTAGTAAAGAATAGTAATAATTTCATAAATATTGTATTTATCCATTAAATCTATTATCATTCCATCTATGTCATATTGTAATGAAAATAAAAATAGAAATCTATTATTTCCTAGAGACCGAAGTCCATGCATGCATATGGATGTTAATTTCAATTTCCATAGTAAGCGGAAAATGAGTAATATGGTTTATAATTTAAAAATATAAAAGTTTTAATAAATATCATAATAATTGTTTAAATTACCTATTATTACTAGCCTTGTATGGTGGTGAAGTAAAATGAACATGTTACATCATGGAGGTTGTATGGTGCACAATGCATGAATGACAGTTTCATTTTTTTAATAGAAAAAGGGAAAGGAGGTTAAGGATTGAACCATAATTATAATAAAATAACAAAATAACAATAATACAAATTTTATAAATATAATATGGTGGAATGAAATTTTAGGAAGAATAAATGAACTTAATGAAATGAAAAATAGAAAGGATTGGTTAGAAATTTGTACCTCACTTCTTGGATTATCTCTTTTGAAAGGGTGGTTAAACCATTGATGGATTGTCTTTTGAGAATACTAGAACCAATGGTATGTGTAAATGGATTTTTAAAAGATTTTTGGATATATTTTTGGCAGAAATAAGTTGATATTGGTTGAGCGGAATAGAAGAGTGGATAGGTCTTTTTTATAAGTAAGAAGGGATGGTGTTTTTTGTAAATACCCAAAGATTTTCAATAATGGGAAGTCACTATCAATGAACATGGCATAAAATTTTAGAAATAATGGAATGAGGTAATATATAAGGTGAAAGAACAGTTATACCACTCAGTTAAAATAAATTATCATGTTTGGTTTATTTACCACTTAGGTTACTCATTTTTACAACTTTGGTTTTCAACAAGATACCTAGTTTTTTACCATATTTTTGGTGTTTTGATCATAAAAAAATATTTTCTAAATTTTATTAAAAGGGAAAAACAATAAAAAAAACATTGTGGGAAGAAAAAAACCAGCTTGAGACCACATAAAGGGTTAAGGGGGTCTAAAAAAGTGGAGTCTTAGAGAGTCACCTCTCACAATGTTCACACACTCTGGTGGAGGGTGTCAGTACTATAAAATGGAACAAAGGCCTCATTGTGAATGTACCTTGATGTGAGATAGGTTTTAAACTATTTAAATTAACCATTATACCAATGAATACAATGGTCATTATTATATAATCTAGACCATATGATTAAAAATTTTAAATCAATTTAATAATAATAAATTTTATTAATATAAAAATAATTAATTTTAAAATAATAAATACATAATGTATTATAAATAGTTTTTAGAAAAAAATATAACTTCTGTTCTAAAATTTAAAATATGGGTTTATAAACTAAAAATACAGTTTTCAAATTTTAAACTCACTTATAAAATACTAATTTTACCTTATAAAAAAGGTTCCATGAATTTCAAATTCCAACTTATATAAAAATAATATAAAAAAAATATGTTATTTGCAAAAAATAGTATTTTTTCTATTCAAATAAAATTATTATTTTTAGAAAAATAAAAAAAATAACCCTAAACTAATTTTGAAATTATGAATTAAAAATTTTTGTTTTTTTATCAAAATAACATTAAAAAAATTATATATTTAGTTATTTAAATAAAAAAACAAAATTTAAATAAATACTATTTTTATTGAAAAATAACTTCTTAAACATAAAGTTTCCATAATTGTATTTCATATAAATTTATAAATAATTGAATATTTATATGATAGTTTGATAATATAAATCTTATTTATTATAATAAACTTCTAAATGTGATCAATTTAATTTTTTAAGGTAATATACTATAACCTATTTCATTAAATGGTTCTTTGAAAGGAATCATTTTTAAAAAATATTAATGGAAAATAATAATACGTAATTATTTTAATTGTTAATTTTATTTATATCTACTAATTACTATATTCTTCATATAATTTTAATATGTATTGGTTCATTTCACTTAGGCATTGTGTTAGTTCTATGTTTTGTGTTACATGAGCAACTGAAGATATTATTAATATAAAGGATTCAGAATTTTGGGTTGTTACATTCTACCCCTTAAATAAATTGTTACCTTGAAATTTTAATAATTAATCATTGATGATATTTTATGAGGTTAATATAAACATATAAAATATTTTTTAAATATTTTCTTATATGAAATATACCTTACTCTATTAGGCTATACTACGTTACTTATCTTTCCATAAATAACATTAGTCATTCATACAATCACATAACCATGTATGTAAATACCCTAATAATATATTCTTAATTAAAACCCTTTCCAAAAACCATTTCAATATCCAAGACATTAAACTATTGTAAAATCATAACTCCTCCAAAAACTATCTCTATATTTAAACCTCAAGTATTTTAACTACTAGTTCATATAGTCACACAGTAGTAAATATATAACATAATCCATTAAATGATCTAATAATTACCAAAAATATATTGGATCACTTTTTAATTAAATAAATAATCAATTTCAATGATATAAATACTATCTAACATGATTTTATCAAAAATCAATCAACACTTTATTTCCTCAATATTAATCATATTTTAAACCAAGGAGTTGTCCATACTTAAATATTGTGTACTTATATAATTATCCCAAAAAAATATTACCTTTCATAAAATCACTCTTTAATTTTATTGATGTCGATTAATATATGCTTTCAAAACATTAAAAAAACATAATAATAACCCTTATATGTTTTAGAAAATCCTCATAACTTTTAGAAAATACCATAATATCATTGATACATATCACTGAATTATGATAATTTCTATAGCCATCAAGAATTAAATTATATTATGATATATTGAATCAAATCATATGTTTGGTGTTGGATTTGTTGTAAAAAAAATTATATCATATTGTATAACCAGAATGTTGGTAGATGATGGAATGCATTACTGGAGATTGTGTAGGATACAAAGACATTATGTCGAGAAATGAAATGAGATTCGGAGTACCTTTATATATTAAGAACCGGGTTTTTTATTAGAAGTTGGACTGATGATGGTGTATAGAAGGTATGGACAAGGACCAAGTCCATATAAAGAATCAATTAGGTAGCATGTAACATGAATCTCAAATGGTGTTATATCCTAGTGTTTTCTAATTTATTTTCTTAATGTCCAAAGGAAAGGAATTCAGATTGCATAAGACTAGAAGAATCATGTTACCACATCATTTTATAATAGACACATGATATCATGAACCCTTAATGGTTATGAAACCATGTGTATACATAGAACATAAATGATTTTGTAAGGTGTGTTGCGTCATGTGATTGTGTAAGATGTGAATGAATCACATGAATGAAGTTATATAGTGATATGTTTTGCGAGAAATTATTTTAATCATTAAATTATTGAATAACAATAGGGGAAAATGAGATGGGATCATGTGAAGTGCAAGAAGGTAGCTTTACAAGAAATGATGGAAGGATCTTGTAGTAGGAGATTCACATTTAAGGATATATGTAATGAGGTCTTGTGACTTTATAAGAACCAGAAGGTCTTTTGAATCGCCTGAAGTAAGGTGATTCCATAATATCTAAGGAATACCACGTGGTTTAACTAAGTACATGAAGGGTGGGATGTGCATGAAATGATGGTGACCTGATGTGATCATGATGAAGGAATTCTTGTGACATAATTAATGTGTAGTGGTCATGTGATCTCATGTGTTAAATTTTTTTACATGATCCAAATGCAATGAGGTCATGTGATCAAAAATGTCTAAGTCGGTCAAACATATAGACATCATTGTATTGTGTATTTTAGTTTGTGGAAAATATTCTATAAATAAAATAGTTAATTACATAATTTAAAAGGATACACAGATTATGTGTTTAATTTGTGTGGAATAATTTTCAAATTAAGTTGAAGGCCTGTAAATACATGATCATGTAAACATAGAAGTACTATATTCTAGTTGTCACACATGAGAAGATATGTACCTATTTTCTGTCATAATCATCACACTTGGCTTTTATGTTCTAGGATTATTGTGAAAGGTGTTATGTGAACTAGATTCTTACACATAGGGGACGTGTTCTAGTGGTCTTGCACTTGAAGTCTCATGATAGAGATTGAGCAAATGGTTCATGAATTGGGAGATATTTAATGGGATGTATTGGACTCAAATAAGTCTTATTCCTAGAGGGGTATTGCATTTGGAGGAGTCTTTCTTTAAAACTGTAATAGCCTAAGATTTTATATTTATTTCCTTAGAAATAAACTGAAGGTATTCAATAGCTTTCCATACATTCAACCCTGATTCGATATGAACTACGATATACTAAGCCATTATAACCTAGTCATTAAATTTGTAGGTATGAATAGTAATAACCACTTTATGAAAAATATGTATAATAGTTTTCAATAATTCAAACATACTAATTAATTCATAACAAATAAGTACAAAATTATCAATAAAGTCATATAACACTTCCAAAATATGTTTTCTTCAATAATAGTTTTTATCACATTTTTTCATGTGAATTTTAAAATTAATTTATACTATTTTTATAAATCTTATATGATTAAATTAATACCAATTTTTAAAACATTATTTAAATATTATATTAGGGTAAAAATTTATGATTTTTTAAAAAGACATATTTTTCATCGAATAGTGAAAAATAAATATTTTTGTGAAAATTGTCACTAATTTTCTAGTTAAAGTCACATTATGTTATGAATATTATATTAAATTTACATAATTATAATTTAATTAAAAATAATCTAATTTTAAATAATAATCATCGTTACTATTGATTTTTATATAAGTTCATGTTTGTCCATAAAAACGCATTTTTCTAAAGAATGTTTTATACGAGCAATGTGCTTTTTTCATAATAAATTAGTTTAATTTACATATTAATGGTTTTAATGATATTTATAGATTATATATTCAATATTATATTGTAAAAATAATTTTATTGTTTTTCAGGAAAATAATGTAATTAAATTATGTTTTATTCTTAAAAATTCATTCTTCTTAAACGGGTTTTTAATGTATGTTCAATGATTATTTAAAATTAAATTCTACCACTTATAGAAATAAAATATGGTAAAATGGATTCCATATTGGGAATAATAATAATTAATATAATTTAATATGTTTAAATTAAATTTTTTCAAAGTGAATTGTAAAAACAATAAAATTTTGTTAACATTGCTGATGTTAATACAGGTTAACCGGGATGGTTAAACCATGAGATAGAGGTTTCAATGATACCCAAACCAGTATAATTCTTATTTATTTAATATATTTTTAAATTAAATTATCTTACCTTTTAATCCATTTCTATTTTTATCCAATTTCATAGGAAAGTGACCCTATATTATTGAATTATTTTATGATACTCCTTATATATCCCTCCCCTCATTTATAAAAGGGTATATATTCTCCTCCCTTATTCAAACCATTTGAACCTTATATATCACAAAATAATTATAAAATAACCTTCTTATAATTATTCCCTTCATCTTATATCTTCTATTATTCTACTAAGATCGATCCCTCGAGGTTTAAGTTGTAAGGCTAAGGAGGTCTCTCAAAGAAGATGTATAGATATTAACCAAACTTTTTAAATTTTATTTATTTTTATACTTCCTATAAAAAAAATTTTCATAAAAAATGGAAACTCAAGTATTATAAATTTATTTATATTTTATTTTGGTTATTGGAAAACTAATTACCACCTCCTCTTAATTAAGAAAGAGATGAAAGTATCGCTCATACGTATGTGGGGACTACCTACTCCACATATCAATGCGATTCGTTTTCCACCACCATAGTTCATGGTTTTTTATTATAATAAAATAATTTTTTTTATATAATATATATGTTTCAATAACTATTATATAAATTTGAAGTAATATTTCTATCAATTCATCTATCAAAAAATGGAAACATCACTCGTGCGTACGTACGGACTACCATCTTCATGCAGTGATGTATTTAATTTTTCATTATTGATTCATATGAATGGTTATAAGGATGAATATGATAAATATATATTATATTTATGTCATGATTAAAATTCTTTATATGAGTTAATCATGATTAAATTACATGGAACATAACCACTGAACAAAAATATACATGAAAAATTAAGTAGTTAACTCATGTAATGGTGGTGAAAATTAAAGATCATTAATGAATGGGTAATAAGATATTATAGTTAAAAAAATTTTAATATACGTATTATTATGGTTATGTTATTTTATTATAAAAAAATAAATTTATTATACATGAGGTTAGAGATTTTACAATGTAATATAGACTTGAGGTAAGGGTTTTAAGTTTGAATGTCATTTTTACAATGATTGTTTATGTTTAAATATTATGATGATGAACCTTTATGATATATATCTCATAAATAATATTTATTTTATTATAATATATTTATTTCTATATATTTAATGGTTTTATTTAATTTTTCTCTCTTTAAGTTCATAAGAGACTAAAAGAATGTTTTCAAATTAAATCAACCTTATTTTTTCCTTTGGTAGGGAATATTTTCTTTCGTCTACTTATTTTCTTAAAAATGATTTAAATTTTTTTCACTATTCTAAAAATATTATTTAAATTTATTCTTGACTATATTTTAATTTCCTTAATATGTTTTATAATAAAACATCTTATCATTTTCCAAACATGGTAATTTTCACTTTTTACTGAAAATATTAAAGGAATTTTTCTTTTAACAATCACCACATGAACAGATTTCCCCACTATTAGGAATAATCATGTTATTTAATTATTACATTATAATTTTACTCCTATATTTTCAAATAAAATAATTTCTTTAAAATTTTGGAAATTTTTAGATTCAAAATGAATTATTTCATATAAAATGGTGTTTTCCAAAGGAAATGTTCAACTGTTATTTTAATGGTATTTTTATATATAAAAACATATTTTGATGTTTCATTTGATTTACTAGGGATGTGATCCAATTTTACCATATTATTTATTTATTTGGATGTTTTAGGATTATGATGATAAAATTTTTATAAAACCCACATCCTTTCCACCATTTATGATTTGATGATATGATGGTTATTTTATGATCTTAGATAACACATATATATAGTTTTCATTATATGATGGGCGGGGCTAGAATTATATAGGCCTCTATAAAATTTGAAAAATAAAGATAACTCAATTGATAATAAGGACTGAAATAGGGAGTGAACCTCGATCAGTGAGGTATTTTTCCAAAAATGTAGCTATAAGGACCCGGACTTAAACATTACATAATCTTGAATTAAATGAATAATTCACATTGGGGATCTTTTCAGTTTTAGATTTTTAGATAATTAGGCCATAACTATTACATAACAACTTGAATATTACAAGTAGACACTACTACTCCGTATCCATTTTTTTCATAAAATAAAAACTCTTAAAAAGACACATGTCTAGTTCCATGTTTTAGATAGCATGGATTTTCTTTTATCCCATCCTTGAACCTATTAATATTTATTTCAAATGAAAATCATTTCATAAACTTGGGATGAGCATAAAAAGCTTAGTAAAGGTTATAAAATAAGGAAGGAAACCATTATTCCAACAATAAATACAAATCCCTAAAACCATTGTTTTTTATCATAACATGCATTATGAAATCATAAGATTTATGAATAACACACAAAAATCATAAATCATAAAGTTTACTTATGGAATCCATATCAAACTAACATTTTAGATATCACAGCTACATAGGGAGTTACACTTGGAATACCCATCATGGTATATTCACTAAATCTCTTAGGAGAAACATCATGTTTACATCCGTCACATTACCCAATGCATTGGAGAGCTATCTCGAGCTCACCTACCATAGGTTTATCATGGAACCACCCATATTCGTAAATAATTCCCCATAACCATAACATAATCATAACATATGACACATGTATAAAGAAAATATAACATTACCACATTCCGATATATCAAATCAAGATATTAAAATAAACAATGTTTTATCAAATCATTTCCAAAACCATTTAAAAATATATTTTTGAATCAAAGTGTCCTATACCACTTTGAAGCTTTTAAATTAATTATCATTTTAAGAAATTAACTTCCATATAAATAAATCCTAAAAAACATTTTGAAAATGCGGACATTAATGAGAAATATTTAGAAGAATAAATATTTAAAACATTTAAAATGATATTTTAGTTAAAGAGTTTTTAACAAAAAGAGAGATGTATGAAAACAAATAATTGAAGAATAAATTTTAATCAAAACATTATAATATCTTGAGAATAAAGGGATTCATGATATAATATTTCAAAGGACAGTATATACACCATATAAGAGTGAATTGGTGCATAACAATAATGAATTCTCAATAAAGATGTAAATTAAGAAAAAATCCCTTATAAATATGGTATCATTAAATTAAGGATAAATAAATCACATAATTATGTGTTAAAAATATAAATACACCCAATATAAGTGGATATTAAGTGTAAAACAATCATAGTTCATTCACACATATTCATAGGATGGCATATTCAAGAAGTACAAGTTGAACCCAAAGAATTGAAATTGGGTTAAGAGGTTCCCATGTAAAAATTAGACAGCCTAACGGCGTCACTTTAAAATTCAGAAAATGAGTTTATAAGATAAAAAGGGTATCTCATCACTTGGACATAAAGTTTACATCAATAGGGATATAAAAGAACATATCCCAACATAATAATATGTAAATTACAATACATAATAAAAAGAAGTCGTTTAAATAGAGGAGGGTGAAAGGTTCCCTTATTGATTTGGTAACTTTAGAAAAATACACCACATGTAAGAAGGATCATAAAATGAAGATTTAATTACCCATAAATTAAAGTGTATTACACAGGGAATACAATCATGGGCAGTACATACACCACATGCAATAAATAAGTGTCGAACAATGGAAATCTCATGGAATTGAAAGTGAGATAAGAAATCCCTTACCTTGTGTCCGACTTGACCTGTTCATTCTTTAATATCCTGAATAATAAATTAAAGGTAATTTTTAATTTCTGAAGAACCTTTTCACGTTTATTATTCCTTTTATATCACTTATTACCATGTTAGAAATAGTATGTAATCATTTAAGTTAATAATGTTCATTTTGTCGATATTTGTTACTTGAGTCAAAAATGGACTTCTTATAATTACATGTTGTTCATGACGTAAAAGGTTAATTATATATAGAATCATATTCATTATTTGGATATCATATATATCATATATATCCATAATATACATGTATTTATAATAGTACATAACATTTAGAGGTAAGAAATGAAATGCACCGTTCATGGAGACTGTAAGCCGTACATACGCATGAACGCTACTTCCATTTCTATTTCATATTTCATGGAATTAAAACATAATGATACATAGTAGTATTATAATTCCTGTATTTTCTTCTATATAATATCATTAAATCTATCCTTTATATGTACCACTTATGGTATGAACACGTCATATCACTTTGAGGGGGCGGTAGTCCGCACTTCCTCTAATGAGATTATCATGTTTACCCATAATGGAAACCATAAAGGAATGCTTTAAAATGAAATTACATAAGAATAAAAAAACATAAAAATAATATATATCATATATAAATATAGTTCCATAATAATGGCCACCATGAGAGGCGGTAGGAGATAATCGAACAATCATCGTTTCGTGAGAGGTTAGTTTTCCATCCACAGAAACATTATGTTATTCATTCATTAGATGGAGGTGTGTGTAAGTTTAGTTCGAATACTTCTCATAATAACATCATAGTTTATATTGTATATATTGTTTGTTACAAAATAAAGGAATAAAAATAGTTTATGGGTTGGAGAAGTAAAATAAAAGAAAACAATTTAAGAGAAACTGTTTCCTTTAATTTGGGTAACTCCCTTTGGTTTGAACCCAAGGACTTCTTGAAGTGCCTTCTACCTAAGGTAAGGCATCTAGGAGGAAGAGAGGTATGTAGGGGCCTTAATTGGGAAGATTTTGGATGAGACAAATGGCTTTAAATGTGTGAGTAATTGGATATAAATGGTATTCTTTTATAAGGGATAGGAGGGGCTCTTTAGGAAAGTGTGAACACATTATTTTATTATATAATGATATTCAGTTTCTAATGGTCCACAAATCTTTAATGACTAAGATAAAATGAATAATATTCGAAATAAAATCATCCAATCAGAATTGGAAATGTTTTGGATAATAATTTAATCATTATAATATTATCTATTTAAATCATTTATTAATGAGGTAAATATTGCATCATTATTGTGTCATAAAAAATTTAATTTATTAGATGTCTAATAATTATAATAAAATACTATCATGTAGGATATCTTTTTATATTTCCAAATAATATTTATAGAAAAAAATAGAGCTTATATAACACCATATAAAAATTAATTACTAAATGATTTTTGTTAATGTCAATTTTGTCTTCCCATTAAATTAATTAATCTAAATGGTCATTATCACTCCCAAGTGGCTCAATGGGGTCCCAAAATCGATCCAAAGATTCCCATGGTTGTAAATGACTCAACCAATAATGTTTGGAAAAATTTTAAGGTAATTTTGAATTATTATAATATTCATTTTACCTTGAATTACCTTATTTACCTTTAACTGCGGTAAATAAAAGTCAAAAGTTACTATTCACCAAAAAAATATTTTCATCTTATTGAACCAAATTTTACTTCTTGATAACAACCATGTTTGTTGGATTTTCTAAATTAAATTCACAGAAGTGGTAAAATTTGATTTAAATTAAAAAGTTAGTTTTTTTAACTTGCACTAAGTGGTTTCACTATTCATCAAAAATTGAAGTTTTTTAAAAAAATACCAAAAATTCAGCCAAATATATATTTGATATTAAGAATTAAAAAATGATGTCTATTTTTCCATATTCAAAATATAGAATTGGAATTAATTAATTTTAAAATTAATTCCCATTATCAAAACCAATAGCGTGTTTTTAAGAAATGATAACTATCAAAAGATTGACACTTGTTTTTCTCCAATTTTAAAGTGAAATTAACTCCAGTGAAAAACATTGGATGAAATGGTAAAAATATATTTTAATTTCACTTTAAAACCATTTAAAAAGATAATCTAAACTTATAAATAAATTATATTAAAAGGCACTTTTGAATTAAAATACAATATTTTTCACTATTCATTAAAAATAAACTTTATCGGAAAAATTCCAAAAATTTACACAAAGTAAATTTTGATGTCCCCATTCTAAATAAGGATTTTATTTGGTCATATAAAATTTATTAAAGTGAAAAAAACTATATTTAAAAAGGTTCTCCATTAAAAGGTGATAAATCAGCCTTTTAAAGTAAATTATGCTTAAAATTAGATTCATTCACATTTTAAGCCTCTAACTTTTATCAGATAAATGTAAATACATTTAAGAAACATTTATAATCATATTTTAGTTAGTTTAGTTCATTCCCACCAATACAAAGGCTAGGAGTTAACTACCGTTTCAAATAATAATATATTATTAGTGTGCAACGTAAGATTTCAAAGAAACCCGTTGTTGCATATTGGGTACGCTATCGAACATAGAAAACTTTTTAAAGTAAAATTAATATTTAAATAAAAATTAATAAATATGAAAAATACATATTATTTATTTACCTGGGATGTTACATCTTTCCCCCTTTTGAGAATTGCATCCTCGCAATTTTAATATTGGGGCTCGGAAACTTTATTGAAAGTCCTATATCGAAAAAAAAAGTAAGTTAAACTATCACTTTAAAAGAAAGAAAGGGAATTAAAATGGTCACCCTAGTAAACCCATACTAAGATTCCATGAAAATATGGATATGTAGGAGAAAACAAAGGGTCATGTTCTGATGGAGAGTGATAGAAAACATGATTAGGAGAAAGTTAACCACATGAAAATCACAACCTTGTGATGGGTGTAAACGGTCATTGATTACCCAGTAGGAAACGTAAACCGAAAACATTTTTGTTTTACGTTCCTTTTCATAATTTTGATGAATTCATCTTCTACTTATAATAAAAACATAAGTAAATATAATCACCTTCAGGTAGAGTTTCATCTTTTACTAATTTTCTACCAAAACTAACCATTTCTCTAAACGATGAGCATTCAAAAAGACTTGGTCACATCAAAATCACAAGAATCATCTTCTAGAGAATCACATAATCCACAAAAGGAGAACAATCTATTTCCCTTGTATTTATACATCATCTAAAACCAAAATTGTCAGTACAAGATTGGATAATCACCAAAAGGATAATCCTTTATAAAAAGAAATACTACTCTTAATCTCCAAAATTCAACAAAAAGAACCCAAGGTTCAAGAAATACCATTAAATAAACAGTTATCCTTAAAATTATTCAAATTAATCCAAACTAAGATTGAAACCCAAATATCTAAAGGATTTAATCACATATTCTACCAAGGTAAATCTTTACATTTATCTCCAAATAACATCATTTACTCTTAAAGTCTCATACTGAAAAATAATTAACCTAATCACATATCCTCCATGATAGTTTAATAATTTCCATAGATAACCCAAAATCAACTTATTCCTGATTCATAAGATCATATAACTAAAAATAGTTAGTCATACTAACCTGGGACTTCATGTAGTCCAGTGGTAGGTGATAAATACCCGTCGCACTTTGGTTGTGGGTTCGATTCCCACATCTTCGTCCAACATGATGGGTTGCCACAAGGTTTGAGTGTTGTCCCTTTTCAAAAACTACATAATTTTATAACATTACCAAAAGAGATAAATTCATCAAAAATAACCATAACATATTTTAACCAAAAAGGTTATTTAATACTTTCATTTTGCATCCCAAAATGTATTAACCAATAATTGCCTCAAATTCAAGGATCATATAAACCCAAATGGTTATTTATAACTATATCCACAAAAGAGAAGGTAATTATTCCTCGAATAAAATTTTCATATATAAAACATCAGGGTTAAACATACTATAAAAAGTCATCAAATGTAATCCCATCATCAGAAGAGCCTTAATACTTTTAAGCATTTCACCATCATAAATTCTACCATAACTCTTGAATCCCTTATATGTTGACTTCTTACTCATTCAACATTCTTCATGATCTATTAACCATTTCTTTCTAACTTATTTTTAAATACTTATTTCCTAAAAACAAAATCATTAATAATATCATAAGATTTAAATAATAGGAAAACATATGTTATGAAATAATCCATACCTTTCATTGGTCATTGTCAGTTTCTTCATCCTCAATCGGAATGGCATTAGGTATTGGTAAATTAATATTTGTATGATCCTGGGGATCCCATTACCAAAACTTCTTCTTAGGACATGTGTTTTAATAATGACCATGCACAACACATTTAAACCATTCAATTGATCCCTCGGAAAGGACTTCATTCCCTTTCCAAGACTCAAATAGATGCTTCCTTCTTTCATGGCAGGTTCTTGCTTTATGACCTTCATTTCCACATCTATACCATCTTTCTATCCCTTTGAAACATTTTCCTAGGTGTTTATTTCCACATCTTTGACACATAGGTTTTTGAACATACATACCTTTATGATTATTACCTGATCTTCCGTGGGGATTTGTTTTTCTCATATATGATGCCTTATAAAAATCACCAAGGTTCAAGTGGTCAATCATGACTCTAGATAGTTGGTTGACAATAACCACAAGAGTTCTCATTAAAGAACCCATTTCATTCAATTTCTCATTCAGAAAACCGTCATAGTTTTCTTCACATCCATTGTTACTTTGATGCCTTCTAGATCCAACCATTGACTAAAACCAGAAAGGTAAGTGAGCTTATATTAGTAAAATCATCATATAATATTTTATGAGGAGGGTAAATACTATGATATAATTATTCATCTTATCTTAAACTCATTCAACTTATCTAAAAAAACTATAACTCTTTTCGAAATCCTAACCATTATGGTAATGTCACTTATGCTTAAAGAATACCATAACCTCTAAAGTTATCTAAACCGACCTCTGATACCAACTATAAGGACCCGGCCTTAAACATTACATAATCTTGAATTAAATGAATAATTCACAATGGGGATCTTTTCAGGTTTATATTTATAGAGAATTAGGCCATAACTATTACATAACAACTTGAGTATTACAAGTAGACACTACTACTCAGTATCCATTTTTCAATAAAATAAAAACTCTTAAAAAGACACATGTCTATTTCCATGTTTTAGACAGCATGGATTTTCCTTGATCCTATCCTTGAACCTATTCACCTATAATTCCTATGATAACCATTTCAAAAACTTGGTATGAGCATAAAAATCTCAGTAAAAGTTATAAAATAAGGAAAGAAAACATTAGACCAACAATAAATACAAATCCATGAAACCATACTTTTCAATCATAACATACCTTATTAAATCATAAGATTTATGAATAACACACACAAATCCTAAATCCTAAAGGTTACTTATGGAATCCGTATAAAACGTAATTTTTAGCTACCATAGCTACATAGGGAGTTACACTTGGAATACCCATCACAGTATATTCCCTAAATATCTTAGGATAAACATCACGTTACCCAATGCGTTGGAGAGCTATCTCGGGCTCACCCGCCCTAGGTTTATCACGGAACCACCCATATAAGTAAACAATGCCCAATAAACATAAAATAATCATAAAATATGGCACATTTATAAAGGAAAGATAACATTTCCACAATCCAATATATCAAATCAAGATATTTAAATAAACAATGTTTTATCAAATCATTTTCAAAACCATTTAAAAAGAGAGATTTGAATCAAAGTGTCCCATGCCACTTTGAAGCATTTAAATGAATTATAATTTCAAGACATTAATCTCCATATAAATAAATCCTAACACCCATTTTGAAAACGTGGACATTAATGAGAAATATTTAGAAGAATATATCTTTAAAACATTTAAAATGATATTTTAGTTATAGAGTTTTAAAAAAAAGAGATGCTTGAAAACAAATAATTGAAGGATAAATTTTAATCAAAATATTATAATATCATGAGAATAAAGGGATTCATGATATAATATTTCAAAGGACAGCATATAAACTATATAAGAGTGAATTGGTGCATAACAACAATGGAGTCTCAATGGAAATGTAAATTGAGATAAAATCCATTATAAAGATGGTATCCTTAAATTAAGGATAAATCAATCACATAATTATGTGTGACAAATATAAATACACCCAATATAAGTGGATATTAATTTTAAAACAATCACATTTCATTCACACATATTCATAGGATGAAATATTCAAGAAGTACAAGTTGAACTCGAAGAATTGAAATTGGGTTAAGAGGTTCCCTTGTAAAAATTCGATAGCCTAACAGAGTCACATTAAAATTCAGAAAATGAGTTGATAAGATAAAAAGGGTATCTCATCACTTGGATATAAAGTTTACATCAATGGTGATATAAAATAACATATCCCAACATAATAAGATGTAAATTAAAAGACATAATAAAAAATAAGTCTTTTAAATAGAGGAGGGTGAAAGGTTCCCTGGCTGATTTGGTAACTTTCAAAACATACACCACATGAAAGAAGGATCATAAAATGAAGATGTAATTACCCATAAATTAATGTTTATTACACATGTAATACAATCATGTGCATTACATACACCACATGCAATAAATAAGTGGCGAACAATGGAAATCTCATGAAATTGAAAGTGAGATAATAAATCCCTTACCTCGTGTCTGACTTGACCCGTTCATTCTTTAATATTCTGAATAATAAACTAAAGTTAATTTTTACTTTCTTAAGAACCTTTTTCAAGTTTATTATTCCTTTTTTATCACTTAATACCATGTTATAAACATTATGTAATCATTTAAGTTAATAATGTTCGTTTTGTCAATATTTCGTACTTGAGTCAAAAATGGACTTCTTATAATAACATGTTGTTCATGCGGTCAAAGTTTAATTATATCCAGAATCATATTCATGATTTTGATATAATATATATCATATATATCCATCATATACATGTATTTATAAAAGTACATAACATTTAGAGGTAAGAAATGAAATGCACCGTTCATGGAGATGGTAAGCCGTACATACGCATGATTGCTACTTCCATTTCTATTTCATATTTAATGGAATTGAAACATAATGATACATAGTAGTATTATAATTCCAGTATTTTATTATATATAATATCATTAAATCTATCCTTTATACGTACCACATATTGTATGAACGAGTCATATCACTTTGAGGGGGTGGTAGTCTGCACTTCCTCTAATGAGATTATCGCATTTACCCATAATGGAAACCATAAAGGATTTCTTTAAAAGGAAATTACATAAGTATAAAGAAAACATAAACATAATATATATCATATATAAATACAGTTCCATCATAATGGCCACCATGAGAGGCGATAGGAAATAATCAAACAATCATCATTTCGCGAGGCGTTAGTTTTCCATCCACGGAAACATTATGTTCTGCATCCATTAGATGGAGGTGTGTGTATGTGTTGTTAGAATCCTTATCATAAAAAATACTATAATATTGAGGATACATGTTTTGTTACAAAATAAAGGAATAAAAATATTTTAGGGGTTGGAGAAATAAAATAAAAGAAAACAATTTAAGAGAAACCATTACCTTTATTTTGGGTAACTCCCTTTGGTTTGAACCAAAGGACCTCTTGAAGTGCCTTATGCATAAGGTAAGGCTTCTAGGAGGAGGAGAGGGATGTATGGGGATTAATTGGGCAGATTTTGGACGATCAAAATCTCTTGAGATGTGTGAGTAATTTCATAGAAATGGTCTTTTTTTATAAGGGAGAGGAGGGGCTCTTTAGGAAAGTGTGAAAACATTATTTTATTATATAATGATATTCAGTTTATAATGGTACAAAAATCCTTAAGGTAGAATATAAGATGACTAATATTTGAAATAAAATCATCCGATCAGAATTTTACATGTTTTGGATAATAATTGAATCATTATAATTTTATTTATTTAAATCATTTATTAATGATGTAAATACTGCATCATTATTGTGTCATAAATAATTTAATTTATTATGTCTCAAAATTTTTAAAAAAAATACTATAATATAATAAGCCTTTTTAGATTTCCAAATAATATTTATAGTCGAAAATAGGACTTATATAACACCATATAAAAATTAATTACTAAAGGATTATTGTTAATGTCAATTTTATCTTCACATTAAATTAATTAATCTAAATTATCATTATCACTCCCAAGTGACTCAATGGGATCCCAAAATTGACCCAAGATATACATGGTCATAAATGAATCAATGAATAAGGTTTGGACAAGTGTTAAGGTAATTTTGAATTATTATAATATTCTTTTTACCTTAAATTACCTTATTTACCTTTAACCGCAGTAAATAAAAGTCAAAAGTTACTATTCACCAAAAATTATTTTCATCTTATTGAACCACATTTTACTTATTGATAACAACCATGTACGTCGGATTTTTGAAATTCAATTCAAAGAAGTGGTAAAATTCCATTTAAATGAAAAAGTCAGTTTTTTAACTACTACTAAGTGGTTTCATTTTTCATCAAAAATTGAAGTTTTTCAAAAAAAATACCAAAAATTCAGCCTAAGATATATTTGATATTCCAAATTCAAAAATGATGTCTATTTTTACAAATTCAAAACATAGAATTTGAATTAATTAATTTTAAATTAATTTCCGTTATCAAAACAAATAGCGTGTTTTTAAGAAACAATAACTATCAAAAGATTGACACTTGTTTATGTCCAATTTCAAAGTGAAATTAATTCCAATGAACAAAATTGTATTAAATGGTAAAAATATATTTTAATTTAACTTTAAAACCAATGAAAAATATAATCTAAACATATAAATTAATTAGATTAAAAGGTACTTTCGAATTAAAATGCAATATTTTTCACTATTCATTAAAAAATGAAGTTTATCAGAAAAATTCCAAATATTTACACAAAATAAATTTTGATGTCCCCATTCTAAAAAAGGATTTTATTTGGTCATATATAATGTATTAATGTGACCAAAACTATATTTAAAAAGGGTTATCCATTAAAAGGCAATAAATCGTCTTTTTAATGTAAATTATGCTTAAAATTAGATTCATTCACATTTTAAGCCTCTAACTTTTATTGGATAAATATAAACACATTTAAAAAAACATGAATAATAATATTGTAGTTAGTTTCTTTCATTCCCTCCGATACAACATCTAGGAGTTAACTACCGTTTAAAATAATAATATATTATTAGTGTTCAACGTATGATTTCAATAAAACTCGTTGTTGCGTATCGGGTACGCTATCGAACATAGAAAACCTTTAAAAGTAAAATTAATATTTAAATAAAAAATTGATAAATATGAAAAATACATGTTCTTTATTTACCTGGGATGTTACAGTAGCCTTAGGAGTGAACCTTGAATAAGGAAATAATAGAATGGGCAGAGAATTCAATATAATATGGTACTCTAAGTAGTGATACTTTACTAAGGAAATTTATTTCTAAGATTATATTCTTGACACAAACATATGTCTTATAATTATGATATTTTTTCATGTATCGTGATTGATTATTGAGGTTTCCTCACTCTTATGTATTTTATCTTATCTCTTTTGAATGAAAAAACTTTATACCATGTTTCATGATTATGATATACAAACTAAAGGGTATGATTTTATAATGTTAAGATCATGTTCTCATGCAATCATATGTATATTATTCTCATTTATGAGCTTTGATTGATATCTATTTTTTTTCTTACTGATTATATATGCTCACCCTTTCTTGTGTTTACCTTCCCCATGTTATGTAGAATGGTTTTAAGCATGTTATGTCTAAGAATGGTGGTATTTGTGAATAACTTATTAGGAAACGTTATAGATCATTTAGGTACATGATTGTTATGTATATATGTTCCTAATGTCACGAAACCTTTATAGTTATACCATGTATAGTATTTATATGTAATTTATATTTCTGAAAAAAAGATTTAGTATTTATGTATGAAGGTTTTCGGTCACTGTAGTTGGTATCAAATACAGGTTTAGTAACTTTTGGAAATAAGGATGAGGAAACTTTAGTGAGAACCCTTATGAATAGCCTAAGTATAGAATATCTTTCTAAGTTATGATAAATAAATGAGTGTGGTTTCCCCAAGAAAATTCATCCCCTTATGGATACTACAGTTGATGTTTTTTTGGAATATATTTATCTAGGTGTGATAACCTCGAAGAGTGTAGGTCAAGTATATCATGGTCATAATTCTAGTGCATAGTGAATGGGGACTTACTATAAACCAATTTTGACACTCTCAAGGATATTCTGAGGTTACTTAACATTTTGCTTAATATATATTATGAAGGATTTGAATTGATAATGACCATATATGACCTAGTTTAAACTTAAGGTGTCATAGATTGAAAATAAGGTGTTAATATTTAGTCATACTATAAATTATTTTCATTATTATATGATTTCCCACAATGTTTATTGTTTCTCAAACTATGATTTTTATTTTTATTCATTGTATGAAAGTTTAATAATGTTAATGCTAAATATGATGGAAAATAAAATTATTTTCCAATTGAGAAAATGATTGTTATGGAAGTTTAAATGAAAAATATTATTGTTATTATTAAAAAAAATTATCAATACATGAATCATATTGAGATTCCAAATGTGAAAATGAAGTAACAACATGCATTTGAATCATTCATAAGGAAACTCCCACATTCTTTTATTGGGTCTTTCGAACTACTAATTGTTGAGAAATGGATCAACACCACTTAAAAGATATAATATATTCTGGATAGGGTTTCACAGTGGCACACCTATCCAGAAGCTGAGTCCCGGTTTCTATGGGTTGAGGGAGCCGCTTTGTCAGTGGATGCGTGCAATAGGTGGTGGAGCGTGTCCTCTACAGGGATTACGGATGGTGGTGATGGGATCTGGATCTAGCTTTCACCTAGGTTCTCAGTCGGTACTTTAGGGGGATTTCTTCTATTTTTTTCTTCTATTTAATGGTTTGAATGGGTTTCATGATGCTTGCTGAGATGCAGTTTAGTTGTTGAGTTGGTTTCTTTGGTTTTGGAAAGTGCTCTGTGATGTTTTTTTTTGATCTGGTGGTGGTTTTGAAGTATTTTCTTGTCGATTTTGGCCTGGTTGTTCTTGGCCATGGAGTTTTGGTTTCTTTTGGGTTCTGATTCATCGACGGTGGTGACTACGGTTGATGGTGAGCTCACTCGTGCTTCATTTTGATGCGGATGATTTTGTTTTCTGTTTGGTATTGAAGCTTTCTGTGGATTTTGTATCCCCGGTGGATGAGATGAAGGTGGTGGTTTGATAATGCTTTGGCGCTGTTGACGGCTAACGGTGCCACCGGCATCCTGCTGTGAATGGTGGTGCGTGGTGTTTGATTCTGGATCGATGAAGGTGTGCGGTACAATGGTAGGTGCGTGGCTCGATGCAGCTGTCTCATGTTTTCTGTTTTGGATATTTGAATTTTGATTTTGAGATGATTTTTTTTGAGTGGTGAATTGGCATTGGTGAAGTCTTTTATTGGGTGCCGGAAACCCTTAAACCGGCTTTTCTGAAAATGAAAAAAAAATGATTTGCAGTCAGTCAGTCATTTGTGTAACACCCCAAGATTTCATAGTGTGTTATTTCTTCAAAATAATTCAATAACTTGCACTACACGCAACATCGAGTTCAATCACACCATGACTTACAAAAAAAAAGCCATTCAAAAGAGGTTATGAATAGTATTATCTAAATTTTAAACTTTATATAATCCTTATAATTTTAGAATCCATATTATGAGTTTCTTAGATATAATGCAAGAACAAATTCATTTTCAGTATTGCACTTTTATCAACTTTTAAAAGTGAACCCTTTTTAAATACAATATTTTAAACTTTTTGACTAAATGGGGACATCAAAAAATTTAAAATGAAACATCCCAAGCTTCCACGGTATGCTTTCCTTTGAATAATACAGTAGCGTGTGTTGTACGCAACTTCGAGTTTTAACACACACCACAATCGATCAAACTAGCCGTTATGAATAGTAATACCTAAATTTTGAAATTATATATATTTTATATTTCAAAATGGACTTCATTTTTGGATTCGGAATATCGAATTTAGCCTAAGGTGAAATTTTGGTACATTTCGGATAACTTTCATATTTTGATGAATAGTGAAAATTACTAAATTTTAATTAAAAACAACTTTTTTAATCAAAATAATTAATAGTGATAAATTATGAATTTGAGTGGTTTTAAAGTATATTTAGAATATATTTTTACAATTTAATATAATGTTGGTCATTAGACAAAATTTTACAATTAAACCGAACATAAACAAGTGTCAATCTTTTGATAGTTATTATCTCTTAAAAACACGCTTTTTGTTTTGACAGCGGGAATTAATTTTAAATTAATTTCTGCCACTTCTGTGTTTTGAATTTAGGAAAATGGATTCCATATTTGGAATCAGGATGTTCAAATTGTGTAAATAGGTAACTTTTATTTTTAGACATTTTGAATAATTACTGCGGTAAATATTTTATTTACCATGGTTAAGGGTAAATCCGGTAAATAAGGGTTAAAAAAATAATATTATAATAATACTAAATTACCCTAAAAACGTGTCTTAACCATATTGGTTGATAGATGGTCGACCATGGACATCTTTGTGTCAATTTTGGGACCCCATGGATCCACTTGTAAGTGATAATGACACATTATATTAATAAAGCTAAAATAAAAATAAAAATGGCATAAGCTTATATCTTTTAGAAGAACAATTTTTACATAGGGTTATACCTGTTGTATTTTCGATTATAAATATTCATTAGAAAGATAAAAAGATTTCCTACATAATGATATTTTATTTATAATTTTTAGACATTAAATAATTTATTTTATTTATGACACAATGATGATGCAGTAATTACTATAATAGTAAAAAATTAAAATAATTGATATTATAAATACCCAAATAAATATAATATGAAACTTTTAATGAATTAAACTAATTTTCTAGACTAATATGATATATTAGGATTTATTTAATGGACTTTTTTCGAGGTAATCAATCTGTTATGAGTTTCACAAAAATCAACTATTGAATAGTGTCAAAATTGACATAAAAGAGTTCTTAAAACAAATATTATATTATTAATTGATATTAAATTCCTAAAAATCTAAGGTTCGGCCAAGAGACTTATATTATGATAGGTTAATCATTAATGGACCACTTGGGGGTCGCTTGGATGTATATAGTAAGTTTATTAACCATATTATATAAAAATACAAAGAGACATTGTAAAAGTGAAACTAATTAACTTAGAGTTAATACTTAAAGATAAGGTTAATATAAATACCCAAACCTGTCTAAATTCTATTGGATGAGTTGTTTTCGACCTATCCCCACCTCAAACTTTGAATAGTCAACTTTGGAGCCATTGGAAACCGAATATGAATTTATTATAAATTAATATTTCTAGCTTTTCCAAAGGTGCCCCTCACCCCTCTTATAAAAGGGCACTCCTCCTTCTCATTTCTTCACACCTTCAAAGCCTTTTGGTTCGGCCAAACTCTACCCAAATAATCTCCCAACATCCCTCACTACAACCTAGAGGCCTTAGTTTGATCAGAAATCCAACCTAAGGAGCCCTTTTGATCAAATCAAAAGGAAGAACCCGAAGAAGAGGTAATGATTTCACCACCCTTTTCTAAGTTCATTTCTTCTTCCACTTCTTCTTCCTTTGTTCTTACCATTCTAAAATAATAACTACAGTATCTCACATATACTGTGATGTTATTATAAGTATGGTACAACCATATTCAGTATTCTATCCACCCTTTGAATAACATGTCACCATACGTGCGTACGTACGGCTTACCGTCTCCACGTCGTGGTGTAATTGTTATTCAATATAATATTATTTGGATGGGTATAATAATGATGTTTAACTCATGTAAATAATAAATATAACATGTTAATGATTCTGTATATATGATATACCATTCATTTATATATTATTTTAATATCAAAAGAATGATATTGTCGCTCGTGCGTACGTACGGACTACCGTCTCCACGAACGCGATAAGATTCATTCTCCATCATATCCATTCAAGTATTATTCTCATTTTAGGGTTAAAAATAATGTTAATATCATTCTGATTATGAATAATATATAATCTATCCATTAAAAACATGTCTTACGTAACCAAACATTTAAGAAGAACGAATCGATTATCACCCGAAACGACGATAATACTAAGATATTATTAATAAAGCAATGTTAAAAGATCATATATGATATCATATTAATGTATATGATTCTTGTATAATTTAATAACAATTATTTCACCATTATACAGGAGGTTAACCTACCCCAACCAAGGAAAAGTACAAGGTAAGGGTTATTTCACAATCTCTTCATTATCTGAGGTTGTATTATACGTAATAATCTACTGGGATCTCGTTATCATCCACATCCATGTTTCTTCGAAATGTATTTCAAAACATTTTTACTATTTACATGAATATGGGGTAAAGTCATTTATACCCTTGTATGACTTTTTATAAGAGGTTTATAAAGGAATCTTTCCGTCGTTTTCAAAACAAGGTCCTTTTTAACCTTTTCGACAGAATTGAGGTAAGAATGTTTTTTTTAACTTATACGGCGGGTGCAGTTATTTTCCGCCGTTATAAAATCGTCGAAGATTTACTTACAAGATTATAAGAATATTTTCAAATAAAATGTTTTATTTTATATGGATCTTAAATGAATTCAAAATAAAAGGAGATATTTCTTTAAAAAGAATTTTGATTTCATCTATGTCAACATCCTTTGACGGATTTTAAGATTATTTGAAGTTGATTTATTATGATACAAAACTTCTATATTGTATTGAAGGTTTTGTGATATGTTTGACTATGGATGTTCTATTTTTATACCATTCATAGTTTATGGTGAAATTATTGACATTTCGTATGCTAGTTTTAATACGAATGTTTATGTTATGTTTCAAACTTTTCATATGGGAATGCATTGGACTTAATAAGTGACGGGTGGAGCCCGCTATAGCTCCTCGATGCATCGGTAGGTCTCATGAGACAAACTAGTGTCTTGGCACAAGGCCTTGACAAAATCTTATTTGTAGTCTTGGCACGAGGCCTTGGCTATGTGGTTATGATAGTCTGGCATTATGCATTCCAACATTATGAAAGTGGTTATTGATTTTTGCATGTGATTATTCGATTAGTAGAATATCCATGTGAATAAGTAAATGGCATTATTTAATTTTATTTATGCCATACCATGTTGAAAGTTCATGTTTAAAAGGCTTTTTTTTAGTTATACATTGCCTTAAATGTTTATGCTTATTTTGAATGTTCCGCTATATTGTTATCCTTACTGGGCATTTGAGCTCACCCCTTTTCTATGTTTTATTTTTCCCAGGTAGTGAAGAAGTAAATTATGAATGACTTGCAGGGATATTATGAGGGGTTAATAGTGTGGATATGAAGACTTTGTTGTTGTAGTAGTTTTTCACTTGGAAATATAATGTAAAACTTTATGATTATATCTAGTGTTTCCAAGGCTACTAAACCAATCGGTCTTTCGAGATTTGATCTTATTGTGATCATGCCAATGTTATGTAATTAATGCACCGACTCTGGGTAGCTGGGGTCGGGGCGTTACAGTTGGTATCAGAGGAAGTTTAGTACAAACCTTGGAAGCTATATTTAGATAAACTCTGATTAGAGCACATAGACCTAAGATGAACTTTGAGGATTAGTATAGAAGAACTTCCTAGAATTTTGGTATTGTAGAGACTTTGTGAGTATTCCGAGCAATACATCCCTGTCTGGATACGAGCAGGTAGAGGCGGCTCTGGCACAGATGTACCTAGGGGTAAAACCCGAAAACACCGCTTTGAGCTAGACTCGAACGGGAACTAGTGCACGACAACGGGCCTTGCTGCACTCTTGGTTACGACACTCCCGGGGGATATTCTTAGGATAACTCTCATTTTCTTTACAAATCATTATGAAGGGTTTATGAGTATATACTTCCTCAAAGGAGGCATTTTTATGATTATGGATTATATCCATAAATAGTTCAATTTATGTTAAGTGTTTTATAAGTATGGGATTATGTATTTTGATTCATAAACTGATCTAGTTTATGCCATTGTTTAGAAATGGAGCCCAGTAGAAGGAATGAGAACTCCAGAAATGCACATGATCCAAAGAGAAGGAAGGATCATATCTTTCATGGTCTTAAGCTAGAATTTATAAGAGAAATAGTCTCCCATGTATTATCATCATATGAAGAAATAATATCATGTGTTGATAAGATAAGTAAAGAGTTTACTGAGTCCTATGGCTTTGAAGGGAAGCAAGAGAAGAAATGGATGGAAGAGAGAAAGATGGATAAAGGGAAGAGGGAAAAGAAGAATTTTCCCATATGTGGTAAATGTGGGAAGAAACACCCTGGAACTTGCCTGAAAGGAATGGGAGTTTGTTATAAGTGTGGAGGAAAAGGGCACAAAGTACGTGACTGTAAGGGTCAGAAAATGGTTTCAAATGTACAATGCTTCATTTGCAAGGAGTTTGGACACTACGCGAACCTATGCCCCAGTCATCAGACTATGCCGCAAATGATGCTATTGGATAATAATCAAGTTATGATACTACCACAGATGAAGAGGAATGATTAGAGTTCTTATGTTGATTATGTCAATTGAATGATGTATCAACAATGTACTTGTTATAATAATTATGGAGTATATAAGGATTGTACTGCAGTACTATTTCATTAAGGACTTGAGATTGTGTAGAACAAAGAAAAGTGGCTCAATAGTAGGATAAATTTTTGGAAAATATATGGTTGAGAGAAAGATAAACCATAATATGGTTCTGATACCGAGTTAGTGATTTTAGAATAATACATGATTGATTTGGATAAATTATGTTGGATATTCTTGACTACCCTGAAACTGATTAATGATTTGTATATTCCATCATTTTTTTTGGGGTTTAAAACATTTTTATATTGATGAAGTATATCCAGTATTCTATATGGAATAGGGGAGAATGAATGTAATCAATAAGGAATATGGTAATTCAAGATGTTTCAGTTTATTAAAAGAATACATGATGAAGGTATCCATATGCTATTACGGGGTAAAAAGGATCTATATTATGTTTACCTTCCTTATAAATGTTGTACTATGAGTTTGGACAGAAGTATTTTGGATAGTTCTAGTTTGGATTATTTTGGATTACCATAAAAGGACAACCCGGAGGTCGGGCGGCAACCCGTCACGTCCGGCAAGGCCGCAAGACTTGAACCCACAACCGGAGGGTGACAAGGGTGTATCACCTACCACTGTCCCACGAGATGTCCGAATTAAATAATGTAGTTTTTTTTTAAAAGAACTGGTAGATGAATTATAAATTCATTTATTTTGGAACCCTGTACGAATAGTATAAATAGAAAAAAAAATTACGTTCTATTATCTTTTAGAGTGAAAGATGAGTTTGTGGTAGAAATTTATTAATGGGTAAAATTCTAATTATAATGTAAGTATATCTCCTTATTATCTTAGCCAATCTCATAAATAAATTCCTCAACATTAATAATAGAAACTTAGAACAAAAATGTTGTCCTAGATGGTACCTTAAATCATCACAAATTTATGGCTTTGGGATTGTTGGCCTTTTCATAGCCATGTTCTCTACCACTCTCCATCAGATAATTGATGGTTAGATTTTTCTTCCATATCCATATTTTCCTACATGGAACCCTAGTATGTGTTATTTTTGGTAATCTTCATACTTTCGACTCTTTATTTTAAATAGAGGCCTCATTAATTCATTTTTCGATGTGGGATTTCAACTAGGATATTTTGAAACGTCAAAAATGTGTTATCCTAATACCCTATGTTTTGTTGAAACGATGGTATTTCAAATCATCATAGATTGATGAATTTAAGGACCTCAATTTTATACTTGTTTGTGATTTATGACCTCAATCACTACCTATAAATATTTACGTTTTTCCTCCAATTATATGTCTCTAAATGCCACCAATGTTCTCCTAATCGAGATCACAATTTGGTGGTGACCCTTTAATTTCTCTTTTCCTCATATTAAGACTAAATTTTAGTAACCCAATTTCCGATGTGGGTTTTCCCACAAATATATTTTCTATTTTCAACCTTTTATTTTCGAAGAACAATTTAAAATTGCGAGGACGCAATTTATTGAAGGAGGGGAGAATGTAACACCCCAAGATTTCATAGTGTGTTATTTCTTCAAAATAATTCAATAACTTGCACTACACGCAACACCGAGTTCAATCACACCATGACTTACAAAAAAAAGCCATTCAAAAGAGGTTATGAATAGTATTATCTAAATTTTAAACTTTATATAATCCTTATAATTTTAGAATCCATATTATGAGTTTCTTAGATATAATGCAAGAACAAATTCATTTTCAGTATTGCACTTTTATCAACTTTTAATAGTGAACCCTTTTTAAATACAATATTTTAAACTTTTTGACTAAATGGGGACATCAAAAAATTTAAAATGAAACATCCCAAGCTTCCACGGTATGCTTTCCTTTGAATAATACAGTAGCGTGTGTTGTACGCAACTTCGAGTTTTAACACACACCACAATCGATCAAACTAGCCGTTATGAATAGTAATACCTAAATTTTGAAATTATATATATTTTATATTTCAAAATGGACTTCATTTTTGGATTCGGAATATCGAATTTAGCCTAAGGTGAAATTTTGGTACATTTCGGATAACTTTCATATTTTGATGAATAGTGAAAATTACTAAATTTTAATTAAAAACAACTTTTTTAATCAAAATAATTAATAGTGATAAATTATGAATTTGAGTGGTTTTAAAGTATATTTAGAATATATTTTTACAATTTAATATAATTTTGGTCATTAGACAAAATTTTACAATTAAACCGAACATAAACAAGTGTCAATCTTTTGATAGTTATTATCTCTTAAAAACACGCTTTTTGTTTTGACAGCGGGGATTAATTTTAAATTAATTTCTGCCACTTCTGTGTTTTGAATTTAGGAAAATGGATTCCATATTTGGAATCAGGATGTTCAAATTGTGTAAATAGGTAACTTTTATTTTTACACATTTTGAATAATTACTGCGGTAAATATTTTATTTACCATGGTTAAGGATAAATCCGGTAAATAAGGGTTAAAAAAATAATATTATAATAATACTAAATTACCCTAAAAACGTGTCTTAACCATATTGGTTGATAGATGGTCGACCATGGACATCTTTGTGTCAATTTTGGGACCCCATGGATCCACTTGTAAGTGATAATGACACATTATATTAATAAAGCTAAAATAAAAATAAAAATGGCATAAGCTTATATCTTTTAGAAGAACAATTTTTACATAGGGTTATACATGTTGTATTTTCGATTATAAATATTCATTAGAAAGATAAAAATATTTCCTACATAATGATATTTTATTTTTAATTTTTAGACATTAAATAATTTATTTTATTTATGACACAATGATGATGCAGTAATTACTATAATAGTAAAAAATTAAAATAATTGATATTATAAATACCCAAATAAATATAATATGAAACTTTTAATGAATTAAACTAATTTTCTAGGCTAATATGATATATTAGGATTGATTTAATGGACTTTTTTAGAGGTAATCAATCTGTTATGAGTTTCAAAAAAATCAACTATTGAATAGTGTCAAAATTGACATAAAAGAGTTCTTAAAACAAATATTATATTATTAATTGATATTAAATTCCTAAAAATCTAAGGTTCGGCCAAGAGACTTATATTATGATAGTTTAATCATTAATGGACCACTTGGGGGTCGCTTGGATGTATATAGTAAGTTTATTAACCATATTATATAAAAATACAAAGAGACATTATAAAAGTGAAACTAATTAACTTAGAGTTAATACTTAAAGATAAGGTTAATATAAATACCCAAACCTGTCTAAATTCTATTGGATGAGTTGTTTTCGACCTATCCCCACCTCAAACTTTGAATAGTCAACTTTGGAGCCATTGGAAATCGAATATGAATTTATTATAAATTAATATTTCTAGCTTTTCCAAAGGTGCCCCTCACCCCTCTTATAAAAGGGCACTCCTCCTTCTCATTTCTTCACACCTTCAAAGCCTTTTGGTTCGGCCAAACTCTGCCCAAATAATCTCCCAACATCCCTCACTACAACCTAGAGGCCTTAGTTTGATCAGAAAGCCAACCTAAGGAGCCCTTTTGATCAAATCAAAAGGAAGAACCCGAAGAAGAGGTAATGATTTCACCACCCTTTTCTAAGTTCATTTCTTCTTCCACTTCTTCTTCATTTGTTCTTACCATTCTAAAATAATAACTCCAGTATCTCACATATACTGTGATGTTATTATAAGTATGGTACAACCATATTCAGTATTCTATCCACCCTTTGAATAACATGTCACCATACGTGCGTACGTACGGCTTACCGTCTCCACGTCGTGGTGTAATTGTTATTCAATATAATATTATTTGGATGGGTATAATAATGATGTTTAACTCATGTAAATAATAAATATAACATGTTAATGATTCTGTATATATGATATACCATTCATTTATATATTATTTTAATATCAAAAGAATGATATTGTCGCTCGTGCGTACGTACGGACTACCGTCTCCACGAACGCGATAAGATTCATTCTCCATCATATCCATTCAAGTATTATTCTCATTTTAGGGTCAAAAATAATGTTAATATCATTCTGATTATGAATAAGATATAATCTATCCATTAAAAACATGTCTTACGTAACCAAACATTTAAGAAGAACGAATCGATTATCACCCGAAACGACGATAATACTAAGATATTATTAATAAAGCAATGTTAAAAGATCATATATGATATCATATTAATGTATATGATTCTTGTATAATTTAATAACAATTATTTCACCATTATACAGGAGGTTAAACTACCCCAACCAAGGAAAAGTACAAGGTAAGGGTTATTTCACAATCTCTTCATTATCTGAGGTTGTATTATACGTAATAATCTACTGGGATCTCGTTATCATCCACATCCATGTTTCTTCGAAATGTATTTCAAAACATTTTTACTATTTACATGAATATGGGGTAAAGTCATTTATACCCCTGTTTGACTTTTTATAAGAGGTTTATAAAGGAATCTTTCCGTCGTTTTCAAAACAAGGTCCTTTTTAACCTTTTCGACAGAATTGAGGTAAGAATGTTTTTTTTAACTTATACGGCGGGTGCGGTTATTTTCCGCCGTTATAAAATCGTCGAAGATTTCCTTACAAGCTTATAAGAATATTTTCAAATAAAATGTTTTATTTTATATGGATCTTAAATGAATTCAAAATAAAAGGAGATATTTCTTTAAAAAGAATTTTGATTTCATCTATGTCAACATCCTTTGACGGATTTTAAGATTATTTGAAGTTGATTTATTATGATACAAAACTTCTATATTGTATTGAAGGTTTTGTGATATGTTTGACTATGGATGTGCTATTTTTATACCATTCATAGTTTATGGTGAAATTATTGACATTTCGTATGCTAGTTTTAATACGAATGTTTATGTTATGTTTAAAACTTTTCATATGGGAATGCATTGGACTTAATAAGTGACGGGTGGAGCCCGCTATAGCTCCTCGATGCATCGGTAGGTCTCATGAGACAAACTAGTGTCTTGGCACAAGGCCTTGACAAAATATTATTTGTAGTCTTGGCACGAGGCCTTGGCTACGTGGTTATGATAGTCTGGCATTATGCATTCCAACATTATGAAAGTGGTTATTGATTTTTGCATGTGATTATTCGATTAGTAGAATATCCATGTGAATAAGTAAATGGCATTATTTAATTTTATTTATGCCATACCATGTTGAAAGTTCATGTTTAAAAGGCTTTTGTTTTAGTTATACATTGCCTTAAATGTTTATGCTTATTTTGAATGTTCCGCTATATTGTTATCCTTACTGGGCTTTTGAGCTCACCCCTTTTCTATGTTTTATTTTTCCCAGGTAGTGAAGAAGTAAATTATGAATGACTTGCAGGGATATTATGAGGGGTTAATAGTGTGGATATGAAGACTTTGTTGTTGTAGTAGTTTTTCACTTGGAAATATAATGTAAAACTTTATGATTATATCTAGTGTTTCCAAGGCTACTAAACCAATCGGTCTTTCGAGATTTGATCTTATTGTGATCATGCCAATGTTATGTAATTAATGCACCGACTCTGGGTAGCTGGGGTCGGGGCGTTACAATTTGGAAGATGAATTGTATCAATAATTGGGTCTTATAAAGAATATGATGCAATGGGATAAATTAAATCTATGGTGAAGTGTTAGATTAGGAGATTATTTTTCAATAACTACATTCCCTATATTTTTTATAAGAATATAGAGAATAAATTATTTGATCTTAAATAGAAGAATGGTGAATACATTGGTACCTGTGAGGAAAATTTTACAATACATATGAGGTACACTTCTAGAATTATTATTTAACCGGAATGTAAGATTGATCTATTCTCCAGTGGACAAAAACCAATTATCCAAAGGGTGTAATCCATAAGAAACTTAAATAGTTATCAATAAATAATTTTATGAAATATAATGGTTGAAATTTATATTGGATTCAACCATAAATCTTAGGGTTTCATAAGAAAATAAAGCTGGAATTCAACAGAAATTATAATTAAAGAAAAACATATTGGGAATAAGATGAGTTTTCATTTATTCTATAAGTATATAAATAAGTATCGATGGAATTTTCTTAGTAGGATAGGTAAATTTTTTAACTATGTTTAATAAGTTCATCGGATAATAAAATTTTAAATTAATGCTACGAAGTTATATAATGTTACAAATGGATAGAAAAATCCACATAATGAACCACCCTTACCCCAATGCTAAAATTTCATGGGGTATAGACCTTATACTTACCAGTACTTGAAATTGTGGGTTAAAACTAATGATTAACATTACCAACCTCTTAATCCTAGAGACAATGGAAAATCTAATTCGATAACCAATGTTGATGTGGGGTGAGATAATGAAGCTGTGAAAGGTAAATTTACCATTCAGTCTATAATTGATAATATCTTATTTGATTCTCATTAAACCCTCTCTTTTATATCTAAATAATTTTATGAGTGTTTCATATTACCACCTCAATGATAAGATATTAAAATAATAGTAAATAACTTTTAATGGTATGATTATTGAATCTCATATCTATAAATCTTACCCAAATTTTGTTTGTGTGAATTTTCTCCCTAAAAATATTTTTTTCCTTCCTCTAGTTGAATTAGATGATATTTTTGGCCTGTATTGGGTTTCTTTATATAAATACCATATCAATTTTTAAGGATGGAAAGTGAAATTTGATATTCCAAACTAACCAAAGATTTTCCATTAGTGTGAGGGTAAATATTAATTTCTAATGTAAAATACTTCTGTTTCATGGATATCAGTTCCTATTTAAATTTGGTATTTATCTCATATGGTTTATTAGAAACTCAGCCATGAAGATATTTCTATTGTATAAGAGTTGATTTATTTCTTTATGGAAGAGTTATGTATTCCTACTATGAATCATGAAGCCGAGTTTTAAATATAATTCACACCTGATGCTACACCTATTATAATTACTCCACATATAATGGCCTAAATTGGGTTATAGTAATTAAAGAAAAACTCCAAGAGAATATTGGTAACGGATTATTTTATACAAGTATGTAATCATGAGGGGAACTTGTTCTTTTTGGTAAGAAGAAATATGGATCAAAGTGACTCTACAGATATTATATAGAACTTAACATATCATGGTCAGGAAAAGAATTATCTTCCACATATTGATGATTTGTTCAATCAATGATAAGAAGCTCAATATTTTTCAAATATTGATATTTGATCTGAATACTATCAATTGAGGTAAAAAAGTGAATACATACTTATGACATCCTCCAGATGAAGATATTAACACTATGAATTAATATTAATGTCATTTGGTCTTACTAATTCCCACACTATCTTAATTTATTTTATAATTATAACTTTAGATATTACCTTGATTATTTTGTGGAAGTATTTATAGATTATATTTTTATATATTATAAGAGAATTTAGAGCATAAATATCACTTGATAAATACATTTAAGGCCCTGAGGAAGGATAATTTATATTAAAAATTTATAGTGTGTGAATTTTTTCTATATAATATTTCATTTTTATGTCATATAATCTAAAGATAGGATATATCGATGGACCCATCAAAGATGAAAGTTATTAAACATTGGATCATACCAACCACTATGACTTGGATATATAGTTTTCATTGATTGGATGGATATTATTGACACTTTTTGAAGAGTTTCTTATTTTTATCTATTCAACTCACTAAGTTAACTCATAAGGGAGTTATGTTCCTTTTGTATGATGAATGTGAAGAAAATGTCAATGAACTGAATAGAAGGTATGTTAGTGTACGTAACCTCACAATACCCTAAAATGCAAAAGAGTTTGTGATTTGTAGTGATTAATTGAAAAAGTGTATGGGTTTTTTTATTATAATTAATGGTATGTGGATACATTATTCATTATACCAAATGAAGGTTCATTAGAACAATTACTCAACTGATGATGTGGAGTTAACGATGGTAATATTTTTATTACTGATATGGAATAATTATATTTATAGATAATGGTGTGACATATATACTAACAATAATGATTTAGATATTCATCCATAAATATTTTAATATGAAATAAAGAAGACATTTTGTGTTTTTTAAAAATTATGACTGCTTAATACATTACCACCATAGGAAAGAGAACAAGGTTGTTGATGATTTGAGTTGAAATGATCATTCTAGATTATCTATGATGAAGATAAAAAAGGATTGAATATTTATGGATTTTCAATGGATGGACCATTAAATTTTAAATGAAGGGTAGAAATATTATCTTACTCAAATGAGTGTTCAGCCATCTATCCATGCAAAGATTAAAGAGGATTATAGGGAGGATGTTGAGCTGTAAAAATGATTAGAAATATTCTTGAGTTAAACCCTTACTGTGATTGAATTATAGGGTTTAGAAATTGAGAATTGTCCCCATAAATACAATAATTAAAGAAGAAACTATTTTATGAATCTTATTTCTCTTCATTCTTTATTCATATAGGAGTTATGAAGATGTATAGAGATCTGAAAAGTTATTTATAGTGGAAAAAAAAGTGATATACTGTGGAGTATGTATTTTTGTGCCTAATATGTGAGCATGTAAAGGTTGTGATATAGAATTATACGGGTATGTTAGAAACATTGTCCATTCAAAAATCTAAATGGAAAATTCACTAGGGATTTCATCATCGGACTCCCAAAAACATTTAAAGTTTATAACATTGTTTGGGTTATAGTCAATCACCTTATGATGTTAATGAACTTCACTACTTATCCTCCTCAGATATAAAGTTAGTTTGAGTAGAACATTCAAACCCTGATGGATATTTGGATATCATTTTCTTGATATTTCAATCATTTTTGTTATCAACACCTACCTCTAGTCAAATATTCTTACAATAATATCTTTCACTCGAGCATTCAAATGGATCTGAAATAATCCCTATATAGAAATAACTGTATAACTCTTATATGATCAGATGAATTTAGATAAAGAAAACTATCAAGACCTGATATAGCTGAGATAATGGAAATTAATATTATATTCATTCAAAAACACTTCAAGGTAGTTCAAAGTGTACAAAAGAGTTAGGCTGATAATCAATAGTGTGATCTAGAATTCAATGTTAATGAGAAAATTTTCCTACAAATTTCTCCAAGTATAAAGGTTAAAAAATTCTTAAATAATAGAAAGTTGATACCTATGTATATTTTTCCTTCAATATTCCTAATCTAATAGAGGTTATAGCTTATCACTTAATACTCCCACTAAACCTCTCTCAAGTTCATAATGTGTTCTATTTATCTCCCCTAAGGAATTATATGCTTTATCATTCACATGTACTGAACTTAGTGATTATACCACTAGATCATGATATTTCTGGTGAACAAAAACCATTAGAAATCTTTGATTAT
This sequence comes from Viscum album, assembly GCA_963277665.1. Classification (NCBI taxonomy): domain Eukaryota; kingdom Viridiplantae; phylum Streptophyta; class Magnoliopsida; order Santalales; family Viscaceae; genus Viscum; species Viscum album. Next base: position 73,725,805 of record OY728142.1, read on the forward strand.
ATAGATAAGGTTTTATGGAACAATGTTACTCGACTGGTTAAAGTTCTTTGGAGGACTCAGAATTTTATGGAAGTGGCATGAGAACCCAAGTATGTGGTGAAGTGGATATATAGTCATATTTTTGTACATGAGTGATGGAATTTTTAGATTTAAATAAACTTGAGGTATGCATTATCTTTCCAAACTCGCAGCCTCAAGTTTATATGAACAGTGATATAGAAAACTATTATAACCTATCTGTTAAATTTTAAGGTATGATTAGTAATGATAAATTTATGGGAAATACGTATATATATTTTTAATAATTAAAATATTTTTATTATTTTATAATAAATAAGTTTTAAATTTTCATTAAATTTATTTTACACTTCAAAAATGTGTTTTCTTCGAAAATGGTTTTATCACAATTTTCACGTGAACATTGTAATAAATTTTTACATTATTAGGTAAAACAATTAGAGTAAATAAAATAATTTTTTAAAAAATAATGTCAATATCTTATTTATAATTTTTATGATTTTTATAAAATTATTTATTTTTCTATTAATAGAGAAAAGTATCGATTTGTATAAAAGCTATCATTTATTTTCAAGAAAAGGTATCATAAAATTTTTGTTTTTATATTAAATAAACATAAGATTAATTTATTTATAAATAATATATTAATTAAATTAGAATCTTACTTTTTATTTATTTTGATATAAGTTCAATTTTGGGCATAAAATCAATTTTTTCAAAAAACTATTTTTATACGTGAAATGTTTTTTATCAAAATAAATTAAATTAATATGTTTTTTATTTATTATTTTAGAAAAAAATTTAGATTACATATTAATTCATATATTATAACATTCATTTTATTATTCTTATTTTAAAATTAATGGTAAATTATGTTTTATGCTTAAATATTCATTCTTCTAAAACGGGTTTTTGATGCGGGTTGCACACTTATTTGAAATTAAATTCTAAAAAATATAGAAATTGAATATGGTAAAATGGATTAAATATTTTTAATATTCAAAATTAATATAATCTATTTGATTTAACTTATTTTTTTCATAGTGAATAGTAAAATTAGTAAAATTATTCTACAACTGTTAAGGTTAAAATGGGTTTATCAAGGAGTTAAACCAAGAGATAAGGGTGGTATTACCACTAAAACCTATATAATTCTTATTGGTTTAATATATTTCACACTTATACTATAATATCTTATAATACATGGACATTTTTACCGAATTTCACATGAAATTGACCTTATATCAATGGAATATTTTATGAAATTCCATGTTTTCCCCTCCCCTCACTTATAAAAGGGCGCCTCTTCTCCCACATTATTAACAAAATTTGACCCTTCTATATTGAAAAATATATAATGAAAACCAATAATATAATCCTTCACTACAGAATATATATTTTTTCTTCTCCTAATAAAAATACTTTAAGGCTTAAGGTGTAAGACAAAGTAGGTATCTCAAAGAAAATGTGTAGATATTAACTAAGATTTTTAGATTTTATTTCTTATTATACATAATATAAATATATTTTATCCATAAAAATATGAATAAAATATCATATATATGTTTAAATTTTATTATTGTGATTTAACATCTATTTACCACCTCTTCTCAATCAAAAGGGGATGAAAGTATTGCTTGTGCGTACATGTTGTCAAATGCCTCCATGTAGCGATTCGATTCATTTTATACCGCCATAGATCATGGTTAGTTATTATGATACATTTAATGTTTTTATATTATATTTATTTTATAAAAAAATTCTTTAATGGTGAATTAATATTTAACTTTATTTCATAGCATATTTCAAAAAAATAGAGACATCACTTCTACAGATGTGCGGACTATCATCTCCACATAGTGATGTAATTAATTTTTTATCACAGGTTTATATGAATTTTTATAATTATGTAAATAATGAATATATGTTATATTTATATCATTAGTAAAATTTTATAGATTATATTAGTATGATCTATGTTCATTGACCATAATCGTTGAACCAAATCATAAATGAAAAATTAAGTAGTTAACACCTGAAATAAGGATGATGATGAAATATGGATAATGGGTGGGTGGTATGATGTTATAAGTAAACTATGTATGATATTATAGGTATTATAATTATTATGGAACAAAATTATAAAAAAAATTAAATTTATTATACAAGAGTTTATAGTTATTATAATGAAAAACGGACTTGAGGTAAGGATTTTATGCTACCAACTCATTTTTTACAGGGATTCTTATGCTAAAATATTATGAGGATGAAATTTTATGATCTATAAATCCTATATATTATTATTTCATTAAAATATGGTTATTTTTAAATATTTAATTTTTCATTCATTTTCATCTCTTTATGTACTCAAGAGACCAAAGTACTATTTTTACAGAAAACTGACCTTGTTTTTCTCTATGGTCAGAGATATTTCCTTCCAGATTTGTATTTTATTTAAAATGTTTCCAATAATATTTTTATTTTTATAAAAAAATTATTTAAATACATTTTTAATATATTTTAATTTGACTATTGTTTTTAAAAGTAACCTTCTAATATTTTTCCAAACATGGTAATTTTGGCTTTTTACCAAAAACTTGAAGAATTTTTTTAACATACACTATATGTATGGATTCCCCTACAATAATGAATACTTATTTATTTAAATATTAATTTATAATATTTATCTTTTTCCTATAAAAATTTTCCCTTAATATTTTTTAAATGTTATAGATTCTAAATAAGTAATTTGAAATAAAAAGGTCATTTTTCTCAAGAAATTTTTAGGAAATATTTTAAAGGTATTTTTATATATAACAACATCCTTAGATTTTTTTTTGATTTACTAGGGATATGATCCAATTTTATCATATTTATTCTTTATTCGTATGTTTTATGATTTATAGGATGAATGTTTTTATGAAATCTATATTCTTACAATGGGTTATGATTTTATGATATGATTAATGTTTTATGATCTTGCAGAACACAATATATATGAATTTTTTATGTGAAAGGTGGGCCTCGAATTATATTATCCTCTAATTCATTGGATAATGATGGATATCTCATATGATAAAATGAACAGGAATGGGGAGTAAACCTAGTTCAACAATGTACTTTTTATAGTAATATAGTCTTGGGAGTGAACCTTGACTAAGGAAATGAAGGAATGGGGAGTGAAGCTGATCTACTATGATATACGTGGAAATGATCCTGGACAAAGGAATTTATTTTCTATGATTATTTTCATTCTAAAAACCTATTTCTTAGGCTTATGATATGTTTTCCTGGATAATGATTTATTTTTGATGATTCCATACACTTATGGATTATGTATTGTTTATTTTGATTTATAAAACATTTTTCTAGGATTCATGATTATGATCTTTAAATTAAAGTCTGTGATTTTTTTTTATTTTATGATCTTGATCTCATAACATTATGCTTATTTTATGCTCAATTATGATAATTTATTGATATCTCTTATGTTTACTCTTACTGGTCATTTAATCTTACACTTTATTTTGTTTCCCTTACACATGTTATGGGGAAATTTTATAAGTATGTTAGGTCTAAGAAGGGTGATAGATTTGAATAACTTAATGAGAAATGATTTAGTTCGTTTAGTTACCAGTTGTTTATGTATATATTTTTCCAAATTCAAAAAACCTTTATAGTTTTAGATTTTATTGTCTTGATATGTAATGAATATTTCCAATAATAAGATTTAGTATTTATGTAAGATAGGTTTGGGGTCTCTATATGGAGTTGTCTTGTGCTAGAGGTTTATACGGTCAATGGTTACATACCCAAGAGTTTTTTACATGAGGGGTTACCTGGTTAATATTAACATTATAATTTTTTAATTTTAAAGAAGAATAATATAGAAGAATAATTCAATTCCATATCTCAGTTAAATAAGAAGAGGTTCACAAGATAATTTTATCTTGAAATTATCTTTATTTGAAGTAAACAAAGGGTAACCAAAAAAATCCAATGTGGAAATATCTTCATCTAGAGAAGAATCATTACTGAAATTATGCTATGTAAGATAAATATCATATCTCTCTCATTGAGGATTTAATATCATATTTCATATTGTAAGATATATTCAGAAAAGAATAGAAACAAAGCATTGGATTATGAGTTATATTGAAATTTATGTCTCTTACTTAACAGAGATGGACAACCATTGTCTTTATCAGGTAAAAATACCTACAAGTCATTAAACATTGAAAGAAACCTCAAAGAATTTGTGTGTGGAATTGGAGAAGAGTTAGTGAGCCTTGGGTGTGTATTGACAAAACACTACGCATTGTAAATTCATTGATCCTAGCATGGAGTTACCATGAAATAAATTTTATATCCCTAGAACTAGTAAAGATTATTAGATTTGGGCACATTGACACATTGTTGGTGTGTAATCCTTGGATGTTGACTTTTGTGGTGAACAAAGTACTACCTTTTAGTTTTATAGTTAATTTAATTTCCTACATATGTGTGACTTTTTCAGTAATTTTTCTTTCAATTAATATAGGTTTAATACAATTCCTACAAATTTGGAGAAAATATCCTAATAGAAAGACAAATAGCTTAAAGATATATTTTAATTTAACCATCACCATGATTCACCCCACCCCTTGTTAGAGTGTCTTTGGATACAATTGTATATCACCCTCACTAAATTATATAAGACATGTATTCTCACATATTATATCATAATATTAAAAAAATAATATTCTCAACAATTTATATATGATACCTTATTCAGTGATGAGGCGTCCCGGTTTCTAGGTACATACCATTTTCTGATTCTTTTTAATGATTTTCTTTGAACAAAATACTAAAACAAAAATTATTATGATAATATCCAATAAAATTAGATTAAATTTCCATGTTAATAGTAAATTTAAATAAAAATAAATATTTTCTAATGACACGTTCATTTAAACCTATGATACTTTCATTTTAACTACACCACACTTGCTTTTTCCAATAACTCTCTTAGTTATACCTGGGAGACTTTAATTTGGGTTCTCTTATAATGATTAACCTAATACCTTAATTTAATTAGAAAATAAACCCTTTATAATGGTTGGTAAGGTTAATTTTATTTACGAAAGAATATCTCATGGGAGTGTATATTTGGGTTCTCAATCTTGGGCCCACTCATCAGGCACTAGAGTAATGATTGAGTCAAATATCAATTAGCCTTTTTTTGGGTGATTCCCCTAAGATATATATTTTCCATGGATACATCAACTTTCTAGTATCTAGATAGGGATTTAATTTCAAGGGGAACCATACAATCTCTACTTTTACAAAATTTCAAGATGGTATCTTATACTTAGACTTATCCCTTAGACTTATCCTGATGATTTTCACTAAATTTATCTTATATTAATCACTAGAATATTACATAAACCCACATAAAGATTTGTTTATACCATTGAAATTAATAGAAAACATAACTTATAAAACTTAGAAAAAATTTATATCTTCTAAATTATCCTCAACTGATAAAATCCTAATCTCTAAAGTTATCTAAACACATCTCTAATACCAACTATACCAACCTATATATTTGACCATCCAAAATGTTTCATTACAATACATTCCCAATACATTTTACGTTTATATTTAAATATAATTAGGATAAAATATTAAATAAAAACTCATTCTCTCTTAACTAATGGATATTTTTAAACTATGAGATATATTTCTTAATCTATAATGAGTATTTAACATCTCTAACAAATTCTCTAAAAAATAAAATCATCTCTAAATTACATAATTTTCAAATATTCATAGCTTGGGGTGTAAACAGAATAAAGGGTTGAGATAATAATATATGTAACTGTAATCATAGGAATTAAATATAAAATATCATAAGTGATCCTAATAAGAGAATATGGGTATATTGAGGACCCATAATAAGCCTACACCCAATAAATCATTGATCATAAATCAAAGACTATGTCCTAAAATGTCCTTGTATAAGTATCAAAAAAGTGAAAAAACATGAGTTAATAAATAGGAACCATGAAATCATAATCAATTTTATATAACATGGAAATTTAACATGCCTATGAAACCTAACATAAAATATATCTTGGGAACAAATATAATCATAGGGAAATTGTAGTATTTAAAATAATATAAATTCCAAACTTCTTGTTGTGAACAAAAAAATTCCCATGATTCATATTTTGAATAATAAAAATGACTACACATAATGTTTTGAACAAAAAGAATTCCCACACATCATGTTGAAAACAAAAAGATTCTCATGCTTTATGTTGTGGACATAAAAAATGTTCACACTTTTAATTGTGAAAAAATAAAATGTTCACGCTTCATGTTCTTAAAAAAAATTCACATGCTTAGCATTCTTGTCTCATGATATATATATCATTTCCCAATGCATTGAAGGTAGATATTTTACCCCATCCATCCATTTTTAATACATATGATTCCACTTTAAAAAATCTATTAAACACGTCATAAAGAACCCATGGAAAGAAAAATGGGTTTCATAATATTTCTAGATAGTATCACCAAAATTGATATCAATAATGTAAATGGAAAATTCTTAAAATTCAATCATCCAAAAATCGTATTTCATAAGAATATTTATTTAGTGTTTCAAGAAAAATAACTTCCAAGGAAATAATACATTTAAATATATGGAGGAAAATGAAATCAAACCCTTTAAATATTTTTTATAAAATATTTTTATTATTATTGTAAAAGAGGGTGTTACCACAGAAATTAAAGACATTTTCTAAATTCTGTAGTGATCATTTCTAGAAAACTGTTACCTTTAAAATAAAATTTATAAAATTGACCAAATGAAAATGATATCAATATTTCAAAAATGAATTGTGGAAACATTTTTATGACATTTACTTTTTTAAAAATTATCTTTTAAAATAATAAATGAAAATACATAGATCCATTAAAAAGATTAGGTGAAATTATTCTAATTTTTATAATTTTTTTTAGAAAAACAATCTTTAATAATAGAAATATTTATGGAAAAAAAATATTTTCTAAAATTAGTGTGGATTGGAAGATAAAAAATGATTTTTAATGGATATAATACCTTTTGAATATTATGAAATTACTTTGTTGAAACCCACATCCTAAAAAATGTATTAAATAATATATTTTAAGAAAAATAAGGTAAATATAAATTTAATATTAGTAAAAACATATTTGGGTTTAAAAATAAGAAAGGGAAATCTTTTTTTGGGAATAATGAACATTGAAATGGAAAAATCATCTCTAAGGAGATGAAATTTTTTTCTTAAAAATGAGGTACTTTTATTAGAAATAAATTCATCAATAAAAAAACTGAGCTAAATTTTTTTTTAAAGGGAGATAAAATAGGAATTATATTTTTAAATATAAAATATAAAAATTTACCACCCATAAAATAATGATTATTAAGTAATAACATTATAACTAAAAGAAATAAAATTTTAGTTTACCAAATTTCTTATAGATGTCATAATTCATGAAGCAAGGAAAATTAATAAAGGGTTTATATGGTATAAATTTAAATCAAAATAATAATAATATTTTCCAAATAATATAATCAATGTTCAAAATGTACCCAAATTTTAGGGAAAAAGTTCAAAAATAACAATCATAACTCAATGAATTAGAATTGGGTTTCCAAAAATAATTACATTAATGGTAACATATGAATAAGAGGGTTTCCATGAAATTTAAATTCAATGATCATGAAATTAGATGTATGTATTATAATTTAATGAAATAGGTTATTTAAAACACCATATAAAATAAATTATTGTGTTCTTTATCAAACATGTCTCATGGATTTAAAAATGAGAAAAATAAACTCTTTCCTTGATTTCTCACTTAGTTGATCTCTCTATAACCTCATGTATATAACAAATAATGAATTTAATCACATATTTCCGAAACATATTCATATATATAAACTTTTATAAACTAAATTTACAATTATTACCAACATTTAAGTTAGTTAGTTAATATCTATTTTTAATATCATGTGTGAGTATTAGTGATGGTTTTGAACAAGTTTCATACTAGTGGTGGTGTTTGTCATTATTCTCTTAAAATTAATCATTCATAGAAAATATAAGGTAATTTAATTTATGTATTATGATATTTTATAAACTTATAATTTCATTCGTTGAGATTTCTCATAATGATCATTAATGTTGAATTCAATGATAATTGTATTTCAATGACTCATAGCTAATAAAGGGTGTTTTATTAAATAATGGGTTGAATTTTTATATTACAATAGAAAAACCAAAAAAATAATTATGTACCTAATTATATCATATATTAATATAAATTCAATTCCAATATCCATCCATGATATACAATTATAGCATTGTTCAAGTAAGTGGTTAAACCAACCCAAACCAAAACATACTATAATTAATGGATGATTATAAGGTTATTTATTGTAATATCATTATAAGAAATGAATAATGATCTTATTTAGTTTCTATTATTGTGATATATAATAATTTTAAAGCATTATATGAATAATATAACCTATAAAGAGGAAAATACATAATTTAAAAACAACACTTTTGATCTTAAAACACTCTTTTGGACAATTGAATTTACCAGAGTTGTTTACTTATCATATTTTTAATAGTTTTTCATATTTTGTGATTAAATAAAATTAAAATTTTCATAAAAATAATATTAATCCCTTAAACCAATTCTCATTATTTTCCATGTATGTTTTTTAAGAAAATAATAATGAAAATAAATTGTTTTGTGGAGGTGGTGGTTCATATGTACACGTGGATATTGATTTTTTTTTCATAGAACGAGAGAAATAAGTAATATGGGTTATCATTTAAGAATATAAATTATGTCATAAATATAATAATTATAAATTAAATTCCATATTATTACCCTCCTTATATGGTGGTGCAGGAAAATGAACATGTTACATCGTGGAGGGGATAGTCCACGCAATCCACGAAAGACGGTTTCGTTTTTATTAATAGAAAAAAAAGGACACATTGTTAACACTTGTATCATAAATATAATGTCACGAACCAACCCGGGTCAACCCTGAACCGGTCACCCGAGCCGGTCCGCGGCAAGTCCCGAGGGGCGTTCCCGATCCCCCGGGATGGCAACAAGTGCCGGGCATTGAAACTTTAATCGTTGGGAACGATTTCAGCCCAAACTAAAAACAGGATCGAAAGAAAGAATATAAACTAAACAAACAGACAAACACTAAAGACATAAACAACTACACCACGACATACCTCCACGTGACCTCGCGGGTCACCACCCAACTACAAACCAGCGTCGCTCCATCACTGAGCGACTCAAGCCAGGAAAACCAGAACACAAGAAACCTGCAACTGAAAGAGGTAAAAGATAGGCGTGAGCACAAAAGTACTCAGTAGGTGAGCCCAACAACAAAACCCAAAGCACTGCCAGTAAATATAGAATCTACATAATCCAGGTTTGAACTATAATGTATAAAATTAATTTTTCATAATGTTTTACTTGAAAATCAAACACGAGACATTTCCCTTGTTCTTTTTCGAAAGTTAGTTCCATTTCATTAGTTTTAAACTAATTCTGAAAAGCACAGTGTTACATTTTCAAATCTAACCCAAAGCAAGTAAAGCATTTTCATTTGAAAACCATTTTTCTCAAAGTCCAACAGTATAGGCTGTGAAATAAGACTGAAAGAAAACAAGCAGGGAAAACAAGTGCAAGTAAAGGTAAACAAGCAAGGAAAACCAAGTGCAAGTAAAAATAAACCAGAAGTTATCAGCAATAACCATGGGCGATCCTGAACATCCCTAGAAAACCCCTGGACGTACTCGGGTTCAGACTACCTGCCGGCGTGGTACTCCATAGTCAATAACCAACTGGCCGCCCTAACAGCCAACCAGTGGCACATCCCTCCTGGCCTGTCTGTAACTCCAGGGGGTACTAACCCGTCTAATCAGGGTTAGCAAGCAACCGTCACTCGATAATCTACAAGACGCCCAGGAACCCATAGTAGTTTTTGTAACACTGTGTAAGTGGGAGACCCGTGCACGCGTGACTCATCTCACCGCACTTGCCAACCCCTTACACGGACATCGCTACACGACAACCCTCGAAGGGAAGTCCCCCTGTAGAAATGCCCTCACAAGTACGTATATATATATATAAATATAAGTATAATCACTTCACAATTATTAAAGTTCCAACCGGGCCGTCATATCATTTACACTTTGAACATCTAACACTAAAACATTTCCAAGGGACATGACATACGCCACACGATTGAAAACCAGAAACGCACTTAGAACATTATTTAAGAAACTCAAATCAGCATCTCAAACCTGAAAGACGTTGGTATCACAAGTAAGAAATCATTTTCCCAGTTCCAAACGCACCCCACTTTTATCAAGAGCCAAACGGGCCTTTAAACACCTTTTGAAAGAATAATATTTCTCAGATGAAATCCAGAATTTTAATCACGCATCAAAGGAAAACATTTTTCTTTTTCACCTACCAAGAACCACGCTTAATGTTTCCAAAAATCGAGTTTAAAGGTCACACGGCACTTCCTCTAATCAAGGTTCAAATAAAAACACCATTTTCCATAACCAATACACCTACCATTTTACACACACCAAAACCGCTTCAGAACCCAATTCAACATAATCTTTCGTTAATCAGGAAGAACCATCTAGCAAAACTACCATGGAAGCACACAATTAAATCCAAGAAAACACTTTTAATGAAAAGCTATAATTAAAACAACTTTTATCATCAGCAGATCACCAAACTATAGATAACTACTTAGTAATACTTTTGAATTTGCTGAAACTTAATAAAAAGTCAAGGAATAAATAAATTCTAAATTTAAAGGCGAGTGCAAAGGGAGACCTACCTCAAGATCCAAGCGCGGCGGTAAAACGACCTTGGAACCAAGGCGCGATGACACGACGTGTATCCGAAGCCACGCGATAAGGTCCAACACTCTCGAAACTGAGGCGCGGAGACGGCGGAACCTCGAAAACAAAGCGCAGCGATGACACTCTCTCGAAAAAGCCCCGCGTGGGTCATAAAACAGAAGACCGTAGAACGGGTTCAACGATCAATAATAATAATAATTATAACATGATAACAATATGATAATAATAATAAAGTAATAATTTAATAATAATAGTAACAATAGTAATATAATAATAATATAATGATATTAACTTAATAATAATAATAATAATATGAGCATAATAATAATAATTTAATAATAATAATAATAATATCATAACATAATAAAAATAATAAAAATAATATGATAATAATTAAAATAATAATAAATATATTAGTAATAATAATAATAATAACAATAATAATAACATAATAATAACAATAAAGTAATATTAACATAATAATAATAATAATAAAATAATATTAACATAATATAATGGTATAATAATAATAATAATACTAAAAACAATAACATAATATAATGATAAAAATAATAACACAATATAATAATACCAATAATAATAATAATAGAAAAATATTAACATAGTAATAATATTATTATTATTAACATGTTAAAGATATTAAAACGTTATATATATCTAAAAATAACGTAAATAAGTAAGGTTAATATAAAAAAACAATAATAATTAAAAAAAACAAAACAAAGACTTACAGGCGGGAGAACCCGACAGGGGGGTGCGGGTGTCACGCGGGGCAACGAACCGACGCCGCGGGTGCGGCGGAGGGAGGTAGCGCGGATGCTGGGGAGGAGTGACTGGGTGCAGCGAAGGAGGAAACGGGGTGCGCAGGAGGGGACAGCGCAGAGGGTCGCGCGGGGCTGGCCGGAGCGAGGCGGTGCAGCGGGGAGCAGGAAACCGGCGCCGGAGAAGGTGTGGCGCGGGTCGGTCGAACCAGGAGGAGGCCGGAACCGCGGAGGGACGCCGGCGGCGGGTTCAGCAGGGGGGTGAGGCCGGCGGCAGGGAGCAGGGGGTAGCGAGCAGGTGTGGGGAGAGAGGGAGGGTCGCGGAAGACGGGGAGAGGCGGAGCAGGGGGTCGGGTCGCTGGGACGGCGGTCCGGCAGGGAGCGGAGCGGCGGTCGGGCGCGGCTGAAGGAGGGAGGCCGGGGCAGGGGGTGTGAGCCGGTGCTAGGAAGGAGGGGCGCGGCGGTCCGACGCTGGGGTGAGGCTCGGGCGAGAGGGCGGAGCGGGCTGGGTGCAGCAGGGGAGGGCTGGAACCAGGGAGGGCGGTGCGGCGAGTCGGAATGGATGGGCGAGGGAGATGGCGGAGTGCGCTGTGGCGCGCAAATGGAGGAGCGCGGCGAGGGAAGCCGGGCCGGGACGAGGCGAGGCGGAGGGTGCAGCGGCGGTGCGCAAGGTCGGCCGCACCAGCAGGGGAAAGAAAGAAGAAAACGAAGAAAGAAGAAGAAAACGGGGAAGAAGGAGGAGAAAGGGGAGAGAGAGAGGGGGAGAAAAAGTGGCGGCTACGGGAGTAGTGTAGGGTTTGAGAGGGGGTTTCGTGTTTCTTAAAGCATATATATATATACAATAATCATAATAATACAACAAAGATATAAATATTAATATGAGGATAATATTAATAATAATATGTAAAAATAATAAAATACTATAATTATAATAATATACTAATAATAATATTGAACATAAGTAATTAAATAAAACAAATCCTAAAAATTAATAATGATTTATAGAAATAATAAAACTTTATTATAATAATAAAACCTTATAATAATATTAATATTAATAATTAGAAAATTTAAAATAATAATTATCTTTAATCCAAAGTTTAAAATATTAAAACCATTTGAAGACAAAGGTGCGCGCGCGTTCGCGCGCGAGCGCACACACCCATATATTCCTATATACCTATATATAAACATCTACACATAGATACACTATATATACATATATATACATATATAAAGATAACGTATTAAAGTATATACATTTGTATAGACATATATAGGTATATACTTATACACGAAAAAAAATAACTTCAATATTAATAACACAACTCAAATAGTAATAACAATAAAAGGTCAAAGTAAAAACTTTAATATTTAAAACGCCGGGTGGACACATCGTCCCCCGGGCCGAACGCACGACCATCGCTAGCGACGCGATGACCGCGCACCGGCGCGAAACCACCAATCACAATTAATCTTCGAAAAATTTAAACCGGGACCAAGAAAAGAGAAAAAAATTACGGACGTCCGCGGTCGGGGTGTGACATATAATAACATAACAGTATAATAATTATATTAATTTTATAATTTTATTTTATTGAAATGAATTTTTAGGAATAATAAATTCATATAAAGGAATATAAAAGAGAAATGAACGGTCAGAAATGTATACCTCACTTCTTGGATTATCTCCTTTACTAAAGGGGTTAAACCCTTGAGGGATGGTCTTTTTAGAAGAAAAAAACATGTTGAAGGCATATAGGAATATTTATAATAGTTTTGGGAATATTTTTGTTTTTCACTAATTGGGTTATGGTTTGACGGGAAGTGTGGTGAGGAGAGCCCCTTTTTATAAGTGTGAAGGGATGACATTTTTGTAAATACCCAAAACGTTTAAATAATGTGAAGTCACTCTCACGTAAAGTGACTCCAAAATTGATGAATATTAGGTTTTTAAATATATTATATAGATAATCACCTCAACCACTAAATTATAAACATTTTTAAACATTTTATTTCCCTTTACCAGTTATGTTAATCATTTTTACCATTTTTGTTTTCACCACTGTAACTAGTTTTTTCATATATAATTTATCCATTGTTCCAAAAAAATAGTCTCATCATTATTATATATTTTTTAACTAATTATTAAAATTTTAAATTCATTTATTAATGTTAAATTTCTAAAATTGATAAACATTAATTTAAAATAATAAATGTATAATGCATTAAAAAAAAATTGAAAAAGTATAACTTATAGTCTATAATGTAAAATATGGGTTTATAGATTAAAATAAAATAAAATCTTAAATCCCACTATAATATAAATATTTAGTATTATAAAAATGATTCAATAATCTCAAATCCATTCATATATACTAACAAAGTCATAAAAGTCATGTTATTAGTAAAAAATGGTATGTTTCACTATTCAACTGAAATTCAATATTTTTATAAAAATCCCAAAAAAATAAACCTATTCTAATTTTTACACTATAAATTAATAAATAAAGTTATTTTTTTATATTTAAAATTTAAAATTTATATATTTTTTAATTTAAATAAAAATAAAAAAAATAAAGAAAAAAAATTTCTTATCTAAAATTGAATTCTTAAACATCAAGTGTCTTTAATTTTATTGAATAAAAATTTATAAATAATTTAATATTTAAATAATTTTCAGAAATATTAATATTTATTTATATAATAAACTTCTAAATATGATCAATTAAATATATTAAGGTAATATATTATACACACTTTTTTAAATGGTTATTAGAAACACAAATTTTTTTAAACAATTATAAAAATTTATAATATATAATTATTTTAATAGATAATTAATTTTTTATATAAAATAAATTATATTATTCATGTAGTTTTAATATTTCTTAGTTTTTTTAGTCTATTGTTTTGTTAGTTTTGTGTTATGTCTGAAATGATAAATTAAAGATAGTATTAAAATAAATAATCCAAAATCTTGAGTCATTGTACATAAGCTTATATAATTATTTGTATGATGTCCTATATAGAAATAAACTCTCTAAGACATTGGAAAATTATCTTTACAATCTAACCAATATTATATATACTATACAAGGATCTTTATTTCAGTCATATAAATGGTTCGTGTCGATGCATCGATATTTTATGATTCCCCTTATCATTCTTAATGATATATTAAAACTAAAGGTTTACAATTGAGTTACAAATTATGATATCGTATATGATGTGGTGGGACTATAATCCAGATTACATTATTATGTATTGAAATTCCATCCACACATATCCTATTAGACAATACATATTACAATATCCATTTTTCATAAGAAAATATATATGTAGCCTAGGGTTCATAATATGAGATGAATAAAATTTCAAATTTATTTGTTTCAGACATGATTTAAAAAATATAATCACATGGAATGGATTTGATAACACTTATGGGTTTATATGGATTAACTACAACTTAATAAATGTTCAAAAACATTTAAAACCCCTTAAACCCAAGATCTACCTTGTGTTTAAACTAAAACCATGCCATATATAAAAGGAATAACTACATACTATTCACCAAATATCACCACTATTATTGTCTTTATCACCATGTTTTGTAGAATATACCTTGTAGAAATTCAAATGAATCTTTCAACAATGTTGTAATCATGGAAAACATTAACCACTCAACGTCCATGTGGGACTCTCCTCACACACATGATATACCATTAACTAACTTAGGTAAAGGCTAAGTGAGAAAGAGAACATAAGAGAATCAACAAAATATTTGGCAAGGTTTTTATCCCATAAACCTTGGTATTCATGTTCGTTTGCATATTCCCTCAGGGAAACTCTCTGATATTTCATTCATTTATTTATTATTTATATAAAGCATGAGTATATTCCTTATGATTACAATATTTTATAATGCTTTAATCCATGCACATAACTCCTACATATATTGATTCTCTATGTGTTCATGATAGATTACATGTAATAATGATATAAAAATTAAAATCCCAATATTTGACTGGAAATTAATGATATAGTAATCCTTTACAATAAAGCCTTAATAATTAATATTATACAACTTTGTTTACAAATATCATGCCATATTATATATCCATTAATATATCATATATAAAATGTTTTTATGGTATATATCCTTCACATACATATGCCTCATAACCCTAAATATTCAAAAAATATTATTTAGGATGATTCTAATTTTATATCTCATGTTGTTTCATTTTAATAGCATTTTATGGAACATAATTTTTTATAAATGTTGTAGTTTCTAGTGAATAACCACAAAAGAAAATTGGAAGTTCTGCATAACTATTTATAGAATGAACCTTGTCCAATAAATTTTGAGATCACCTTTTAGATGAACTATTAAAATCTTTTGTACTAGGTGTATTGAATTGTGATACTATACCATTATCTCAGAGATATTCATGAAATTATTAACTCAAATATTCTCCACCTTGATCAGATCGAAGGGTTTTAATACATTTACCAAAATAATTTTGTATTTTGTTTCTGAACACTTTGAATGTTTAAAAGGATTTATACTTGTTTTTTATAAGATACACATACTCATAAAATCTAAATCCATCAGTAAATGTAATAAAGTACTAAAATATACATTGATCTAATTTATTTATAGGACCAGATACATACATATTTATGAGTTCTAAGAAATCAGGAACACTTTTTCCCTTACATTTAAAAGGTTGTTTTATCATTTAAAAAAACAATATTTAATTACATCAAATTATTCATAATTAATTGGATATGTTGTAATCTATCATTATGGAGTCATTAAATTAAATTCTTATTTATATATCCTATGCAAAAATTCCAAAGATAAGTGGAATTAAAATCATTAATTTTAGACTTTTATTATTTATATTATAAATAGTATCTTCAAGATCATATATATTTAATCCATTATATATGTTATCAAAATAATAAAACATTTCATTCAAATAAATATAATAACACCTACACTTTATTATAAATGAAAACACTTCTTATCTAAGAAAGATAAAAAAAATATACTTATGAATGGGGCGTTTTAACATTTTCTATAAAATAATGAAAATCTACTAGGAAGTGGTAGATTCATTATCCCCACTCAGAATTTAGTAACTCCTTATCAATTCATAACATGTAGGCATACCTCTGCCTTAATAAACTTCCTCAATTCAATGAAATTTGATGCATTTAAAAAAATATGGGGTGTGCATCTGATATTTAATACCAATGTTTTAAAGTTAAAGAAACCGGTTTATATAATATAAATACCTAATGTAGTTAAAAGATCACCAAACTCCTTATTAAGAATCTCCAGGTACTTAGGAAAATTCCTCATCTAATTCCAGGGTTATTAGAAGAAGAAACATTATCCTTCATTTTATATACTGACTTTCATAAGTTTTATTATTAATATTTAATATTTTTACTTTCTAGTATTTTGTTTCATTTTGCCTTTACTTTACCCTATTCATTATTCATTATCATGATAGGTTATGACCTTTTTAGGTTTAGCTTAGTTGTTTTCAACATATTGACAATATCTAGAAGGGTAAAATAAATCTTGGTCATATTATAATTTATAATGAACATACTAAATGATCATAAAAATGATTGTAGTAACACATCATATGGTATATATTTCTTCAAAAGGAAACTAAGCCTTTCCATGTTGTTTATGTTCACAATATTTTTGAGCATGTGATTATATTTTTGGGGTTCTGTATTATATCCAGCACTAGAATATTGTTTTGGTTACACCATATCATTAAATTATTTATTTACCTTTTTTAATCACTTTAAGTTGTTCTATCATATCGAATTCCATAATTAAACCATGTTACTTTTAAATCATTGGAATCATAGATGTTAGAATAAAAAATGTTACATCCATAAAATAATTTATATGTTTCATATAAGTATATTTATCAGAATGAGGTTGAATGGTAGATGTTTTGAATGGAAAATATTACTTTAGAACATATAATATATCTTCATATTTGAGAAAAATTATCAAAATAAAATAAAAATAAATTAAGTTATTTACATTAAATTTTTTATTCTCAAAGATTGATCTCAATTATTTGTTTGTGTTTGTGTTTGATTATATGATTAAATGTAACAAAATATGCATCATTATTAGTATAATGTGTGTTATTATTCAATATTTTCATTTATTGTATATTTTCCCACTAAAAATATCCCTTACTATTTTAAAATAATAATGTGGTGTACTAAGATCCATGATTCACATGTCTAAACAAAGCAATGTTAGTATCCTAAAATATGTATATTTTAATAAATATCTATAATCAGTTATATCAAATTCAACTCTTGAAATTTTTGAGTGTGAAACATTTTGAATAATACTTCTCATAATTGTTTTCATGATCACACCTGTAGGAATAAAACTGATTTGGTTAAATTGTCAATTTTCACCAATTATTCATAATATGATGGTTCTAAGGTTTTTCATTTAACACAAGATAAATCAGTGATTCCAAAATAAGAAAAAACCATTTATTTTATTAATCAAATTCTTAATGAATGTGATTCCTATTAAAATGAATATAACACTTTGATATTTCAAAAATTATTTTTTTATATAGTCACGCTCTTAATATTTTATGTATCACATTCATACCCTACATGATTATATTCACAAAAATTCAATAGTATGTACCTTAAAATAAATTATGCATATTATGAATATAAATTACTTATGTAAATAAATAATTTCATGTTTTATCTCATACAACATTCAATAACTTAATAACATTACATATAGAAATTAAATCTCTCCATATTAATTTCATTGTGGTTCAATGGTTTATCATTCATAAGTGGTCTGGTGGAATAATGAAAAAAGAATGTTATATATCATATAGCAGTCAAGAAGAAACCCATTATCTAGAATTATCATTAATTAGAGTGATCATAGTATCAAACATTCTATCAATATTTTCTATGAATGTTATAATACTTTTGAATAATTTTAATAAACAATGAAGCCTGTATAACATTCTAACCATTATTTTATATATTTTTTATTAGTCATCCATGGCTCTAATACCATTATAGGGTACTATTAACAAAACTAGAACTGATAATTAAGTTGATGTATTAATAAAACCAATAAATGATTATAATAAGTAAATAAAAAAATTTAAAAATCATGTTTTGTGGATTGAGTCCATTGAATGTTTCTATGTATATATCTGGATTTATCACCAAATTATGTGCAATTTTTGGGTGTCACGAGACCACAAAATTAATATACTAAAAATATTAATATATTTTAATACACATGTGTACATTGTTTTAGTTTTAAATGGTCTAACCATTTTTAGGACCTTGGATGGGAAATTTGAGGCCATGGTTGATTCCAGAATGTGGGTTTTACCATTGGTGCGACCTAAGGTTGTTGAAAACAGATGTCCAATTAAGGAATCCATTGGAGGGTTCATTTATTAAAATAAATAATTAAATTAT
Source organism: Viscum album (assembly GCA_963277665.1). Taxonomy (NCBI): domain Eukaryota; kingdom Viridiplantae; phylum Streptophyta; class Magnoliopsida; order Santalales; family Viscaceae; genus Viscum; species Viscum album. Next base: position 73,745,087 of record OY728142.1, read on the forward strand.
TTATTTTATATTAATATACAAAACCTAAACCTCCCACAACAAATACATCATTATGTTGTTTCTCTAGGTGTATCCATGTAATCTTGGGAGTATTTGGGAGTAGAGAATCATTCCTTTTTGTCAGGTCTAGATTATAAAACAAATAATGTTTGGATCTAGGTGGATCAAGAGGTTGGGACTACAACAAATATTCTTCATCATAGTTGAACAAGTTTTGGACCAATGACTTATCATTAATCAAGGTAAGTCTTGATATTTATGGTATTTAACCATTTTTAATTTCACAAAAATGAATTTTCATTTTATTCTTATTGATTTGTGTTTATCAATTCTTCGTATTAGCATGCCTTGATAAATTAAATTAATTAAATCGGTTTATTTTTTTATTCCATGATATCACCCTTTTAAACTACATTTTATGATCATTGGGTGAGATATCATATAATAATGGTAGATTCTACTTTTTATGTGCATTTCTCCCCACCATTCTTCACATTATTCATAGTTGGCCCACATTGGCATAGTTCAACATTTTTGGTGTGGGTACAGACGTGATTGAACCCCCAGATTTGTGTTGGTTATGGGAACAATGAATGAGATGGTGATTTATGGATAGATCGGGGTAATTTTTAGATAAAGGATTATGCTTTCATGGATTTGGGATCTATAGTAGTGATAAGAGGCACGACAAATCATCTGTGAGTGAATGAACTTCTGATTTCAAGCCACTAGATGATGGATATTATTGACCAGAGATGACCCACTTCGATTTAGAGTGGTCAAATATTGGATTTTTTATATTGAAGATGGATCTAAGATTCATGAATGTCCCATAAGAATCATTAATTCTCATAGTGTAAGTAAATTTATAAATTTAAAACCTGAAACAAAAAAACTACTAAACTAAAAGGTATTATAGGATATGAATGTCTAAGGTGAAACCCACAAATATAGGGTTGGATAAAATATTAATTTTAAAAAATTGACCTAAACAATTTTATGATAGATAATGTGATAATTGATTTTATTTTTAATAAAATATAAAAATGTGATCAGTAACTGAAAATAAGGGGTCATGATTGATTGGGGAAAAAATAATGAACTTTCAATCATAGGTTTTAGAACTGGGTTAGGGTGAATCCAATGGTCATGGAAGATAACCCCAAAAATCAGTAATTTTCCCTTTTCACTATGGTCATGTTACTTTAGGTATTCTGTTAATCTTTAACTTGGAACCAAATTTAAAATTAAAAAATAATCTACGCCATGGGCATGGTGTGAATCATTTTCTAGTCAATGCCTTGAAAGAATCATTTCCACGCTGATAATGCAATGTTAATGAATGAAAACTCAAATAAGAGATTTTATAAATTTTTGTTATAGAAAAATGCCCAAAATGAATTGAAATCAAAAATAAAATAACTTGATACAATCAATCCCCCTTCATTGTAGTTTTTATTCACAAGGTCTACCCAATCATTCAAGCATGAGGGGGTAGGAAACTAAAAAACTATTTTACTCATCATAGTGTCATCATTCCTTGATCCCTATAGTGGAACCTCTTGAACAATCCTTGGATTGGTTCCCTAGACTCTTATTTATAAGGGTCAGTAATGCTCAGGGAATCATTAATTAGCATTAATTTGGGTTAAAGGTGATCACAGTTGGTCCACAGGCCATAAATTTAGTATCTACCACTTAATATGTAAAAAATTTTGTTTTTTAATTAATCTTAATATTTACATGTTATGTAAACGATTTACGATATATAATGTTAAATCCAACCTCTGGTTGGTTTTTTCATCACTTCACACTCTACCTCCACCTCATGCCTATAATTTTTCTATTTCATGTAATGATTACATGATGTGAATCTTATGTTTCCAACTCAAAAATCTTTGTTTCACCCTACTTCTTCATTATCATCCCCTAGGAGTGTTCCTTGTAATTCTTTATTGTGGGAAACCTTTTTTGGTTTTTTCATGTTCCACTTCATTCCACATATAAAAGTGTGTTTTTCTCTCTATTTCAGTCACTTTTATGTTCATTTTACTGATATTTGTTGTATCATGCCATAAAACAAAAAAAAAAGTCAAACAGTACAAATATTGGGAAGATTGTAAATTAAATTACGAAAATTAATGTATTAAAACACCCTAAAATATGTTAATGAAATAAATATATCAATTAACATGAAGAAATTGAGGTTTCCAAAAAAAATATGACTACCCATAATGTACTATGATGAACACATGTTGTATAGTCCACTGGTTGTGGGGACTATGTTTTAGGGAAGATATAAAGATCAAACACTATGTATGACCTCATACACACCATGTAAACCAAATATGGTAGCATATATTTTACTTTAGGAGTACATGGTCTCACAAAAATCTAGGAACATAAACATGGCTAGTATTACACAATCACAGCCCGATAATTGGACATAGCTAGGTTAACTAGCATGACCCAAAGTACCTGGGAATTACTAGATGTACATAGGAATATCCAGGAGTACATGGGAAAATCCTCAAGTGTACAAGAAACACTATGTAGTACCTATAATTTTCATGTAGTAATGCAGTGATATCCAATCCATGTACAAGAGAGGATATGACTAGGTGTCCAAGAGAGGTCACACATCGTGTGACCCTAGATACATTCCATATACCTTTCTCAGGGAATCCCACCCATAATATCTTATTCTTATGGAATTATATTTTCTTCCCACAAGTTCCATATCCCAAGTGGCTATCTATATATAATGAAATAGTAGCCTTCATAGGGGAGTTATAGTTATGACGTGAGGTGTTTCAAGTGTGACATTTTTGCATGAAACACTTGACCAATTGCGGTGATTAGATGAGATCATCATTGAGATATAGGGGTTGGAAACCCCTATAATAATAGGGAATGGGTCCCCCATATTCCCCTATTTGTACCCCCAAAAACAATAGGGTTTGGCTCCACTATATACTGAGTTTTACCCCATAACACAATAAGTCATGATTCCTCTATCTACTGAGTGGTACCCCCTAGAGCATTAGGGAATTGGTCCTTTATCTAGTGAGTGGTACCCCCTATCACACCAGGGAATCAAACCTATATCTATTGAGTGGAACCCCCTGTCATATCATAGATAAGTTTCTTTATTAGATATTGCCCCCCCCCCCCTGTGTAACATAGTGGTGAGGTTTGGGTCCTCCACACGACTTTCCTAGACATACAGGTGAGATTTTTTGCATCAGAGATGAACCCTTAGAGAAATATACTGAATTGTATTCTTGGGATGGATAGTGGAGTTGGAGATCCAATTTCTCTATAATTTAGGTTTCTTTATGAGAATATATCTTGTGTTTTTTCCTCTTACTATGGGTTGATATGATATATTTTGTAACTTTCTATTAATCCCTTTGTAGTTTTTGGGGATTCCTACTAGTTATTTATATACTTACCCATACATGGTATTTTCCCTAACATGTACTGTCTTACGCAGATTATAGGGTTTTTTTTGTCACATCAGTGGATCAGAGTGATAATTAGGCTCATTTATCATGTAATGTAGTAAAATATAGATATTTTAAGTTGATATCTCTTCAGTTTTCTATAATTTTAGTTGTTTCATGTTGGGAATTGAATTCTGTTTGTCCATGTATTTTACCCATTTACACTTTGACTAAAATTTTTGTAATCTAATATATTTCCTAGAGGATATTGCATGAATGGTTGAACTCTATATGTTCCCTTCTTTATTATGTTCCTCTATAATTTTTCATGTAGATGGTTGGTTGCATGCATATAGGTACTTTAGGATAAGGCCTCCCCTTTTTTTATGACTTCTCGACACTTGTCACTAACATCAGGCCTATTGAAGGTGGGCTTAGGGTGGTCACACTCATCCTTCTACTGGACAGGAAGGTATGAAGGTTTGGGTTCTGAAAGACTGGTATCAGAGTAGTTAACCCTTGGGTCAACGTTGGAGTGAGACCCATGATGAGGATTGGTTTGGGAATTAGGGAAATGATTTCAAAGTGTCTTGAGTGTGTATTCAAGCTAAGAAGTCTAATATTGGTGTTGTTGTCAACATATCCATTCACTAGGACTCTAACTACCTTCAAGTCAACTTTTCGTACCAAGACATCTATTGCAGTTAACCATTGGTACATGCATCATATATGATCGACTCTTTTGACATAAATTATTGACTCATCTCCCCATATATATCTATATGATCATCTAAATATGATATATATTGGTAAATTTCAGGACTCCTACAGAAATAAAGCATTCATATTACCAATACAAGATCACAATGGAAATTCATTGAGTGATGAGACCTCATTTTAGGGTCCATGTCATGAGGTGTTTCCTCTATGTATGTTGGGATAAATAATCGAACCTATTGATCTGTAGATAGTACAAGTAGGACATTCTAATTATGAACACAAGATTTTCATGTTATGCAAGTTACAATGTGAAAGACCAATGATGTTCCATGGTGAGCCAGATCCTCGGGTGGTGGAGGATTGTATTGAGTTGGTAATCCAAGTCTTTAGGATTGTTTGGACCCCAACAAATCAAATGGTTACACTAAGAAGCCAATCATTTCTGTAGAGAAGTTGGCTGATGGTGGAGTTTGATGATGTATACTCCTAATGAGACAATGATCTTGTAGTCATATTTCCTAAATTTGTTTTATGATGAGTACTACCCTTTGTACATGCACTCCATATGGAGTGAGGAGATTCTTGAGCAATTGTAGGGTGATATGAAAGTTTTTAAGTACACTATGAGGTTAAATTTATTCATGTGTTACTCCCTTAGTATAGTTTGATGTGATTTCTTTTGGGTGTGTAAGTTCAAGAAGGTTTTTTGTGGAGACATCAGTGCAAGTGTAGTCTCCCTATGAATACCTACTTAGGTTGTAGTACTAGAGAAGGATATAGTTATAGAGAGATTCTTGGTGGAGGTATGTCGAGCGACTAAATCTGGTTGTGGTCATCATGTGGATTAGATAATTTCAACTGCTAGAATATTCTAGTTGTTAGGGTCTCAGTGTTAGATACCACCCTACTGAAGGACTCTAGCGCATGTATCTAAGGCATATGGTCTATAGATAGGATCCGAATAGACATGATAGGGGTAGTGTTATTCTTGAGATGTGCGAGGTCATATGGAACATGATTTCCTAAAACTAAGTTTAAAGGAGGGAAGAAATACAACAGATGGACCACCACGGTAGAGGAAGTTCAATGATTAGGGTTATCCCAAGCTTGTCCAAGATGGCCCATAGAGAGGCACTGCTGAAAGAGTAGCAAGTGGAGCTCTGGAGGGAGGAGTATCTAGTTGAGGGAGACACTAAGATACATCTACCACCACCACCAGGTGGACCATTCAAAGCTTAGGGGCCTAGTTATCGTTATCATGGTTAGCCGCATACTATAGAGCTATAGGATCAGGCTGCATATGTGATGATTTTAGGTATGATCTATGTATCTTCTACTCTTTACATAGTACTATTATTCATAGGCATGAGTCATTCCTTCATCGCCTTATCCCTTGTATGAGATATATATCTTTTATTTGATACTTTATCCCTTTAACTATATGTAGTGGTACCTACATGGAGAGATTCTTCGATATAAAATTTCTTCTACTTGTGCAAGCCAACACTCGAAGGAGAGAGTTTCTCAGGGACCACTTGTTCATCATGATGAAACCATATGATTTCATCTTGGTCATAGACCTGTTGTCTACAGTATGAAACCATATTTAGTACTATCAGATATAAGTTAGATTCATTTGAAAAGATGGTATGAGATTCTCTTTTATAGTTGACAGAGATCTCATGGCTGAGAGAGTAGGCCTTATGCATAGGAAGATAAAACCCATCACGCATCAGTTGGTGAGTTTTAGACTTGGAAAATAAATCTCTTCAGTCATATTTATTCCTTTGGTTGTTGAGGAATTTGTGGAACTCTTACCTAAGGATGTTCTCAAACTACATACATGGCATGAGATGGATTTCAGAATTTAATTTCACCCTGATACCATACAAATATCTTTTTTGGAATATCATATAGCCCCTCCCGAGCTCTTGGAGATGAGGGAGCAGTTGAAGGACCTTTACGAAAAGGATTCCATCAAACCCAATTTAGTCCCCTAGGTAGCTCTAGTTGTGTTCATGAAAATGTGGATGCAAGATTGAGACTTTGTGTTTATTATAAACTCCACACCAAAGTAATGATAAAGAAAAAGTACCCCTTTTGGGTATTTATGACCACTTTAAAAAATTGAGAGGCGCAAGTTGGTTCTTGAAGATTTTTCCTAGGTCCAACTACCACCATTTGAGGGTTCATGATGATGTTATTCCAATGACGAAAATATGATGTCACTATAGGCACTACGAGTTCCTAGTGATGCCTTTTAATCATATGAATTACCCCATGGTATTTATGTATCTTATAAACCAGTTATTCGAGACAAACAAGGACCAATATTTTGTTTTATTTTTTGATGGAATACTCATTTACACTACATTGAAGGAGCATAAAATAGATCACTTATGGATGCTATTAGACATTCTTTGGGAGAACTAGATTTATGTTAAACTCTAGAAGTGCCAGTTTTGGATCCATGAAGTTCAATTTTTGGGGCACACCACTATAGATTAGGGTTTACTTGTGGACCTAGTAATGATTGATACAGTGCTTTCTTGGGAACCACCAAAGATCCTGTCAGAGGTGTAGAGCTTCCTGGTCTTGGTGGGGAACTATAAGATGTTGGTGTAAACCTTATATAGGATTAAATCCCATTTTAATTCCTTGAAATGGAAATTATAACCATATAGATAGATGGATAAATTTTAGTTATCCTTTGAGGAGTTGATGCTAAGTTTGACTAGTGATCCTAGGTTGAGACTACCAATAGAGGGTGTGGTGTATGCAGTGTTTTTTAGGCCTCCAGTGATGGGATCATTTGCATGTTGATGCAAAGGTAGGAAGTAATCTCATATTGTTCAAGGAAATTGGGACCCCATAACCAGAAATATGTGGTCCTCAACCTAGAGTTGGTAGTTGTAGTATTTACTCTAAATATATAGAGTCACTCTTTTTGGGTAAGAATTTTTTTGTTTACTCAGACCACTAGATTCTTAGGTAAATATTAACACAAATAGATCATAACTAAAAATAAATATACTGGTTGGATTTCCTATAGGACTATAACTTCAAGATTGTTGTTACTCCTAATAAAGGAAATGTGTTGTAAAATTCCCTTAATCAGATTTCATGTTCTTGATTGGTGGATGAGGCATATGGGAAGTTTTCTTCGTTTTAGATAACCCTAATAGAGGAGTGGGGTGTGTTTTTTACTGAGTCAATAGTGGTGAATCCTCAACTTCTTCAGTATGTGAGTGATGCTCGGTTGAGATACATCGAGTATGTTGTTTTGTGTAACCAGATATCCAAAGGATATACACCAAATGGAATTTTTGAAGGAGAGGAGAATGCCATCATTTTCTAGGGATGGGTGGCAGTTCTAGTCATTATTTGAGAGAAGTTGATGAGGGAGTTTAATGCTTACCCCTTGGTTGTACATACTAGTGACGTAAGGATTTATAAGGACCTTTCATGGTAGTCTTGGTGGATTGGAACAAGACAAATAATTTTTGAGTTCATCTCATGGTTTATGACATGTTAGTAGATGAATGAGAAGAACTAGGTTCTAAAAGGTTTGACATAGAATCTTGATATCTCGAAATTGAAATTGGATGTAATATCAATGGAATTTGTTATGGGGATTTTGTGGAAAATGTGAGGTTGTGATTCAATCTGGGTGATTGTTGGCCAACTCACAAAGTCGGTTCGCATTCTTTACAACCAAGAATAGATCTTAGTTTAGATTCAAGAGAAAAAAATGTGTGGGGTATCGTCCAACTTCATAAGGAACCCTCAATTATTGTCTCTAACTATGATTCTTAGTTAACTCTATAGTTTTGGAGATGCCTGCAAGTTGATTTTGAGACCCTATTGCAGATGAGTAGAGTATTTCATCCCTAGAAAATTTCCAGATCGAGTAGGTTGTCCAAGTATTATAGGATATGGTGATATCTTTCAAGTTGGATATTGTAAAATTTTGTAGGATCACTTTCCATTGGTATATTTTTCTTATAATAACAACTATCACTCTTCTATTTACGTAGCACCTTTCGATGCCCTTTATATGTGACCATATTATTCACCCTTCTGGTTGATTGTGATTGAAAATACATCTATTTTTTGGGATGTAAGCAGTTCAAGTGACACCGGATGAGGTTCGGGTTATTCAAGTTCATATTTAAAAAGCCCATAGTAGAAAAAAATCCCACACAGATCGATATCGTAGACCCTTTGAGTTTGATAAAGGAGACCATTTTTTCTAGAGAGTCTCCCCATGATGAGGATTGTGGGTATTTGGATAGAGAAACATGTTATTATTAAGGTTCATCAGGCTATTTGTGATCTTATGGGGTGTTAGTGAGGTTTCTTATTACCAATCCATGCCCCTAAAGTTAGAACTGGTAAATGAAGCCATTCATATATCATAGTTGAGGAGATATATGTATCACCCAATAAATGTTATTGACTAAGGAAAGTTATACATTAAAGATAGATCCACCATCATGGATTACCCAATGGAGATCAAGGATCCATAGAAAATGATCCTACATGGATCGACCATCCCTTTGCTTCTAGTTCTTTTGTATCACAAGGGTGTGTAAGAGATCTCTTAAGATCATGAGATCTATATTCGGGCTCATTTACCCCAACTTTTTTCTCAGCCTGTGATTTTCAAGGAAAAAATCCTTAATGGAGGGGATAATGTAATGACTCAAATTATTTGAATTGATTACATTGAATATATATATATATATGTGTGTGTGTGTGTGTGGATTTATTATTTGGCTCATTGTAGAGTTTGGGTGCCTCCGGACACCATAATTAATACATTAAAAATTTTATATTTTTTTAATTCATGTGCGCACATCCTTTCATCTTTAAATGGTTTTCTCATTATTTTGGGACCTAACATGAAAAATCCAAGACCATGGTTAATTATGAAACATTTTTTTACCCTAAGAATTACCTTAGGTTGGTCGGTGTGAAATGTTGGATTGAGTTAGTCGTTGGTAGGTGTGTTTAATAAGAAAAATAATTAAATTGTTTATTTTATGCTAATAACCCTAACCTAACCGTACCACTATAAATATGTCACTATGAAATTATTCAAGGGTTATTTAAATAACGCTGGTAGTATTTGGGAGGATATAATCATTCTCTATTGATGGATCGAGATAAGAGATTGAATAACAATCAGATTGAGGTGGATTAAGAGGCAGCGAACATAAAAAATCTTTTTCATCACTAGTGAATGAGTTTTTCAATAATGATCGATCTATTATCACATTAGGAATTTTTATTTATGGTCTTCCTCTCTTTTTAAATTCTTAATCATTGATTATAGTTATATTTTTTCAGATCTTTTTTTATCTGTTCACATGATCCCATTTCAAAAAATTGAATTGTTTAAAAAAATTAATTTTTATGATGCCATTTATTAGCTCTCTATTTTTAGTGCTGCTAAAGGGTATCCTTTATCTGAACTTTATTTTTAATGCTGATAAAGGTTACCCTTTATTAGTGCTTTATTTTTAGCATTGAAAAATATTTCGTTCCTAAGCACTTTTTTAGTGCTGGTAAAGGTCTGAATAAATAAAATTAAAAAATTAAATAAATAAAAAAATAAAAAATGATTTTATTAAAAAAATAATTATTAAAAAAATAATTATTAAAAAATATTAATTAAATAATTATTGATAAAAATTAATAAATCGATTATACATTATTAAATACAAAACATTTAATTATTTAGATAATTATTATAATTATGTTATTAAATTATATATATTAAATATATAGATATATATTGATGTATATAAATATGATTTATATATTAAAAAATATTTAATATCTTTAAATTAAATAGTCATATATTTCTTGACTTATGATTTATAATTAAAAACTAATATGAATTAAAAATATTTTCTAATAGCATAGTACTCAAAATATAATTGAATGTCATTTGATTTTTCAATTTAACATGGATCAAATCTGTGTTATATTGATTTCACATATATGTAATTAATGCTTTTTTATTTAAAATTTACACACATAAAACTTATATATTTTTTCAATATTGTTAAAGTGTACTTATTCATAATTTATTCAATTTCAATCATTTTTAACATATATACATGCACTTAAAATTAGATGTTAATATGTAATATTAAAAAAATATTTGTAAAAAAATATTTCTAAATAAATATAGTAATAAATGTACATTTACAATATTTAAGCAATTATATATTTATAATTATAATTAATTAAATATTTTTTAAAAAGTATTTATATAATTATAAATACATAATTATATATATTTAAATAATTAGTAAATTTATAATAAATTTACATAAATACTGAATATATTTACAATATTTTTATATATTTATTATATATATATAAGTGTATAAATATATATAATGATATAAATATTATTTTTTCACAATAATTTTATAATTATAAAAAAATAATTATAAAATTATAATAATTATATTTAAAAAGGAATATGTTTTCTATAATTATATTTATATTTATTTATTAAATATATATAAATATTTAGAAAATTTTATTTATAATTATAAATATAAATCTTTTATCAATTCTTAAGTAATAATCGCGGATAAAAGCATATTTATTACTGTTTTTTTGCTAATAAAATTAACATTTATCAGTGCTATAATTTTAGTGCTGATAAATATATATTTTTTCAGTGATTTTTTAGCATTGATAAAGACATACCTTTATCAGCGCTAAAAATCATTGATAAAGATTCCTTTTATCATCACTTAAGGAATAAGCATTGATAAAAGGAATCTTTATCAGCACTTATTTGTAAGCATTGATAAAAGTGTCTAATCTAATTAAAACCCCCTAACCATTTGTGAACCTGTTGAAAAATCAGAAGCTTTATGCAGAAGCCACCTGTTGTCGGTGCTCCTCCTCGGTGAATCAATCCTCAAATCACACCACTCGACTGCCTCTCAAACATATCATCTGACATCCATTGTTTGATTGATGTTAGGATTTCTGAAGATGGTTTCAAATTTTATTCAACCTAGAAAGGTAGGTATTCCAATTTTCATTCTATATTTTTGGATTTTTTTTCTATTTATTCTTCAATGATATCATTATTTGTGGTCTGGTGATTGTGTACAAGCGAGTTAGGCCTTTTTATTATCTCAGTTTCCAATTTTGATTCAACTCTTGATCACTCGTAGAATGTTTATTATTTCTATACTAGATTGTGATACATGGTGTCAAATGGAGTTTAGTTGGATGTTTTATTTTGTTTACATTTCCCAAATCAATTTCGAAAATTTATCATACATATTTTTCATTCTTTATTTTATTAATAGTTTTCTATACATGTGAAATTATAGAGATTGAAACTGGGGATTTTTTGTGTGAGGGAGTTAAAGGTAGGTTAATGGATTTCTTTTATATTTTACTGATTCATATATTTTTTTACTTATCTTGGTTGGTGTAGGAATCCTATGTATGGATTCAACATGGAAGTTTTTATTTAAATTTTCTTTCTACTATTTTATTTATTTTTTGGTCCAAATCATTCCCATTGTGTTGTTTTTCAAGCCATGGTGCTTGTTGACAGCCCATGGGGGAGCGAGAAAGCCCCCTAAACACTATCATGGGCCAGCTCAGGTGTTTGATATATGGTTTTATTGGGTGCTTTTGGAAACTATACCTATTATTAAATGTTTTGTACCTTTTCTCAATAATATAACTTCCTATGACTCTACACTTTTTAAAAAAACTATTTTTTATTACTGTTTAGATTAATCTAACATTATTTATAAATCCTTTTAATAATAATATATGAAATATTATACCTTGATGTTATGTACTATTTTGCAACTACATTATAATTTTTCATCATCATCCTACTCCCCCTCTTAATAATTTACAAAAAAATATCCTTCTGAGATTACCCCTTTCTAGTTATAGAAATTTTTTTGAGACCTATATACCACTATAAGACCATATAAATTCTTTCTCATAAATATAGATTTTCAAAAATTTCTCCCCCTTGTAATATTTATTGAACTATTAAAAATTGTATTTACATGGAATCACTTTGATACCCAGATATATGGCATGTAGAAAAATAGTTTGTAAAACCATTTTACTATCCAAATGTTTTGCATATAATGAATCTCCCACACTCCATGATATAGATTGGAATTCCATCCACAACATTTGAAAATGTTATTCAATTTTTAATGGGTGTTAACATGTGTTTTCAATATTCATTTTGAAATCTATAAAACACTTCCCTCACATTCATGGATTGGGAAATGAACTTCCCATGAATTCCATGATTTGCCTATAAACTAAGTAAAATGCCAACTCACTAATCATCAACATTTAAACATTGGTCATTATAATTGTAAAAAATTATTATCATTGTTCGTCTCTTGGACCTCTAAATATTATTCCATCCAAATTTATTAACACTTTCAATTATTCTATAAAATTATTTTTTATGTAATGATTATGATCAATTACTCATTTTTTAAATTAAAGTTTCTTTAATAATTCATCTAGCCTTCAATATCATGCTCTTAGTTATTGATTCAATTCATAAACCACCTTTGTAAATTTAAAAACATTATTCTCATATTAAATAATGATAAAACTATATTTTTGTATGACATTAACTTTTTATTCGTGTAATCCATTAGTAACTGATAATTTTACATACAGCTGAAGTACCTTGAATTTCCTTGGGATGTGTCAGTGTGGTGGTATGACATCCAAGAGTCTTGAAATGTTTTCAAAAATTTATATACCATTAATTATAAATGTAATAATTTCTTATATTTCTATATCACTTGTTCCAATACATTTTTATATATTCTAGTTGATTGAATGGGAGTTCATTATTCATGTTTATAATATTTGAGTTTCTTATAACTCCTTAATTTCATATAGTATATTTTCATTTTTTTTAGGGGATTTAAGAAAGACTTTATGGGGAGAAATTACTTTTTAAAATTCAATTACCAATTTTCTTCAACATACTAAAATTATTTTAAATAATAAATTGTTGAATATCCCTTATTATAATTGTTTATAACTTTCACTTTTGATAATGAATATGTTTTGTGTATTTATTTGTATATTTTATAAAATTAATCTTTTATGAAACATATAGGATGGATATGAACCAAAAATGGATGCATGTTAATCATTTGATAAAAGAATATTAAGATATAGTTAAAGAGTTCATCAATTTTTCAAGAGAGCAAGAAGATCACCCTTATAAAATCCTCTATCTGTATTTACATTGTTGTTATTAAAGAAAAATTAGTGTGAAAGAGTTTTAAGGACATTAGATTTGTCATGGAATATATCAATGCTCTAAATGTTAGACTAAACATGGGGAAAAAGTAAATTTGGACATTTTTTGGGATCATATTATGGTTTATGAATCATTTTATATGAATATCTTTGTAAAAGATAATGAAGATCATATGGAAGAAATGAAAATGGCAATTGAAGATAAACTTTGTGGTCGTCCAAAGTTATCTGGGGAGTTAAATAGTTGTTCCAAGAAAACATTTTATACTGGTTGTAATAAATACACAACATTATCAAGTGTATTTAAGTTCTATAATTTTAAATTTGGTAGTGGATGGAGTGACACTAGATTATCAGGACTACTTGGTCTTCTAAAAGATATCTTACCAGAATAAAATGAACTACCATGACGGACATATGATTCTAAAAAAATGTTACATTCAATAGTAATGATCTCTAGAAAAATACATACTTGTACAAATGATTTCATATTGTTTCTCAAGGACCATGAATCACTCAAAAAATCCCCTAAGTGTGGAGTAGATCGATACAAGAAAAAGGAATCGTTTCCTTAAAAATATATATGGTACTTTATTATCATTCCATGGTTTATAAGTCTATATGGATGTGTGGAAACAGCAAGAAAATTAACATGTAATGTTGATACAAGAATTAGATATGGGAACCTATTTTATCCAGTAGATTCTCCTCAGTAGAAGAAATTTGATTATGAGTTTCCTAAATTTAGAGATGAGCTGATAAATGTTTTTTCTTGCATTATCTATAGATAGAATAAATCCTTTTGGTGTAAAGAGTATTACTCACAGTATATGGCCCTTAATGTTGGTAAATTATAACGTGCCTTCATGGTTATGTATAAAATACAAAAATATTAATTTTTCTCTTCTAGTTTCTAGTCCAAAACAACCCAATAATGATATTGATGTTTATTTGGATCAATTGATCAATGATTGGAAATTGATGTGGGATACAGGTATTAAAATGTATGATGCTCATGGAAGTTAAGAATTCTCAATGAGGTCCATGTTGTACAAAATGATAAATGAATTCCTGCTTATTGAAATTTATCAAGTTATAGCATTAAAGGAATGTTGGGGTGTCCCATTTGTGAAAAATGCACATACTCAGTTAGGTTGAAACATTCCTCAAAGACTATGCTTTTAGGATATTAGAAATTTTTACCTCGATGACATTAATATTGATCCTAGATGGTAGTATTCTATGAGAATATCGAACAAGTTACAACACCATCTACAACAATGGGAGATCAACTGTATAGAAAAAGTAAAAAAAATTAACATTATTTTTGGTAAACCATTTTCATAAAACCTAAAACAAAATCTGCTGGAAGAAGAGATCAATTTTCTTTTAATTACTATATTGGAATTTTTTTTATGTCAAAAATTTTCTTGATGGCATACATATAAAAAATTTTCATTTGACAATTTTATTAGAACGTTACTAAATGGTCTTGGAAAAATAAAGTATGGCATCAAGGCTAGGTAGGACTTGATTGAAATGAGAATAAGGGAAAAGTTGGTACTGATGAAGGGTAAAAGGAGGAATTTTTTTCTTCTAATAGATAATGCTCTATCTAGATAGAAAAAAACAATTTTTCCTCTTCCTTATTAGTGTAAAAGTTTCCCAGGGTTATTCACCAAATATAGAGAATTTTGTGTCAACGACTTATTTTATGTTATAAAAACAAAAAGCACACGACATACATGTTTTGATGAAAGATTTAATTCATGTTTCTTTCCATTGAATTCTTCCTCAAAATGTATGAAATACATTAACCAGACTCCGCTTATTTTTCAAATCCATATGCAGTAAAATTGTAGACCCAATAAAGTTTCCAATCATGAATATGGAGATTAAAGTCATATTATTTTAATTAAATATTTTATTACCACCATATTTATTTGATTCAATGGTCCACCTAATGGTTCACTTGGTTTGTGAGGTTCAAATATGTAGTCATGTCAATTACAGATGTATATAACCCATTAAATGGTATATGATGATTTTGAAATAGTGTTTCAAGAATTAAAGTAAACCAAAAGGATTTATTGAATAAAGATATTTTATTGAAGAATCTATATAATTCTTTACTGATTACCTATCAGATGTTGAAATAATTGGTCTTCAAAATTTTTGTTACAATGAATGCCATACGAGTGAATGGATTTTCTGAAGAGATATTGTTACAATTACCTTGGCCGAGTGGGATCAAGAACATCTTTACATATTATATAATAGTGAGGATGTTGATCCAAACATTGAATCCCAAAAAGAAATTCTTAGAGATTTAAATCCATCTAGGTATGAAGGATGGATACCAAATACACATAATCAATTGTTTATTGAATGGTTCAGATATCAAATTTATAAGGAGTTTTATGAAAATATGAATTCAATTTTCGAACAACCTCAATGGATAGCCATGATACCCAATTCAAATGTTACTGGTTTTTTAATAAATGATAATAAGTTCTATACAAATGAACACAATGACTTCAATATGATGAAAAACAATGGTGCAACACTTGTGGATGAAGTGATGTACATATCTAGTTCCAATTATAGAACTCCAATTTATGCAAAAATTTCATATTTTGGAATTATCTAATAGATATACAAGTTGTATTATACTAAATTTCATGTGTTTCTTTTCCATTGAAAATGGATTGAAAATATCCATGGAGTGAAAGTTGATGAATTGGGATTTATGATCGTGAATTTCATTATGGAAGGGGAAAAGGATTACATGTTCATAATTTTATCACGAGAAGTGAAATTATTTTATGTATCTAATATAAAAAACAACAATTGGTTCATTTTCATATTTTAGACTAAAAAAAATGTTGAGTCAGATGAATATTCAATCAAGAATGACCCTTTAATTTGGACACCAAAACTAGTTCATGTTGCTCCTAATGTGTACAATGTCTTTTATGTTATAGGGGACAAAAAAGAGGGGATTTGGATTCTCGATAGAGGAACCAAATCCTTGATACCTTTAAAAAATAAATAGGTTTCAATGAGAAGGTTAAAAATTTTAATATATTATGTTTTTCCTCATAATATAATATGTTCTCTACTGAATTAACATAATCAAAATTAAATGTTTGACTACTCATGAAGATAATGTATTCTATACATGATGGAAGAACAAACTATAATGAAGGAAACCCTTTGTAAAGATGTAAAGGTAATGTTATGATATACTTTCTTTATTTTACCGAAAAATTATACAATTAAACACTTATTAAATTTCCTTTATTCCTTGTATAGTTTGTTTATTTTAGAAGATTTATATCCATGTGTCATGACTTTTTATGAATAGAAATGATGCTACCTCTACTCAATCACAGATATAATCTTGATGTTTTCATAGTAAAATCATTGTCCATAGAATTAATATATTGTTTCATGTTTATGTTTAATTTGTTTGTTTTTAGTATTACTCACATAATAATTGTTTTCTTATACTGGGGGATTCTTTTGTTCAATTTCGAGTGTTTTGTCCAACTTTCATGTTTCTTCTACCTTAAAACCTTTTCACTCTTGTAGTGGTACATTTGTCACTTTCTTTCAAGTTACCTCCATTTACTTTTTAGTAATAAAAATGATGCTACCTATACTCAATTACATACATAATCTTAATATTTGTACTGTAAAATAATTATCCATATAATTAATATATTTTTTCATATTTATATTTAATTTATTTATTTTTAGTATTACTCACATAATAATTGTTTTCTTATATAGGTTTATTATTCTGTTTGATTTGGGTTTCTATGTCTAACTTTCATGATTTTTCTCCCTCAAAACCTTTCCACCCCCTAGAGTGTTTCATTTATCACTTTCTTTCATGTTCTCTCCACTAACTTTGCAGGAAGAGAAATGACACTGCCTCTTCTCAATTATAGAGGTAATTTAAATGTTTTCATAGTAAAATCATTGTCCATAGAATTAATATATTTATTTATATTTTTGTTTAATTTATTTCTTTTTTGTATTACTCACATAATAATTTTTTTGTTATATAGGTAGGTTATTTTGTTTTAGTTGGGGTTCTCGGTCCATATTTCATCCATTTATACACTAAAACATCTACATACTTCTTCTCCCTCAAAAACATTCACCCATAAAGTGTTGGCATTTATCACTTTCCTTCAAGTTTCCTCTATTTCTCAATCATAGATGAAATATTGATATTTTCATAGTAAAATCATTTTCCGTATAATTAATGTATCATATCATATTTATGTTTAATTTATTTTTTTTATTATTAATCATTATAATTATTTTCTTATACAGTTGAATTATTTTTTGTTGAGTTGATGTTCTTTGTTAAAATTTGGTCATGTTGTGTTGGATGTTCAATAAATAAAGTCAATGGAAATCATAGTAACATTGACATTTATGATTGATTTGAGACTTTGGGATGTTTAATAATTATCCGAACCTCAGTCTGACACATGATGTGGTTGGTATGACTCCATGTACTTATTTATATTTTAAATTGACATTAATCTTAGTAAAAAAGATATCTGACTCAATGTGTTTGTTATGAGTTGAAAATCAACATTTGACTTTAAAAATTTTCACTCACTGAGAGTCGGAAAAATGCCCTTGGATTTTCAAGATAATTTAGGGAATAAATTTATAAATAATTTTTCACATGTAAGAATCGGTCTCATGTCAAACTAATAAATGATGTGATTCATATGAGTCAAAGTTCTTGTTTCATGTTTAAAATAAAATTTTAGTAAAAAAGACAAGTGACGTACTCAAAACCAAGAAAACCCATTCAAATTGTTTTGATAATTGAGGAGAAAAATACATAAGTGATTTGGAATATATAGAAATCATCCTCAACACAATATGATGCATGGTGTGACTGATATGACTCTAAGTGAATCTTTATTTAAAATTGACATCAATTTTTTAAAAAAACAAAAATGACCTACTCAAAACCAAACAAACACATTTAGATTGTTTTGTTACTTTAGGAAAATGATCCATAAGTGATTGGAGATGTGAATGAATCATTCACACGTCAATCAAACACATGGCGTGACCGGTATGACTCCAAATGCATGTTTATATTAAAAATTGAAGTCAATTTTATTAAAGAGGCCAACTTGCCTACTCAAAACCATGAAAAAACATTCAAATTTTTTAAATAATTTAGTACAATGAAAAATAAGTCATTTTTGATTTGTAGGAATCTACCGTACGACAATCCTAGTCATGGTGTGACTTGTATGACTCCATGTACATCTTTTGTAAAACTGGCATCAATTTTAATAAAACTAACACTTTCTGTTAATTTTTTTATTTTATTATTACTAATATAAAAATTATTTCCTTATATAGGTGAATTCTTTTTCATGAGTAGGGGTGGTTTGTTCGGAAATAGAATGAGTCAGGTAAGGATTAAAAGATAAAGCAACATTGATGTTTTTGAATGTATGTAATAATTTGTATTTCTTAAATTGTATAAAATAATGTTTGAAACTTCTATAATACAGTGTTTTTACTCATTTTTTTGTTTTACATTTCATTTAAATTATGTATTGGGAATTATTTTTTGGGATATCTAGTGTGGTTATAGTGTTGCGGTGTGTTGTTCCAGCACACTAAAGTGCTACTACATTGTGTTGTTATAATATATTGTAGTATGACCCTTTATCAGTGCCTTTAAAAGAAATGATAAAGGGCACATTTATCAGTGCTGATAAATTTCTACTTTATTAGTGCTTATAGAATTGTTGATAAAGGTCTATTTTATCAGCACTCATAAAAGTGCTGATAAAAGACCAGGTATTTTAACCGCACTCATGTGTCAGTGCTTTTCTAGTGTTGATAAAGGCCTTTTATATCACTTTCAAAGGTTGGTTTTGTGTTAGTGATAGTCCTTTTCAAGGTGGGAAATAATCCTAACCACACAATCCACTCGAAAATAATCCTTTTGTGTGGATTACAACAAGTAGGATTTTCCCTTACACTCAGGTAACACTGTGTAAACAAACCAACAGTGATTGTTTTACATAACTTGGATAGATCTTTATACTATCTCCCAAGATAGACTTCTCCTTATTATTAAGGGTTTTTAATACCAATAAATTCCACCACTAATTGAGTCATATCTGATGTCACAGTTCTACATTGTTCTTCCACAACCTTCTTCTTCACTTTGTTACTTGCACAGTAGAATGAAAGAAACTCCTCTTATCTCTTCCTAGAAATAAACTTGAGAGATGCACAATCTTCATATTCTATCAGCCAAATTATATGAATTTGTTGTGGACTAATGAACACTGTATTTTATCTAACCCAGATTATAATCAACCAATATCAATTTGGTCACCATATCTTCTTCTCTTCTTCTCTCCTTCATCTTTAGTGAAAGACCAACTACACTGGGATCTATTCTTATTATTCTTTCTAGAATAAAAAACTTCCTTCATGATTATTAAATCAATGAATATCATCTCAACTTTGCATCACCCTAATTGATATGTCTTGAATAACTGAATATTGATTGAACACTTTCTTATTCTTCTTTGACACACAATAATGTGGAATAGTGTAGTAGTGTATTATTATCTTTCTTTAATACCAAAACATGAGTATATCAGCATACCCTCTTCTTCCTTGGAGAGCATATGAGTTTAGGTGCACATCTAGTTCTTTTTCAAACTAACAGGTTATGTGTGTTTTCTCTTCTCTAGCTATTGTGTATCAATCGGGTACACACATAGTATTACATCACGAAACAAAATGAGCGTATTATACCTAAGGACTAGTTTACATAACCATTATTAATGAATCATTGCAACAATGTGAGGTTGACAGTGTTGAATTTTCATGGATCATCTTCTTCATGAAGCATGATGAGGTTGTAAACACCTATAGCATGTCTGTGGTATTTCTCCATTGTGAATATCCTTGTATCCTCCGCAAACTAACATGCTTCCTCCATGAAATGTATTTCATTGGGTGGCACAAATACTTTGTGGAAACCTTTTCCTTCCATAGAAAAATTTCCTTCCATGAACTTTCTTTCCTTCTATAGATAGTCTCTTCTTTGAGTATGGCAAATGCCTCTACAAACAACTGATGTTTCATGGACAACCGATTTTCTCAACAAAATGACTTCATTCTATGCGTAGACTTTGAACCATAGACTCCCCTAACTCAATATACTACCTCTCCTCTTCAAACCTTTTTTCATTAGGGGCTATAGTTCCCAACAATATCCTTCCACATACAATTTCATCCTTCGTATAATCTTTCCTCAGCGAACTACTTCCCTTCATTGAATTCTCCCTCGAAAACTATTTTGTACTTATATAAATTCTTCCAAAAAGAATGATTCATTCTAGTAAAATTTGCTCTATCTTTGTTAAGGTATTATGGGTATTTATATAGAAAAATAAATCAAAAAACCCCACTAATCTGATTTACCCAAAACTTCGATGTGGGAGATCCTTCACCTCGAACTGTGTTATACTATCCGCATAGTATTTTAAACCTTTCATCACAGTGGATAACTCCTTCTATAATTGAATCACCACCTTTCTGCCTAAAATTATGATCCTACCATGAACTTCAATCCTCTGATGAACTATGATCCTCTTCCAAACTATTTTACCTACGTGGTCTGTGTATCGTGCTTTGCAGTCCGTATAGCGATGCTATGCAGAAATCTTCCTTTTATAATTTTTTTCCATAACCATTACATGTAATTTATTTTTGGTTCATGAACAATTATCTGTGATCCATGAACTATTCTTCATGAACTCCTTTTCATAAAATCTGCCTTTTCCAAAAATCAAACTTTTGATTTTGAGGCCCAAAAGTTAGGAAAACACAAGAAAACTGCACTGCCTTTAAAATTTGCTTTGGTAACACCAAACATACTATTTTTGTTGCCATATAAATTTATCAAGAACCTTTTATGTTATTATTTTTAACCTTTGATCGATTATCTTTAGAATCATTATATTCTCCAATTAAAGTATTGTAACTTATCAATCTTTCAGCAACATCTTTCATTCCAATCAAACATGAATACGATTGGCAACACCTTTTCTCCCCCTTTCCTTTAAAAAGATTACATCATAAGTTCTCCCAAAAAATTATGATATTTATGAAATAAAAATAATTAAAGAATCATTATATTTCATGAGTATAATTATTCAACCATGGAATCCAATGTCATCAAATAAATCAATAACAATTCTCCAAGAATTACCTTGATACTCAAAGTCTATAAACTATTCAAATGTTTCTTGGAATATCAATAATCAATAACATTATCCAATATCCATTAAATTTGGAACTAATTTATTGTATTGATTACAATATGATCTTATTATCCCATTGAACACAATTGAAAACCATTGAAAACCAATGACGATTAATTTATAACAAATACAATCCATAAACAAAGTGGGCTCTTCATCCCTACCAACCCATTCAAGCCTCACCAGTGTCTAAATAATAACTTTATCATATCTATAAACACAAACCATTAATAACACTCTATCACAACCCCCCCCCCCATAACTAGAAACCCTCTATGGATGCTAGTGAATAGAATGAGTGACCTCAATATTCCACCTCCAGTGGTCTTCAAGTTGGTGACTTGCACCGAGGTTGTAAAAAAAATCAAATGGGAGTCATTTCCCTCAATATATAAAAAGGATCAAGAACAAAGATAAATAACCACCAAAAAACTATATCCCATAATATAAAATAAATTAAACAATTCAACAATATATATAAGTCAATAAAAATAAAATCTTCTAAGTAAAAACCAAGAAAGAAAACTACAGAAACAACTCTATTGAAGCTTTGATCACCAAGCTAGTAACACCCTTCTCGGTCCCCATAACCCTACTAAAAACCAAAAAAACATTTATAATGTGTATGGGGATCATAATACGTATAATCAGTAGGATAGTTCCTAATGTCTATTGAAATTTTTAAAAGAGAATACTAATGCACCAGTGAAAAAATAGAAAAACCAACAGCACCTAAAAAAGTCAAATATAAATACAATCTTCACGAAAACTCACTCACCAAATAACTCATCCAAAATAGTAAAATAATTTCAAGGAAACATCAATAAAGGGTTCCTCTCATCCACTTCCCCCCCAATGAGTTTCCACTCTCATGCACTAAAATAAAACTTCTTGTGCTCACATCCCTTCCATTTAATCTCATTACCATGTATCAAAACATCTCTGATGTGGGTCAGGTATTAACCCTACATACCTAGAACCTAGTAGGTAAAGTCATCCAATGTTGGTATCATTTTATTATGCCTTAATGTGAGAATGATCTAATGGTCAAAAGAGGGAGAATTAAACTCTTTAAAATATTTATTAAATTATTATCTATGTTGAAAATTAAAATAGTAGAAATATAATGGGAAATAAACATAGTGATTTTTATAATAGATTAAATATAAATGATCATACTTTACTCTTCACCTATGTCAAATATAGAGAGATATGGAACCTACTATCTATGGAATCTATGAGTTTTTAAGATAGTTGCAATCATATATAACCACCTTTTTAAATCCTGAAGGAAAAACCCCAAATCTATTTTTTTCTCACCTGGAGTCATGAACTAGTATTTAATTTTTCTCAAATGGATTAACAACCCAATTTCTTTGAATTTTACACACCTAGAGAAAAAACCTAGAACCTACCTTCTATATGAGTTATTATAACCTGACTCCTACCTATTATATGTGGTATAACCCAGAAATAATTAAGTATATAGTGAATTTAAATAAGTAAGAACAATAGAAACTAGATGAACATGGATGGATCTAAGTTTCTACACAACATGGTTATCTCCATAATAAATTGATCAAATTATTGAACTTCATCTAAGAGTAATAATAGATCACCATGTCTTATGACATAATATATTTCAAGAATATACTCAACCTCTTTTTTTCAGTGGTTCTATCAAACTCAAAATATATATTACTTTCATGCACATCATATTGAAAATAAAAAAAACATTTTCACTTCATCCTTAAAAAAAACACATGTATATATTTACGGTTGTATCATTCCCTAAAAATATCAAAGTGATTTCCTCATTAAATAAAGATGAAAAATATTCCCAAATGATTTATATCTATAATTCTTAACAGTAAAATAAGGTTTACAATAAAACATGTTAAAATAATTAATATATCGCTAATAATTTATAATAAATAGCCTTAAAGACCTTTGGGACATTCTTATAAATCTTGTGTGCTAATATGATTAGATTCCAAAAAAATATAATTTTAAACTCATGTTTTATAGAGAAACCAATGTGATATTTTAACCCACTTGATGATCATTGAATACTTAATATAATTATTCCAAATAAAATTTAATTTCATCACAATAATTAATATGTATTTAATAAATAATTATATAAATAAAAACCTTTAAAAAACTATCCATAAATCAAAAATGTACAAAATATAAATCATATGAAAAACAAGTCATTATATAAATAATCCCTTAAGGTACTATCAATTTTCAACTATAGTTTATAACTAATCTTCGATTAAAACTTATTATAGGAAATATTTATTTATTCCATAAAATTATTTGGGTGATCAATCAATTTTTTTATATATGGTTGATCAGTTTTTTAACATGTGGTCGATTAGTTCAATACGGTCAGTTCAAAATCTTTGTATAGTCAATTGAATACTTAGACAAATTTACCTAACAGTCTATCAAAAAAATGATCATAGGATCAATTGACATTTCATCATGCAGTCACTTGGATTGTAATGGTCAGACTATGACATTGTGAAAATTTGAATTACCACATGTAATGTCCCCTAATCCAACACTCTCTTGCATGGAGGGAAATGGTTGGTTAAGAGACCTCAAGCACACCTAACAGTATGCCGGAGTATGCTAACTAGTAGTGGGGGTGTGATAAGTATAGTGGGGGGAGACAATACCCCCTGGTTATAAATTTACAAAATAGAAGAAATAAACAATAATAAATAAATATCAGAGTGTAGATATAATGGAAATAATATAATACAATAGAAAACAACCAATAAAAATCAACTAAAATATCCAAAAAATAATAAAGGAATAATTTAATTTCATATTAAACTGTAACTAAATTTCATTCTAGAAGTAATAAAAACAAAAGGCTAGTATAATATAATAAAGACTCAAAATTCCCCAATCTCAAAACTCATGTCGGTCTCATCTCTAAAATCCAGCCCAACTAGTAAGCAACAATCAACTTCAAGGTCCTTTTCCATTGTCCAATCCCACATTAATTTAATCAGATCATGTACCAAATGGAGGCCGGAATAGGGTGTGATTAAAACTCATTAGGTCAACACTACCATTTCTAAACATAACCGATATGATAATAACTTCATGAAATAATTCATTAAAAATTCTATTAATTAATTAAGTAGTAAATTTAATACCACATCAACCTACATTGGCTCTATGATGTAATATCTCGGAGCATGTCTTGTGACCATGCCTACCAAAAGCATATAACCATGGAATAATATAACATTCCTTGATTCCATTCCATAATTCTCTAATCATCTCTCACTACCATGCCAACCCATGACATATAACCATGGTAAAATATAACACAATTATGGGTCAAAACCCACTATATTAAATTTCAACAATCAATCAGGGTCGAACCTAGTATATAAGCATTTTAGCATGTGTCACTGGGCATCACCCACTATATAAGAATTTCTACATGTCTCGATGAATATCCCCTTATATAATCATTTTAGCATGTAAACTGGTCCAACACACTATATAATCATTACAACACATAAATCACAACACCGGTCATAGAAACAAGGATATCACAATATCACATCATAGTATTTAGCGGTTAATTATTAAAATTACCATTTATCATTAAATTATACATTTCATTTATCCTTTGGTAATAAACCAATCACAAGCCACACATTTCAAAAATTAATCCAATAAAAGGTGAAACTATATCAAGAAAACAACCAAATCCCATGTCCTGATAAACACAATTTAATCCGTTAAATAATTCATTCTCAATCAAGGGTTCATTCATCTAAATGGTATCCACAATCTAAGTCAATAACTAATTGGATAGGAATGGATTTCAATGAATAATACAATTCAACATTTAATTAGTTTAGGCACACATTATATTGGCACAATTTGCAGTATTTCACATAATTGGCAATTAAATATACCATAGGGTTAAATTTTAGACTCCATACCTTTAAATAACGATCCGACAATGTTTGAAATAGTAAACTCCAATAAGGAAGATGGAGAAAATGATCACAATAATAATTTTAGATCACAAATGATCAATATAAAAACCAAAAATGAACACGGTAAAGAAGATTACATCAGAAAATTCAGAGAAAAAATGGATAGAATGGAAAACCTAATAAAAAAACTTACCAGGGTTCAGATGTGTTATTGGTGCATACATAATAAAAAGAGGCACTCAAAAATCACTTAGAAGTATCCCTTGGGTCAAGAAGAAGAAGATTCATGTGAGGGAATGAGATTAATCTCATGCATGATACTTTTTAAAAACCTTCTTTGGAATTTACACGAAATTTAATTCAGTTTCACATCATATATTTATTTTTAGAGGTATACAACGAAAAAATAATCTCCTTGAATTGTTATTTAATTCGATTGAATATTACATTATCTATAATATTATTGCACAATTTTTATTCTCTTTATGTTGAGAATTAGTTCATGGACTATAACCATTCATGACATATGTTTTGAAAAAATTACACATTGTGTATTAAATTTACATGGTGTGTAATTTTTCTACAAACAGTTTTCATCCCATTCTCCCAAAAGAACATGAAACACCCCAAATCCTTCTCAAGTATGGAAAACCCTCATAAACTCATTTCACATATATATATAAGGATTCCATTAATTCTAACCACATACATCCCTAGACTTTATGTGATTTTCCTCAACATAGTCTCTTCATCTCTAAACAGGACTCATCCTCCAAGGTTAAAACAAAAAAATAAGAGTGAAGTACCTGAATAAATACACGATCTTACGACCCCCTCCCATCATATTATAGCTTATCCTTAAGATTTTCCAATCATCACTGTGGAATCTTGAAGAATAAGACTTACTCTCCCAGGTCTCCTCCTGAACATGTCCATACTACCACTCCCCTTGAAAAAAATAAATACCCCTACCTTGGAGATAATTATCACTATGGTCCACAACCCATATCAAATTCTCCTCAAAGGATTCAGCAGTACTAAGCTCAATGTTTACTTCTTCTATCATGTGGCAGGGGTCTAGATAGTATCTTTGATGTTGTGATATGTGAAGTGCATCATGCAAGGAACTATAGTGTTGTAGAAGGGATAATCAGTACACCACTAGACCGACCATATCCACTATATCAAACGGCTTGAAAAACTAGGGTGTTAACTTTCCCAATTTCGTGATACAGTGTTTCCCCAACCTAGGAAACACCTAAAGGATAACCTGATGACCAACCTCAAACTCTCAAGGTAGTCTCCATTGGTCAACATAGGATTTATTCCTGCTCTGCATGGTCACTAACCACCTCTTGATCAAATAAACTTGCTTAGATGTCTCTTGCATGAGACTAGGTCGAAAAATCACTGACTCACCTACCTCTAACCAAAAAAGAGGAAAACGGAACGTCATTCCATAAAATTCCTTGATAGGTGTCATCTATATTGTTTTCTAGAAACTGTAATTATATTCAAACTCCATGAGTACCATATACTACTCTCACGAACCACCAAAATACATAACACATGATTTTAACATATCATAAAGGACAGGAATAGTCCGATTAGATTGATCGTCAGTCTAAGGATAATAGTTCTTAATCAAAAGAACCTACAATCCTAGAGCCCTCTGAATACCCTTCTATAATGGTGATGTGAAACAGAGATCTCTATCTAAAATGATACAGCTCAGAACACCATGAAACTAAACTACCTCACACATGTGAAGAATACCCTGATCATCAACGGTGAAGGTCTCCCTCATAGTAAAAAATAGGGATAACTATGTCAGTAGATCCAAAATCACCCATATAGAATCATTATTATAGGTTTTCATGGGTAATCCTATCACAAAATCCATTATGAAATCATCTCATTACCACTTAGGAATAGGAAAAGGTTGAAAAATCCTAGTTAGCCTTCAATACTCGTCTTTCACCTATTGACAAGGGAAAAATATCCCTAAAAATTTTGTTACCTACTTATTCATTTCAGAACACCAGTATTATCTATGGAGATAATGATACCTCTTTGTCAAACCAGGACGTACTACCCCTCTAGAAGCATAAAAATCTCTCATCTGATTCTTGTGTAAACCCATAGGAACCCACACTCATCCATGTAAAAGAATATAATTTTCATTGTCAAGAGACCATATTTATGGCGTATCCCCGCCATATAAGCTATCTCATAGAACTAATCCCTTCAGTTTAGATAAATGATCAGCCATTATAAGGTCCAAAATCTTGAGTAGCATAGATGTCAAAGTCATAGCTACTCATTCCTGAGACTCCAGGGAATCTAGATACATTTCTACAAAGAGATACATTATCCACAATTTTTCCTTAGACTCCAGCACTTCCTCTTCCAATGTGTTTTATCTTTAGGCTCCCAAATTGAAGTTTTCATTCCCAATTTATAAACCAACTCAAATTATAAATAATATAGATACTCAACCCACATCCTCTTCCAAAGTTTTAGGAATCACTAAGAAAAGATATAACTATGCTACTTATGGTCCATGTACACCATAAACCCTTCACCCATGAGATAATTCCTTCAGTATATCAGGGTATGTGATACAACTGCTAACCCCAGATTTCGAGTAAGATTATTCCTCTCATCTAGTCTCAAATATCTGGATCCATAAGCAACCACTCAATCTTACTACATTATAACTACTCTGGGTATAACTCTTGGTGCATCATAGTATATGGAATAAGATTTACCTGGAACAAGTAATGTGAGAATAGGTGATGAGTTCAACCTACCCTTCAACTCTAGAAAATCTCATTCACAAGCATCATACCAAACAAAATTCACCCCTTTTCTATTAATCCTAAACAATGGTGCTTCTATATGGGAGAAGTCCTAGAAGAAGAACCAGTAATAAATTTATAAATCCAAAAAGCTCTGAATCTCAAAGACATTCTTGGGATGCTCCTAAGATATCATGGCTGCAACCTTATCTGGGTCTACTGACACTCTTGCCTCTAAGATTAAATGGCACAAGAAGTTCAATTTATCAATATAGAAACTAAATTTGGTTATATTGGTGTAAATTCGGTACTATCTCAATGTACTCAATATGATTTGTTGATGTTGATTGTGATCTTCTACTGATTGGTATTACACTAAGATATATTAAACAAAAACCACCACAAACCGATCAAGAAAAAAATTAAATATCTAATTCATAAATTATGTGAATACCACCAATGTGTTAGCCAAACCAAATGGAATAACTATAATCTTATACAAGCCATCCCTACTTATAAAATAAGTCTGAGGTATTTTTGATGGTTTCAACCTAAACTGATGGTATCCATAGCTCAAATAAATCATAGAGAAGATTATAGAACCACTCCATTGAATAAAGAGATCGTCGATGCATGGAAGAGGATACCAGTTATTGGACATCATCTGGTTCAATCTCTGATAGTCCACACATATGAATAAATAACCATTAGCCTTCTTAGAGATGAGAATTGGAGAACCCCAATAAGATGTACTAGGGTATATGAAACCCTTATATTCTAAATATTTCAACTGAACATTTAACTTCTAATTATATATTGGTTTCATTATATAGGGTGGGATAGAAACTGGTTCTGCTCCCATCACCAACTTGATCATAAAATCGTTATCTATCTCGCCCAGAAAGTTTTAGAACTCGCCAGGGAAAAATATTGAAAAAATTATGCCACTAGTGAAAAACAACCACTCTACATCCCACTATAATCTAGAGAAAGACTGATTATCTGAGTCATGAGACAATCCAATCTACACTGAATTGGTCAGTAACGACTAGCCTGAAAATCCTACTCAATCTAGTGAAAATAAATTCCTCCTTATAAAGATAAAAACATAACTATCCCCTTGTTGTAATCAATTTGAGCCTAGTACAGAACTAACCAAACCAAAATAAGAATCAAATTGAAGCAAGTCATTTACATCACAAACGATTCCCAAAATAAACGGTGGCCACCAATATCATGATAAAATGCCTTGAAACATTTGATATTCTCTGAATGAACTCCCAATGGTGTGTTGATGGTCAAAACATCATCCAAGAATTATAGATCCAATTCCAAACTATTTATAAAAGGAGCGTACAAAAAGGAATGAGATGCACTTGTATCAAACAAAACACATGAAAAGGTAGATGATATAAGAATCATGCCTCTGACAATAGATTATCCTATATTTACACTAGTCAGAGTAGTATACATAACATTCAACTGAACACCCCCTATGACATGGGCTCTAGCCTGACTCCCCTAATCTATTCCCACTACTTAGAACTATTGTTCTTGTGCATGGGTACCATGTCCCTTTCCATGACTAGAATATCCTATGGAACTCCAGCTACCTGTCTACTGAGGATTAGTTGATTCCATACCAGACTCAGGTACTTATCTTATTCTCCTACCACTGATTTTATATTTTATGCCCCTACAAAACATCTATAGGTGTCCTAATCTTTGAAAGCATGAAAATATAAATCATGGTATGGATAGTGAGATTGTTTGTGGCCCACATTTCCATACTAATATCACTAGAAAAAACATGACCCTGGTATGGCTTCCCACTATTTTGAATGCTCTATCTACTATTTACTTGGAGAAAACTATCATAATGATTCTTATTTCTAGTAGAAAAAATATTAAAAAAATTCCATGCTAAAACAACCTGGATTCTACTTGGGGCCTCTCTCAGATTCCCTTCAGTGATGAGTACTTGATTCATCGCATCTGAAAAACTACTCAGAAGGAACACATTCACCTACAACCAAATATCATAGTGAAGATCATATTGAAATTTTATTTCCCTAGAGATCTCAAAAACATCTAAAGTTGGTGCACAGCATTGCAAGTAAGTGAAATGTGAAGAATAGTCTATCACTTACATTCCCTCTTGTGTTAGGTGTATGAACTCACATGCCTTTTCATCCCTCAAATTCTTAGGATATAATTGTCTCAGGAACTTCATCTCAAATCCCTTCCAAGATAACTCCTCATATTTCCCTACCCACTCAAGAATATACCACCAATTCTTGGCCAGTCCACAAAGAATATTTGTAGTAAGCATCACCCTCTTATCAGCAGGTGTCTTAATATGATTAAAGATTATCAGGACTAACTCAATATAGAACTCGGCTACCTGGGGGACTCCCTCCCTAGTCAATATAGGATGATTTCAAAGTTTCAACTCTCTCATCAACTCAGACATTAAAGAAATAGTCATAACATTCTCTATTTCCATGGGTCACATAACCCTAGGGAAATTGTCATGAAGCTGAAAATCCATCTAATACTCAGAAACTACAGGAATCTTTGATTCATCTTCGTTAGGATCATGCTAATTTCTACTCTCCTGATTCTCAACTCGAAGACGGTGAGGATTCATTTTCTCTATTTGACAAACATACTCCATAGAACACTTGCTATAACAAAAAGGTTATCCTCAATAGAGAACCACTGAATATCGATCTATCTAAACATTAATTACATGTATATTAACAGGAAAAAATAGTTCATTTATTTCATTTATTATAAATAACAATTATCCTATATCACATTTTGAATATGAAAGTATATATCATATGTAATAAATATGTCCCTATCATGAAAAATGAATAGATATATATACCTATGTGCCTATCATGATGCATGCATACTCATCTCATGCCATACTGAGAAATGAGTCTAAATTGAAATAACCAATAACATCGTGAAATGATAACACCACACAACATGACAGTCACCCAAGGTGAAATAACATTAACTATAACAAGAGAACATCATAAAAAAATCTAACCCTGGGCACTCAGATTTTCCCATGTACATGGGTTAGATACTCCCATGAACAAGCTAATTACCAAGTCCTTACACATCCTAGTATCCTTTATAACAATCCTAAATAGTAAATAATCATAAAAGAAACATGGTGTGATCTGATACCACTTTTTTACATCCCCCAATCTGGCATTCTTCAACATGGCTAGAAAGGGTTGGTTATGAAATCTCAAAAACAACTCCTCATATGCCAAAGGCTGCTAACTAGTAGTGTGGGTGTGATAATTATAGTGGAAAGACTATAACCCCTTGTTACAGAGTTACACAAAATTGAAAATTAAAAATAATAAATAAATATCAAAGCTAGGAAATAATGGAAACAATATAATATAGGGGAAACCAATAATAAAAACCAACTGAAAGATCCAATAAATGATAAAGGAATAATGTAATGTAATTCTAGAATGAAACTAAATTTCATTCTAGAACTAACAAAAATAAAAGAATAAAAGACTCAAATAATGAACCAAAATTCCCTAGTCTCAAACCCTATGTCAGTCTTATCTCCAAACACTATCCCATCTAGCAAGAAACAATCAACTACAATATCTTTTTACCTTGTCCAAACCTGCATCCATGTAATCTTCTCAGATACCAAATGGAGTCCCAAAAAGGGTGTGAGTATAACTCAATAGGTTAATATAACCATGTCTAAACATAACAAGTATGATAATAAGTGTATAGAAAAAATAAAAAAAACAAGTTAATTAATTAATTAATTAATTAATTTAATACCACATCATCCTGGTTCATCTTTATGTCAGAATATCTCTGAGCATGTCTCATTAAAATTACAATCATTACCACATAACCATGGAATAAAATAACCTTCCTTGGAACCATACCAGAATGTCCCTGAGAATATCTCACAATAATTCTAACCCATTCCATATAATCTTGGTAAAACAAAACACAATTCTGGGTCAAAAACCACTATAAAAACATTTCATCAATCAATTAGGGTTGATCTTGGTATGTATGCATTTTAGCATGTGTCATAGCCAAACCCGATATATAAACATTTCATAATGTGTCACTAGACATCATTTTCTATATAATCATTTCAGCATGTCTCAAAGAATATCCTCATATATAATCATTTCAGTATGTAAACTGGGCCAATTCCCTATATAGGCATTAAAGAATATAAATCACAACACATGTCATAGGAACAAGGATCTCACAATATCACAATATAAGGCTTAATGTATAATTATGAAAATCACCATTTATCTTTAAAATACACATTTCATTTATCCATTGGTCATAAACCAACCACAAGCTAATCATTTTAATAATCAGGACAAGCCAAGGTGAATCAATATCAAGAAAACACCCAAATCCCATGTCATGTTAAACACACTTTAAGCCATTGAACAATTCATTTTTAATCAGGGTTTTTCTCACCTAAACGATAGCCATAGTCTAGGTAAATAACAAATTGGATCTAGAGTGATTCCAAGGAATAATCAAATTCATCATCTAGTTACTTTAGGAACACATTATATTGGTGCAATTTTCAATATTTCACATACTTTTCAATTTAATAGACCATAGGGATAAGGTTTAGACCCCCTAACATTAACTAACAATCCAACAACACTTCCAATATCAAATGAAAATGAGGAATGTGGTGAAGATGATTGCAAGAAGGATCCTATATCTTAACTGATCAAAATCAAAACCAACAATGACCATAGTCAAGATGATTGCACCACAACAGCTAGATAATAAAAGGGAGATAAGGGGAGACCAAAAAAACAACTTACCAAGGATAGGATGCATGGTTGGGAGATCTTGAATCAATATAGTCACTCCAAAATCACATGGATTCTAACCTAGGGTTGAGAGGAGGAAGGTACACGTGAGGGAATGAGATCAATCTCATGCATGACATTTTTTTAAAAATATTCTATGGAAATTAAATGGTGTGTAATTCAGTTACATGTCATTTATTTATTTTTAGAGGGATATTCAAAAAAACCCTTCACTCCATATTATTATTTATCTAAATTTAATATTACATTACATGTAATATTATTTCCCGATATGTATTCTCTTCATGTTGGGAATCAGTTCACGACCTATATTTGTTCATGATATGTGTCTGGAAATAATTACACGGTTTTTATTACATTTACATGATGTTTTATTTTTATTTATATAGATTCCAACCCATTCTTCTAAAAGAACCCCAAAAACCCTAAATCCTTACCAAGGATGGAAAACCCTCATAAACCCATTTCACATGTTTATTCGGATTCTATTACTTTAAAACACATACATCTTCAGACTATAAGTCGTTTTCCTCCAACAAAGGATATCCTTCTTAGAACAAGACTCATCCACTAAGTCTCAAACAAAAACCTCAAAGAGGGACATACCTAGGAAATGACAGGATCATACACAACCAATTGAATACCATATAATTGATCAAGATTCTTCATGTATTTGGTTTAATAGTTAGAAATTTTTAAACTTCCAATATTACAATTTATCCATAGACATTAATTCAGTTAAATTTCTTCATGTGGCCGATTGGC
Organism: Viscum album; assembly: GCA_963277665.1. Lineage (NCBI taxonomy): Eukaryota > Viridiplantae > Streptophyta > Magnoliopsida > Santalales > Viscaceae > Viscum > Viscum album. Next base: position 73,779,330 of record OY728142.1, read on the forward strand.
ATTTATTTATATGGTTTCCTCTCTTTTTTCATGCAGTGCCTTGGATTTTGTTCATGTAGTCTCTTGGATTTTTCTCATATGATCAGTTAAGAGTTAACTAGAATTTTTTAAATAGACTAATCATCACACTCACAATATATATGGTATGAACCCATATAGTAAAGTATTTTTTATCTAAAATCATTTCACAAAAATACATGACAAACACAAAAAATGGAATAGTAATAAGTTTTAAACAATATGAGCAAAAAATACTTTTCTAAACTCATGTTATAGGGAATAAAGGACTGAAATAAAATTTGTGAGAAATTATAATTAGGTAATAAATAAGTATTATAATAATCAAAACAAAAAATAATTAATTTTTTAGGGTTCACTTCAACATTATTCCTATTATTGATAATTAAAAAAATGTGAATTTGAAATTTTTCCCCCATTTTGAAACTCATAAAAAATATTAAAAAATTCCTTACTCTTTAATGTCACAACATTTTAAGTTTAAATAGACTCCCCTAAGATAGAAAATAATTACTAGGAAATAACCCTTGAATTATTACTAGGAAATAAACTAATCCTTATAAAATTTACATCTAATGAAGAGTAAAAATCCCATTAATGATTACTAGGAATGAAACTAACCCTAAAGTTACATTAAAAAATTTAAACTCCACCTAAATTCATGAATTGTTTCTCATTTATAGTAGTCTAGAATCATTTGTAATAATATTTTAGTAACCACAACGAGCCATAAAACATTTAAAGATGTTAATGGAATGGTATATAATCTTATGAAATGAATTAATTGGTTATCAACTATTTATATCACATTCTAGTGAGATATATATTTTTTTAATGTGAATACTCACTAAAAAGAAAACTAAATTATCAGATTAGTGAAAACATATTTTAATTTCTATGAAACATATTCTATAAAATTTATATTTCCATTATACAAAGTTCAAACTTTATTTTCTCAAAATTTTCTAAATATGGGGTTCTATTAAAAATATCAGCATAATAATCCTCTATCAAAACATATTCTAAAAAAATATTTATTTTTTGAAAATGATATATAATAAAATGATATCTAACATCAATGTGTTTATTACTATAGTATTGTAGTTTATTTTTATAGAAATCAATTACAGATTTATTATCGCAATAACTTGTTATCTTTTCAAAATTAAAAACAAAATCTTAAAGTGTTTGTTTGATCTATAAATATTTTGAATAATAAGAAGCCAAAAAAACATACTCATTCTTATATGTTATTAAATATACAAAATTTTATTTCTTATAAATTTATGAAACAAAAACTTTACCAAGAAAGTGATGCATAATTTTTATGATTTTTATATTAATTTTTCAACCACCAAATTAATAATTTGAATAAATTTTTAGTTCAAATAAAGTATGTGTGGGATAGAATATTTTGTGATTCAAAAACAACTTTTAACATAATTAATTATTCTTTTGACTAATTTTAAATGAATTTCTTTTTCATTAGATTGGAATATATAATATATATATATATATATATATATCAAATATGGTCCATATGATATCAAGTAATGTAATATTCCAATAATATCTATAAACATCTTATTATTAATTGGTTTTCCAGCTACACCATGATATAGTTTACAATAAGTATTAAATAGAATATTAGAGATTTTACAACCATCAAGACTAAACTTTTTAACCAATTCTTTAGAATATTTTGATTGATTAGGGAATATATCATCTTTCCTTTGAAGTATTTTAAATCCCAAAAAATAACTAATGTTCATCCATATGACTCATGTAAAACTATGAAGACATTAAATTTGAAAATTCATTACAAAGTGAATCACTAAAAGATATAAATATAATATCATCAACATATATTTTAATAATTAAAATATTTCTTGATTTAATTTTAATAAATAAATGTGGATAAACTTTTCCATTTGGAAAACCATTATTCATAAGAAATAATGAAAACCATGTATACCAAGCTTGGGGATATTGTTTCAAACAATAAATATCTTTTGAAAGTTTCAAAACATGGTTAGATTTGGATTCATTCTCAAAACCTAATATTATTTTACAAAAAAATAAAAATATATCCATTAAAAATTGAGTTTATAATATCCATTGGAAAAAATTTAATTCTATAATGAGATACATGTTCTAAAATAATTCTTATTGATTATAATTGAGAAAATAGGGGAAATGATTCTTTAAACTTAATTCCTTCTTCTTGATAATAACCATGAGCCACTAATCTAGATTTTTTATAAATAATTCACTAGATTCATCAAACTTATTTATAAAGAACTATTTTTTATAATAATATCTTGATCTTTAGGGTGTTAAACTAAGTTTCATACTTTATTCCTATCAAAACGATTTAATTATTCATACATTCCCATAATATAATTTGAATAAGATAATGCTTCATCAACATTTTTAGGTACATAATGTGAAATAAAATCTTGATATGAAAAAACATTTATTAAGGAATGCCTACTTTTAATACCAATAGTTATATCACTAATTACTTTATCAACTAGATGATATTTATTATCTTTTAATGTATTTTCATTAGAGATACCCCCTCCCCTAAAATAATTTATCGAAATCTTAATTTTTTTGGTTATCTGAAGTAAAATTCTCAAAAATATTCCTCAAATTAGAATAATCAAATTTTATTTCCTTTAAATGGTTTTCAAAAAATTTAAAAATCATAGATTCTTAAACTACTAAATTCATTTTTTTATAAACTCTATATGTATTAATAGAATTTGAATATCATAGAAAATTACCTTAATCTGATTTAGAATTATATTTTTCTAATAAATATTTAATATTACTAATTTAAACCTTACAACTAAATACTCTAAAATATAAAATTATAGGATTCCTTTCAGTCCATATTTCTTAAGGTGTCTTTTTTAAGAAATTCCTAAGAAAAATTGATTAGAAAAATTATAAGCTAAGTTAATAACTTTTAACCATAAATATTTTAGAAAATAATACTCATTTAACATTTTCCTAGTCACTTCATATATGTACTATTTTTTATTTCAGTCACATAATTTTGTTTTGGTGTTCTAAGAGATGAAAAATTATAATTATATCCATTATCTTCACAGAATTTATCAAATTATATATTTGAAAACTCAACACCTCTCTCACTTATAATTGATAAAATTAAATAACATTTATCATTTTGAAGAAATTTATAGTTGGTTGTCAATTTCTATAAAGTCTCAGGTTTATGTATAAAGAAAATGTGTTTATGTAAATCTATGCAAGTTATCAATAATAATAAGAATGTACATTTTTACTCCAATACTATTAGTTTTCATGGGGATAAATAAATGAAATTGTAAAATATGATGGATTATAGAAGTTCATACCACATAAATAGATTTAAATGAATCTTTGTTCTTCATACATTTAAAGCATGAATAACATACATAGGTGTTGTCTAGTTTCAACTCAGGTAGATCCAAAAAAAATCATTTTTTTAAAAGATTGTGTAACATCCTTAAATTTACATGACTAAGTATTTCATTACATAAAATATATTTATATTATAAAACATTTAAACATTTTTCATTCATCTTATTCAACTCATCAAAATTAACAGAATAAATATTGTCTTTTCTTTTTCATAAAGCAAGACAGATTATTCTATGAGAAAAAGAATTTTTCATTTTCAAATTTTCTTTATATTATCATGATAATGTTTTAAAATACTTATAAAATTATGTTTTAATCATTCAGAGAATGTAACCATTAAAATAATAATGTAATTTTAAATTCCTAACTCTGCAAAACCTTTCACTTTCACTTCAGAGTTATCACAAAAAGTAACACTACCACTATTAAATTTATTTAAATACAAAAAAAATCAGATATCACCAATTGTATATTTTGAGCATCCATTATCCATATACCACAAATAATTTTTTATGTTTCCAATTCATACTTCCTATAAAAAATAGATTCAAAATGTTTTAGTACCCATAAAAAATTGGGTCCTATGGGAATAATATATAAATTCTTGGGAATCCATATATATTTGAAATATGTGTTCATAAGTAATCTAGAAGATAATTATTTAGAAATAAAAGACTTGGTGTGACTAAGAGACTATGTATATTGTAAATAAAATTCATTTCCACAAACACCTTTCATTTGACATTTAAAACATGCAGCAGCAGATGCACTTCTGCTTGAACCTATAAGAAAAAAAATCATTATACATTTTGAGTGAAATGTTATTATAACCAAATCCATTTTTCATCTTGTTCATTTTATTTAAACTTTTTATTTTTTTTCATAAATTTTTCTACCATGGAAAGACATGGATAGACTACTCATTTTATTCTAAAAAGAATCGAATTTACTTATTTGATTTTATTCCCATTTAGGCTAATAATTGTTAAATTTAATATTTTTAAGTTGAAAATTTCTTAGATCAGTTCAAAAGTTAACATTTTACCTCAGAAATTTATTTTTAAATTTTTAATTTTTATCACGGACATCCTTATGTTTACTCTTAATATTTTTGAATAATTTTTTAATTTTGATAGCTTTATTATTGATTCTATCAATCTCTTCATATAAACATTATTTAGAATAATAAAAATTAGATTCAAAGGTGGGAGAAAAATTATATTCACTTACCTATTTTATTGAATCTATTAAACATAGGTATATTGATTCCTTTCCTACACCATGTTTGTTACTTGAATCTAAATATTATGTATAACTACAACTAAAAAACATTATTTCCTGACCTTTTTGTATTGTTCTCTCCTAATTTTATCCTTATTGAGTATTGGGAAGTTAGACATTATGTTCCCTCTTTACCTGCATTCATAACAAATAACTTCATTATAATCATTACTTATTCCAAATATAATTTCCTTTTCTTCTCCTTGGGTGGAATTTATTTATTCTCCCATTATAAACCTTTAAAAATATGCCTCTTTGAATTCTTTGTAATTCATAATTAAAATAATAAGTGGTAACATGCCTTTTCTATTTTAAAGAAATATATTTCTTTTTTTAATTTTCTTCTTGTGAAATGTTTTTCAATTATAATTCATATTTTAGTAAAGTTATAATAATTTCATCTAATATATATTCCTTTAAATTTTTCATTCATCAATATCTACCTTTTTGTAATTACATTTATTTGTTAAATCTCTTAAAACTATTTCAACCAAAATTGAACTATCTAGAGGTTCTCCTAAACAACTCAATGCATTAACTATAATTATAAATATATGAAACATTTGATTGACTGTTTCATCTTTTCCCATTATATACTCCTGATAATCAGCACTTAACATGCCCAGTTTACTTATTATAATCTTATCTAAACCTAAATTAGTAACTTGAAGAATATCTTATATTCCATATTCTTTCTTGCAGATACATTATTATATACATTACTAATAATTACATAATATAAAAGTTACATTACCTTATAATTAAAAACATATTGAATAGAATAATTACCAGTTAAATATTTTGGATCAACTTTTAGTTGTTTATACAGTTTCACCATGATTTTCCAATTGTTAATGTTGAGGTGCTTAATAAAAGATTCCATTAGAGTCTCCCAAGAACTATAATTAGTTATAGTCAAATGGTTATGATAAGGATGAATTGGTATATTTAAAATATTTAATTAATTATTATCAAAGTTAATAATTAATGTAGTGGATATATAAAGGGAAATAAACTGAGTGATTTATAAAGTAGTTTGGATCTAAATGATTATACTCTACTCTTCACCCCCATCAAACATAAATAGAGGTGGAACTCACTATCAATGGAATATGTTTTTTTTAAAAGGAGTCACAAACCATTACAACTGCCTTTTTATGAAACTGGGTAAAAACCCAAATATGATTTTTTTTCTCACCTAGAGTCACAAAACGCTACTGAATTTTCCTCACCTGGAGTCACAACCCAATTACCTGGTCCTTTATGTACTTATAGGGACAACCCATAACAAACTTTTTATATGGGGTAGTATAACCTAGATCCTTCCTTTTATGGGTTTTATAACCCAAATGATTAACTACATGGAAAATAGAAATAATTAATAATCATAGAAACCAGATGAACAAGAATGGATGAGTGTGAGGGAGAGATGGTTCTCTCCATGAGTAGTGGATCAAATTATTGATGTTTATCCATGGGAATTAATAGAATGCCAAGGTGTATCACATAGTACAGTTTAAGAATATCCTCAGCCTCTTTTTTTACTAGTTTTATCAAAATCAATATATAAGGTTCATTCAATCATTGTAGATTCAAAAAAAACAAATTCATTACACTTCATCCTTCCTGAAGAAACATGTTCATGTATCTATGGTGGTATCATTCGCTAAAAGTATCAATATGATTTTATCAATGAATACTAATTAAAAATATTCCCATGTGATTTACTTTGATAATATATAATATTTAAACAATATTTATAGTGAAACATGTTATAATAGTTATTATTTCACTAACAATTCATAATAAACATAATAAAAAACCCTTGGAACATTCCCATAAATAATGCAAGGTAATTTGTTCAGATTTCAGACAATTTGAATTTGAAACTCATGTTTTTATGAAACGAGTATAATAATTTAACTAGCATGTTGAGTATTTAATACTTTATATAATTCCTAAAAATAAAATTTATTTTCATTAAAATAATTAGTAAGTATTTAAGAAATCATTGGATCAATTAAAATATTTAAAACAAACTTGTAGTAAATCAAAAATTTATAAAATATAGAACGTATGACAAACAGAGCATCATTGAATACAATCCCTTAATTCATGGTTGATTTCTCATGGTAGGTCATAACTTGTGGTAGGTTCAAACTTGTGGTAGTTCATCTTTCTTCATGTGGTCGATCGAATTAAATTTTTAGTCGACTAAGTTTTCAATGTGAATTTGATTAGTTTATCAATATACAGTTGATTGGTTTAGTATGGTCGATTCAAGCTCTTTATGTGGTCAAATCAGTACTGAGAAAAATTTACCATATGGTAGATCAAAAAATGATCATGTGGTTAATTGAAATTTCTTTACGATGTCACATGGAATAGAAAAACTACACTATGAATTTTCTAAATTTTCGGTTATGGTTGGTTGAATACCTTGTAGTCGGTCAAGTTTCTTTATGCAATTAGTTGAATAGTTATAAAATAATTTATTACAAATCTTATGGTTAATCCATATTGATGAGGTCAGTAAATTTTTTTTATGGGTTCACTTTGTTTCTCTTCATGTTACCATTCATATTTTTTTCATTTCATCGCTTATCTTTAGTTCATGCAGTCTCTTAGATTTTTTTTCATGGGTTCAATTCAGACATATCCAGATTTTTCAAAATAGACTAATCTACAAACTCACAGTATAGAAGATATCAATCCAGATAGTGATGGATTTATTTCCAAAATAAATTCATAAAATAAATTACAAAAACAAACATCAAAATAGTAATCAATTATAAATAATATAATCCTAAATTACTTTTATAAATTCATGTTATATGGAATAAAGGAATGAAATAAAATATATGAGAAATTATAATTATGAAACAAATAGAATATTTTAATTATTGAAAAATAAATACATAAAATTTTTAAGATCCACATCAACATAGTTCATATCCACCTTAATAAAAGGCCCTAGCCTTAAACCTTACTTAATATTGATTTATTACAATATTACACCTTGAGGATCTTTTCAGGTTTAGAGTTTTAGAGAATTAGATCATAAAACATGCATTATATTCCACATATAAACAAAGTGGTTACATAAAGATAGTATTCATTTTTTCCATCATTGGAAACATATTTAAAATAAAACATGGATTCATTATTGACACTTCCTTGACACTATCATCATATCATGTACCTTTCCCTTGACCTGTGAAAAACATTTCAAAAAAACTTGGGATGAGCATAAAAAGCTCAGTATGGGTTATAAAAATATGGAAAGGAAAAATAAGTTCATATATACATAAGAATGAAATCATACATTACCCATAAAACATAAGCACTTTAACATACCTCATCAAATCATGAATAAATCATAGAAATCATAAGACATAAAGGTAACTTGAGGCATTCATAACAATCTTACGTAGGGAGTAACCCTCTTAGTTACGTTTCGAATACCCATCACACTATATTCCATAAATCTCTTAGCAGAAACCTTAACATTTCACTCCTTCGCATTACCCAATGCATTGGAGAGCTATATCAGGCTCACCCACCCTTAGTTTATCATCGAACCACCCGTCTTCATAATAATGCCCAAGAACCTCAACATAATCGTATCACATAAAACATGCATATAATAAACATAACATTTCCACCTTTCAATCACAAGATATCAATACAAAATATTGATATAAAAACATTATGATAACAATTTTCAATACCAAAACAAATGAAAAGTAAAACATGGTATTTATTTTTCTTTTAAAAAAAGGTATGGCTTGTCGAGGAAGCCGAAACTCAAATAATGGTCACGGTGGCGGAGAAGTTGTTGTCGCCGAATACGTACGACAAAAACATTCCCTTTTGTCATTTAGTAAAATTCTTCGTATAAAAAATATTCCTTTTGGATAATTGTAAAAGTAAAGGGGGTTTATACACCGTATAAAAGAAGGTTGTGTATAAAATAAAATATGCCTCAATGAAAGGAGATTGAGACGAAGTCCCATACCTCGGGTCCGACTTGACTCAATCATTCTTTAATCTCCTGAATAATAAATTTGAGTTAATTTATACTTGTTTAAGAACCTTTTTTGAGTTCATTATTCCTTTTATATCACTTATTTCTATGTCATGAACACTATGTAATTATTTAAGTTAATAACGGTCGTTTTAACGATCATTGGTACTTGAGTCAAAAATAAACCCTTTATAATTACAAGTTTTTCATGTATCCATTATATCCTGAATTATAATCATGACTTATATATCATATATATCATATATATCCAGTATATACATGCATTTATAATATTACGTAATCATTTAGAGGTAAGAAATGAAATGCACCGTTCATGGAGACGGTAAGATGTACGTACGCATGAACACTACTTTCATTTCTATTTCATATTTTATAGAATGGAATCACAATGATATAAAGGTATATTATAATTCCAGTGTAATATCATATAAAATATCATAACTCCATCCTTTATACATCCCACATATGGTATTTAACAAATCAAATCACTTTGAGGTGGCGGTAGTCCGCACTTCCTTAAATGAAGATATCACGTTTACCCATAATGGAAACCATAAAGGTATGCCCAAAATGAAAAATACATAAGCTTAAGGAAAACATAAACATATTTTATATCATATATAAATATAGTTTCATCTTAATGGACACCTTTGAAGGTGTCAAAAGAATGTTGAACAATCATCGTTTCGGGAGGCCGAAATTCGCCATCCATGGAAACAGTATGTTCTTTAACCATTAGATGTAGGTGTGTGTAAGTGTAGCTCGAATCCTTCTTATAAAAAAATCCTAGTATATTGAAGATACTATAGTTGTTACAAAAGAAATGAATAAAAAGAGTTTAGGGGGTTGGAGAAGAAAAATAAAACAAAAGGACTCAAGTGAAGACATTACCTTAAAATCGGGTAACTCCCTTTGGTTTGAGCTCAAAGGCTTCCTTGGGAAGACTTATTCCCAAAGGTAGGCTTCAAGGAGTAATAGAAGGATGTGGAGAGACAAAATGGGAAGGGTTTGTCTGGGCCAAAGGCTTTGTAAGTGTGGGTAAGGAGGTAGAGGTGGGGGCCTTTTATAAGAGGAGAGGAGGGGCACTCTTGGAAAGTAAAGAAATGTTACTTTATTTTAAAATGATTTTCGGATTCAAAAGGTCCCACATTGATATAATTTGAGGGTAAGGTGATAAGGGTTATAAATCCACACATACAATAGGTTTTGTACATGTGTAGGTCATAGATTTTACATTATCATTTCATTTTATTTAAATCTTTTATTAATGAGGTAATCGCTGCATCATCATGATGTCATAAATAATTTAATTTATTTAAAATATAAAAATTATAAAAAAACTACTACGATGTAGGAAATCTATTTAGCTTTCCAATGAATATTTATAATCAAAACTCTGACTTGTATAACCCCATGTAAAAATTATTTTAGTAAAATAACTCATGTTTGTGTCATTTTTACTTTAACATTAAATAAAAAGATATTAATGTCATTTTCCTACCAAAGTGGCTCCATGGGGTCCCCAAGTTGACCCATGGATTGTCTTGGTCGGACATGACACATAAAATGAGGGTAGGACATGTGTCAAGCTCATCTCATATTATTAAAACATTATTTTTACCTTAAACTACACTAATTATCTCTAATCGCGATTAAAAACATTAAAGTAACTATTCACCAAAAAATTATTTTTATCTCATTGAACCACATTTTACTTCTTAATTAAAACCATGTATTTTGGATTTTTGAAAATAAAATCACAGAAGTTGTAAAATTTCATTTAAACGAAAAATCAGTTTCTTTAACTACCACTTAATGGTTTCACTATTCATCAAAAATTGAAGTTTTTCAGAAAAATACCAAAACTTCACCCTAAGCTATATTTGATATTCTGAATTTGAAAATGATGTCTATTTTACAAAATTCAAATCATATAAGTTTCATTAATTATTTGAATAATTAATTCCCGCTGTCAGATCAAATAGCATGTTTTTGTGAAACAATAAGTATCAAAAGATTGACACTAGTTTAAGTCCAATTTCAAAGTGAAATTAATTCCAATGAACACTATTGGATTAAATGTTAAAAATATATTCTAATTTCTCTTTAAAACCAAATCAAAAGATAATCTAATCATATAAATAAATTAGATTAAAAAGCGGTTTTGATGTAAAATGCAGTATTTTTCATTATTCATTAAAAAAATTAACATTGTTAGAAAAACACCAAAAAATCACAAAAAGTAAATTTTGATGTCCCAATCATAAATAATAAGTTTATTTTGACAAACTTAGCTTATAAAATTGTCAAAATATATATTTAAAAATGGTTTTCCATCAAAAGGCAGTAAAACAATCTTTTAAAAATATTAGTGTATTCCATGCTTAAGACTGGATTTATTTTCATTTTAAGCCTCTAAAACACTATATAATTCATTAATAGACATAGATAAAATTATCTATTATTCATTACTTACTTGGGATGTTACATCCTTCCCCCATTTAGAAAATTGCGTCCCCACAATTTATTTACTTATCGAATAAATGGGGGTACTAATCCCTCATTGCATTTTCAGATTCTCATGTTGCCTCTTCCATCATGTGGTTTTTCCACAAAACCGTTACCTAATTAATCACCTTATTCCGTAACACTTGCTCCCTGTGGTCAATAATCTGGACTGGTTGTTCCTCATAAGATAGGTTCTCTTCCAGTTGAACTACCTCTAGACTCAAAACATGAGATGGATCTGGCATATACTTTCTCAACATCGAAACATGAAAAACATTGTGTACGTGAGATAAACTCGGAGGTAAAGCCACTCGGTAAGAAACTGATCCAACTCTCTCCAGAATTTCATATGGTCCAATGAACCTTGGACTCAGCTTTCCTTTATTAAAAAATCGCATCACACTTTTCCATGGTGATACTTTGAGAAAAACATGATCACCTACCTCAAAAGAGAGATCCTTCTTCCTGTTGTCCGCATAACTCTTCTGCCTACTCTGAGCTATTCTCATGTGTTTCAGTATCAACTGAACTTTTTCTTCCAACTCTTCTACCAATTCTGGTCCCATCAACTTCCTTTCACCCACTTCATCCCAGAAAGATGGAGTTCAACATCACTTCCCATATAACGCCTCAAATGGTGCCATCTGTATACTGGAATGAAAACTGTTATTATATGAAAATTCAACCAAAGAAAGATGTTGGTCCCAACTTCCCTGATAATCCATAGAGCAAGAACGTAGCATATCCTCTAATGTCTGAATTGTTCATTCTGACTGCCCATCTGATTGAGGATGAAATGTTGTACTAAAATTTAATTCAGTACCCAACGACTTCTGAAGGCCCTTCCAAAAGTTTGAAGTAAACCTGGGATCACGGTCAGATACAATGGAGAGGGGAACTCCATGTAACCTGACTATCTCTTTAAGATACAAACGGGAAAGTTGATCTAAGGAGAAAGTATCTCGTATAGCAAGGAAATGAGCAGATTTAGTCAAGCGATCAACAATAACCCATATTGCATTATTACCTCGAAATGTCTTCGGTAATCCCACAACAAAGTCCATGGATATATTCTCCAATTTCCACTCTCGCACGGGTAGAGGATGAAGCATCCCTTTCGGTAACTGCCGATCTGCTTTAACCTGCTGACAAGTCAAACACTTCACAGTAAAATCAGCAATATCTCTTTTCATTCCATCCCACCAGTAATACTCCCGCAGATCTCTGTACATCTTAGTACTGCCAGGATGAATTGAAAACGAAGAACTATGAACTTCACATAACAACTCTCTCTTCAACTGTGAATCACAAGGCACACACAATCTCTTCCCAAATCTCAAAACACAATCATTATCAATGTTGAATTCAGGCAACTTACCCTTCTGAACCAGCTCTACCTTTTTTTGCAACTCACTGTCTTGCTTCTGTGCTTTCTTGATTCTATCTGATAGAGATGATCTCACTGATACCTAAAACAAAACATAAGAACTTCATGCTCCAACAACTTCTATGCCAAAGTTCATAAAATCCTTAACCAAAGGATCACGTTCCAAACGCAACATTGTTAATGAATAATTACTTTTTCGACTCAAAGCATCGGCCACTTTATTTGATTTTCCCGGATGGTAATGAATTGTACAATCATAATCCTTGATTAATTCTAGCCATCTCCTTTGTCTCATGTTCAATTCTTTCTGAGTGAATATATACTTTAAACTTTTGTGATCAGTATATATTTCACACTTTACTACATACAAATGATGCCTCCAAATTTTTAAAGCGAAAACAACAACAGCTAATTCCAAATCATTTGTAGGATGATTTACCTCATGAGTTTTCAACTGTCATGAAGCATAAGCAATTACCTGTTCATTATTCATTAAGATGCAACCAAGTCCTTTCAATGAAGCATCACTGTATATAACAAACTCACCATTCCTGTAAGGTAGTTCCAAAACTGGAGCATTCACAAATCTTCTTTTCAGTTCTTGAAAACAATCATCACATTCTTTTGTCCAGATAAACTTAACACCCTTCCAAGTTAGCTTAGTCATTGGACTAGATAACCGTGAAAAATTTCTGACAAACCTTCGGTAATAGCCTGCCAAACCAAGGAAGCTACGAATCTCTGTTACATTTGTGGGTCTTGGCCATTCTTCAACAACCTTTGTTTTTGCAGGATCAACGGTTATCCCATCTTTAGAAACAATGTGACCAAGGAAAGAAATTTGTTGCAACCAAAACTCACACTTTCTGAATTTCCCATACAATTTAGTTTATTTGAAGGTTTGGAAAATAACCCTTTAATGTCTTTCATTCTCTTCTTTACTTTTAGAAAACACCAAAATATCATCAATGAAAACAACCACAAACTTATCCAAGAACTCATGGAAAATTCTATTCATTAAGTCCATGAATACAGAAGGTGCATTGGTTTTCCCAAAAGGCATTACATGGCCATATCTTGTACAAAACGCAGTCTTCGGAATATCTGCTTCCTTTACCTCCAGCTGATGGTACCCCGATCTCAGGTCAATCACTACGGGAAAAAAGGGCATTTGCGACGGATTATTTGCGACGGGGTTATTTGCCCGTCGCAAATAAGTAGCCTTTTGCGACGGGACAGCTTTCCTCGTCGCAAAAGGACTGGCGCGGTTTGCTCGCCAAATCGCGGGAAACTTATTTGCGACGGGGGAATATTCCCGTCGCAAATAACGGGCGGCGGTAAAAGGTATTTGCGACGGGAATATTCCCTCGTCGCAAATAGTATGTCGGCGGGTGGTTATTTGCGACGGGACCCGTCGCAAATAACTATTTACCAGTTGACCGTAATAAATGTTGGCTAAGGTATTTGCGACGGGTACCGTCGCAAATAGTATTATTTGCGACGGGAATCCCATCGCAAATGGGTCCGTCGCAAATAATCTAACCTATAAATACCCCCATCCGTTTTTTTCATTTCATTCTCATTCCTTATCTTCTCCTTCTCTCAAAATTATATTTCTTGAGTTCAGTTTTTCTCCAGTTTAATTTTTTTCTCTGGAGCTGATATTAAAATTTTGAAGAACGATCAGAGCAGATCAATTTTCAAGGTATTTATGTTCATTTTAATTTTTTATTTATTTTTAATTTTTTATTAGTTTCAATTATTCTTAATTAGTTGTAATTTAATTATGTTACATTGTTTTATTACTTAATAAATTTAAATTATTAGTATTGTTTATAGTTAATGGTAATTAGGAATAATTAGTAATAATTTTTAATAATTAAGAATAAATATTAATAATTAGTAATAAATACCAATAATTAGGAATAATAACATTATTACATTATTAGTCTATTTTATTATTAATATTAAAATAATATAATTTTTTATATATATACAATTCTATTTTCATCTGTGTGTTTGCTGTCTTCACATGTATTATTTGTATGTGGAGAGAGAAAACGCACAGATGAAAGGAGAATTGTATATAAATTAGAAAATTATATTATTTTAATATTAATAATAAAATATATTAATAATGTTATTATTTGTAATTATTGGTAAATATTTCTAATTATTGATAATTATTCATTTAATTACTAATAATTAGGAACAATTATCAATAATTATCAATAATTAAGAATAATTAGTAATAATTAGTAATAATTACCAATAATTAGTAATAATTAGTAATAATTATCAATAATTAGTAATAATTACCAATAATTAGTAATAATTGCCAATAATTAGTAATAATTACCAATAATTAGTAATAATTACCAATAAGTAGTAATAATTACCAATAATTAGTAACAATTACCAATAATTTGGAATAATTACCAATAATTAACAATAATTAGTAATAATTATCAATAATTACCAATAATTAGTAATAATTAGTAATAATTACCAATAATTACCAATAATTACCAATAATTGCCAATAATTACCAATAATTACCAATAATTGCCAATAATTACCAATAATTACCAATAATTACCAATAATTACCAATAATTACCAATAATTACCAATAATTACCAATAATTACCAATAATTACCAATAATTACCAATAATTACCAATAATTACCAATAATTACCAATAATTACCAATAATTACCAATAATTACCAATAATTACCAATAATTACCAATAATTACCAATAATTACCAATAATTACCAATAATTACCAATAATTACCAATAATTACCAATAATTACCAATAATTAGTAATAATTACTAATAATTAGTAATAATTAGAAATAATTAGTAATAATTAGTAATAATTAGCAATAATTAGGAATAATTAGGAATAATTAGGAATAATTAGCAATAATTAGCAATAATTAGGAATAATTAGGAATAATTACCAATAATTAGGAATAATTACCAATAATTACCAATAATTACCTATAATTACCAATAATTACCAATAATTACCAATAATTACCAATAATTACCAATAATTACCAATAATTAACAATAATTACCAATAATTACCAATAATTAGCAATAATTACCAATAATTAGCAATAATTACCAATAATTACCAATAATTACCAATAATTAGAAATAATTAGCAATAATTAGGAATAATTAGGAATAATTAGCAATAATTAGCAATAATTAGGAATAAATATCAAAAATTAGGAAAAATTAGGAAAAATTAAGAAAAATTAGGAAAAATTACCAATAATTAGTAATAATTACCAATAATTAGTAATAATTACCAATAATTAGTAATAATTACCAATAATTAGTAATAATTACCAATAATTAGTATTAATTACCAATAATTAGTATTAATTACCAATAATTTGTATTAATTACCAATAATTAGTATTAATTACCAATCATTAGTATTAATTACCAATAATTACCATTAATGACCAATAATTAGCAATAATTACCAATAATTAGCAATAACTAACAATAATTAGCAATAACAATAATGAGCAATACTTGCCAATAATGAGCAATACTTGCCAATAATTAACAATACTTGCCAATAATTAACCAATAATTACCAATAATTACCAATAATTAGCAATAATTACCAATAATTAGCAATAATTACTAATAATTAGCAATAATTACTAATAATTAGCAATAATTACTAATAATTAGCAATAATTAGTAATAATTAGCAATAATTAGTAATAATTAGCAATAATTAGGAATAATTAGCAATAATTAGGAATAATTAGGAATAATTAGGAATAATTAGCAATAATTAGCAATAATTACTAATAATTAGCAATAATTACTAGTAATTAGCAATAATTAGTAATAATTAGCAATAATTAGTAATAATTAGCAATAATTAGTAATAATTAGCAATAATTACTAATAATTAGCAATAATTACTAATAATTAGTAATAATGACCAATAATTAGTAAAAATGACCAATAATTACCAATAATTACCAATAATTACCAATAATTAGTAAAAATTACCAATAATTAGTAATAATTACTAATAATTAGTAATAATTAGGATTAATTAGTAATAATTAGGATTAATTAGTATTAATTAGGAATAATTAGTATTAATTAACAATAATTTGGAATAATTACCAATAATTTGGAATAATTGCCAATAATTTGGAATAATTACCAATAATTAGGAATAATTATCAATAATTAGGAATAATTACCTTATTACATTATTTGTATATTTTATTATTAATATTAAAATAATATAATTTTCTATATTATATACAATTCTCTTTTTTTCTGTGTGTTTTCTGTCTCCACATGTAATATTGGCATTCTTTTTCAAAATTATCAACCTACTCGCCAATGGAGAGGTGAAAGTGAATGTCAATATTACACGTGGAGACAGAATGTTAAACACACAGTTGAAAGGAGAATTGTATGTAATATAGAAAATTATATTATTTTAATATTAATAATAAAATATACTAATAATGTAATAATGTTATTATTATATAATTAATATTTATGAAAAAATTATATTAGTATTATTAAAAAAAATAAAAAATCAATATAATATTAAAATTATCAATATCTGTAACAGGTTTTGCTTTATTCTCAATATATTCAATCCTTGCTTGAGTGTTTTTTCTAACAAATTATTCAAAATCAGTAATGCTTTTATATTTTATAGAAAAATATGGAACAACGAGGTCGTCAACAGTCATTATTAGATGACTGCATATGGATAAATCAACATAGAAATCCAAACGGTTCTGGTTTAAATCCAGTATATGTTGAGGGTGTGGAGATTTTTTTATCATTTGCGGCATCAAATTCAGAATTTGTTTCAGAAGGCAAAATAAAATGCCCTTGCAGAAAATGTGCATTGAGAATGTTTGAAACGTTTGACAAAGTGGGAGAACATCTCTTGCGTTTTGGTTTTCAACCAGATTATGTTTTTTGGTATCAACACGGTGAACGCAGTTCCAGAGCAGGTGATACCAACTTGATTCCGGATCCATCCCGGTTTCAAGATTTAGTACATGATGTTACAGGTTCATCTGTTCAACATACAGAAACTCCGGCTGATATAGCTTCAAATCCTGAGTTGGCACCGTCTGAATTTTATGAGTTGTTGAAATCTGCTGAGGATGCATTATATCCTGGCTGCAAGATGAGCAAATTAGAAGCAGTTGCAAAATTTATGGCTATCAAATCAGATAACGGAATGTCAAACACCTCTTTTGACCAGATATTTTCTTTGCTGAAAACACTGTTACCCGAAGGAAATGTTTTACCTACAAATTACTATGAGAGTAAGAGGCTGGTTCGAAATTTGGGACTTACTTGTCAGAAGATTCATGCATGTTCAAATGACTGCATTTTATATTCTGGGGAAAATGAGTCGTTGGATAGTTGTCCTACATGTGGGCAAATGAGATATAAAGAAGGACAACACGGGAAGTCTGGTTTGATTCCTGTAAAACAATTGAGATATTTTCCGCTTACATCCAGACTTCAGCGTTTATTCATGTCTAAGAATACAGCGACAATGATGTCATGGCATAAAGAGAATATTTCAACCGATAAAAGCTTGAATCATCCAGCCGATGGTGATTCATGGAAACATTTTGATAGAGTGCATCCATCCTTTGCTTTAGAAGCTAGAAATGTTCGACTGGGCCTTTCCACTGATGGTTTCTGTCCGTTTGGATCTTATGGTAGTCAATATTCATGTTGGCCTGTTTTTTTAACTCCGTACAATTTACCTCCATGGATGTTGATGAAGGAGCCATATATCTTTTTGACTTTACTAATTCCAGGACATCTGAAGAAAAATATTGATGTTTATTTGAAGCCATTGATTGATGAATTAAATTTATTGTGGAGTACTGGTGTCAGTACATATGATGTTGCAACGAAACAGAATTTCATACTAAGAGCAGCATTGATGTGGATAATAAGTGACTTCCCGGCTTATGGGATGTTATCTGGCTGGAGTACACATGGTCAGAAATCATGTCCTTACTGTATGGGAGAGAACAAAGCATTTATGCTCATTCATGGAAAGAAACCTTGTTATTTTGACTGTCATCGCAGATTTCTTCCAGCTGATCATCCTTTTCGCAGAAACAGATCTCATTTCAGAAAAGGAACAGTTGAAAGGGATGGACCTCCAAAAATTCTATCAGGTTCGGAGTTAAAATCAGTTGTATTTTCATTACCTCCCATCACTTTTGGTCCCACAATAAATCAACAGAAAATTTCTGGTTTTGGGAAAGAACACAATTGGATTAAACGTAGCATATTTTGGGATTTTCCATATTGGTCTGATCTGTTGGTCTGACACATGTTAGATGTCATGCATATTGAGAAGAACTGTTTTGATAATTTGTTTCATACAGTTTTGGATACGCCAGGAAAGAGCAAAGACAATGTAAATGCACGTTTAGATCTTGCCCAAATTTGCAGGCGTCCAGAATTGGAACTATTTGAGAATGTCAGAACAGAAAGGTTACTGAAACCAAAAGCAGCTTATACACTGTCTAAAGAAAACCGTTTATTATTTTTTCAGTGGATTGCAGATTTGAGACTTCCAGATGGCTGTGCTTCTAATTTGGGTAGATGTGTAAAGAATGGTCATATTACTGGATTAAAAAGTCATGATTGTCATGTTATAATGGAGAGACTTCTACCCATTGGATTAAGAGGTCTGTTGAATTCTGTGATTTGGGATTCCATAACAGACATGTCTCATTTTTTTCGGGAAATTTGTGCGGCTACGGCAGATTATGATGCTCTAGGCAAACTTGAAAAAGATGTTGTTGTAATTATATGTAAACTGGAAAAAATATTTCCGTCGTCTTTCTTCGACTCAATGGAACATTTGATGTTACATTTTCCATATGAATCCAAATGTGGAGATCCGGTACAGTTTCGATGGATGTACCCATTTGAAAGATGCATGCAAAAATTGAAAAGAAAAGTACGGAACAAAGCATCTGTTGAAGGATCTATTGCAGAAGCTTATTTGCAAGAGGAAATATCTTTTTTCTGCTCCCATTATTTTGAATCTGAGTATCCTTCAAAACACAACCTAATGGGACGGAATGAGAGGAATATTGATGAAATCGACAATCAATTATCTATTTTCAACCAGTCAGAGCTTGGTTTTGGTGGAGTTTATGAACGCTGGCTTTCAGATGATGAACATCAGAGAGCTCATACGTATGTTCTGCTCAACTGTGAAGAGATGACATCAGTTGTACTATAAGTGTTTATATCACTTATTCTATCATTTATGTTACAGTAAATAACTTTGGTTTTATAGGTTGTATGATAATCATATCAAGAAACAAATTCCACAAATTACAGCAGATGCTCTCGAAGAACGTCGACTGAAAAATTTCTCTCAGTGGTTTCAAAAACTGGTAACATAAATTCTTTTTCTTTTAGAAACTCATTCAATGTATAGTTTACTATATTGATAATTATTTCACAAATTTTCTGGTGTCTCGACATGCTGATAAAATTGACAAACGGCTGTGTGTATTGAGTAACCCACCTTCCAAACTTGTTAAAACTTATAATGCATATGTGGTGAATGGATTTCGATTCCACACACATGCATATGGGGAATTGAAAAAAACAATGAACAATGAAGTTAGCTTGAGAGGATCTCATCATCGAGAAAATGAAGTTGACTTTTATGGCATACTTGATGAAATCATTGAACTCTGTTATCTTGGACAACATTACATAACCATGTTCAAATGTCGGTGGTTGGATACAGAGAGAGGCGTGCGTGTTCATCCGACTCATGGAATCATCGATATTAAATGTAAAAGTGTTCTCGCAGTAAACGAACCATTCTTATTGGCTCATCAGGCATATCAAGTTTATTACGCAAAGTACTGTGCTACATCAAGAGACTTAACTGATTGGTGGAGTGTAATAAAAATCAAAATTCGAGACAATCAGTTTAGTCAAACTGAATGTGCTTTCACTGATGTGCAAAGAATTGAAGTTTTTCAAGAGAGTACTCAAAATCAATCTTTTTTACAAAGAGACATGAATATCTATGACGACACCCCACATTTAAGAGTCGGTGATGACGATGATGTTAATGATGTCACACATGAATTTGAAATGGTAAGAGATGAAGCAACTGCAACTCGAATGGATATCGATGATGTTGAGGAGGAATATGAAGATGACATTGACATATATGAAGATGATGATGAAGATGAACACTTATAGAATTCCATGGTATTTATATACAATCATAATATGTATATATGTATATATAATAGTAATTATCAATTATTTGCTAACATTAACATTTTCTGTTTCAGAAGGACGAGGCCACATTTCGTGAGTTGGCGGATGCTGACCTGCCTTTCGATGCGGATGAGTTACTGGCAGATGACCATCAGCCTGCAGGCGCTCCAGGGAGTACACGGAGGGGGCGCGGTCTTGCACGATTGATGATTCCTGACCCCGTCCCCGAGCGACGTCCACGTCTTGGGTTTGATCCGCGCACCCGGAGGTGTGATAACCTGTGTGATAACCTGTGGATTTGACTAAGATTTCATTAATCTATTCACATAATAAATGTTTATTATTTTTTTCAGTTTTCCGCATATAGCAGTCGGACAGGGCAGCGCTATTTTGCGCAACTATTTCTCTCAGCCGTGGACCACATGGGAGCAGATTCCCATTGATGTGCAGCAGGCCATGTTCGGCCATTGGTTGGTACGTACGTAAATAAATAATTTTTATTTTGAAAATTATTTCATTTCTAACTTGATATTTTGATTTATTTGTAGGGTTTATGGTATCCGATCAAGGATACCATGCGTGACGCCATCCACGAGGCATGGGAGGTGGCCATGCGTGATCGCCTTCGTCAGTTTTTGCACAATTTAAGAAAAGCTGCGATGAAGAAAGCAGTAGTGTCAGATTTTGAGGAGTCATGTAGAGCACACCGACCAGAGTATATTTCATCCCATGTATGGGATGGATTATGTGCGCACTAGTTGAGTGGTGCCTTTCAGAGGAGATCATCGGTGGGGAGGCAGAATCGGGGGAGACAGGAGGTGACTCATCGAGCTGGGAGTCGTTCTTTCAGTACTCATAGACAGCATCTGGTACGTACATTATTTATAAATATTTTATATAACTATAAATATTAACAGTTTATTTTTTATTCTTATAGGCTGTCGAGCACCCCGATATTACAGAGTACGACGTATATCGGAGGATTTATAGTGATCCTGCTACTGGGGAGCTCAGAGGTGATCGTCCACATCACATCGTGGTTAGTATTATTTTTTTTCAAGTTTAAAAATTAACTACATATAATATATTCACAATTTTAATTTTAACTTGCAACTATAGGAGTCATATGAGGCCGCAGCGTCACAGGCCCGGCCTGAGAGTCAGGCCGAGTCATCAGATCAGACCACTGCCCGTCAGTTTGATGAGGCGGCATGGATGCAGGCCACCCAGTATGCCTTCGAGAAGGGCCGGGTAGTTGGTATCGGCTCTCGAATGACTCCCGGAGATTATTATGGCAGTGTTGTGATGTCGGCGTCCAGCTCGAGAGGAGCTCGTGCTTCTTCTTATACTGCACAATATGAGGATCAGTTGCGATCTCAGACTGCACAGATAGAGAGTCTCCGACAGGAGCAGGAGCAGATGCGTCAGCAGCATGAGGAGGAGCGTCGACGCCAGCAGCAGTTGTACGAGGAGCAGACGAGTCGGTGGCAGCAGCAGCATCAGGAGCAGATGGAGTACATGCGCCGACTCACTCATGCTTTAGGGATGGAGTTTCCTCCACCACCATCTGCAGATCCCCCACCTCCCCCCCTCCCCCCCCCCCCTCCTTCAGATTAGAGTTTGAATTTATGTTATAAAATTTGGGAAATCAAAATATTTTTTTTCTATTCTTAGTTTTTGTCTCATTATAAAATATTAATAATATTATATTGTTAAATAACAATATTAATATGAATAATAATATTATTTATATTTTATAATATTAAAATATATATATATATTAAAATTTTATAATATTATAATTTAATTATATTTTTTGTAATACTTGAATTATTTTAATATTTGAATGTAAAATAATTTATTATTTTTATATTAATTAATATAACTTATTAATATTTTTTTTATTTATGAATTATAATTCTAATATTATTATATTAATTAAATCATTTATTAATATTCTATTATTTTTTATTTTTGAATTATAATTCTATTATTATTATATTAATTAAAATAATTAATTATTTTTATTTGTGAATTATAATTCTATTATTATATTAATTAAAATAATTTATTAATAATTTATTTTTTTTATTTTTTTTTATAGTATTTGCGACGGGATACTATGCCCGTCGCAAATACTAGTATTATTAATAGTTTTTATTTTTTTTAAAAAAATAGTATTTGCGACGGGACCCGTCGCAAATACTAGTATTATTAATAGTTTTTTATTTTTTTTCAAAAATAGTTTTTGCGACGGGACCGTCGCAAAAGGTATTTGCGACGGTCCCGTCGCAAAAACGATTTTAAAAGTTTTTTACAAAAAAATAGAATACTATTTTCGACGGGGAGGATGACCGTCGCAAAAAAAGGCTTTAGCGACGGGCCCGTCGCAAATAAGTGTTGTTGCGACGGTGTTTTCAGCAACGGGCTATTTGCGACGGGCCCCCGTCGCAAAAGGCCATTTGCGACGCGATCCCGTCGCAAATGCCCCGTCGCAAATACCTGTTTTTCTAGTAGTGAATATTTGAAAAATACTGAGCTCCCTAGAGCTGATCAAACAAATCATCGATATAAGGCAAAGAATATTTGTTCTTAACAGTGATGTTATTCAAGGCTCTATAATCAATGCAAAGTCTCATATAACCATCTTTCTTTTTAACAAATAATACAGGAGCACCCCATGGTGACGTGCTAGGTCGAATGAAACCTTTCTCTAATAAATCTTGCAATTGCTCCTTCAACTCTAAAAGTTCAATTTGAGCCATTGGATAAGGGTGTTTTGAAATTTTATTAGCATCAGGAACTAAGTTAATAGTAAACTCAACTTCCCGATCTGGTATTAATCCAAGAAACTTATCAAGAAAAACATCAGGATACTCATTTACCACTGGCACATCATTAATCTGAACAGTTCCTTTATTTTCAACGATGTGTGCAAGGTAACATTCATTTCCATCTTTTACAAGTTTCTCGGCCTCTTGATATGTTATCAAAATTAAGGGTTCATTCTTGTACACAAACTGAAATTCTTTCTGAAAAAAACTTCTTTAGCTCTACAATCAATCTTAGCATGGTAAATAGAGAGCCAATCCATACCCAGGATAACATAAAACTCTACTAGAGGTAGAACAATAAGGTTTTCAAGTAGGTTCTTTCCACGGATTAGGATAGGAAGATTCTTATAAATTCTTTTTGCCTCAACATTTTCCCCAGGTGTTTTTACCAAAAGTTCAGGAGTCATTTCTTGAGATGGTATTCCCATTTTATTAGAAATGGTTTCAGAGATGAAAGAATGTGTAGATCCCGAATCAAAAAACACGCTGGCATAATCTGAAAAAACAAACAAAGTACCTGATACAACTTCATTTGATGGCCCGACATCCGCTGAAGTAGTTGCAAAGGATTTAACCACCCCTTTCTTCTTGTAGTCTAACTGCTTCCCATCACTCAAGCTCTTTGTCGGACACTCGTTTTCATAGTGACCCATCTCATTGCACTTAAAACATTTCACTAACTGTAAATCAAATTTGGTCTTACCATCACCCTGATCTTTTTCAGTGCAATCACGAGCCTTATGTCCCATCTTACCACATCATTAACACATTCCAGAATTCAGAAGACATTCCCCAGCATGCCTTTTTCCAAATTTATCACAAACTAGAAACATAGATTTCTTACCATCAGACTTTTTTGAAGAATTCTTACCTTTCTCCTGCCACCTCGGTCTCTTCTTCTGTTGGCTGTTATAGAACACTTGATCATCGGAAAACTCCATTTCCACCTTCTCAGCACATCGAACAAGCTTTTCATAACTTTTAAACTCACGAGAAGCTAATTCCCTTCGATATTTTGGCTTTAATCCTGAGTAAAAATTATTGATTTTACTATCAAGGTCTCGGATAAAATTTGGAGCATACCTTGCCAATCGAGTGAACCTTTCTTCATAGGTAGCCACTGAGTCTTCCTCTTGCCTCAATTCCAAGAATTTTTTTTCCATCCTAATTCGAATAGCCTTAGGAAAATACTTTTCAAGAAACATAACTTTGAATTCATCCCAGTCGAGAGCATCTATCTCATCAGCGTCCCTGATATTTTTAACCATCGACCACCACTGATCTGCTTCACCCTCCAAACGGTAAATAGAAAGACTAACCTTTTGATTGTCTGAACACCCCATGACATCAAAAATCTTCTCTAGTTCTTTAATCCACCCTTCAGCTAGCACAGGATCAGATGAACCTCTGAATGATGGGGGATGTTTCCTCATGAAATGTTCCACCACTGACATGTTCCTCTGTGGTTGATCTGGATGATCTCGTGCATAGATACCCCTGCCATTTATCGCTTGAGTAAACTAGGCCATTACTACAAAAAACTATTCATTTCCAATTCTGACCATCTTAGGATGCTGATTTGGAAGGTTATTTCCTTCTGTATGCCTTCCTAGCACTGCTTCCCTGTTTCCTTTGTGGAAAACCATTCTGAACAAACATGTCTTAGATGAATCAACATGGTAATCTTCAAATGCTATATCATTTCAATTTGACCATAAAAAAATATTTGTGGATAATCATTTAATATAATTCTAACTCCTAAAGTTATCTAAACCGACCTATGATACCAACTATAAGGACCTGGCCTTAAACCTTACTTAATATTGAGTTATTACAAGATTACACCTTGAGGATCTTTTCAGGTTTAGAGTTTTAGAGAATTAGATCATAAAACATGAATTACATTCCACGTATAAACAAAGTGGTTACATGAAGATAGTATTCATTTTTCCCATCAATGGAAACATATTTAAAATAAAACATGGATTCATTCTTGACACTTCCTTGACACTATCATCATATCATGTACCTTTCCCTTGACCTGTGAAAAACATTTCAAAAAAACTTGGGATGAGCATAAAAATCTCAGTATGGGTTATAAAAATATGGAAAGGAAACATAAGTTCATATATACATAAGAATGAAATCATACATTACCCATAAAACATAAGCACTTTAACATACCTCCTCAAATCATGAATAAATCATAGAAATCATAATACATAAAGGTAACTTGAGGCATTAATAACATTCTTACTTAGGGAGTAACCCTCTTGGTTATGTTTGGAATACCCATCACAGTATATTCCCTAAATCTCTCCAGAGAAACCTTAACGTTTCACTCATTCGCCTTACCCAATGCATTAGAGAGCTATATCGGGCTCACCCGCCCTTAGTTTATCATGGAACCACATGTCTTCATAATAATTCCCAAGAACCTCAACATAATCGTATCACATAAAACATGCATATAAGAAACATAACATTTCCACCTTTCAATCACAAGATATCAATACAACATATTGATATAAAAACATTATGAAAACCATTTTCAATACCAAAACAAAAGAAAAGTAAAACATGGTATTTATTTTTCTTTTAAAAAAAGGTATGGCTTGTAGAGGAAGCTGAAACTCAAATAATGGTCACGGCGACGGAGAAGTCGTTGTCGCCGCATACATACGAAAAAAACATTCCCTTTTGTCGTTTAGTAAAATGCTTCGTATAAAAAAGATTCCTTTTGGATAAACGTAAAAGTCAAAGGGTTTTATACACCATATAAAAAAAGGTTGTGTATAAAATAAAATATGCCTCAATGAAAGGAGATTGAGACGATGTCCCATACCTCGGGTCCGACTTGACTCGGTCGTTCTTTAATCTCCTAAATAATAAACTTGAGTTAACTTCTACTTGTTTAAGAACCTTTTCCAAGTTCATTATTCCTTTTATATCACTTATTTCCATGTCATGAACACTATGTAATTATTTAAGTTAATAACACTCGTTTTAACGATCATTGGTACTTGAGTCAAAAATAAACCCTTTATAATTACAAGTTGTTCATGTATCTATTATATCCAGAATTATAATCATGATGTATATATCATATATATCATATATATTCAGTATATACATGAATTTATAATATTACGTAATCATTTTGAGGTAAGAAATGAAATGCACCGTTCATGGAGACGGTAAGCCGTACGTACGCATGAACGCTACTTTCATTTCTATTTCATATTTTATTGAATGAAATCATAATGATATAAAGGTATATTATAATTCCAATGTAATATCATATACAATATCATAACTCCATCCTTTATACATCCCATATATGGTATTTAACGAATCAAATCACTTTGAGGGGGCAATAGTCCGCACTTCCTTAAATGAAGATATCACGTTTACCCATAATCGAAACCATAAAGGTATGCCCAAAATGAAAAATACAGAAGATTAAGGAAAATATAAACATATTTTATATCATATATAAATATAGTGTCATATTAATGGCCACCTTTTAAGGTGTTAAAAGAATGTTGAACAATCATCGTTTCGGGAGGCCGAAATTCGCCATCCACGGAAACAGTATGTTCTTTAACCATTAGATGTAGGTGTTTGTAAGTGTAGCTAGAATCCTTCTTATAACAACATCCTAGTATATTTAATATACTGGAGTTGTTACAAAATAAATGAATAAAAAGAGTTTAGGGGGTTGGAGAAGCAAAATAAAACAAAAGGACTGAAGTGAAGACATTACCTTAAAATCGGGTAACTCCCTTTGGTTTGAGCTCAAAGGCTTCCTTGGGAAGACTTCTGCCCAAATTGAGGCTTCAAGGAGTAATAGAGGGATGTGGGGAGACAAAATGGGCAGGGTTTTGCCGAGTCAAAGGCTTTTTATGTGTGGGTAAGGAGGTAGAGATGGGGGCCTTTTATAAGAGGAGAGGAGGGGCACTCTTGGAAAGTAAAGAAATGTTACTTTATTTTAAAATGAGTTTCAAATTAAAAAGGTCCCAAATTGATATAATTCTAGGGTAAGGTGATAAGGGTTCTAAATCCACCCTTCCAATATGTTTTGGACATGTGTAGGTCATAGAATTTACATTATCATTTCATTTTATTTAAATCCTTTATTAATGAGGTAATCGCTGCATCATCATGATGTCATAAATAATTTAATTTATTTAAAGTATAAAAATTATAAAAAAACTATGATGTATGAAATATTTTTATCTTTCCAATGACTATTTATATTAAAAAATCTGACTTGTATAACCCCATGTAATTTTTTTTAATAAAATAACTCATGTTTCTGTCATTTTTACTTTACCATTAAATAAAAAGATATTAATGTCATTTTCCTACCAAAGTGGCTCCATGGGGTTCCCAAGTTGACCCATGTATTTTCTTGGTCGTCCATGACACATACAATGAGTGTAGGACATGTTTCAAGCTCATCTCATATTATTAAAACATTATTTTTACCTTAAACTACACTAATTACCTCTAAACGCGATTAAAAACATAAAAGTTACTATTCACCAAAAAATCATTTTAATCTCATTGAACCACATTTTACTTCTTAATTACAACCATGTATGTCATATTTTTTAAAATAAAATCACAGAAGTGGTAAATTTTCATTTAAACGAAAAATCAGTTTCTTTAACTACCACTTAGTGGTTCACTATTCATCAAAAATTGAAGTTTTTCAGAAAAATACCAAAACTTCACCCTAATCTATATTTGATATTCTGAATTCAAAAATGATTTATATTTTACAAAATTCAAATCATATAAGTTTCATTAATTAATTTAATAATTAATTCCCACTGTCAGAGCAAATAGCGTGTTTTTATGAAACAATTAGTATCAAAAGATTCACACTAGTTTAAGTCCAATTTCAAAGTGAAATTAATTCCAATGACCACTATTGGATTAAATGGTAAAAATATATTCTAATTTCACTTTAAAAACAAATCAAAAGATAATCTAATCATATAAATAAATTAGATTAAAAAGCAGTTTTGTTGTAAAATGCAGTATTTTTCACTATTCATCAAAAAAATGAACATTGTCAGAAAAATACCAAAAATTCACACAAAGTGAATTTTGATGTCCCAATCATAAAGAATAAGTTTATTTTGAAAAAAATAGCTTATTAAAATGTCAAAAGATATATTTGAAAATGGTTTTCCATCAAAAGGCAGTAAAACAATCTTTTAAAAATATTAGTGTATTTCATGCTTAAGATTGGATTTATTTTCATTTTAAGCCTCTAAAACACTATATAATTCATTAATAGACATAGATAAAAATATCTATTATTCATTAATTACTTGGGATGTTACACTAACACATTTCGCTACCACATTATCATTTTAATCATCATTACATCCAACCACAATATCATATATAGGTAAGTTGGTTATCATGAACATTATGGACATCAACATTGTGTCCTCATCCTACCAAGCATAATCCCCAAAAAATATCTCAACCTCTCATCATTGAGCATCTCCATAAATTGTGTAATCCTTTAATGGTAATTGGAACTAATGGGGTACCGCCACCACATACTTCTACTGAAGTAAGAGTGGAGAAGACCGGGTAATCATCCATTAGTTCCATACAATCCTGTATTTATGGGAAAATACTAATAGAACCATATTTTTCTTGTATATTTTTATGTACAAAAATATGTTGATTAATTGATTAATCTTACCACTATTTGATTTTTTTGTTATTTTATTCCAAGAAAAAACAAATGGTATTAAACGAGATATATGGTGAATAATTCATGATAAAAATGATGTCTCACAACATACCATGGGTGAAAGACTAACTCGAAGGCTTAAAACTACAAAATAAAGACAAAATAGTGGTGAAACTACTATAAAACCATCATTTGCATCATGAATGTACAATTCATGATGTGAAGTTAGATAGAATTCATGTTATGAAGTTCAGAACATCAAAAGACTCACTGGGAGCAGCAACATGAAAATTCTGAATAAGGCATATGGGTCACACTATTAAAGAGGTTAGATAAACACAAATTTCACTAATTTTAACATAACTTATGGAAGGGGTGGTTATTTATTATTTTAAGCTCCCAAGAATACATGGGATTAACTCAAAATTAATTTATGATTACATTTTTGGGAAATTAAAACCACCCCAATAGAGACCTAAGCCTATAAATATATAGACTTTAGGGGATTCACCAACATCATTCGATGATGGGAAGAACTAGATGAGGAAACCATGTTGTTACTCTACCTTTATACATTCTGTTCTTTTTAATTTTCATTATTTTAATGTCTTCCCTTCCCTACATCTTCTTAGTTACCCTTTCCATAGAGGGTTAAACACTCTAAGTGAGTGGGGAAGGGGAGGTTGGACCGATTTGTAATTCTTGAGTTTTTGTACATATTTTATAAAACCTTTTCTTTTTATTATAATCTTGTTTTATTTGTGAATTTATAGTTATTATTATCTAATTTTATTGTATTAGGTTTATATTTTTTACTATTAATCCCCCTGGTCAATGATTCATAATCTTCCTCCACCCAATTCTAGTCTACATATGATGAAATGGGATAGGGTTAGGTTGTGAGTGCTCAATTATTTTCAACACATGTGTGAAGTTGTGGATATAAACTATTAGTTATTAGGGAAAAATAAAACTCGATTGTGGATTTCCCTAATAAATAAAGAGAACCTGCAACAATTATTTCATGCATAGGAAGTAGGGAAGATCAACCTAATATATCATTTAGAGATATTCTCACCATTAATATCAAGCCAAGGGAGAGAGAGGAAACAATTATGGAAACTCTCTTTCTTACTAGTTTAGTATAAAAATATTATGTAAAAATTAGAAAACATGATATAATTTCAATAGTTCTATCCAAGCCAACCCCGATCACCCTTTTCATCAAATTTTGTAAAATCAACTAGTTTAATTGCATTCTAATTTTTTATTTCTCAAAATCAAATAAAAACTGATTTTCTTTAAAAAAGAATTGAATAATGACATATTTTTTTGTTCACACTCCTCTTCAAGAGACTACATAAGGTTAAACATTATACTATACCAAGGAAAATAATTATTTTTCCATTCCCCATGACAAGATAAGAATCAAACTTAGCATCATTATTGAGGATCCAGTGCTAAAAAACATGACGTTAACATTTAAAGACTCATTATTTAAAAAATAAATTATTATAATTTGAACCATAAATTGAAGAATACTAGAAAAAAAGTAAGGAATGTTAATTTAAGCCTATACTTTGATGAAATAACCCATTCAGATTCGAATGATTCTCTCAGTGTTCACTTTGAACCAGAAATTATAGCTGGAAATCCCAACCAAATCCTTTAGAATCTGTGCATGTATTAATTTTTAAATTAATAGATCGAACTCATTTTTATTTATTTAGAGAATGATTTTTAATTGATCGTTAACAAGAATCAACTACTTCCAAAATTCCACGGTCATGTAGGAGAGGACCAAAAAAAGAATATATAAGAATTCACCTATGTCTGATCAAGCTTCAAACCCTAAGGAGTTGCTAAATTAAAATTCAAGTGGAGGTAATTTTCATTCTCAATTGAGGGGGATTCTAAGTAAAGGTTGTACAATCTAAAACCAAGAGAGATTAATGATTGGGAAGATCTTATAATATTCTTCATGTATATATTATTTCCCAAATCCAATATCACTATGATAAAAAGGATATATATTCCATCCACCAATCAACTAGAGAGACTCTCTATGAACCCTATGAGAGGTTCAAGAAGATCTATTCCATTTTCTCATATAAAACAGTTGAGTAACACCACTTCATTATGTTCTTATATTAAGTCCTTCTTGAAAATGACTATAAACTACTTAACTCCACATTTGGAGGAGCCTTAAAAGATAAATTTCCAAAATAATCTATAGGATTGATTGAAAATATTTCTCAAAACTTGTATAAATTCAGTACAAGAGGTAAGGGCATAAGAGGAATACATGAGGTACAAATTTCTGATTCATAACCATTAATTATATCCAAAGCTGATGAACTATCCAGTTTAATATGGCAATTTATTGTGAACCAAGTGAATGAACAATATGGCACACCTCATATATGTGGTTTCTGTTCTTCACCAAATCATTATACTAACTAGTGTTCTAATGTATAGGGGTGGAAGGTTGTGTAGAATCCTTTCATCCAAGGGAATTCAAGTAAAATCATCCATGAAAATATAAAACTCAACAGCAGCTAGGATATGGACAAAATTCGGATAAACCCTTCTATTAAAACTAATACTCAAACCAACCCTCTTACGAATAGAAATACAAGAACCCACTGTCATTTCAACAACCTGGCCACCAACAAGACTATCAATCATCCCCTTTCTAGTAGAATAATTATGAGTATATTTCAATTATTACACCATAAATTAAAGAGAAATAGTTGTTCTCCATAGTTGTATGACTTGAATATAAGATGAATAAGCTAAAAAAACCAAGTCTATAGTCTTATAGACATACTAATCAAGAATATAAGAAAACTCTTAGACCAGATGATCCAAAATATGAGGGAGTGTGTAAGTGTGATTATAAAAATGAGTAGTAAAAAGATACTTCCACCAACACCAATAGAAATTCAAGATGTACCTGAAGGAAGAAAGGCAAGATTTTCATTGTATATTTCTGAAAATCAATTCTTCTAACTAGAATAGAATGATAAGAAAGTATAATTATTGGAAAGGTTGTATAAGTAATGATTAGAAACACCCTTATAAAAGAAATAATTTGAAAAATAAGGACATTCCACCACCATTCCCTTCAAGGTTGGATTATTCAAAGAAAATAGAAGAATATAAGCTTTAAAAATAAATACAATAATACTTTTAGAAGGTTGAAATAAAAATTCTACTATTATAATCCATTAAAAATCATAAGTATACAAAATTTCTCGAATAACTATGAACCAAAAGAAGGAGATTTGATGGAAATGATAGAATAAGCTTAAGAAGAAGTGTCTAGCCATTATCACACCATCAATGCCACAAAAATTTCAAGATTTTGGGACATTATATATTTACTACACTATCTATCATATAGATTTTATTGATACTTTAATTCATATGGGAGATTCCATAAATGACTTGCCTTTATCTATATTTACATTTTTCTGATTTGATAATTGAATCCCACAAGATTAGAGGTCCCACTCATAAACAGATCTATAGTTTTCCTTGTTGGAGTTTTGAAAAATTTATTTTTGCAAGTCAATGATCTATTATTCCTAGCTCACTTCTACATATAAACATGGAATAACATAGGATTTCAACACACCCTCACATTATTCTAGGAATACCATTTTGATGTCATCAAATATAATAATCAACATGGATTAAGGAATACTTACAATGGATCTTGAAGATGGTACATTGTGCTTCAACATTCTTGACTCCATGAAGCACTATTCACTTAACCATTCACTCTATGAAATTTCCCAAAAAGAATGTAATGAATCTATAGAAGATTTAGGTATTATCTGTGATTTTATATCCATATAAGTTGATTTTTTTCATCAAAAATACTGCAAAATAGTTAATTTCCCAAAAATTAGTAATTTTGGATTTCATGTTTGAAGTAGAAATAACATCTGGTTTCTTTGATAATTTATTAAAATAGGAAGAAATGATTTATTTTATAAGGGAGATTCAAGATTTTGAAGTGGAGTGCCTAAATTATGTCTTCCCTCCTAAAAAGGGGATGATGAATTAAAATTATGGTCACATGATGAAATCAAGAAATAAAAGGTTAAAGAATTTATACATGAAAATATTATCACAAATCGCAAGAAGAAACTAGTTGTGAATGAAGAAAAACTGGATGTGACACTATCCATATGTATCGTAGTAAAACACAAGTTAAAAATGGTCAAATAAGAATTTACTAATACTGTATAGGTAAGTGGGGAATCTTCTCAAACTAATGAGGAGGAAGGATCACAAGAACAAGGTAAATCTCTATTAAATCAATTTTGAAATAGACCTATTTTAATTAATAGTATATATGTGAAAACCAAAACTGAGGATATGTGGGCCAAGAAAACTAGAGAAAAAACATAATATTCCAAAGAGTACATAACCCCTTAAGAAAATTGAGGTTCATTTAGCAATAGAATAGAAACAATAAAAATATGAACATACTAAGATCCAATGGGGAAGAAAAAAGTCTCAAGGGTTTTTTTGGTGTTCTGGTAATCATGGAAACAAACCCTATTCTTTCTAGTATAGTATGATCTACTACAAAACAGGCTTTTAACAGCATTGGCCTTTATCAGTGCTAGAAAAAACACCGATAAAGGTGACCTTTATCATCGGTAAAAACAGCATTGATAAAGGATAACATTTATCATCACTTTTCTTTAGCACTAATAAAGGTCCCAAATAAAATGATATGATTAAAAAAATAAAAAAAATGTGTAAATTTAAATAATATTAAAAAATTTATTAACTAAATAATTATTGTTAAAAATGAATCAATTTAATATATATATATATATTATAAATATCAAAAAATCGTATATATAAAATATTTAGATAATAAAAATGGATAAAATAAAATAATTAAAAAATTAAAAATTAAAATGAATAAATTAAGAAAAATATTAAACACTTTATTAATTAAATAATTATTTATAGAAATGAATAAATTTAATATATATATATATATATTATAAATATTAATAAATATTATATATTAAATATAGACATATAAAATTAATAAATTATAATAATTAAATAAAAAATTAAAAATGAATAAATTGCATAATTATTAAAAAATTTATTAATGAAATAATTATATATGAAAATGAATAGGTTTAATATATATTTATATATATATTAATTATTATAAATAGAAATAAATAATATATATTAAAAATAAATACAAAAAATTAATAAAATGTAATATTTACAAACATATTAATATCCTAGTCATTTTTAATGGTTTTTATACATAATTATTCATTATTAAAATTAATAAAGAAATATATTCATATATATATTTGTATATATATATATATATATCAATGTATATAATATTTAATAAATCATGAGTTATATAATACAAAATATATATGCTTATAGTAAATAAGTCACATATTTAGTAGTTTATAATTAAAAATTAATATTAATTAAAAAGATTGACTAATTGCATCGAGTAATGGACATAATTTAATTTTATTTTATTTTTCAATTTAACATATATCAAATGTGTGTTACATTGATTTCACATACATATACATAATTAATTCATTTTTTATACAACACTAGCATGCAAATATTTACGTAATTAATGAAATCTTATATAAAAACACATACACCTAATATTTATGTAATTTATTCAAATTTAAGTATTCATTTTAGAATTTAATTATAACGTGATACAATTAATATATTATTTTATTAATTGGTAAAGTTTATCTATTTAGTTCTAATATTATTACAGTTAGGTATTATTAATTAATTTTTAATATTTTTTTTAATTTTTTGAGAATTTAATCATTTTATATTATTTATTTATATTTATTTATTTACTGTGTTTTAATATTTTGGATAAGTATTCATTTTTATTTTAATATATATCCATATTTTTTAATAATTTATATTTAATTAATAAAAATTATCCATTTTTTCAATATTTTTAAAGTATACTCATTTTTAATTATTCATTTTTTCTCAATTTTAACATGAATGCGCTTAAGATTATATATTCATTAATAATGTTTAAAATATATTTTTAAATAAATATTTATAAATAAATATATTTATAAATGTATATTTACTATATTTATAAATTTATTTATTTATAATTTTGAATCAATAAATATTATTTTTGAAAAACCTTATTTATATAATTATAAATAAATAATTATATGTATATAAATAATTATAATATTTTAATAAATTTATTGAAATAAGGAATATATTTTCTATATTTATATTTATATTCATATTCATATTTATATATATTTATTAAATATATATATATATATAATGATATAAATATATAAATATAATTTTTTTAAAATATTTGTATAATTAAATATTTAAATATTTATAAAATTATAATAATTATTTTCACTATATTTATATTTATATTTATTTATATTTATTATACACATATAGTGATAAATATTTATAATGAAATAAATATATTTATAATTATAAAATTATAATAAATATATTAATGTAATCATTTTATTTACTATATTTATATTTATATTTATATTTATATTTATATTTATATTTATATTTGTTTATTATATATATATATATATATAATTATATAAATATATATAATGATATAAATATATTTTTAATTATAAAATTATCATAAATATATTTAAATAATGAATATATTTACTATCTTTAAATTTATATATATATATTAGATCTATATATATAATTATATAAATATATATAATGATATAAACAAATTTATAATTATAAAATAAAAAATAATAAATATATTTACTAATATATTTATTTATAAATATATTCACAAATATATTTATTTATAAATATATTTACAAATATATTTATTTCTAAATATATTTACAAATATATTTACAAATATATTTATTTCTAAATATATTTACAAATATATTTATTTATAAATATATTTCCAAATTTATTTATTTATAAATATATTTCCAAATATATTTATTCATAAATATATTTAAAAATATATTTATTCGTAAATATATTTACAAATATATTTATAAATGTATATTTACTACATTTATAAAATTTTATATTTATAAGAATAAATATAAATATAATTTTTTTAAAATATATATATATATATTTAAATAAATAATTTTATATTTAATTAATTATAAAATTATAATAAATAAGTATATAAATATATTTAAAAATATTATTTATATTTATAATTACAAATCACTTAGCATTTCTAAAGTTTTAGCACTGTTAAAGATTTCATTTATCAGTGTTAAATTTCTATCGCTGATAAATATGTCTTTTATCAACGCTTATTTAGCGTTGATAAAGATAGAGCTTTTATCATCACTAAATCTTTATCATCGCTAAAAAAGTGCATATATAAGGTAATTTAAAAGGTTTTAAGGGGACAATCATCATTCTTATCAGCTTCTTCTCCCAGACAGTTATTATTGCATTTTGTTACTTGAGACTCAGCCCCCATATCTTCGAGACATGGTAATGTGTTGTTTGAACTACTCTGATCAGTAGTCATCCCATACCGTGTATCAGTGATTATTTTAGATGGATTCAAAGAATAACACATACCATAGTGGAGTATTTCTTTTCATAAATTCAAGTACCTTTTTCCTTTAAAGAATAAAGAAATTATTTTAAATAATCAAATCATGTGTTCCCCTTATTATAATTATTTATAACTTTCACCACTGATAATGAATATATTATGTGTATTTATTTATTTTTTGAAAAAAAATAATATTTTATGATCCAAATAGGATGGATATGAATTGAAAATGGATGCACGGTAATTGTATGAAAAAATAGTATGAAGATGGAGTTAAAAGTTCATCGAGTTTGTGATAGAGCATGTATACAATCCTTATCAAATCCTTTGTCCATTTTTACATTGTTGTTTTTTTAAGACAAATTAGTTTGGAAGATTTGGAAGAACATTTTATTTTTCATGAAATAGATCAGAGCTATAAACGTTAGACTAAACATGGGGGAAAACAGAATGTGCAGACTAATTGGGATGATATTGTTGTTTATGGATTATTTAATATGAATACCAATATAAATGATGATGGAGATTTCATAGAAGAAATGAAAATGGAAATTGAATATGGCCTTCAAGATTTTCAAAATTTATTTAAACGTTTTTATAGTTTTGCTAAGAAAACGTTGTATACTTGTTGTGCTAAATGCACAACATTTTCAGTTGTGTTGAAGTTATATAATTTAAAAGCTAACAGTTGAGGGAGAGACATTAGCATTACAAAACTACTTGGTCTATTGATTGATATGTTTCTAGAAGAAAAAGAAATTCCATGTTAAAGATATGATGCTAAATGAATACTACGTTCAATGAGAATGATATCTCAATGAATGCATACTTGTCCAAATGATTTCATTTTAATTTCCAAGGACCATAAATCAATCATAAAATACCTAAAGTGTGGCATGGATTGATATAAGAAAAATGAATCAATTCCTTTGAAATTTGTATGGACTTTCTTATCATTCTATAATTTAAAAGACTATATGGATGCCCGGAAACCATAAAACAATTGACATGTCATACCGATGCAATAATTAGAGAATAGATGTGACGTCATGGACCAAAATGCCTCTTAATGGGTTCCCCGAGCCTGGTGGGCCCCATGGCCACAAGCACATCTTTCTGAACGCTATAGGTTTCTAAATAGCAGTGAGGGCCTAGGGTGTGTCTATGGGAAGACTACACCCTCATTACCAGAGTGTATCACAATAGAAAAAATATAAAGGAATAGTAAATAGTGGAAGAAATATAAATAGTGTAAATAAATAGTGGAATCAAAATGATGCAATCGATAGATGAGAATAATAATAATTTTATCAACTGGAACAATGATGATATAATTTCATGTCACTAGAAAACTTGAAAAACATGGATACAAGACAGCAGTCATAACATGTTCCACAAAGTAAAAGAAAACAAAGGCTACTCCAAGCATCCTGATATCCTACTCGGTCATCTACTATCAAGCTCTATCCTATCAGCACATAATCAAGTGTTGGAAGTTTTATGCTTCCCTTTGTCAATACCTACAATCATGTAATCTACTATGAGTACCAAACGACGCCCGTAGAGGGTGTGAGATAAATCTCAGTGGGCCACCACCTGTAAGAACCAGGTTCTTACATTTGATGTATGGGTTTCTTCTTTTCTCTTTTCCTTAAGTGTTTTTCAGAAAATAAGGAAAAGGGGGAAAATCACAAATTTTGGAAGTACACGCCGTGTACTTTTGGCCGTGTGGGGTGAGTACACAGGGTGTGTAGCCATGTCCACGATGAGGGGTGTAAAAACCGACTACACGCCGTGTAGTGGTCTTTTACATGCCGTGTAGTCAGTTGGAAGGCGGAACAATAAGGCGGTGGAAGGAGTTGCCAGCTGGGCGATAGTACACGTTGTGTAGTCGGAAATACATGCCGTGTACTCATGTCGACGGATGAACAGTTTGGCGGTGCCGCCAGAGGAACAGTTAAAATGAGGGAATTACACACCGTGTAGTAAAAAGTACACGTCGTGTACTTTGTTTTTTTCGGTTAAAATGGGCAGTATCCAACCCTATTCACTGGAAAGGATTAGAACCGGATGAGAGATCGGGAGGGGATGACCGAATCATCAAGGATCTCCAGATCGAGCATAAGGAATTTTCTTCCACCTCGGACGATCACATTGGGACCGCACAGGTAAGAGCTTCCTTCTCCTTGTGTAGTTCTTGCCAATTCTTCCTAAAATAGAAGTTATTTTAGTTTGAACGGTTTTTCTTCTATGTTAGAGCTACATCATTCTTGTACGTTTCAGATGGCGTCGTTCTCGTATACCAATCAGGGGAGTTTAAGGTAGGTGTCTTAGTGTTTAAATTTACAACTGTCATGTATTTTGTGTACCGTTGAGCTACGAGCCCATGTTGGGGTGTCGTGTGACTGAGGTCATGGCTATTTTAACTACCTAAAAATGTATATGGGATTAAATGTGATAATAAACTGTTGTTTGGGATCGCTGCTTGGATCCAGGACCACTCGGGGGTGCGTTCCTCTATTTAGCCATTTGGCCAGGATACCCGAGGGTATGCCTTGTTTATATCATGCATTACTTTTTCCTTGAAAGAGATTGTATTTGAATTGATTGTGATATATTGGGCTCGGCCAGGTTACTTGTGCCTGAGGGCGATGTTTTACTATAGCCTGAGGGAATGACTGTATTAGACCAAGGGCAACGTTCTATTTCTCTTGAGCAAAACCTTTCGTATGCCTGAGGGCGGTGTCTTATGTGCCTTAGGGAGACACTTCGTATGCTTGATGGAAATTTCTGTTATGCCTGAGGTCAATGCCTGAGGGCAAGATTCTGATTACCTGAGGGTAAGGGTTTTCGTGTCTGAGGACACTGACTGGTTACATATAAATTCACTATGGTGGTTTCTTAATAATAAATAATGAAATGAATTTTAAAATGGAAATATAACTGGTAAATTTAGTTACATTTGAGTAATTCTTAGTTTATTGCATTTACTTTTGCACACTGTTGTTGCATGTTGACACATAGTTGGACACGGGCCTTTGGTGGGTGCCTACTGGGATTTATTTCTTACACCCTATTTGGGTCATGATTTTTGGCCCAAACAGATTACGTTTCTGCAGGTATAGATAATGGAAAGGGCCCTTATATAGGTACTTGATTGTTATTTAGAAGTAGGGTAGCATGGTACCGAGCTTAGGCTCGCGATGCTACCAGCTGTTTTGTTTTTCTTTGTTGTACTCTGCATTGTATTGTACTACTATGTAACAAGTTATGGTTGTTTTC
Source organism: Viscum album (assembly GCA_963277665.1). Classification (NCBI taxonomy): domain Eukaryota; kingdom Viridiplantae; phylum Streptophyta; class Magnoliopsida; order Santalales; family Viscaceae; genus Viscum; species Viscum album. Next base: position 73,819,770 of record OY728142.1, read on the forward strand.
TTAGAACTTGAGGCATGTGGCATCAACATTATATATATATATGACTATTGGTTGTTCTTACTGCAGTTTTTCATTTAAAATTGTGTATGCTTATTTGCTTCCACTGTTGTTGTTGTATGTTTTATCTAGTATTCCGTTGCGCTACACTTTGAAAAATGAGGGCATAGTTTCCCCACTATCAGACCTGGGCCCTCACTACTAGTCGGCAGCCTCTGGTTTTTGGGAAAAGGTGCTTGAGGTCACGTGGCGAACCGGGTTCGTGGCACCCGTTGAGTGGCACTCAGATCTGGGACGTTACAAAGTGGTATCAAAGGAGTTCTTTTCTTTGACTTACTATTTGGAGCCGCAGTCGGGGATAGGATGGAAACAGTAGTTGGTAATGAGCTTTGCTCGGACGTAGCTAACCCGTGTATAGGGAAAAGTCATTCTACCTCGTATTCTTTTTTCAATTCTTCTGATTTTTCAAATTTTACAATTGATTTGATTTCACCATCGGGTGACGCACTTGTGATTGTGTTGTTATATTTTATCAATGGGTTCTATTTAGTTGAAACCCGATGAGATGAGGGTATTCCAACTCATGAATTATTTAGGCACATTCTAGGAATCACATGCCATGCATAATTCTATGCCATGTAGGTGCATTAGAAATTGCATGTTGTTGTGATAGTTGTTGTGTTAGAAAAAGAATGTTGTTTTGATAGCTGCATTGATAAATACCTTCTTTGTGATAGGGTATTTTTGTGTGAGCCGGTTTATAGAATGGACGCCAAAATTTGGTTTTTGGTGAGTATGGCCCACCATTTACCAGAATTTGGCGGATTATTGACTGTTTATTTTATTATAACATAGATAAGATGCCAAACTTTTATTTTCGGGGAGTATGGGCCCTCATGGATCGGAATTTGGCACTTAGGTGTTGTTTTTGGTATTTTATGGGTTCTGGAGAAGTTTCTGAGGCATACTGTCTGAAAAAACCAATATACACGTCATGTAGTTCTTTGAACACGCAGTTTATGTTCTTCTGTTTGGGATGAAAAGAAAATTTTAGAGTACACGCCGTGTACCCTAAGTACACGCCGTGTAGTCTCTTCCCATGTCATGGACTGTGTGGGCAGTGACACGGGGTAGGGAAACGTTGGGGTAAAACATGTCGTGTACCTGATGTACACGTCGTGTAGTGTTCACCCTGAGACCCAGCCATGTAACTAACAAACACGGACCGGTGTAATATTTTCTTGAACACGTCGTGTCAATGAAGAACACACCGTGTAGTATGACCTAGGGACCTGGCCGTGTAACTAACAATACGGGTCGGGGTAATCCTTTCGTGTACACGCCATGTGTACATGGAACACGCCGTGTAGTGTGAGCTGTGTATCCGTCTGTGTAACAAACAACACGGGTCGGCGGATCTCATCTAGTACACATCGTGTACCTGTGGGACACGCCATGTAGTCTTGTCTGAGGACAGACCGTGTAGTGTTAGCTGTGTGGCTAGGGAAACGAGGTGGTGTACATGCCATGTGTGGGTGGAACACGTTATGTAGTGTCATGCTGAGTAGTCGTTCGTGTCACAAACAACACGAGCAGTTGGAAATTTCACCATACATGTCGTGTAGTTTTGTTCAAACAGGAGCTGTGTGGCTTAGCTGTATAGAAGGACCCGGGCAGGGGAAGAGAAGTCAGGTACATGATGTGTAGTCAGTATACACACCGTGTAGTCTTGTTTTGAAAATATTGAAATGCCTTCTTCCTCTTGTTCCATTTGTGGTTCCTTCGCTTTCAGTCTTGATAATCTTGAATCTAATGCGTGTTTTGACCTTGTAGTGTCATGCCGCATAGACGTTCACACGTTGTTCTCCAGGAGAGCTGCAATGATTATACTCTAGAGATGGTGGTCCATGGGCTACTAGTGGATCCTCCAGCAGAGCCATATGCGGCGCCAGCTGTTATACCAGACACAGGCGCGGAGGCGTAGTTCCGAGAAGGCTTTATGCGGTTCATGCAGACCTTTCAGGGAGCACCTCCAGTTGCCACATCTATGGTTGAGCTGACTCGTATATTCCAGCAGCAGCATCCTCCTAAGTTTTCAGGGGATGGAAGACCACAGGCAGCAGAGTCTTGGCTGGGGTTGATGCAGACTATTTTCGAGCATCTTAAGACGCCTCCAGGGTGGAGGGTCAAGCTCGTGACTTATATGCTGCGTGATTCCAACAAGAGGTGGTGGGATGTTACCACCCAGTCATAGCATCACAAAGACATGGAGTGGGAGTATTTTCAAGCAGTATTCTATGAATTCTTCTTTCCAGAGACACTGAGGGCAGATAGGGCTCGAGAGTTCATGAATCTGTAGTAGGGCTATATGTCAATGATGGATTATTCTGCTCGTTTCACCGAGCTTCAATGATTTTCACCCATTCTGGTGGGTGATGAGATGTTGAGAGCCAGCCGCTTTGAGGATGGTCTTTGGTATGACATCCGAGCACTGGTGAATGTTTTCAGGTTGCCCACAGTAGATGCTATTTTGAACCAGGTGCTGATTACAGGGAGGAACTTTCGGAAAGCTAGTGGTGCAGGCCAGGGTAGTTCAGCACCATTTTGTGGTACTATTTGTACCGGGAAGAGGAAGCGACAGATAGACTTCTCTCAGGGTGGAAGTACCAGCGAGATGATTTCTCCATGTGGCCCGGTCAGGTGCTACCAGTGTGGTAAAGAGGGGCACAAGATACCGTAGTGTCCACGTGATCCAGTGGACTGTCGAGCTTGTGGAAAGATGGGTCATCTGCAACACTTTTGCAGGGCGTTTCCACCAGTGGCTAGTGAGAGGGGTTCTGTGAAGACTCCGCGTGCGGGAGCAGGATCAGTGGCTTCTTACCAATCGGGAAACTGGAATACGTCTGGGCATGTAGGCAGAGATGGTGGTTGTGCCTATGATATCCAAACACCAGGATCTTAGAGGCAGCAGGGCGGGACAACTCAAGGTATCCAGACTGTGTTACAGGGCTACGGCACTGGGTAGCCATATGCAGTGCAACAAACCCAACAGGATCAAGATCTGGGACCTTCTACAGTCTGAGGTACTATTCGAGTGGATTCTGTCTTATCTTCAGTACTTTTCGATATGGGTGCTACACATAGCTTTATATCTGTGCCCTTTGTGGAGAGCCTTGGGCTCTGTGTTTCATCTTCTTCTGCTGTTATGATGCTAGACACACCGTTGGGAACTATAACGACATGTGTGTGTGTCAGTGAAAGGAGTGCCCCCTTGAGGTTGGTGGGTGTCACTTTCTATGGGACCTCTTTGTCCTAGAGATGACAGCTTATGATGTCATTCTCGGGATGGACTGGATGGTTCCATTTTGATCCTTTGTAGATTTCTATCGTCGTAGGGTGAGTTTCACGTCACCAAAGGGCGGAGAGTTTTTATACAAAGGTGAATGGGATGTTCAGGTGAGTCGAGCTGGACCAGAGCATCGTGGGTGAGGCGGAGTCATAGCCCAGATTGTGAGTTTATATCTGGATGATCATGGGACATTTTAGAAGGAATTCAATCCTGTGGTTGATCATTTCAGGGATGTCTTCTCAGACGAATTTTCAGGTCTACCTCCAGAGTGAGAGGTGGATTTCTCTATCGATCTTGTTCCAGGGGCATCATTGGTGTCCATTCCTCCTTAGAGGATGGCCACACATGAGTTTCAAGAGATCAAGAGGAAGTTAGAGGAGTTACAGGCAAAGGGTTTTATCTGACCCAGTACTTCTCCTTGGGGTTCACCGGTCCTCTTTGCGAAGAAGTCAAACGGTACCCTCAGACTCTGTCTGGATTATCGGAAGCTTAACCAATTGACGGTTAAGAACCAATATCCATTACTGAGGATTGATGATCTTTTTAATCAACTTCTTGAAGCACGAGTGTTATTGAAGATTGACTTGTGGTCCAGATATCATCAGTTGCTCGTGAGACCATCGGATATACTGTTTACAGCTTTTCGGAGAATATATGGTCTATACGAGTACTTGGTTATGCTGTTTGAACTCACAAACGCACCAGCAGTTTTCATGGATCTGATGAATTGTGTGTTCCATCCGTATTTGGATTCTTTTTTGGTAGTATTCGTGGACGATATCTTTGTGTACTCTCACACTCGGCACGACCATGCCACCTAACTTGAGATCATATTGAGTACACTGAGAGAGCATCAGCTATATGATAATCTCTCAAATTTCCATTTTTGGATGGACCAGATTCACTTTCTAGGTCATATTATCTCAGAGGTAGGAGTTTCAGTAGACCTAGAGAAGGTGAGAGCAGTAGTTTCCTGGGAGTAGCCTAAGAACGTGTTTCAGATACGGAGCAGGCTGGCTGGTTACTACAGATGCTTCATACAGGACTTCTCCCGCTTAGCAGCACCGTTGACGGGTCTGACTAAGAAGGGGGTGAAGTTTGTTTGGTAAGAAGCTTGCGAGGAAGCCTTTCAGGACCTGAAAGGAAGTTTGACATTATCGTCAGTCCTGATACTTCCAGTGAAAGGGAAGAGTTATATAGTTTACTGTGGTGCATCAGGTATTGGGCTGGGAGCAGTGTTGATGCAGGGCGATCGAGTTGTTGCATATGAGTCTTGGCAGTTGAGGCCACATGAGAGGAATTGCCCAATGCATGATCTTGAGTTGGATTCAGCTTTTCATGCATTGTGCTGTTGGAGACATTATCTATTGGGAAAACATTTTTTGGTTTTCACTGACCACAAAAGTCTCAAGTATATCTTTACTCAACGTGACTTGAATCTGAGGCAGTGAAGGTGGGTCAAATACCTTTAGTCCTTTGATTTTGATCTTTTCTATACACCTGGTAAGGGTAATGCAGTAGCTGATGCACTGAGTAGGAGGACTCATATACAGGCAGTGCAGGAGGCCAGTGATGAGTGGAAGCTCATGGATTTGTTCTCTAAGATGCATTTGGATGTGCACGACAGTCAGGGGAAAACTTATCTTTCATATTTAGCTGTGACTTCTATCCTCCTGGATAGAGTGAGGATTAGACAGTTATCTTATTCAGAAGGCCTAGTTCTATAGGAGTCGGTGGCAAGTGAGGACACTCCTCCTGGTTGGATGATAGGTGATGATGAAATTCTGCATTTCCATGGACAAGTTTGGGTTCCATGGGATATACGCGAGGGATGATGTGGTAGTTTCATACTTCAGCTTGGCCAGTTCATCCCAGGGTTACAAAGATGTACTGTGACTTGAGACGTCAGTACTGGTGGCCGAGTATAAAGAGAGAGATAGCTGGTTTTGTGATGAGGTGTTCCACCTGTCAGCAGGTGAAGGTGCAACATCAAAGGCCAGTCGGACTGTTACAGCAGTTACCCATTCTAGAGTGGAAATGGGATGATGTCGCGATGGTCTTCGTGACTGGGTTTCTGAGGTCACCTAGATGTAATGATGTCATGTGGGTTGTTGTGGACAGACTCATGAAGGTAGCTCACTTTTTTCCGATCAAGGAGACCTTCGATGTTGACGAGCTTAGGAAGTTGTATATACAAGAGGTCGTACGTCTTCATGGTGTTCTTCATTCTATCGTTTCAGATTGGGACACCTGTTTTACGTCTTGTTTATGGCAGAGTTTTCAGAGGGCACTAGGTACATAGGTGGTTATGAGCACAGCTTACCACCCTCAGACCGATGGCCAGTCAGAGTATATGATACATGTGCTTGAGGACATGTTGCATGCATGCGTCTTAGACTTTGGGGGATCTTGAGAGAAGCACATACCCCTGGTCTAGTTTTCCTATAACAATAGTTTTCAGGTGACTATTGAGATGGCACCATATGAGGATTTATATAGTAGGCCATGTCATTCACCTTTGTGCTGGTCAGAGGCAGGTGAGGCAGCTTTACTAGGACCATAGCTCGTGTAGGAGAGTTTTGTGCCGGTTCAGTTGATTTAGAAGCGGATGGCTACGGAATAGTCTCTTCAGAAATCTTATGCTGATCACCGCAGACGACCTTTGGAGTTCGTGGTCAGGGATCAGGTTTTCTTTCATGTTTCACTGAGGTTGGGACACAGGCGAATCAGGAGACAGGGTAAACTTTCACCGAGGTATGTGGATCCATTTGAGGTTTTGGAGAGAGTCGGGCTGGTTATCTAACGGTTACATTTACCGTAGAGGTACCGAGCCATGCACGACATCTTCCATGTGTCTCAGTTGCGTCGCTATCATTTAGACCCATCTCACGTATTTCAGCCTAAGGAGGTTGAGCTTCATATCGATGTGTACTTTGAGGAGCATCCGATTCGTATCGTTTATAGGAGCACGAAGGTTCTCTAAGGTTGTTCTATTCCACTCGTACGGGTGTTATGGCAGCATGGCCAGGTGCAGGATGAAACCTGGGAGCGGAAACCGACGTATAGGCTCAGTGTCTAGAGATGTTCTGAGATTTATCTTCTCCACCCTTAGAAGGGAAATTCGGGGATGAATAGCTTTAAGGGGGGAAGTTTCTAAGAACCCAGTTCTTACTTTTTAGGTATGGATTTCTTCTTTTCTCTTTTCCTTAAGTGTTTTTGAGAAAATAAGGAAAAGAGGGGAAAATCCCAAATTTTGGAAGTACACGCCGTGTACTTTTCCACACGCCATGTACTTTTGGCAGTGTGGGATGAGTACACAGGGTGTGTATCCATGTCCACGACGAGGGGTGTAAAAACCAACTACATGTCGTGTAGTGGTCTTTTACACGCTGTGTAGTTAGTCGGCAGGCGGAACAGTAAGGCGGTGGAAGCAGCTGCCAGCTGGGCGACAGTACATGCCGTGAAGTCGGAAATACATGTCATGTACTCATGTCGACGGATGAACAGTTTAGCGGTGCCTCCATAGGAACAGTTAAATGAGGGAAGCACACACCGTGTAGTAAAAAGTGAACAGCTTGTACTTTGTTTTTTTCTCTTATAATGGGAAGTAGCCAACCCTGTTCATAGGGAAGGCTTAGAACCGGACGAGAGCTCGGAAGGGGACATCCGAATCTTCGAGGATCTCCAGATCAAGCATAGGGAATCCGTTTCTGCCTCGGACGATCATGTTGGGACCGCACGGGTAAGAACATCCTTCTCCTTACATATTTCTTGCCAATTCATCCTCAAATAGAAGTTATTTGAGTTTGAACGGTTTTTCTTATATGTTATATCTACGTCGTTCTTGGACGTTTTAGAAGGCATCGTTCGTGTATACCGATCAGGGGCGTTTAAGGTAGGTGGATTAGTGTTTAAATTTCCAACTGTCATTTGTTTTCTGTACCGTTGAGTTACAAACCCATGTTGGGGTGTCGTGTGGCTGAGGTTGTGGCTATTTTAACTACCTAGAAATGTATAGGTGATTAAATGTGATAATAAACTACTGTTTGGGATCGCTACTTAGATCCATGACCACCTGGGGGTGCATTCCTCTTTTTAGCCATTTGGCCAGGATAATCGAGGGTATTCCTTGTTTATATCATGAATTAATTTTGCCTTGAGATGGATTGTATTTGAATTGCTTGTGATATGTTAGGCTCAGCCCAGTTACTTGTTCCTGAGAGCGGTGTTTTACTATAGCCTAAGGGCATGACTGTATTAGCCTGAGGGAAATGTTCTATTTCGCTTGAGGGCAACCTTTTGTATGCCTGAGGGTGGTGAATTCTATGCCTGCGGGAGACAATTCGTATGCATGAGGGTAATTTCAGTTATGCCTAAGGGTAATGCCTGAGGGAAAGATTCTGATTACCTGAGGGTAAGGGTTTGTGTGTCTGAGGACACTGACTGGTTACATAGAAATTCACTGTGGTGGTTTCTTAATAATAGATAATGAAATGAATATTAAAATGGAAATATAACTGGTAAAGTTAGTTACTTTTAAGTACTGCTTAGTTTATTGCATTTACTTTTTCACGCTGTTGTTGCATGTTTACACACAGTTGGACATGGTCCTTTGGTGGGTGCCTACTAGGATTTATTTCTCACACCCTGTTTGGGTCATGCTTTTCGGCCCAAACAGATTACATTTCTATAGGTGTAGATAAGGGCAAGGGCCCTTATATAGGTACTTTATTGTTGTTGAGGAGTAGGGGAGCATGGGATCAGGCTTAGGCTCATGATGCTACCAGTTGTTTTGTTTTTCTTAATTGTACTTTGCATTGTATTGTACTGCTATGTAACATGTTCTAGCTATTTTCTTAGAACTTGAGGCATGTGGAATCATCATTATATATATATTACTGTTGGTTGTTCTTACTGCAGTCGTTCACTTAAAATTGTGTATCCTTATTTGCTTCCACTGTTGTTTTTGTATGTTTTATCTGGTATTCCGCTACGCTACACTTTGAAAAATGAGGGCATAGTTTCCCCACTATCAGACCTGGGCCCTCGCTGCTAGTTGGCAGCCTATGGAATTTGGAAAAAGGCACTTTAGGTCACATGGCTAATCGAGTTTATGGAACCCGTTGAGTGGCACCTGGATTCGGGACGTTACACCAACAATAGTGTCTATAACATTCGTCCTATAAAATAGAATATAGCAGTGTGAAGGCATTCACGTATAATATAAAAAAAGCAGTGCAATATGACTAAATACCCCAGTACTTACTTCAGCCCTTCACTGGTGTCTGAACATGTAACTAGTTCATTAATTAAGTAATCACCATTAAATGTTAAAAGCTCACGTAAGGCATAAACACCACTGACATCAACTTGTGATAGTATAAGTAGTGAAGGTCACATGACATGACAAGGCAACCTGAAAATTATATCTAGTGAGGGAGTTACAGGGTAATAACCAAGGTAACATAGATCTCATGGAATTCTAACTCAGTAGTATCTGAGTCTAGCTAAAGGCTAAGAGATTAATTCAAGGAGTTTAATCCAAGTAATTCCACAATAATGCACCTATCGAGTCCATGGTGATCAACCAAGGTAAAACGGGGCTAATAAAAGATAGGGCCCTATGGGATTTCACCATGGAACCAACTGGTCAATGATGGATCCAAGAAGTGTATCTAAGGGATCCTGAAATAATTTAAATGACCCTATGGTAGTATACCAGGAAATCGAGGAATATACAAGAACTGGAGTCTAGGTGGGAATCCACCTAAGAAAACTGCATCCTTGAATTGGAATGGGGTTCCTGAAACCTAAGGTATTCTCTTCTCAAAATCCACGATGATCTTGAGTTATTCCATTTATATTTGATATTTTAATCATGTAATAATTCATTTGGTTCATGTCTTGACTTCCATTAGTGTGGATAGGTCAAGTATAGTTGCAACAATATATGTATTGGTCCAAGCCTTGTCTTCTATTAGTGTGGATAGGCCTAGTAGCATTGCAACCATTTGATCAAGTCTTAATTAACCATTAAGGCATATTCAATTAGTGAGGTTCACTCCGCTACCTTCCATTAACATGGAAAGGGGTTCTAAGAACATGTAACCTTAATTCAATATCATTTTTTAAGGCCAATTTATATACTTAGTATACATTCCATTTTGAATTACACAATTAATAATCATTTGGAAGCACTTACCTTAGGGTATTTAAGTGGTGATCATACATGGTTCATGCCATTTTTCAGTTCACATTAATAACAATTCATTTATTATTATAAGGCTCGCAATTTGGGAGGTCAGGAAAAGGCACACCCGAACAGTGGCTCCAACGTGCCATAACACTAAAACCCCAAATATGGAATAACCTTCGACATGAGGCGGATTGAGTTGTGGGTGTAAGTTCTAACAACTAATCACATATTTGGAAAGAACATAGCCATATAATTCTAATAAGTGTAATCATGGCATGTAAATTTAAGAAATGGCCTCCAATGAAATCGGTGGTCCCTACAAGAACATTCCAAAATCAACGAACTTTTGGGATAAGTTATAGACCACCCACCTTAGGGTTGTACAATCCTTATCCTCTGGTATCAGCCCTTGGTTTTCCTCAAATCGGAGTAGATCTAAGAAAAGGTATAAAAAAATATCGCATGATGATATCTAGGTCTAGAGAAAAAGAGAATAAGAATGGGTAAAAAGGACTCAAGTAATTGTCGCTGCGCATCCAACACGATGAACAAAAGATTGATCAGATGTCAGATGATGTAGATATCTTGATTCTATGTTTAGATCTTCAAAAAAACCCAAATTGAGATATAAATAGTTCAATCCCACATAAACTTGATTTATGGAGGAAAGGGAGACTTAATTAGATCATTAAGGGAAAAACAATAAATTTATCCAAGAAATTATCCCATGCATGGTTTGTCCGCATGGTTTTTCAAACCATGCACAAACCGTGCGGGACGGCTCTGCCTGGACGGTTTGTCTGCATGGTTTGATAAAGCCATGTGAATTCCCTAGACAGGTACCTAGGGAAAATAGGTGTTCTCACGGTTAGGTCACACGTCCTTGCACTAACTATGCAAGGTGGATTTATCTAAAAAAATTCCATCTGCACGGTTAAGCAAACCATGTGAAATTCTGCACGGTTTAGTCTAAACCGTGCGAAGAGTATTTTTTCTCTAAAAAAATATGGGTTCTGAGCTTTGAACAAGACACAGACACACTTGAAAACTTTACTAACTCATTAGGAATCCATATTAGGTCCAAAGTAATGATTTAGACTGAAAATTAAAGGATCCATACCTAAGTGAAAAATTGGGTTCTTACAGTCTTCCACCTTAAAATAATACACCCCCAAGTTCTCCTTCAAAGGGTAAAGAAACACTATCTGAGAACAACTCTCACCATTGGGAATGTATGCCGGATTCCCTCCCCTATATCATGTCCTATACTCAACTATGTTGTCATAGCACCCATATGATAGGGACAGACTCTCCTAGGAGAGCCTATGTGCATTGGTCAACGATGCATACTGGATACTCCTCAAATGTAGCAGCAACATCCAACACAACTTCCTTGGGTTGAATGGTATGTTACGGGTCGTCATGATATTGGCGAAGGTGTGAGACATGAAAGAAATCATGCATGGCATGATACCTCTAAGGTAGTAATAACTGATAGGCTACCAGCCTGACTCCCTCTATAATTTTTAATGCCCCGACATAATGAGGTGATGCATTTCCCTACTTCCTTAACTGTCTATGCCCTAGCTTGGGTGATACCCAAATAAAAACATGATACCCAAACTCAAACTCAAGAGGTTATCAAAGGATATCAATATAATATTTATTTCTAGACTGAGCAGTATTCATACGCTTCGAGATCAGCTGGACCTATTCTAAAGTCTCCTGAATGAGACAAGGACCTAGTTGGGCTGCCTCACCTGCCTCTAACTAGAACAGGGGTGAATTGAATGGCCTACCATATAAGGCATCAAAAATATCCATATAAATGTTTTCCTGAAAACTATTATTATAAGAGAACTTGACTAGAGGGATATGCTTCTACCAATAACCATTGAAACCAAGGACACATGCTCAAAGCATATCCTCTAGAACCTGTATTGTCTATTCCGATTATCCATCAGTCTGAGGGTGAAATTTTGTGCTTAGAAGCACCTGAGTACCCATATCTTTATGTATTCCTTTCTATAACCTTGAAGTGAAATGAGCATCCCTATCTGAAATGATAGTACATAGAACCCAGTGTAGTCGTATGATCTCACAAACATACAGTCTTCCCAGTTCATCAACTGAGAAAATCTTGTGAATAGGAATGAAGTTGGATGATTTCTTTAGTCGTTCAATGACTACCTAGATATCATTTCCACACCTAGGTGACAAAGGTAATCTGACTACAAAATCCATAGAAACATCTTATCATTTCCATTCTGGGACTAGAAGCATTTGTAACAAGCCTATAGGTCTCTGGTGTTATACCTTCACCTGTTGATAGGTGGAACACCTAGTGATGAATATTGAAATCTGACATTTCATTCCTGGGAACCAATATTGTCATCGCATATCTTGATACATCTTTGAGATGCCTGGATTAACTGACCACTGGGAAGCGTGGGACTCTTTCATCAACTCCTCTCTCTTACATGTAAGAACCCAGATACATCCACATAGATGTGGGACATCATCTCTATCCACAGACCAATCCAAAGGTGGGTTATCTCTTGATATACTTTCATAGAGAACCAAACCTTCGTGATTTGAAAACTACCTACTCTTCACCTTATCAAGGTGGGAAGAGGTAAGTGTTAAGGCTAAGAGGTAAGACATCTCATGATAGTCAAGAAACTTCAGATGAAGTTCCTAAAATAGTTCCATTAACTTCCATTCATCACTAGCTTCTTGTACGACCTTTGTTTGAGTTTTCTGACTCTTTCTATTAGTGACCACATTGCCCTTTCTAGGCGTATAGGCAATCTCAAAATCAATGGATTGTAGATATTGGACCTATCTCCACTATATGAGGTTCAAGTCACACTGAGAAAAGATATACTTGAGGCTCTTGTGATCTGTATACACCACAAAGTGCTCACCCAATAGATAATGTCTCCAGAAACATAAGTCATGGAAAATTGTTGCTATCTCAAGTTCGTGCATCAGTTAATTTCTCTCTTGAGTCCTCAAATGTCGATATTCATATGCAACAACTTGGTCTTTCTACATTAACATAGCTTATAGGACAATACTTGATGCAACACATAAGATGATATAACCTTTATCAGGTTCTGGAAGAATTAGAATGGGTATTGATAAAATCCTCCCTTTCAACTCTTCAAAGGATTTCTTACATGATTTTGACCATGTAAACTTGGAACCCTTCTTTTTAATACTAGTAAGAGGTGAAGAAAATGTGAGAAGTCCTTTATGAAATTCCTATAATATCCAATGATCCCTAATAAATTCCTAATATCTAACACGTTATTGGGTTTCTCCTTGGAGACTACAGCACTAACCCTTTTAGGGTCAATATATACTCCTGATTCTAAAATAATATGACCCAAGAAGTGAACCTTGTTGATCCAGAAGTCGCATTTAGTAAGTTTGGAATAAATCTAATGATATCTCAGTGTACTCATAATGATATCAATATGTTTGGCATGGTCTTTATGAGTGATAGAATACACCAAGATGTTTTCCACAAAGACCATGATAAAATATTCCAAATATTGATGAAAACCCCTATTTATCAAATCCTTGAAAATGAAACGCATGTTTTTAAGACTAAATTCCATAACAAGATACTTATACAAAATACCTAATACGAAAGGTTTTATGAGGTATTTCCAATGGTATAAATCACACCATATGATAACCTGATCTCATGTCAATCTTAGAGAACACCTTTTCTCCTCAGAGCTGGTCAAAGAGATCATCTATTCATGGAAGTGGATATCGTTTCTTGACCATAAGTTGGTTCAACCTTCTGAAATCCATTTATAAATGAAGACTTCCATTCGACTTCTTAGAAAAAAGCATGGGTGAACCCCAAGAGGATGTACTAGGCTGTATAAATACTTTGGACTTTAGGTCCTCTATCTGCTTCATGAGGTCCTAAAGCTCAGTAGGTTCCATTCAGTACGAAGGGATGGACACTGGGGTTGCTCCTCGAACAAGCTAATTGTAAACTCTACCACTCTCTTAGGAGGTAATCCAGAAAATTCATTAGTAATGAATTCCCTAAAACAATAAAGTACTGGAGGGAAATCAGTTTGAAGAAAACATTGATACTCCATGAAAAAATTTGTGATTTGGGTGGTCACGCCACCTATCCCATGATGCTTTGGTCCATCTCTCCTAGCCTGGAAATCCCACTCTCCTTTGAAAAGATAATTGCGGCCTTCTGGTGATGTAAAAGAGACCCTGTGGAGATAGAAGTCAACAGAGGCATGATAGTGGAATAACTAGTCCATCCCTATAATGACATCAAATCTCATCACCTCAAGAACAAAGATATTTCATAATAAAGGATAAATTTCAACCTCAAGGGAATAGTCTCTACACTGGTGTATGACCTCCATCCATATTTCTAATGGTGTATCGAGGGTCATTACACCATAGTGACATTGTATCTCTACTCCAAGACTTTTCACAATATATACAGAAATAAAATATTTTCAAGAACCTATATCAAACAAAGTAGAGATAATAGTGGAGGCTACTATCATAGTACCTCATACTGTAGATTGTCTCATAGCCTGATCCTTGGGTATCGATTGTAAAGAATGAAATTGACCTAATCCACAGCCCTGTGCAACAGATGAAAAACCACAATTATAACTACTTTATTGGTAGTTTTGGTGATCAGGGGTCAAACTACCATGGTCATGACCTCCTCTTCGACCAAACCTTCTAGTTTTATTCCAACTCCCCACCTAACGTAGTGCAAAAAAACTCGCTCTTGTGGGTGGAGCTGAAGTTGAACATTTTCCACTCGAAGCTGGAGGAAAGGTGCTACAAAATTTTTAAAGATGACTCATACGTATGCAATCCCAAAAACTCTATAGGGTCTCTATCGCATTGGTGATTATAATTCCTTGGTCTTCCACACTAATAAAACACAACATAGCTATCAAATTGGATACTCTAGCTTCCTCTTCCCTGAAGAGAAACCTCAAAGGATCGTTTCTTTCCATTGAAACAACTACTGTCATAAAGTGGCATTGATCATTTAAACCTAGTACTCGTTCCATCCCTCAGGTTATGCTCAGTGAAAAGGGAATGATCAACTATTGGGGAAAAGTTAGGAAGGTGAAAGAAATTAACCTGAGTTTGGATGGAGTTCTGAAGCCCATCATCAAAATTTCTAGCACGCGAAAGCTAATCACCAGCTAGAAGCAATGAAAAACACTGTAATTCAGTGAAACATGCTAAATATTCCATAACTGATATAGAACCCTGCTCAAGATGCATGAACTCTTTGGCTCTGTCATCTCTCAGTGCTTGAGGAAATAACTTATCATAGAAGGCAGTTTGGAAATCAACCCATAACATGCCCTAATGATGACAGGCCTGGGGAACCACATCCCACCAACACTTGACAGAATCCCAAAGAATGCATGTAGAAAGCTTGAATCTCTGATCTGGAGGTGTTTCAAAGTTCTCAAAGATAGACATCATGGCCTCTATCCAATACTTGGTATCCTATGAACCACCATCCCCTAAAAAGTAGAAGGATGTTACTGTTGGAACTCATGGGTCATATCATCCATCGTAGGTGAAAACCATAGAGCACCAATCATGGATTGTATCCGACGTAAAATACTATCATGGAATTGGGCATCAGTACCCAGATCAAGTACATCAGGTGGTGCCTCAAGTGGCACTTCTAGAGGTAAGACTGGCAACTTAGGTCCCACCATATCTGGAGCAAGATCGCCACCACCTTCCTGGAGAACGATATGAGGGTGTTGTGGTGACATTGGTCTACCAATTCCTCAAACACACCTCAGAATAAGAATATAATCATAAGATAGTATCACTAGTGGAAACTAAAAATAAGAAAACTCACAGCCCAAGGTATACTACCCCAAACAACCTGCTTAGACTGATAGGTATCAGTAAGTTCTCAAGTATAAGTTTCATATCATTTCACAGTTAATTACCAGGTTCACTCCTTTACCTTTCATAAACATTTTTTCAAGATTCACTTTATAAGGGATATCCATTTCCGATGAATTGTTGAACATACACATATCACTAGAAATGACACCCATTTTCTTATAGTATAATGGATTGACTCGTTGAATCATTCGTCCCAACCCATGAGGTCCCATACACATCATGAATTGAGATAGGAAATCACTAAGTCAAAGATAAAGTAATACATGTACAAGAAACAATGTCAATATCACTCAAAAATCACAAAAATATCAACCAATGTAAGGTATTGAAATGCACCTATTTGGCATGGAAATATGCATGACATGTGAATTCTAGGTTCCTATAATGATGCATGTAGAAATGATCCTTTCCCTAATATCATAAGGCTAAGTATTAAATAAATTCTCAAAAGTGTAATAATCAATAACACCACATAGCATAGGTGTCACCCAATGGTGAAATAATATCAACTATAATAGGAAAAAGAGAACAATAATTGTAATTTAGGAAACTTGGTTTTTACCTCGAACATGGGTTCGCTAGGCGCAAGCATGGGTTATGACCACGTACCAAGAATTACTATTCTCCAATCTACTGTCTCTAAATAGTAAATCAAGAAAAGAAACCTCCTTTGATAATACTTTCTGATGTACCAGACCCAAATGCCACTTAACAGGTGCCCTGGGCGTTTTGGGCCACATGGGCTCAAGCACATCTTCTCGAACGCCAGAGACTCCCGACTAATAGTGAGGGCCTAGGGTGTTTCTGTGAGAAGACTATGCCATCATTAGCCAATTTTAGGACCGCGGAAGGAATATAAAGTAATATTAAATATAGTAAGAAATATAAATTATATAAATAAAAAATGGAAGAAAATTGATGCAATAGATAAATGAGAATAATAATAACTGTATCAACTAGAAAAATGATGATGTAATGTCATATCACTAGAAAACTGGAAAAATATGGATACAAGATAGCATGAATAACATTTTTCATAAAGTAAAAGAAAAAAAGGCTACTCCAAGAATCATGAGATCCAACTTGGTCATCTGTTATCAAGCTCTATTCTATCAGCATGCAATCAATTGTTGGAAGTTCTATGCTTCCATTTTTCAATACCTGCAACCATGTAACCTAATATAAGTACCAAAAGGCACCTAGAGAGGGTGTGAGATAAATCTCAGTGGGCCACCACCAAAGGTGTCTATAACATACGACCCATGAAATGGAATAGAGCAGTGTGCAAGCATGCATATATAAAGAAAAACAAGCAGTAAAATATGACTAAATACCCTAGTACCTATTTCATCCCTTGGTTAGTGTCTAAACATGTAACCAATTCATTAATTAAGTAATCATCATTTAATTTTAATAGGTTATGTAAGGCATATCCAGCACTGACATCACCTCATGATAGTATAAGTAGTGAAGGTACCAAGACAAGACAAGGAAACCTGAAAATGATATCCAATAAGGGAGTTCCAGGGTAATAACCAAGGTAACGTAGATCTCATGGAATGTTAACTCAGTAGTATCTGAGTCTAGATAAGGGTTAAGAGTGTAATAGAAGGAGCGTAATCAAAGGCATTACACAATAAGGCACCTACCGAGTCCAAATTGATCGACCAAGGTAAAATGGGGCTAAGAAAAAAAGGTTCCTCTGGGATTTCACCATGGAACCTAATGTTCAATGATGGATCCAAGGACTGTATCCAAGGTATCCTATAATAATTTAAGGGTCCCTACAATAGTATACCAGGAGTTCGAGGAATAGAAATGAAACAGAGTCTAGGTGGGTATCAACCTAAGAAAACCACGTCCTTGAATCAGAATGGGGATCCCGAGACCCAAGGTATTCTCCTCTCATAATCCAAGGAAATCTTGTGTCATTACATTAATATTTGATATTGTAATCAAGTAATAATTCATTTGGTTAAATTTTAGCCTTCCATTAGTGTGTATAGTTAAAGTAGAGTTGCAACCATTTATTTATTGGTCCAATCCTTGTCTTCCATTAGTGTGTATAGGCCAAGTAGTGTTGTAACCATTTGATCAAGTCTTAATTAACCATTAAGGCATATTCAATTAGTGAGGTTCACTCTACTACCTTCCACTAACATTGAAAGGGGTACTATGGACATGTAACCTTAATTCAATCTCATTTTTTGAGGACAAGTTATATACTTATTATACTTCCCATTTCCCATTTCACATTTAATAATCATTTGGAATTACTTACCTTAGGAGGGTCAAGTTGTGAGCGTACAAGGTATATGCCATTTTGTAGTCCACATTAATAAAAATTCATTTATAACGGAAAGGCTCACCTTTAGGAAGGTCAAGCAATGGCACACCCGAATGGTGGATTAAATGTTCCAAAACACTAAAAACCCAAATATGGCATAACCTTCTATTGGAGTTGGTGGCCTAGAACCAACTACTTTGTACTTTATTCATAATTAAATCCTTATCACATCTTGATTAATCTTCTACATGACAATGCATGTGATAATGTCCTAAGGATAGCTGTTTCATTAAAGGTTCCTAGCGGATCCCTGCTATGATCAGAACCCGAAAGTTCCATAACACTTTTCTTGAATATATGTTCTATGGATGGATGATATTATTTGAGGGACACAAAAAATATATGCCATTAGGGGTGAGGACTCATAAAACTTTGAGGCACCTTCTCATGGTGTGTGCCCTTGGTAATATCCAGGAGGATATTATGAGAACGAGACCCTCCAGTAGGAAATCCACATTTCATAGTGTCATTGGATGTTCCTATCTGTGGACGTGTGTATTGGTCCTTAGACTTTAAGATTATTATTAATGGGTATTACAACTCGTGCACTTAGATGTATTGACGAAAACTGTGATGACACACTGTTTGCAGTGAGGTAGGATAGGTTGGGTGCATCACGAGTAATACTACAATGATAGATAATGCGAGAAAGGATTTGTCCCTTATGTTCCATAATGGAAGTAGATATCTCAGGACCTTTGATGGAATTGATATAGCCTAAATAAATCCACGGCCATGGTAAAGTATGGGCTAGTTCAATCTCAGAAATTCAAAGAAAGAATAATCGAGCACATGGGTTGATGGCACTAGCTTGTAACCCACATGATTATAGATATCGAGGAAAAGGGATTATATTACACGGTAAGCGTTCATATGAGGTGACACATCATTGCAGTGTTAACTTATTTTTCTATGGGTGCCTTGGTGTGTTGCTAGACGCTAACCTTGGACTTTAGGCAGGATCCACCTAATGCCACTGAGAAAGGGGCCTAGAGGGTCACACACTAAGTGTGTCCATGTTTCTCAGTTAAATATTAATTTAACAAGTTAAATAAATATTATTCCTTACTGTGGTTTAATAATTATTTTAGGATGCCTAATTTCATTTATTTCGACACTAGTTATTCGAAAGAATATATGGTGGGAGAAATAATACATTTATTTGTGAGTAATGCAGTTACATTTATTTAAGAAATAAATAAACATTACTTAAGGACTAATAAATGTGGTGGAGGAAATAAAGGAAAGTGGAAAATAAAAGTACATGTCGTGTATATTAAATATACATGATGTGTAGTTATATGGAAAATGAGTACACACCATGTATTAATGATTACACACTGTATAGTTTTTCTCATCAGGATTTTGAGGATATAATATTGTTTTATTAAATGATATTTATTATAATCAGCGTAGGCACATGTTAAGGAATTAATAATTCGACATGGGGGTTTTCAATAAGAGTTAATTAAATAAATAAAACACGTAACGCGTTTATTTATTATCATAACTCTATAACCTCAAATCCGATTATAAATATCCTCACAACCCCAACACTTTTCTACAATAGATTCATTGTGCACAACAATTATGGAGAATTCTTTCAAGGCCGAAAGAACTCCTTCCTCCAACAACTCTCTCAAGACCGAGAGACCAAGGCGATTGAAGGCGGACATCACAAGCGAAGGTTCTTCCATGCTATCACCTGGAGATCCCTTCGGTGACGTCTGGAGATACGTGGCACACGTGTGGATCACCGCCAGAGGAATCCTACACTTGGATTCTATGACGCAATGATGGATCACATGATCGTGACTGGAGACATCAACGAAGAAAGAATTCCACCAAGGTAATTCTTGTGAATTAATTAAATTAATTATAACAAACATATGATAATCCTATCTCTATAGTTCCGAGATTCCCTCTTAAGTTTTTCGTTCCTCATTCTATTTTGAAGATTCGGTGTTTTACATCGTGATAGATCTCAGATTGAACGTTGTTTAATGTTAAAATTAAAGTTGGGAAAACCCACCAACGTGCTTCCGCTACACCCGGAACCTACACATTTGATATGAGGCGGATTGATTTGTGAGATTAATTGCAAACAACTAATCACATATTGGAAAAGAACATAACCATACGGTTCTAACAAGTATAATCATGGCATGTGAATTTAAGTAACGGCCTCTGATGAAATTGGTAGTCCCTAGAAAAACATTCCAAAATCAACAAAATTTAGGGATAAGTTACAAACCACCCACATTAGGGTCATATGATCCTTCTCCTATGGTATCGGCCCTTGGTTTTCCTCAGATCGGAGTAGATCTAAAAAAAAGTTGAAAACTCTCACATGCTGATATCTAGGTCAAGAGAAAGAGATAAGAAGAATGTCTAAAGAGGACTCAATTACTTACCATTGCACATACAATGTGATGAAGGGAAGCTTGATCGGATGTCGGATGATAGAGATCTCTTGATTCTAGGTTTATATATTCACAAATCCCCAAATTGAGAGAGAAATAGTACAATCCCGCATTAACTCATATTTGGGAGGAAATGGTGACTTAATTAGACCATTAAGGGAAAAATGAAAATTTATCTAGAAAATTATCCCACACAAAATTTTTCTGTACAGTTTTTCAAACCGTGTGCAAACCCTGCGGGATGGCTATGCCAGAATGGTTTGGATGCATGGTTCGATCAAACCATGTGAAATCCATGAACGGGTACCTAGGGAAAAGGGTGTTTGCATGGTTAGGCCACACATCTGTGAGCCAACTATGTGAGGTGTCTTTTTCCAAAAAAAACCATCCTCATTGTTAAGAAAACCATACATAATTCCTCATGGTTCACTCTAAACTGTGTGTAGAGTCTGTTTTCTCCAAAAAAAACATGGGTTATGGGCCCTAAACAAGCCCTAGAAACCCTTTGAACCTTTACTAAATCATTAGGCATCCATATTTGATCCAAATTAAATATTTAGACAGAATATTATAGGATCCATACTTGAGAGAAAAACTGGGTTCTTACATGGGAACCTACATCATCTATCAGATTCTCCTCAATGGAAGAAAATTGATTATGAGTATCCAAAATTTGGAAACGGTCTAAGAAACTTTCATCTTTCATTATCTACAAATGTAATAAACTATTTTGGTGTATATAGTAGTACTCATATTACATGGCCCATCATGTTGGTAAATTATAACTTTCCGTCATGGTTATGAATTAAGCATAAATACATTATGTTGTCTCTGATTATATATAGTCCAAAGAAACCTGATAATGATATTGATGTCAATTTGACTCCATTGATTGAGGATAATAAATTGATGTGGGATATATGTGTTAAAATGTATAATAGTCATACAAATGAATAATTCACATTGAGGTCCATGTTATATGGGATGATAAATGGAGTTCCTACTAATGGAGATTTGTCAGGATATGGCATTAAAGGAATGTCGGGGTGTACCATTTGTTAAAAATTTACACACTAAGTTCAATTGAAACATTCGACAAAGTTTTTTTAGGATATTGGATATTTTTATCTCAAAAACATAAATAATGATCATGGATGACAGTATTCGATGGGAATATCGAACAAGGTCTAGCACCATCTCTACTAACGATTGATCAACTATTTGATAAATTATAAGTTATTAACAATATTTTTGGTAAACCATTTTCAAAAAAAACCATATGAAATCAGGTTATAAAAAAGAGATCAATTTTTCTTTTGAATTGTCGTATTGGAATCATTTGTACGTTAGACATTTTTTAATGTCATGCCCATATAAAAAATGTATTTTATAGTGTTATTGTATTATTACTATATTTTCCTGACAAAAAAAGAAGATTATAAAGGCTAGTTTAGGCATTATTTATATGAAGATAAGGGAAGATTTAGAACTGGTGAGGGGTAAAGGGCAAATTTTTCTTCCTCCAGTAGCTTACACTCTATCTGGATAAGAAAAATTGTAATTTTGAATTTTCCTTAATGGCGTAAAAGTTCTAGAAGAGTATTCATAAAATATCAAGAATGAAATTGCAGTCACTAATTTGAAATTATAGTGACTAAAATGAAAAAAAATATATGTTTTGATGAAAGACTGGATGCCTGTTTCGTTGTGTTGCATTCTACCTAAAAATGTAAGACATGCATTAACCATACTCTACTTATTTTTCAAAGCCATATGAAGTAAATTTATAGGCCTAATGAAGTCTCCAATCATGAATAAGTAGGTTTATATTATATTATTTTAATTATAGATGTTGTTCCCACCAAATTCTTTTGTTATAATGGTCCACCTGATGGTACACTTGGTTAGAGAGGTTCAACTAGAGAAGAAATTGGTATGTATTTTAAATAAAAAATAAAATTTTTATGTGATATGTAACAACATATGTTCCTTTGTTTATATTTATATTGATGAATCAAAATTTTAAGCCACTTCCATCTCACTTCATATGTTATGAAAGGAGGATCATGTAAATAATGAGGGTAAACTAGTTGATGAGAACACAAAAGATGTATGGGAAACATTTGTAAGTATTAAATAATAATTATTATGTTTGATTTAAAATAGTATTACATTAAAATAGTGTTTTATGTTCATATTTTTTTATATGGTTTAGATATAAGAAGCGACAGCGACTGTACTAGAATAAAAACTACTTTCAGTAGCTTTGAAGTGGCTAGAACAAAATGGTCACATTAGGGGAGTAGGTTTTGGTTTTTTTCCTCGAACATATTTTAAGAATATAAAAAAATAAGAAGATACACATAATATTATGATAAGATTTGTATAACAAATATATTATTTGAAAGATATTATTTTATGGTCTAGTTTGGTAGACCAATGTATGACAAAGGATCAAACTAAACCGGTAGTGGAACAAAGATCCACACAAGAATAACCAAATGACCCCACTAGATTTGAGGATAATCATTCCCAAAAACATCATACCTTTCCCAAGGTAATTAATTATTTCATTATTCTTTCTCTTAAATGTGAATCAATTAAATGTTTATAACATTATATTAATAAAATTCTATATGGTAAATTTTTATTTGATTTATATCTATCAACACCCATGCATCGCATTGCTGTGAGGGGTAAGGTGTATAATATCTTAGGAGATAAGATACAAAATAAATAAATCCCAAAATATCACATGATATTATGGATTTAGGTCTC
Source organism: Viscum album (assembly GCA_963277665.1). Taxonomy (NCBI): domain Eukaryota; kingdom Viridiplantae; phylum Streptophyta; class Magnoliopsida; order Santalales; family Viscaceae; genus Viscum; species Viscum album. Next base: position 73,842,815 of record OY728142.1, read on the forward strand.
TCAAGATCTGAAGGTTGAGTTCTCTGTTTTACTTGATGATCTGTATATTACAACGGTCAATGATGTTATTGAAACATTTTTATCATGGTATTATAATCATATAAAGATACATGATGTATGAATTTAAAAAAATATTTTAAAAAACATGTAAAGGTTTATTAGAAAAAGTATGAAGTGAGGTATGATATTAAAGACAGATAAATCGTCTGGTAAATTGATGGTCAAATCAAAACAATCTATTGAATTGACCAAGAAATCAAAAGGACCTTTCGAGAGTACCTTCTCCTCTCCATTTCCACATCAACATTTACTATCATTACAACTTCATGTAGAGACCACAATTAAAGATGAAAATATTTCTTCCATTCCATATGAATATGAACTATTTGGAAATTTCATTATATACATAGTTGTTCTTAAGAGTATAAATGATATTCTCAAGTTCTAAGGGTTGGGTGCTTCAGTTCTAAATACTTACATAAGGAACATTTTCATAATATATATATCAAAATAATTATCTAATATTTTATTTAATGTTAATAAATATTCTTGTTTTTTATAGGTGATTATATCACTACTACATAAAGGGGAAATTATGTGAAGCACAATTTGGATTCATTACTCCATATATCACTCTATAAAAAAACTTATTTAGAGAAGGAATAAATTAATAAAGAGAAAGATAATCTATATGATGTGTTTGAGAAAAAAACAAATGAAAGAATATTTTGATGCCTACAATTTATGGGTAAAAATCTATAATCTAATTATATAAAATATATTTTTATTTTTTTAATTACTTATTTGTTTTTGTCTTTTAAGAAAAACTAGATGTTGATCACAATTAATATGTATACTCCAAAGATTTATTTTTTGGATCCAATGCATGGATATCCAACAAACTGACCACACATAATGTGTATTGTGAATTTTTAATATACTAAAATCAATATTTTATATATTAAATTTGAATTATATGTTTTAGTTTGTGTTTTAACAGTAATTTTTTATGATAGGGAAGTCACTAAATATAGGCTAATTCAGGGCATAAAGTCGATGACTGAATATAAAAAGCATGTGGATTACTTCAAATATAAAAAAATTAAGGTATATATATATATATATATATTAAACTATAAAAACATATTTCAAAATAATTTAATTATTTTTATCAGTGTTTTTACAGTTCCTAAATCAAGATAATGATAAAGACTGTGGATATTTTGTTTTCACAATTATGAGAGATATCATTAACCATGAAAAGACTAGTATCCCCGAATAGGTAATTTCCAAAGGTAATTAAAATTTCATTAAAAATATTTATTAAACATTTGTTTGTCTATATTTTCTTAGTACTTCCATGATTTAAAAAAACATTCAAACTTAAAATAAGATGTAAATTTGTTTAAAGATGAGTGGAAAGTGTACATGGTGTCAAAATGTTTGCTAAAAAAGTAGGTGATTAACTACTATTTTTGTGATCAAGTATGATCTATTATTTTAGAAATATATTTGGGATGTGAATAATTAGGATCAGATAGCTTATATATTATTTTTTATCAATTTTTCAAGGAGAAGTATAATTGAGAAAAACAATTTTTTTTAAATTAGTAGACAATATGGTGTTAGAATATATATATGCATTATGAAGAGGTGACTTTTTTTGAGAAAAATGAGCATGAAGGATCTTAACTTGAGAAAGTTAAAATATTACACAATATGGAATAAAGGCATTTTACATTTGTCCCTAGTAAGAATAGGGAACATGTCATTGGGAATAGTGTTTATGTGGATGCTCCTTTCTTCCAACACCCCTTTGTTTCCAAGTCCATATGCAATGTAATTCGCCTCCCGGAAGGTGTGCGTGATAAAGTAGTTTATGGAAGAGATCTTGTCAATGCAGTTTATCCACTTACCTACCAGTTTCCATGAAAGTATTTTCTGACCCATCCTCATTGCATGAACTATTGTGGCCAAGTCACACTCAAACAAAATGTTGTTCCAAAATCATTGGAAAACGATGTCCAATGCACTCATAAGTGCCATCATTTTAGCTTTCAATACTGTATCATGCCTGCAAGGACCATAATTTCACTACATGACCTCCCCATACTAATCCTTGAAAATTACTCTGAATCCTGAAGGTTCATAATTTCCCTTTGAGGCTCCATCCGTGTTGCATTTTAACCATCCACTTAAGGGGGCAGTCCATATCACCTCCATCACTCCCTTGGTCAAGGATAGTATCCTGCAACCTTTAATCGCCTAAGGATCATGAATTCCCTAACCGAGGTGTTGAAATGCTCATTAGTCAGTGAATTGGCATTCTGGATGGCCACAAGAATACTTATAATTACAGTGGTTTCATTAAACCTTTCTTAGTGATGAATAGAGTTATTGTGATCCCTCTATATAGCATGTATCAATTCAGCGCATGCCACTTGCAGTAGTTCATAAAGCTGTTTGGATTGTTACACTCCAAACAGGTAATCTATAACCTATATTACTGAGTGATAATTTGGAAGGTCTAACTCAAATATGTTTAGAACTGTGTTCCATAGAGATGAGGTCATGTTATAGGACAAGAACAAGTGATCGAAGTATTCTTGATGTTGACCACATAGTAGACATATTAAACATAATGAAATCATGACCCTCTAATTGTTCACATCCACTGGTACTTTATTGTGATAAAGTCTCTATATAAGTGAAAATCTATAGGTAAGTAGTCATTTTTTGTTCAATGATCCAATCCAACTTAACTCTCACTTCATCAGGTAATTGTATAAAATTTTAGAGGTCAGCATCTCATCTTGAGACCCTTCCCATAACAGTATATCCACCCATTTGATAAATTTTTAGCTATCAATAATGGAGAAAATTTCATCTGGAATGTAATCTCTGCATTGGATCTGGTCTTTTATGGATATTCTTCTGTCAATGTTCTTCTCTTCAGTGTTTACCCTATCCATAAGTGGTGTTCCAGTCCAGTTGGTAGACCTAAATTTCATACTCGGATCCACATTGACCACCCATCATGAGTGCTTCATTATTGTGGTAAACACTGAACACAGGTCAGCCCAGATTGATGAGTCCATGTATCCATGCTTCCCATCAATGAGCCTTTATATAATTTTTCTCTTCAAAAAATCAAGAGAGGTAGAGTTGTTGTGAATGAGATTCTAGATAAATTTGGTATGTAATGCCTGACTAAAATAGTTTAAATTCTTAATTCCCAGACTCCCCTACTTGGTAGGCATGCAACATGTTCCCTATTTAGCAGTGATGAGCTTCCTTTCCATCACATTTCCACTTTATAAATATTTCTTAATAATGAAGATGATTTTTTTCTTAATAGAGTTAGGCCAGATGTAAACCATGAAAGAATATACATGTTTTTAAATAACCACATGTTTGAAAAGATGTACTCATCCTGCCATTAAGAGAGAATTTCCCTTCCAAGATGTAAGATTTTTCCTTATCTAAGATAATTCATGTGTCAAGTGGGAGGCCCAAGGATTCCCCCAAAACAGAAGAATACCAAGATACATAAAAGGCAAAGATCCCTTCCTAAGACCAAGATAATTAAATAGATGAGTCATCCTTACCACTGTTATGTTCTGGCCAAAGTAAATAATGGATTTTCTCTAGTTGATTTCTTACCCTGACACATTCTCATAATGAAAGAGTGCTTCCCTCAGATGAGTGATGTTCTTTCTATCACCCTGTGTAAAAATGACAATATCATCAGTAAAAAATAAATGAGAGGGAGTAGAGAGACCATTATCCACTTTTATGGTTGAAATTTTCTCATTTTCCACCATGTTAATAAGCATTCAACTCAATTAGTCCTTAGCAATTGAAAAAATAATTGCCGAGAGGGGGTCCCCTGTCTCACACCCCTTGAACAAGTGAAATATCCCTCCGGTGACCCATTAATCATAATAGTTATATGAGAAAATTCCATTAAATTTTGGAGCCATTGAATAAACAACTCACTGAATTCAAATATGAGGAGAATCTGTTTAATAAATCCCCAGTCCATTGTATCAAAATACTTTCTTATATCAAGCTTCAAAGCCACATTTCCTCCCCGTGTTGTCTTCTTAAGAATATTAAAGAATTCTGAGGCTGTGAGAAGACAGTCATATATATTCCTTCCTTCAAAAAAACCAAAATGGTTCCAGGAAATAATTTTTTCAGTCACCTGAGCAATCCTATTATCCAAAAGGATTGAAATGATTTTGTGCATGATGTTCACTAGGGATACTGTCCTGAATTGACCAATTTCACTAGAATTATCCAACTTAGGTATCAGGGCAATAAATTGGGTATTGAAACCTGGAGTGAAGGTGTAACACCCCGACCCTAGATTCCAAGAGTTGGTGCATTATTACATAACATTGGCATGATCACAAAAAAGATCAAGTCTCAAAAGACCGATTAGTTTAGTAGCCTTGGAAATATTAGATATATTCATAAAGTTTACATTACATCAATAAGTGAAAAACTACAACAATATATTGTCTTCATATCCCCTCATACTATCCCTATAGGTCATTCATAAAATACTTCTTCACATCCTGGGAAAAATAAAACATAGAAAAAGGGGTGAGCTCAAATGCCCAGTAAGGATAACAATATAGTAGAAACTTTCATAAATAAGAATAAACATTTATGGAAATGTATAACTAAAACAAAAACCTTTTCAACTTGAACATCAACATAGTATGGAAAAAATAAGATGAAATAATTCCATTTACTTATTCACATAAATATTCTACTAATCGAATAATCACATACAATATCAATAACCCATTTCATAATAATGGAATTCATAATTCCATACTATCATAACCACATATCCAAGGCCTCGTTCAAAGACTACAAATAAGATTTTTCCAAGGCCGTATGCCAAGAAACTAGTTTGTCTCATAAGACCTACAGATGCATCGAGGAGCTATAGTGGGCTCCACCCGTCAAATATTAAGTCCAATGCATTCCCATATGAAAAGGTTCAAACATAACATAAACATTCTTATTAAAACTAGCATACAAAATGTAAATACTTCATCCATAAACCACGAATGGTGTAAGAATAACACATCCACAGTCAAACACAACACAAAAACTTCAAAACAATATGGAAGTTTTGTATCATAATAAATCAACTTCAAATAAACTTAAAATTCATCAAATGATGTTGAAATAGATGAAATCAAAACTATTTGAGGGAAATATCTCTTTTTTTGAAATCATTTAAAAGTCACACATTTATTAAGGAAGTAATTTAAAAGAGATTTTTGAATCAAAGTGTACCATACCACTTCGAAAATTTTGAAAAGAAATATCATTTCAAAACATTCATGTCCACATAAATAAATCTTTAAAATCATTTTGAAAACATGGAAATTAATTAAAAAGATTTAGAAATAAAAATCTTTAAAACATTTAAAATTCTGATTTTGATAAAGACTACCTTTCAGAAATTCTTAAAATATTCATTTTGAAATTATTTAAAAGTCACATAATTATAAAATAAAACATTTACATTGAAAATATCCTTATAATCTTGTAAGGGAAGCTTTGAAAATTTTATAACGGCAAAAAATTGTTGCACCCGCCTTATAAGTTAAAAAAAACAATCATACCTTAATTCTATCGAAAAGGTTAAAAAGGACCTTATTTGGAAAACGACGGAAAGATTCCTTTATAAACATCTTATAAAAAGTCAAAAAAGGGTATAAATTACTTTAACCCATATTCTGTAAAATAGTAAGAATGTTTTTAAATACACTTTCAAGAAACTTGGATGTGGATGATAAAGAGATCCCATTAGATTATTACGTATAAACAACCTCGGATAATGAAGAGATTGTGAAATAAACCCTTACCTTGTACTTTTCCTTGGTTGGGGGTAGGTTAACCACCTGTATAATGGTGAAATAATTGTTATTAAATTATACAATAATCATATACATTAATATGATATCATATATGATCTTTCAATATTGATTTGTTAATAATATCTTAGTATTATCGTTGTTTCAGGTGTTAACTTACTTGTTTTCTTTTATATGTTTTGTTACGTAAGTCATGTTTGTCATGGATAGGTTGTATCTTAATCATGTCCAGAATTATACCAATTCCTTAGATACTATTATTAATCATCAAATGAGAATTATACTTGAATGGATACGATGGAGAATGAATCTCATCGCGTTCGTGGAGACGGTAGTCCGTACGTACGCACAAGTGACAATATCATTATTTTGATATTAAAATAATATATAATTGGATGGTATATCATATATAAAGAATAAATATCATGTTATATTTATTATTTACATGAATTAAAAATCATTATTATACCCATCAAAATAATAATATATTGAATAACAATTACACCACGACGTGGAGACGGTAAGTCGTACTAACGCACGTATGGTGACATGTCATTAAAAGGATGGATAGAATAATGAATATGGTTGTATAATATTTATAATAATATTACAGTATATATGAGATACTGGATTCATTATTTTATATTGGGAATAACAAATAAATAAGAAGTTGAAGAAGAAATGAATTTGAAAAAGGGTTGTGAGAACATTACCTCTTCTTCGGGTTCTTCCTTTTGATTTGATCAAAAGGGATCCTTAGGTTGACTTTCTGATCAAACTAAGGCCTATAGGTTGTAGTGAGGTAAGTTGAGAGAGTATTTTTGCAGGGTTTGGCCGATCCAAAGGGCTTTGAATGTGTGAATTAGTGAGAAGGGGAAGTTCCCTTTTAAAAGAGGGGTGAGGGCACCTTTGGAAAAGCTAAAAATATTATTTTATAATAAATTCATATTCTGTTTCTAATGGCTCCAAAGTGGATTATTTAAAGTTTTAGGTGGGGAAGGCTCGAAATCCACTCAACCAATAGAATTTAGACAGGTTTGGGTCATTATATTAACCATATCTTTAAATATTAACTCTTAGTTAATTAGTTTCACTTTTACAATGTCTCTTTGTATTTTTATATTATATGGTTAATAAACTTACTATCTACATCCAAGAGACCCCAAAGTGGTCCATTAATGATATAAATATCATGATATAAGTCTCTTGGCCGAACCTCAGTTTTTTTCGAATTTAATATCAATTAATAATATAATATTTGTTTTAAAAACTCTTTTATGTCAATTTTGACACTATTCAATAATTGATTTTTTTTAACTCATAACAGAATGATTACTTCGAAAAAAGTTAATTAAACCAATCCTAACATGTCATATTAACCTATAAAATTATTTTTATTTATAAAAAGTCTCAAATTACATTTATTTGGGTATTTATAATATCAATTATTCTAATGTTTCATTAATTAGGTAATTACTGCATCACCATTGTGTCATCAATAAATTAAATTATTTAATGTATAAAAATTATAAATAAAATACCATTATGTAGGAAATATTTTTATATTTATAATGAATATTTAAAATCAAATTTATCTTATGTATAAACCAATATTAAAAATGTTTTATTAAATAAACTTTGATTTTAACTCTTTTAACTCTTCTTTGAATTAAATAATAATAAATGTCCTAATCTAACACAAGTGGACCCAAATGATAATATTTTACTCCTAAGATTGTTTTTGGTCTATATACACTTTTCCAATAGAATTAGGACTTGTGTTAGGGTAATATTAATATCATTTTTACCCTTAATTACCCTATTTACTTTTAACCGTGGTAAATAAAAGTAAAAAGTTACTATTCACCAAAAATTATTTTCATCTCATTGAACCACATTTTACTCCTTGATAATAAGCGTGTCTCTTGGATTTTTGAAATTCCAATCACAGAAGCGGTAAAATTCAGTTTTATGAAAAATTTAGTTTTTTAACTACCACTTAGTGGTTTCAGTATTCATCAAAAAATGAAAGTTTCCAGAAAAATACCAAAAATTAGGCCTAAGATATATTTGATATTATGAATTCAAAAATTATGTCTATTTTACCAATTTCATAACATATCAGTTTCATTAATTGATTTAAAATTTAATTCCCATCGTCAAAACAAATAGCGTGTTTTTAAGAGATAATAACTATCAAAAGATTGACACTTGTTTATGTCTGGTTTAAATGTGAAATTACATCCAATGAGCAAAATTTTATTAAATGGTAAAAAATATTCTAAATATACTTTAAAACCACTCAAATTAATAGTTTACCACTATTAATTATTTCGATTAAAAAAGTTGTTTTTAACTAAAATTTAGTAATTTTCACTATTTATCAAAATATGAAAGTTATCTGAAAAGTACCAAAATTTCACCCTAATCTAATTTCAATATCGTGAATCCAAAAATGAAGTCCATTTTGAAAGATAAAATTTATAAAATTTCAAAAAGTAGGTATTACTATTCATAACGGCTAGTTTGATTGGTTGTGGTGTGTTAGAATCTCGAAGTTGCGTACAATGCACGCCATTGCATTATTCAAAGGGAAACGTACCATGGAAGCTTGGGATGTTTCATTGTAAATTTTTTTTGATGTACCCATTCTAAAAAGTAAATTTATTTAGTCAAATTGAATATATAAAGTTTAAAATATTGGTTTTAAAAAGGGTTCACTATTAAAAGTTTGTAAAAGTGCAATACTGAAAATGAATTTGTTCTTACATTATGTCTAAGAAACTCATAATATGGATTCTAAAATTATAAGGATTATGTAAAGTTTAAAATTTAGTTAACACTATTCATAACCTCTTTTGAATGGCTTGTTTAGTATGTCATGGTGCGTTTGAACTCGGTGTTGCGTGTAGTGCAAGTTATTGAATTATTTTGAAGAAATAACACACTATGAAATCTTGGGGTGTTACATTATCCCCTCCTTTAATAAATTGCATCCTCGTAATTTGAAATTGTTCTTCGAAAATAAAATGTTTAATATAGAAAATATATTTGTGGGAAAACCCACATCAGAAATTGGGTTAATAAAATTTAGTCATAATAAGAGGAAAAGAGAAATGAAAGGGTCACCACCAAATTATGATTTCTATTCGGAGAACATTGGTGGAAATTAGAGACATATAATTGGAGGAAAATTGTAAATATTTATAGGTAGTGATTGAGGTCATCAATCAGAAAAAAGTGTAAAATTGAGGGCCTTAAATTCATCAATCTGTGATGATTTAAAATACCATCGGTTCAGTAAAACATATGGTATTAGGATAACACATTTTTTGTTTTAAGATCCCTTCACTATAGTATAAGAATTAATTTCTTCATTGAATAAGAGAGGAAGAAAAATATATACTTGAAAAGTAGAGTCTCATCTTTTAACTAAGTTCTTCCATAAACTCATCTTTCACTCTAAAAGATAATAGAACATAAAAATAATATTCTATTTATCCTATTCGTATAGGGTTAAAAAATGAATTTATAATTCATCTAGAAAAACCATAAAAAAATGACATTATTCAATCCAGGACATCACGTGGGTTAGTGGTAGGTGATACACCCTTGTAACCCTTCGGTTGTGGGTTCAAGTCTCGCGGTCTTGCCGGACGCGACGGGTTGCCGCCCGACCTCCGGGTTGTCCTTTTATGGCAATCCAAAATAATCCAAACTAAAACTATCCAAAATACTTCAATCCAAAATTTATAAGGAAGGTAAACACACTGAAGATCTTTTTTCCACGTAATAACATGTGTACACCTTAATCATGTATTTTTTTAAAACACTGCAACATCCTGAATTACCATAAAACCTTATTGATTACATTCATGTTCCCTTATTCCTTAAAGAATAATAGATATACTCCTTCAATCCAAAAATGTTGTAATCCCAAACAATGATAGAATATACAAATCATTAATCAATTATGAGGTAGTCAAGAATATCCAATATAATTTATCCAAATCAATCTTGTATTATTCTAAAATCACTACCTCGGTATCAGAACCATATTATGGTTTATCTTTCTCTCAACCATATATTTTCTAAAAACTTAACCTGCTATTGAGTCACTTTTCTTTGTTCCACACAATCTCAAGTCCTTAATGAAATAGTACTGCAGTACAATCCTTATATACTCCATAATTATTATTACAAGTACATTGTTTATACAACACTCAAATGACATAATCAACATAAGAACTCTAATCATTCCTCTTCATCTGTGGTAGTATCATAACTTGATTATTATCCAATAGCATCATTTGCGACATAGTCTGATGACTGGGACATAGGTTCGCGTAGTGTCCAAACTCCTTAAAAATGAAGCATTTTACATTTGAGACCATTTTCTTACCCTTGAAATCACGTACTTTGTGCCCTTTTCCTCCACACTTATAACAAACTCCCATTCCTTTCAGGCAAGTTCCAGGGTGTTTCTTCCCACAGTTATCACATATGGGAAAATTCTTCTTTTCCCTCTTCCCTTTATCCATATTTCCCTCTTCCATCCTTTTCTTCTCTTGCTTCCCTTCAAAGCCATAGGACTCAGTAAACTCTTTACTTATATTATCAACACATGATATTATTTCTTCGTATGATGATAATACATGGGAGACTATTTCTCTTATAAATTCTGGCTTAAGACCATGAAAGATATGATCCTTCTTTCTCTTTGGATCATGTTCATTGCTGGAGTTCTCATTCCTTCTACTGGGTGCCATTTCTAAACAATGGCATACACTAGATTATCTTATGAATAACAATACCTAATCACAAACTTTTTAAACACCTAACATAAATTAAATAGTTTATGGATATAATCCATAATCATAAAAATGTCTCCTTTGAGTAAGTATATACTCATAAACCCTTCATAATGGTTTGTAAAGAAAATGAGAATTATCCTATGCATATCCTATGGGAGTGTCGTAACCAAGAGTGCAGTAAGGCCCGTTGTCGTGCACCAGTTCCCGTTCGAGTCTAGCTCAAATCGGTGTTTTCGGGTTTTACCCCTAGGTACATCTGTGCCAGAGCCGCCTCTACCTGATCGTATCCAGATAGGGATGTATTGCTCGGAAAACTCACAAAATCTCTACAATACCAAAATTATAGGAAGTTCTTCATTACTAATCCTCAAAGTTCATCTTAGGTCTACGTGATCTAATCAGATTTTATCTAAATCTAGCTTCCAAGGTTTGTACTAGACTTCCTCTAATACCAACTATAACACCCCGACCCTAGATACCCAGAGTCGGTGCATTATTACATAACATTGGCATGATCACAAGAAATATCAAGTCTCGAAAGACCGATTAGTTTAGTAGCCTTGGAAATGCTAGATATATTCATAAAGCTTACATTACATCAATAAGTGGAAAACTACAACAATATATTGTCTTCATATCCCCTCATACTATCCCTGTAGTTCATTCATAAAATACTTCTTCACATCCTGGGAAAAATAAAACATTGAAAAAGGGGTGAGCTCAAATGCCCAGAAATGATAACAATATAGTGTAAACTTTCATAAATAAGAATAAACATTTAAGGCAATGTATAACTAAAACAAAAGCCTTTTAAACTTGAACTTCAACATAGTATGGCAAACATAAGATGAAATAATTCAATTTACTTATTCACATGAATATTATACTAATCTAATAATCACATTCAATATCAATAACCCCTTTCATAATAATGGAATAAATAATGCCAGACTATAATAACCACATAGCCAAGGCCTCGTGCCAAGACTACAAATAAGATTTTTCCAAGGCCTTGTGCCAAGACACTAGTTTGTCTCATTAGACCTACTGATGCATTGAGGAGCTATAGCAGGCTCCACCCATCAAATATTAAGTCCAATGCATTCCCATATGAAAAGGTTCAAACATAACATAAACATTCGTATTAAAACTAGCATACGAAATGTAAATACTTCATACATAAACCACAAATGGTGTAAGAATAACACATCCACAGTCAAACACATCACAAAAACTTCAAAACAAAATGGAAGTTTTGTATAATAATAAATCAACTTCAAATAAACTTAAAATCCATCAAAGGATGTTTACATATATGAAATCAAAACTATTTGAGAGAAATATCTCTTTTTTTAAATCATTTAAAAGTCACACATTTATTTTGGAAGTAATTTAAAATAGATTTTTGAATCAAAGTGTCCCATACCACTTCGAAACTTTTGAAAATAAATATCATTTCAAAACATTCATGTCTACATAAATAAATCCTTAAAATAATTTTGAAAACATGGACATTAATTAAAAATATTTAGAAAGAAAAATCTTTAAAACATTTAAAATTCTGATTTTGATAAAGACTACCTTTCAGAAATTCTTAAAATATTCATTTTGAAATCATTTAAAACTCACATAATTATAAAATAAAACATTTACTTTGAAAATATCCTTATAATATTGTAAGGTGAGCTTTGAAAATTTTATAACGGCAGAAAATAGATGCACCCTCTGTATAAGTTAAAAAACATTCTTTCCTTAATTCTGTCGAAAAGGTTAAAAAGGACCTTGTTTGGAAAACGACGGAAAGATTCCTTTATAAACATCTTATAAAAAGTCAAACAAGGGTATAAATTAATTTAACCCATATTATGTAAAATATTAAGAATGTTTTGAAATACACTTTCAAGAAACTTGGATGTGGATGATAAAGAGATCCCATTAGATTATTACGTATAAACAACCTCGGATAATGAAGAGATTGTGAAATAAACCCTTACCTTGTACTTTTCCTTGGTTGGGGGTAGGTTAACCTCTTGTATAATGGTGAAATAATTGTTATTAAATTATACAAGAATCATATACATTAATATGATATCATATATGATCTTTCAATATTGATTTTTTAATAAGATCTTAGTATTACCGTTGTTTCAGGTGTTAACTTACTCGTTTTCTTTTATATGTTTTGTTACGTAAGCCATGTTTTTCATGGATAGGTTGTATCTTAATCATATCTAGAATGATACCAAGTCCTTAGATACTATTATTAATCATCAAATGAGAATTAGACTTGAATGGATACGATGGAGAATGAATCTCATCGCGTTCATGGAGACGATAGTCCGTATGTACTCACGAGAGACAATATCATTCTTTTGATATTAAAATAATATATAATTGGATGGTATATCATATATACAGAATCATTATCATGTTATATTTATTATTTACATGAATTAAAAATCATTATTATACCCATCCAAATAATAATATATTGAATAACAATTACACCATGACGTGGAGACGATAAGCCGTACGTACGCACGTATGGTGACATGTCATTCAAAGGATGGATAAAATACTGAATATGGTTGTACCATATTTATAATAATATTACAGTATATAGGAGTGGATTCATTATTTTATAATGGGAATAACAAAGAAATAAGAAGTTGAATAAGAAATGAATTTGAAAAAGGGTGGTGAAAACATTACCTCTTCTTCGGGTTATTCCTTTTGATTTGATCAAAAGGGCTCATTAGGTTGGCTTTCTAATCAAACTAAGGACTCTAGGTTGTAGTGAGGGAAGTTGATAGAGTATTTGGGAAGGTTTTTTCTGATACAAAGGGCTTTTAATGTGTGAATTATTGAGAAGGGGGAGTGCCCTTTTATAAGAGGGGTGAGGGGCACCTTTGGAAAAGATAAAAATTTTATTTTATAATAAACTCATATTCGGTTTCTAATGGCTCCAAAGTGGATTATTTAAAGTTTAAGGTGGGTATGGGTCGAAAACCACTCAACCAATAGAATTTAGATAGTTTTGGGTCATTATATTAACCATATCTTTAAGTATTAACTCTTAGTTAATTAGTTTCACTTTTACAATATCTTTTGGTATTTTTATATTATATGGTTAATAAACATACTATATACATCCAAGAGACCCCCAAGTGGTCCACTAATGATACACCTATAATTATATAAGTCTCTTTTCTGAACCTTAAATTTTTTGGAATTTAATATCAATTAATAATATAATATTTGTTTTAAAAACTCTTTTATGTCAATTTTGACACTATTCAATAATTGATTTTTGTAAAACTCATGACAGAATGATTACTTCTAAAAAGTTAATAAAACAAATCCTAACATGTCATATTAACCAATAAAATTATTTTTATTTAGAAAAAGTCTCAAATTACATTTATTTGGGTATTTATAATATCAATTATTCTAATTTTTCATTAATTAGGTAATTACTGCATCACCATTGTGTCATAAATAAATTAAATTATTTAATGTCTAAAAATTATAAATAAAATACCATTATTTAGGAAATCTATTTATATTTCTAATTAATATTTACAATCAACTTTATCTTATGTATTACCCTATATTAAAAAAAACTAGTAAATAAACATTGATTTTAACTCTTTTAACTCTTCTTTGAATTAAATAATAATAAATGACCTAATCTAATACAAGTGGACCTAAATGATAATATTTTACTCCTACGTTTGTTTTTGGTCGAGATACACTTGTCCAATAGAATTAGGACATGTGTTAGGGTAATATTAATATCTTTTTTACCCTTAATTACCCTATTTACTTTTAACTGTGGTAAATAAAAGTAAAAAGTTACTATTCAACAAAAATTATTTTCATCTCATTGAACCACATTTTATTCTTTGATATTAACCATGTCTCTCAGATTTTTGAAATTCCACTCACAGAAGCGGTAAAATTCAGTTTTATGAAAAATTCGGTTTTTTAACTACCACTTAGTGGTTTCACTATTCATCAAAAAATGAAATTTTCCAAAAAAATACCAAAAAATAGGCCTAAGCTATATTTGATATTATGAATTCAAAAATGATGTCTATTTTACCAAATTCAGAAAATATCAGTTTCATTAATTAATTTAAAAATTAATTCCCGTCGTCAAAACAAATCACGTGTTTTTAAGAGATAATAACTATCAAAAGATTGACACTTGTTTATATCTGGTTTAAATGTGAAATTACATCCAATGACCAAAATTGTATTAAATGGTAAAAATATATTCTAAATATACTTTAAAACCACTCAAATTAATAATTTATCACTATTAATCATTTCGATTAAAAAAGTTGTTTTTAATTAAAATTTAGTAATTTTCACTATTCATCAAAATATGAAAGTTATCCAAAAAGTACCAAAATTTCACCCTAATCTAATTTCGATATCATGAATCCAAAAATTAATTCCGTTTTGAAATATAAAATTTATAAAATTTCAAAATGTAGGTATTACTATTCATAACGGCTAGTTTGATTGATTGTGGTGTGTTAGAATCTCGAGGTTGCGTATAATGCACGCCATTGCATTATTCAATGGGAAACGTACCGTGGAAGCTTGGGATGTTTCATTGTATTTTTTTTGATGTCCCCATTCTAAAAATTAAATTTATTTAGTCAAATTGAATATATAAAAGTTTAAAATATTGGATTTAAAAAGGGTTCACTATTAAAAGTTTGTAAAAGTGCAATACTGAAAATGAATTTGTTCTTACATTATGTCTAAGAAACTCATAATATGGATTCTAAAGTTATAAGGATTATATAAAGTTTAAAATTTAGTTAATAATATTCAAAACCTATTTTGAACAGCTTGTTTAGTAAGTCATGGTGCGCTTGAACTCGGTGTTGCGTGTAGTGCAAGTTATTGAATTATTTTGAAGAAATGACACACTATGAAATCTTGGGGTGTTACAGAAGGTCCCACCTATGAATAAGTGTTTAATAAGTAGGAATACCTCATTCTGAAATACATCCCAATATATTTGGAATAAAAATTTGTTGAATTTATTAGGTCCAGGAGAGCTATCTTTTTTAATACCAAACACTACCTCCTTGATTTCAAAATCTATCGGAATTGATGTGAGGAGAAACTTTTCCTCCTTAGTGACTAAATTAGGAATGATGGTATCTATGATGGGATCATATCTTTCCATCACATTGAATATATTCTTATATAATGAGACAATATGATGTGCAAGTTCATGTTTACCCTCCAGAATTTTGTCTCCATCATTTAGTAGGGAAAGAGGTCTATTCACTCTTCAGACCCTTTGGAGGGAATTGAAATTTTTTTTGCTTCTATCCCCTTACTGAAGCCACCTATCTTTGAATACATCCTTTTTTATATTTTCTCTAACCTTTATAAGGTTGTTTAGCTTTATGGATAGCTCAATATCATGTTGCATGTCCCCCGAGAAGTCAGATCTAGTGACCACTGTTTTCATGTCATGTTGGGAGCTTTCAAGTCCTTCAATTTCAGCATCCATTGATCTAATCCTTGATCTGCTCCATTCCCAAATATTAATCTTTATCATTCTAATCTTTGAAATTCATATCAAAAGCATTCCATTACACCTCAATGAACCCCAAGTCTCTTGAACAATTCTTGAACAGTCCGGAAGAGAGGCCCATGCATTGCTGAACCTGAAAGGAAGTTATTTCACACCTTCCTTACCAAGAAAACTAATAAGAAGAGGGTGACGATCAGAATTATTTTTTGCAAGAGTAACTCAAGTGATTTATTTCCATGCATCAAGCATTATTTTATTAACAAATTCCTGATCAATTCTACATGCCCTCACACCATTGAGATTTCTCTTGTACCATGTGTATTTGGCACAAATGAGATTAACTTCCACTATTCTAGCTTTCTCAATATTTTCTCTAAAGTCCCTAGTAGAGGTGGAATTTGTAATCAGGCCCATATTTATAGGAGGTGTGGTGATTAGGTTCTCTTTAATCTTATAGAAATATATTCATCTCTACTAGTTTTTTGAATATTCCATTATTCTATGAAGTATTGGGTAACACCCCCATAGGCCTTGAAGTATCTGCATGAGAGTTTGGGGAAGGCTAAGTGTCATGATAATGAGGTTTCCTCTTCCATCATAAGGGAACATGTTTTCTCATTTTCATATTTTTCAAATAGTTGAAAGAAAAACACATATCACATACTCAGTCATTTTTACATCAATCTGATACACAATATACCTAGTATGACTCAAATTCTATGTTTTCAGTTTAAAATTAACATTTTATTAATATATTTTTTCATATTTTTTTTTAATTTATTTATTTATAGTATTACTAATATAATACATTTTTTATTATATAGGTGGATTATTTTTCTTGAGTTTTGGTGGTTTGTTCGATGTTGCACATGCTCATAAGATATTTTACTTCAAAGCTACAACTAATATAATGAATACAAGGAAATAGTTCAAGAATGTATTTATACATCAAGAAAATGTGAATTCTTACCAATTATTTAGTTATTTTATCACAATTTTATCTATAACTTTTAATTTAATTTCCTTATCATTTTAATCTAGAAATTATTTTTTCCAGAGATCTTTTGGGAAGTCATATTTTTTCTTAAATCATATGCAGCAAGACAAAAAAGAAAGAACATGTTGCTTTTGGATGAGTAATTTTAGGTAGTATGGGATTTCTCATTCTATTCAAATGGAGCATTTCTTTCTTGTTTGGATTAGTGTAGTTGATTGAAAGAAAAATGAACATCACATACTCAACCATCCACACCTCAATCTGATATGCAGTGTTATCAGTATGACTCAAACTATATGTTTTTAGCTTATAATTTATATTTTAGATTAAAACACACATCACATAATAAAAAATAATAAATCACATTCAATAATATCTAAACTAAATTCACCTATATCTATATTTTACAAAAAAAATTAATGACTTAAAATTCAACTTGGTTGGTTGGTTCTTTCTGAATGTTTCAAAAACTTCTTCTCTTTCCTAGTATTTACAATATTTATGTTTTCATATTAAAATCATTGTCTATATAAGTAAGTAATTAGTGGTCTCATATCCATAAAAATAGAGAATTTTTCATTAATTAATGATCTCATCAATATTCAACCCTTTCTTCATCTTCCCTTCATATTCTTCAATTTCTTGTGCATTGAAATTCATAAGTATACCTATTAATTCCTTTGGATTTCCTTCACCTATATTTATTGCCTCCTATTTTTTATGGATGATACCTTTGATCAAGGAACTAATTTGATGGTGGATTTCATAATACCTATTTTTTGTAGGCACAAACTTGGAAAATATTGTATTAGTTTTAGTCCATCATGTAGATAATAAGCAATTAATTTGTGGGAAAAATATATGGTAAAGTTAGATACTTCTTAAAGGTTATCATGTGTTATAATAAATCTCTTATCATTTTTGACTCCATCAGAAACAATTTCACCTTATCTCCTGTAAAAATAAATGATTTCTTTCTTGTACAGTTAAAAATAGTTATGAACACAATTCAATCCCCAATAAGGAACATAATAATGAGTAAAATGAAGTAAATATATATACATGAAGATCACATATCAAACACTTCTCTACGAGGGTTAAAAATAAGAATATAAAACAATAATCACAAGAGATAAACATCGGAAGTAATAATTATTTATGATATCTTCAAGTAATAGTTATGAAGAAAACTATGGATGTAATAGATATTCTAATCTCAAGGGATCAATATTGTAATTAATAGTTATTATAAACACTCAAAGCGCATGTTTGCATTTTAAAATGACATTTTAGTAAAAAAGAAAAGTGACATACTCAAAACCAAGAAAATGCATTCATATTATTTTGATACTTTAGAAAAATGATCCATAAGCCATTTCGGATATGTAGGAATCAGCCAAACCATAATTTGAAACATTCTCTGACCATTATAAATCCAAGTGTGTACTTTTTTTAAAAAATGAGATTAATTTTAGTAAAACACATTAACATGATTAAAACTGAGAAAACACATTCAGTTTTTTTTGAAACTTTATAAAAGTGATCTATAATTCATTTTGATGTATATGAATTATATAAACATAAAACAGAAACACATTGTGACTATTATGACCTGAATTGTTGGTTTTTATTTAAAATTAAAATTAATTTTAGAAAAAAAAGACAAGTGATATTCTAAAAAATGAGAAAATTCATTCGGATTGTTTTGATACTTTAGGAAAATAACTCATAAGTCATTTTTGATGTGTAAAAATCATCTTCACCTCAATATGATGCATGTTGTTCCCATTATTACACAAATTGTGTCATTTTATCTAAAATTTAAATTAATTTTATTAAAAAATACAAGTTTCATACTCAAAACCGGGCAAATGCATTCGTATTGTTTTGATACAATAAGAAAATGATCTAAAAGTCATTTTTGATGTGTAGGAATAATAAAAACCTAAATCAGACACACAGTGTGACTAGTATGAATCTAAGTCTGTCTTTTTATTTAAAATTTACATTAATTTTATCAAAAAGTACAAGTGACATACTCAAAACCAATAAAATGCATTCATATTGTTTTGATACTTTAATAAAATGATAAATATATAGTTTTTTATGTATAGGAATCATACACACCTCAATTCGATGAATGGTGTGGCTATTATGACTCAAACTGTGTCTTTATATTTAATATTGAAACTAATTTTAGTAAAAAATACAAGTGACCTACTCAAAACATAGAAAACACATTAGGATTATTTTTATACTTTATGAAAACAATAAAAAAATCATTTTTAATGTGTAGGAATCAAACGCACCTTAATCAGAAATATGTTGTGAACAGTATGACTCCAAGGGTGTCTTTGTAGAGACCTGAATCCTGACATACATGGACATTACATTACTTTTTCGGAATACTTAATACATAACAATACAGACACACAAGGACCGTAATAGTTTAGTGTCTTTGGAAACTCAGAATATAATCTTCTAATCGTGGTGAAATATCTTCAACATCTCCCATAAAGATCTTCTTTTTTTAAAACCTAAATCCTTTCTTTATATCCTGGGGAAAATAAAACATAAAAGGGTGATCTCAAATGCTCAGTAAGGGTAAACAAAAGAAATATCAATCACATCATATTCATAATAACACATCTTTTGGAAATATTAACTTGCAAAAGAGATCATAATTTCATAACATGGGATAAATTATAGTAGTGAAATGAAATCCCAATAATCATAACTTAAAACATGAAACTTTTTGGCATACACACATAATCATAGAGAATCATATCTAATTAGTAGAGACTCGTTGCCAAGACTATCATAGTGGACAAAGTCCATTTCTGAACCGAGTCACCCTCATTTCAGTCCTGTTTCACTGAACCGGTATAACCTACCATTCCAGTCATGTCTATCTCATGAGATATAAAATAT
Organism: Viscum album; assembly: GCA_963277665.1. Lineage (NCBI taxonomy): Eukaryota > Viridiplantae > Streptophyta > Magnoliopsida > Santalales > Viscaceae > Viscum > Viscum album. The sequence goes on from OY728142.1 coordinate 73,863,026, forward strand.
TTACCCAATGCATTGGAGGGAGATATAGGTCCCACCCATCTCTTAATGATACCATTCTTATGTGTGCCACAAAATCATAAACCATACATCATAGCATAACCCATGTAATAAAAATGGGAATCTTAAACATCGTGACATCATAAAAAAATTCATATAAGATAAAGGAATTCATAAATATAATTCCATCACAACATAATCAAATAAATGTAATAATAGGGATAGAAACAAAACACTTTATTATCTTATATGGAAAATAATTTTGATAAAACACTTGAACTCTATTCTTGAGGAAAATATCCTTTCTGCTTCAAAAACACTTTTACGTTCTTAACATGTAGTACAATTATAAACTAAAAGAAGTTGATTAAAAATAAACTTGAAAAATTGTAAAGTATGCTTCTTGGAAATAATGTTTTAAAAATCCATTCATGCCGTATAAGTTCAAAAAACATTCTTCGTACTTTTGTCGTAAAAGTCAAAAAGTACCTCGTATGAAAAACGACAAAAGATTCCTTTCATATCCTTTACTAAAAACTCACCGAAGGGTAAAATTTGATTTAAACCATTGTAGATGGATGTAAATAATATTACATATTGAAGAAACATGGATGTGGATGATAAAATACACCCCAGTAAATACTAAAGTATAAACAATCTCAGATAAAAATGAGATTGTGATATTTCCCTTACCTTAGGTCTGATTTGCTTCGTAAGTGTCTGAACCTCCTGTATAATGATTTAAATAATTTCATTGACTTATTCCAGAATCATACTCATTGTTATGATATCATATATGGTTCACTTATGACTTTATTTTACACGTTCTTTTGTAAATTCCATGTTAAAGAGCGTTTTGGGTAAAATCATTTCATTTGTCGTCCATGTTTTGACTTGTAATTATTCATATGATTACTTAGATCATTATTACTTAATTACAGAATATATAACATTATTTATATATAATATATATTCAGAATATACATATATATAATAGATCAGTAAATGGAAAGAAATACGCCGTTCATGGAGACGGTAGGCCGTACGTACGCATGAACGCTGTTTTCGTTTCCTTATTGAGTGGAATGGAATTAAGTAGATGACATACATATATATACACATAAATCCAGTATCATTATTATGTCATATATTTCATGATTACTTATTATATATACTTTATAATCATTCATGAATGGTTAATCAATGAGAATGAATCTCATCGCATCGTGGAGACGGTATTCCGTACGTACGCACGAGCGATGATATCGTTCCCATGATCGTGTAATTTTATTGGAGTGTATGTATACTATTACAGAATCAATATCAATTTACAATAATCATATATAGTTACTCATTACACCATTATACCCATCCAATTAAGGTGGTGGCGGAAAATAGATTACACCACAGCGTGGAGACGGTATTCCGTACGTACGCACGCGCGGTGATTTCCTTTTTCCGTAGGATGGATAGAAGGTTAATTAGAGTTGTTTCATATTTATAATAACATATCAGTATATAAGAAATACTTATGTTATTACTTTATCATGAAACAACTAAATAAGAATTAGTTGAAGAAGAAATAAATTGAAAAAGATCGGTAATGGATATTACCTCTTTTTGACGCGCCTTCACTTAACCTCCACTTAAAGAACTAAGGATGGTCTTTGAAGAAGACTAGGACCTCTAGGATGATACTAGGGAAGTGGAGAATAGATTTTTGCAGGGGTTTGACGATCTTGAAGGCTCAAAGTGTTGTGAGGAAGAGAGGGAGGGGTGCCCTTTTATAAGGGAGGAGAGGGGAATCTTAGGAAAATCTCAAAATATCAATTTATATTATGGTAAAATTCGGTTTATAATGGTTCCAAAGGGTCTTATTTCGAAGATAAAGTGGGTATGGGTCGAAATCCTCTCATCCAATATTATTCAGACAAGTTTGGTTATTATTTTAACCTTATCAATTAGATTTAACTCTAAGTTAGATAATTTATCTTTTATAGTGTCTTTCTGTTTTCTTACACTATATGGTTAATAAACTTACTATATCAAGCCCAACGAACCCCAAGTTGTTTATTATTAATATATATAACATTATCTAAGTCATTAGGCCGAAAATTTTATTTTTAGGAATAAAATAACAATTAATAATATAATATTTTTTTAAAAAACTAATTTATGTCAATTTTGACACTATTTGGTACATGATTTTTATGAAATTAATAACAGAATGATAAGTTCGAACCAAGTTACTTAAATCAACAATAACATGTCATATTAACCTAGAAAATTAGTTTAAGTCATAAAAAGTCTCAAATTACATTTATTTGGGCATTTATAACATCTATTATGTCTATATTTCATTAATAAGACAATTATTGCATCATCTTTGTGTCATAATAAATGATAATTATGTAATCCCTAAAAATTCTAAATAAATACCTATGATTTATATAATGGTATTAGCTTTCTGGAGACTAATCATGTTTGAATTTTCATGAAATTTTTCACTAAATTAAAATTATTATACTTATAAGATTTAAGAAAGTGACATGTTGTCACATTCTTTGGTTTTAATAATAATTAAATTATTTTCATGGAACAAAGTCCATAAAATGAATCCAATCCAACCCTTAGGTTATATGGGTCTACCTTTAGCAATAAAATAGGATTTTTCCAAGTGTTGGGGTAATTTTATAATCTTATATTTACCCTTAATTACCTGATTTACCTTTAACTATAGTAAATAAAATTTACCGTAATTACTACTCACAATGCCCAAAAATAAAAATTAGCTTATTAACATAATTTGGACCCACTTATTCCAAGTATGGGATCCATTTTTACAAATTCAATACACAAAAGATGCAGAAATTAAATTAAAATTAATCCCGTTGTCGAAAGAAAACGGGTTTTTCTTTAAAACATTGTAAAAGATTGAATTGATTTAATCTACGGATTCAAGGTAAAATCAATGCTAATGACATAAATTATATTAAATGGTAAAAATATATTATATTTATACTTTAAAACCATTCAATATTATAATTTAACCACATAAGAGATTACGTTGGAAAAAGTTGTTTTTAATTAAAATATAGCGTGTTTTTACTATTCATTAAAATATGAAAGTTATCGGAAAAATATCAAAACTTTATCTAATGTAAATTTTTATATCCTGATTCAAAATAAGAATTTTATTTTGTCAAATTGAACATATAAACATGTCAAAAACTAGATTTAAAGTGGGTGCGCCATCAAAAGGCGGCAAAACTGCATTTTTTTAAAAATACTTATTTTACCCGAAAAATTTATTTTGTTCTTATACCATGTTCTAGAAATGTGTAAGATGAATATTAATGTTATGAAATTCAAAATTTAGTTAACACTATTCATAACGGCTAGTTCATAACAATATTATAATAATATATCGTTGTTTAGTAAAACCCGGTATTGCGTACAAGACACACTATCAAGGAAGATCATGATTGCGTGTAATGCAAGCCAAGTCAGGGTTGCGTGTAGTGCACAACTCCTTTGTTTTTGCGTATAACAGAATCCAACCATATTTTATTTATACATTGAATATATATATATATATACACTCAATGTTGCATAGAATAACTTCTATCAAACGAACTTGAAATTGTGTGTAACAAGAGCCAAGAAAAGTGTTGCGTATACTACAAGCTAATACAGTGTTGCGTATAGCGCAAGATAATCTTGGTGTGTCATACAATAGAAGATATGAATGAAATTAAAAAGAATGTATCTTACAAAATCTCGGGTTGTTACATTCTGCCCCCCTTAAAATGAATTTCGCCCTCGAAATTCGTCGGGGTTATAGATCGTTTATTATTCATAAAAACCCATATCGTAAAAAGAAATACAAAAACTAAACTTTAAAAACTAAAGTATGAAATATAAAGTTACCCAAATGAACTCATCACTGGGTTTCCATATAGGAGAAAATATGGACATGGAAGAGAAATCTAACTGTCATGTTATGATGGAGAGTGGTAGAGAACATGGCTATGAAAAATACAACAATCACAAAGCTATTGATTTATGGTGATCTAAGGTACCATCTGATTCATCAGATATAAGGGCAGTAGGACAACATTTTTTGTTTTTTTTTCAAGATCATTTCCCTAAAGTTGATGAAATTGGAATTAGAAGAAATACTTTCGTGATTTTGGTATAGTCTCACCGTTTTTCATTCTTTGGACAATTTCCACTTCATCTCTTAAAGAAATGAAGTTGAATTTGTCAATCGTGATGTGTTATAGATCATGTGATAGAATGATGGGTCATTCCATCTGTCTCAAACAAAAGGTTAGAAAAGTTATCAAAAAAACTACATAAGTCCATCTATAGTGAGATTAATCTTATATAGTTCCTAAAATGGACTTATACTGCTTAATATAATAAAACTAGTTTCTACTAAACAGGGACTTCCTGTAGGCCAGTGGTAGGCGAAAAAGGCCAGTCGCACTTCGGTTGTGGGTTTGATTCCCACAGCTTTGTCCGACGTGATGGGTTATCGCCCGTCTTGCAGGTTGTCCTTTTTCTAAAACTACATTACTATAAAATCCCATCAGTAATATCGAAAAAAGTTCTATCATAATCCATTCCAATATTTAGGCTTATCTAAAATACTTCAGTCCAAGCTCATAGTATAAAGAAAACGATTACTTGAAATTTCATTAACCAAGCATCTGAATACCATCATTTATCCCCCATATATATATATTTTGTTGGTCACATTCCAATCATGTGAATACCTTAATCATGTATTCTCTTGAAAAAATTAATACCCATTGAACAATAGTGAAAACTTGAATGCAGTTAAAATTTAACTCTTTCCACATACCAAAATCCAAAAATTCTATATACTCAAACCATGATATAACCTTCTCCTTATATCAGTCATGAGCTCATGAATACTATCACACATTTAATTTTCTCCTTATCCCTTCATTATGTGCATATTATCTACATTCAAAAAATATCTGAATAACCTTTCATGGATACTGGTACCATTAATCATATACTTTCAAAACTCAAGGAAAGACAACAGTGTAACAATACTTAGATGTCTCTTTATTCCATAGTACCATGAGATTACTTATACAACATTACACATTATAAACATGTAATCATTCCACTACATTCTTAAACCATTGATAGAGCTTCAACAATTCTTTCATCTCACATATCATTTGTAGTCTCTTCATCATCATCAACATAAATACTACCCATACGACCATACTAATTCTCTTCATGAGACTATCCCTTAGGGCATTGGTTTGCATAATTCCCGTACATTCCACATTTAAAACATTTAACCATTGTTGATGTCATAGAAATACCATTATCCTCATCCCTGGTGTTAACTGAACCTTTTCCTTTGCACTTCCTGGCTTTGTGTCCTTCTTTTCCACACCCAAAGAATCTTCCAGTTCTTTTGAAACATTCTCCTTGATGCCTCTTCCCACATGATTTACATAGGGGAAATTGAACTTTCTTTCCTCTATGATCATCATGAAACTACATCTTTCTCTTATTAGCCGAGTCAGGAAACTTAACAAATTTTACTTTATTGATCATTTTATGAGATTTATGATTCGGGATAATAATGATGTTTGGACCTCCAAATCCCATTTCATTTGGTTTCTCATGAAGAATATCATTCCATTGTCCATCATATCCTCCATTATCGTGAATCATATTGTTTCCAGCCATTTTCTAAAACCCAAAAAGAATAGTGTGAGAGGAAAATATCATAATAAAGGGGGAGTAACTTCAATATCAAACATCTTTGGTTTAATCTAATATCGTTACCATAGTTCTAGGACTATATCCTATACATATACTTATCCTTAGGGACATCCCTAGACATACCTTAGAAATATCTTTAGGGATCTTACTAACGTTTTCGCATCCTAGTTTCCAAAGGTTGACTAAACTTTTCCTCTGATACCAACTGTAGAGACCCGAACCCTGACGTACATGGACATTACATTACTTTTGCGGAATACTTAATACATAACAAAAACAGACACACAAGGACCATAATAGTTTAGTGTCTTTGGAAACTCGGAATATAATCTTCTAATCGTGGTGAAAGATCTTCAACATCTCCCATAAAGATCTTCTTTTTTTTAAACCTAAATCCTTTCTTTATATCCTGGGGAAAAGAAAACATAAAAGGGTGAGCTCAAATGCTCAGTAAGGGTAAACAAAAGAAATATCAATCACATCATATTCATAAGAACACATCTTTTGGAAATCTTAACCTGCAAAAGAGATCATAATTTCATAACATGGGATAAATCATAGTAGTGAAATGAAATCCCAATAATCATAACATAAAACATGAAACTTTGTGGCATACACACATAATCATAGAGAATCATAACTTATTAGTCAAGACTCATTGCCAAGACTATCTTAGTGGACAAAATCCATTTCTGAACTGAGTCACCCTCGTTTCAGTCCTGTTTCACTGAACCGGTATAACCTATCGTTCCATCCATGTCTATCTCATGAGATATAAAATCATTACCCAATGCATTGGAGGGAGATATAGGTCCCACCCATCTCTTAATGATATCATTCTTATGTGTGCCACAAAATCATAAACCATACATCATAGCATAACCCATGTAATAAAAATGGGAATCTTAAACATTGTGACATCATAAAAAATTCATATAAGATAAAGGAATTCATAAATATAATTCCATCACAACATAATCAAATCAATGTAATAATAGGGATAGAAACAAAACACTTTATTATCTTATATGGAAAACAATTTTGATAAAACACTTGAACTCTATTCTTGAGGAAAATATCCTTTCTGCTTCAAAAACACTTTTACTTTCTTAACATGTAGTACAATTATAAACTAAAAGAAGTTGATTAAAAATAAACTTGAAAAATTGTAAAGTATGCTTCTTGGAAATAATGTTTTAAAAATCCATTCATGCCGTATAAGTTAAAAAAACATTCTTCGTACTTTTGTCGGAAAAGTCAAAAAGTACCTCGTATGAAAAACGACAAAAGATTCCTTTCATATCCTTTACTAAAAACTCACCGAAGGGTAAAATTTGATTTAAACCATTGTAGATGGATGTAAATAATATTACATATTGAAGAAACATGGATGTGGATGATAAAATACACCCCAGTAAATACTAAAGTATAAACAATCTCAGATAAAAATGAGATTGTGATATTTCCCTTACCTTAGGTCCGATTTGCTTCGTAAGTGTCTGAACCTCGTGTATAATGATTTAAATAATTTCATTGACTTATTCCAGAATCATACTCATTGTTATTATATCATATATGGTTCACTTATGACTTTATTTTACACGTTCTTTTGTAAATTCCATGTTAAAGAGCGTTTTGGGTAAAATCATTTCATTTGTCGTCCATGATTTGACTTGTAATTATTCATATGATTACTTAGATCATTATTACTTAATTACAGAATATATAACATTATTTATATATAATATATATTCAGAATATACATATATATAATAGATCAGTAAATGGAAAGAAATACACCGTTCATGGAGACGGTAGGCCGTACGTACGCATGAACGCTGTTTTCGTTTCCTTATTGAGTTGAATGGAATTAAGTAGATGACATACATATATATACACATAAATCCAGTATCATTATTATGTCATATATTTAATGATTACTTATTATATATACTTTATAATCATTCATGAATGGTTAATCAATGAGAATGAATCTCATCGCATCGTGGAGACGGTATTCCGTACGTACGCACGAGCGATGATATCGTTCCCATGATCGTGTAATTTTATTGGAGTGTATGTATACTATTACAGAATCAATATAAATTTACAATAATCATATATAGTTACTCATTACACCATTATACCCATCCAATTAAGGTGGTGGCGGAAAATAGATTACACCACGGCGTGGAGACGGTATTCCGTACGTACGCACGCGCGGTGATTTCCTTTTTCCGTAGGATGGATAGAAGGTTAATTAGAGTTGTTTCATATTTATAATAACATATAAGTATATAAGAAATACTTATGTTATTACTTTATCATGAAACAACTAAATAAGAAGTAGTTGAAGAAGAAATAAATTGAAAAATATCGGTAATGGATATTACCTCTTTTTGACGCGCCTTCACTTAACCTCCACTTAAAGAACTAAGGATGGTCTTTGAAGAAGCCCAGGACCTCTAGGATGATACTAGGGAAGTGGAGAAGATATTTTGGCAGGGTTTGGCCGAGCAGTAAGGCTCGAAGTGTTGTGAGGAAGAGACGGAGGGGGTTCCCTTTTATAAGGGAGGAGAGGGGCATCTTAGGAAAATCTCAAAATATTATTTTATATTAAGGTCAAATTCGGTTTATAATGGTTCCAAAGGGTCTTATTTCGAAGATAAAGTGGGTATGGGTAGAAATCATCTCATCCAATAGGATTTAGAAAAGTTTTGGTTATTATTTTTACCTTATCAATTATATTTAACTCTAAGTTAAATAATTTAACTTTTACAGTGTCTTTTTGTTTTCTTACACTATATGGATAATAAAATTACTATATCAAGCCAAACGAACCCCAAGTTGTTTATTATTAATATAGATAACATTATCTAAGTCATTTGGCCGAAACTTAGATTTTTAGGAATAAAATAATAATTAATAATATAATATTTGTTTTAAAAACTAATTTATGTCAATTTTGACACTATTTGGTACATGATTTTTATGAAATTAATAACAGAATGATAAGTTCAAAAAAAGTTACTTAAATCAACGGTAACATGTCATATTAATCTATAAAATTATATTAAGTCATAAAAAGTCTCAAATTACATTTATTTGGGCATTTATAACATCAATTTTTTCAATATTTCATTAATAAGACAATTACTGCATCATTTTTGTGTCATAATAAATGATAATTATGTAATCCCTAAAAATTTTAAATAAATTACTATGATGTAGGTAACTGTATTAGATTTCTGGAGACTATTCATGTTTGAAGTTTCATGAAGGTTTTTAGTAAATTAAAATTAGTATACTTAGAAGATTTAAGAAAGTGACATGTTGTCACATTCTTTGGTTTTAATAATAATTAAATTATTTTCATGGACAAAAGTCCATAAAAAGAATCTAATCTGACCCTTAGGTTATATGGGTCTACCTTTAGCGAAAAAATAGGATTTTTCCAAGTGTTAGGGTAATTTTATAATCTTATATTTACCCTTAATTACCCGATTTACCTTTAACTATAGTAAATAAAATTTACCGTAGTTACTATTCACAATGCCCAAAAATAAAAAGTATCTTATTAACATAATTTTGACCCACTTATTCCAAATATGGGATCCATTTTTCCAAATTAAATACACAAAATATGCAGAAATTAAATTAAAATTAATCCCGTTGTCGAAAGAAAACGGGTTTTTCTTTAAAACATTGTAAAAGATTGAATTGATTTAACCTACGAATTCAAGTTAAAATAAATGCTAATGACATACATTATATTAAATGGTAAAAATATATTCTATATATACTTTAAAACCATTAAATATTATAATTTAACCACATAAGATATTACGATGAAAAAATTTGTTTTTAATTAAAATATAGCGTGTTTTTACTATTCATTAAAATATGAAAGTTATCGGAAAAATATCAAAACTTTATCTAATGTAAATTTTTATATCCAGATTAAAAAGAAGAATTTTATTTTGTCAAATTGAACATATAAATATTTAAAAAACTAGATTTAAAGTGGGTGCGCCATCAAAAGGCGGCAAAACTGCATTTTTTGAAAAATACTTATTTTACTCGAAAAATTTATTTTGTTCTTATACCATGTTCTAGAAATGTGTAAGATGAATAGTAATGTTATAAAATTCAAATTTTAGTTAAAACTATTCATAAAGGCTAGTTCATAACAATATTATAATAATATATCATTGTTTAGAAAAACCTGGTATTGCGTACAAGACACGCTATCAAGGAAGATCGTGATTGCGTGTAATGCAAGCCAAGTCAGGGTTGCATGTAGTGAACTACTCCTTTGTTGTTGCGTATAATAGAATCCAACCATATTTTATTTATACATTGAATATATATATATATATATACACTCAATGTTTCATAGAATAACTTCTATCAAACGAACTTGAAATTGTGTGTAACAAGAGCCAAGAAAAGTATTGCGTATATTGCAAGCTAATACAGTGTTGCGTATAGCGCAAGATAATCTTGGTGTGTCGTACAATAGAAGATATGAATGAAATTAAAAATAATGTATCTTATAAAATCTTGGGTTGTTACAGTCTTTTTATTTAAAATTGACATTAATTTTAGTAAAAAATACAAGTGACATACTCAAAACTAAGAAAACACATTAAGTGTAACACCAAAAGATTTGGTGAATTATTTTTTTCGAATTAATTTATCCTATTGATATTTTTCATTTCATGTGATGATAGAAAAATATATATATATATATATATATATATATATATATATATTAAAACACAAATCCAAACATTCCTTTCACACGCAATACTGACTTGGCTTACGCTACATTCAATACTGACTTGGCTTGCACTACACACAATACTGACTTGGTTTGCACTACACACAATACAAAATTTGATTGCGAGATATTAAATAATGACTTGGATTGTGCTGCATGAAATAGTAACTTGTCTTTTACTACACTCAATACAGACTTGGATTGCACTACCTACAATGCCAACTTGGCATACATTACACACAACACATATGTTTCTACAAAACATCATTTTATTGTTATAATTATTTAAATGAGATAATGATAACCTAGAAATTAAATATAGTTATAATAATGGTAATTACAACTTTTAAAATATTTTTTATAATTGTTTATATAAATAAAACATATTATTTTTTGTAAAGTCCTTTTACTTTTAAAAGTATTGTTTTCTCGAATGAACCAATTGTAATGTCCTTCTGGGAAAAATAATAAAATTAATTTTAAAAACTTTTACAAATTTAATTTGATAAAATAAACTTAATTTTTTAATGTATAGTGTCTAAATTATCCTAGGGTAAATTTTTCGTATTTTTTTGAAAAACTTCATTTTTTTAATGAATATTGAAAACTATTGTGTTTTAGTTAAAAACATCCTTTTTGTTTAAATAATTATTAATGTTAAATTAGAAATTAAATTTGTTTTAAGGTTAAAATTAGATCAATTATAAATATATTAATACAATTTAGGTTATTATAAAAAAATTCTCTTTGAAATTATATATATAAATTTAACAGACATTAGAAAATTTTTATACTTTAAAACCCCATAATTTCATCCCTTATGCGGGATTTGCATTAATCTTAATTTTCCCCCTTATGTGAATTTTATTTCAGAAAACATAAATACACCATTATAATCAGTATAATATCTTGATTATAATTATATCATGTTGATTTTTGATCAAAATGATTAGTAAAAGTGATTAAAATTAATCACAGCGATTAAGGCAAAATTAAGCTTAATTAGGGACTAAACCTTAAAATTAAGGGCCCAAATGATCTATCCACCTGTCCAAAACACATTTTATGTTTATATTTAGGAAATAAACCTTAAATTATTTATTTTTTTGGCTTTTTATTACTTTTTTAGGTAAAAACATGTGTACACCTAACTTGTATCTATAAATTCCAAGTGAGTCCTTTTACTTCCCTATAAAAATCCACCATCTCTCCCACTTCCTCACACCTATAAAACCTCTTAAGTTCATCCAATACCTGAAAATACACTTACCAACATACCTATATTCTTCCTAGAATCCTTACCTTGGGAATAATTAATCCCAAGGAATCCTTTTGGCACAAACCAAAAGGAGTTACCCAATTAAGAGGTAACGTCTTCTCTCAAGTCCTTTATTTTATTTTCCTTCTCCACCCACTTAAACTATATTTATAATATTATTATATAGTAAAAAAATTATAATAAATATTATAGGATGTTTTTATGTAAATTTTTTGACATACACTTACACTCACCTCCATCTAATGGGTAACGAACATATTGTTTCTGTGTACGGCGAACTATTGCCTCATGAAATGATGATTGTTCATTTTTCCATTACCACCTATAATGGTGGAAATTATGATGGAAACTATATTTATATATGATATATATTATATTTATAATGTCTTTATTATTTTATAAATTTTATTAATAACATACCTTTATGATTTCCATCTAATGTAAATATGATAATTTTGTTTGAGGAAGTGTGGACTACCGCCCCATCAAAGCGATATGATTCATTCATACACTATTTGTATTGTATTAATAATGATATTAGTGAATATATATGATATATATTATATCATAAATCTATTATAAAAATTTATAAGACCTATTTTTCTTTTACTTTTTTCTCTCAACATGACAATTAAACGAAAATGGTGTTCTTGCGTACGTACAGCTTATTGTCTCCATGAACGATGTATTAAATTTCATACTTATATATTATAAATATTATTATAATACATATATACTCTATATAAATGATATTTATATCTTTATTTAAATTCTTTAATCATGATATAAGTATAAGGACCAACTATATAACACATTAAGACACATACGAAAAACAAAGAGAATATTACAAAAAGTGAAACCTTAACATAGGATGGTTAATAAGTAGGTAATGTAAGGTATTATATATAAGAATATGTTTATTTAAAATATTTATAATAAATTTATATTTATCATATAGGTGGTTTGAATGATTACAATGAGATTCAAGACACGAGGTAAGGGGATTTTATCTCACTTTTTTTTCCCGCGACATACATGCTATGTTCACCGCACTATCTTTTTGTCTGGTGTAAGTACTGCACATGATTGTATTCTAAGTAAATTATACATAAATTTATGGGTACTAACATATAATTTTTTTTGAACTTTCATTCATGGGTTTTAAGTTTCAAAATTTACCAATTTGGTAGAAAAAAAATTTGTCTCAATTTTCCTTCTTCAGACTCATGTTTTGTAATGCACCTAAACACTTTTTTGAGGTGTATTTACTTCCATTTTACATGTTAAATCATGAATCTAATTCATTTAATGATATTTTAATCTTAATTTAATATCATTTTCTTACATGAATTGTATTATCCAAATTTACCATGTTATAAGAGTTTATTGAGACAATCTCATCATTGTTCGAGATTGCTTACATTTATGCTTCCTTTGATGAATTATTATGTTCCATCTCTCAAGACATTCATGAATTTTCTTATAATATGTTTATTCATGATATATTCATGTAGTGGTACCATTTTTTTACTCTTGGTACATAAGATATTTAAGAAAGTGTTTTTAAGAAATCCCAACTTTACTCTCTCTTTAATCATAAATCTACGTTCCTTCAAACCCATGTTTTCTAAAAATAGTTTCCAAGAATATTATACTAATATCCTATTATCATTAAAATTAATTTTTACTCTTTTAGTATTTTACCAATTATCAAATGAATATTCTTGTCGCTTTTTAATCACGGCATTTTTCTAACCATTTTTCCATGAAAAAGGAATATTTGTTTTACCCCCTACAACATGTATGGTTTTACTCATCGTCATTTCTATGAAAATTCCTTTGCGTGTTTAAAGAGTTAATTTTTAAGAAATCTTTTTTTAAATTATTTTCAATAAAAATGGATTTCAGAATTTTTTCAAGATCCTTTTATAAGTTTTCAAGGAAAATGGTTCTCAAAACTTTTTCATGCTTTATTTATATGTTATAAATTTATTTTCAATGAAATGGTTTTCAAAACATTTTCAAGATTTATTTATATGTTTTCAATGTATTTTCAAAGAAATGGTTTTCAAATTGTTTTCAATATTTCTTTATAATTTTTCAAATTGTTTTAAAAGAAAAATGCTTTTAAAATGTTCTGAAGCTTATTTTATAAGTTTTCAAAAAAAATGTTTTCAAAATTATTCCATGTAGTCTTTATATGTTTTCAATGTATTTTCTAAAAAAATTATTTTTAAATGTTTTTATGTATTAAAAATATTTTTTCTAAGAATAAATGATATTTTACTAAAGAAATTATTTTAAAATATGTTTGAAAATTATTTTCCATATAAGATGAAATTCATTGATGTTAATCATTCCCTTATATGAAATTAATTAAAGGTTCCATTCATAACCTTTCTAAGAATGGGTTATGCTTAATTTTATAGTCTTTATAAAACCTGTTTCTTTAACATGGGTTATATGTTTATGAAATCCATTTCTTTTCCATGGGTTATATTCTTTTTAAACCCACTTATTTTAATAGGTTATTATTTGATTAATGATTAATAAACCTATCTCTTTTTTAGAGGTTATGGTGTCATTAAAATTTTAATTATAATCATTTCATTTCATAGGTTATGATTTGATGTTTACAAGAACTATCTCTTTTTATGGATCATGATATGATGAAATTTTTATTATATTGTGTCACATTTATGAATGATTTTATTATGAGATGGGTGAGACCTATATCTCAATCCTATTAATTGGGTAATGATAAGTTATATATGAGATCAAAAGGTACATGGATTGTATCCCAAGCACAAAATAAAGATAGAACACGGGTTGTATAAGCCCGAAAACAAGAAGGTTCATGTGTTATAGCCAAAGCCTAAAAGAAAGAGGGTACACAAGTTGTAGCCCAAGCCCAAAAACAAAAAGGTACATGGGTTATTTCCCAAGCCTAAAAGTAAGAGGGCACTTGGGTTTTTATCCCAATCCCACTGTAGGTACACAGGTCATAACCCAAGCCTAACATGTTTTAAAGGTCTTGGTAGGTGTCTTTGATATAAAAATATCAATTCTTATATATATTCCACAAATCCTATATCTTATTCCTTTATTATGATTTCATGTCTTGTGATATTTATTTATTTATGATTCATGTCTTATGAACTAAAACTTTTTATCCCATAACTCATATTTATGATCTTTCATATACCAAGTATGATCTTGTAATGTTATAATCATGTTATCATACCCTTATCTTCATGTTTATGCTTATATGTCTCCATTTCTTACCCTTATTGAGTGTCAGAGATCACCCCTATTTATGTTTCCTTTCCCCAGGTTATGAAGAAAGGTTTTAGGTAGAAGTTCTAAAGGTAGAGATATTTATAGGATATGTTGAAGATCTTTCACTAGGATATAAGATTTTGTTTCCATTTTTCCAAAGACTGTGAACTATTACAGTCCTTAGGAATGTATTTTCATAATATATTCAATATTTATCTAAAATGAAGTAATATCCATGTATATCAAGCCCGGTTCACTATAGTTGGTATTAAAGGAATGTTTTAGTCAAAATTTTGAAACTAGTATGAGAAAACATTAGTGACATACCAAGGTATATTTCTAAGTATTTTTCTAGGGATGTATCTAAGGATAAGTATAAGGATGAGGCAACATTTAATAAAATTTCATGGAATTTTGGTAAAGGATAGATTGAGTGGTTTCCTTGAAATAAATCCATGTTTAGTTACTACAATTGGATGTGACTCTATAATAGATGTACCTAGGTGTAACAACTCTGAAAATATGTTCCGGTCCTGACTCGGGGTAATTCAGTACATGACAACGGGCCTTGCTACACAAAAGGCTTGACACTCCCGGGGGATATGATTTGGAAATTCATGAACTCTTCATGAACCATTATGATGGATTTGAATAGAATATGACTAGGAATAAACTAGGATAAAGTCAGGGTGTCTTATATTAAAGAATTTGGGGCCATGATTTAGTCACCTTATAAGTAATTTTTCTAGATTATATGGTATCCCAATATGATAAATGTTTCTCACACTATAATTTATAGTTTTATTCAATGGATATAACTATAAGAAACATTTTTAACATTTAATGTTTTATTTATTGAAATTATGGGAATTGCATAAATTGATTCCCTAAGTTTAAATCTCATAAATAGAATCAAGAATGTGGTACGAGTATTGGTTATACTTTTTAAGATAAAGAGACCACAAACGACATGTGAAAGGCATGTTATTTTCTTCCAGTATTATTTATATTAATCAAAAGAAGCATGATTAGATTGAGGTCGAGGAACCTTAAAAAACAATTGATATTTCATATTAAAGGAAAGAGTTATTAAGGAATTATTTAGTGAAGCATGAGAAATGGTTTAAGAATAATTTTGGATGAATGAAGTATTTAGGTTTTAGAAGTCAAAGATTATGTTATATGAATCACAAAATAAATATAAGTATTTTCAGTATAAGTTTTCATTAAGTATTGAAAAGAATATTTTTAATGGTGATGAATACATATAAAAGTGATGTTTTGATTAATGGAAGGTAACCCTTAATTCTATCAAGATGTAGATAAAATTGAGTTTTTCTTTGATAAAGAGATGATTGATTTGGATAATGTAAATTGGATAGCACTAATTACCCTAGATTTGATTAATGATTAGTTTAGAAAGTAGTCTATATCATCATGGATGAAGTTTAAAACTTAGTGGATTTAAGTATTATATCTAGTAACCATTTTAATAGGGAATCATGCATGATTTCATAAATTATTTATTGTAATTTAGGCTATTACCATGTTTCAAGAGAATATATGATGAGGGTATTCACATGTTTGGAATGTGACAACCAAGAGCAACATTGTTATATACAAGGGATCAATGTCAATCTCATTTTGTGACTCCTTTCTAATTTTTTTATTTTTATATTTTGTAATGGTTATAAGGTTAACTATTTATGGAAAGATTGAGTTAAACATTAGATAAAGTTTGTGAGAATAAATTATTACCTTAAAATATGAGGATTTAAGTATATTGGATAACATGTTATAAAAATGTGGCATTGATGATAACTGATGACATATGGGATGGCATATCATGGGTCTCATGATCTGTTAGTGCTTTGGGAATGAAAACTTCACCTTCCTTTTTGGATAAAGAAGTGAAGTGGATAAAGGAACCACAAAGGTTGACATTTTCCTAAAATCATGAAATCATATTGTTTCATGAAAAATATTTAAAATTTGTAAAAAGGATCTTGAAACCAAAAATGTTATCTTAGTACCTCTGTTTCTAATGAATCAGAGTGTCCCTTAGTTCATTATGGATTTATGGATTTTGGATTGTTATCATTTTTCTGAACTTTTTCTCTATAACTATCCATCATAATATAATAGTTATATTCCTCTTCTATATCCATGTTTTCACTTCCAACCAATGTCCTCCTGTGTGGAAACCTAGTTATATGTTACTTTGGGTAATCATTTTGGTTCCAACGGTCCCTTTCTAAGGGTAGTTTTAGTATAAATTTTTACAATATGGGTTTCTATGAATGAAAATTTCATCTATTAAACCTTTGATAACCATGATGAATTTTTAGGGTGAAATTCATTTTTAGGGGGTATAATGTAACACCCCAAGATTGTGTGAATTATTTTTTTTCGAATTAATTTATCATTTTTATATTTTTCATTTCATATGACATTGTAAATAGTTCTTTATATATATATATATATATATATATATATTAAGAAACTAATCCAAACATTCATTTCACACACAATACCGACTTGGCTTGCGCTATAGGAAATACCGACTTGTCTTGCACTACATGCAATACCGACGTGGCTTGCGCTACACGCAATACCTACTTGGATTGCACTACATGAAATACTGACTTGGATTATGCTCCATGAAATACTGACTTGGATTGAGTTATATGAAATACTAACTTGGATTGTGCTACATGAAATACTAACTTGGATTTTTCTACACGCAATACCAACTTGTCTTGCACTACCCGCAATATTGACTTAGCGTACGTTACACACAACACAAATGTTTCTAAAAAACATAATTTTATTATTATAATTATTTAAATGAGATAATGATAACCTATCTGTTAAAATTATTTATGGGAATAGTGATAAGTACTTTTCAAATATTGTTTATAATTGTTTATATAAATAAAACATATGATTTTTGGTAATTTCATTTTTGGTTTAAAAGTACCATTTTCTCCAATGAACCACTTTTAATATCTTTTTGTGAAAAATAATAAAATTAATTTTATACACTTTTATGAATTTAATTTTATAAAATAAACTTTGTTTTTTAATTAAGATCAAAAAAATTATCCTCGGGAAAATTTTTGGTATTTTTTTTTTGAGAAACATTATTTTTTGATGAATAATGAAAACTACTACATTTTAGTTAAAAACTATCTTTTTGTTTAAATAATTATTAATGTTAAATTATATTTAGAATTTATTTTTAGGTCACATTAGATCAATTTTATATCTATTAATACAATTTAGGTCATTATAAACAATTTCACAATGAAATTGAATATAAAAACATAACAAACTTTTGAACATTTTTCTACTTTAAAACCCGTAATTTCATCTCATTGGTGGGATTAGGATTAATCTTAATTTTTTTTATGTGAAGTGAACTTTAAAAAACCTAAATAAAACATTTTAATCAGTATAATATTTAGATTCTAATTATATCATGTTTATGTTTGAAAAAAATTATTAGTAAAAGTGATTAAAATTTATCATAGTGATTAAAGACAAATTAAGATTAATTAATGACTAGACCTTAAAATTAAGGGGCCAAATGATCTATTCACTTTTCCAAAACCCATTTTCTACCCATATTTCTGAAATAAACCTTAATTTATTTATTATTTTGGTTTTTTATGAATTTTTAGGTATGAACATGTGTACACCTAACTTGTTTCTAAAAATTCCAAGTGTGTCTTTTTTTCCTTCACTATAAAAAGACACCACCTCTCCCACTTACTCACACCTCTAAAAACTCTTCATTTAGGCCAAGACCTACCCAATAAAATTCCCAAAATCCCTATATTCCTCCAATAATACTTCCCTTGGGAATAAGTAAACCCATGTAAGCCTTTTGTAACAAACCAAAATGAGTTACCCGATTAAGAGGTAATGTCTTCTCTCAAGTCCTTTATTTTATTTTTCTTCTTTACCCCCTACAAATATCTTTATAATATTATTATATTAAAAGACAACTATCTTAAATATAATAGGATTTTTATGTAAATTTTTCTACCTACACTTATAGACACCTCCATCTAATCGGTAACAAACATATCATTTCTTTATACGGTGAACTACTACCTCACGAAATGATGATTGTTCATTTTTTAATTATCACATATCATGGTGGACATTATGATGGAAACTATATTTATATGTGATATATATTATATTTATAATGTCTATATTCTTCTGTAATTTTAATTTAGAACACACCTTTATGCTTTCCATCTAATGTAAATACGATAATTTCATTTGAGGAAGTGTGGACTACTGCCCCATCAAAGTGGTATGATTCATTCATACTCTACCTAGATTGTATTAAGGATGGTTTTAGTGAATATATATAATACATATGATATCATAAAGATAATTTAATAATGATATATATATATATTCTTTTACTTTATTTCTCCCAAAATGACAATTAAACGGAAATAGCGTTCATGCGTACGCACAACCTATTTTTTCCATGAATGGTGTGTTCCGTTTCAAATATAAATATTTTAAAGATTATTATAATAAAAATATAATTTATAAATTATATTTATATCATGTTTTACATTATTTAATCTTTAATTAATTATAAGGACCAACAATATAACAAATTAAGACATATATGAAAAACACAGTAAATATTACCCAAAGTGAAACCTTATCATAGGATGGTTGACAGTTGGGAAATATAATGTAATAATAAAACCATATATGGTAATATATATATTAATATGTTTCTAAATAATTTGTATAATAAATTTATATTTATTATACATGTGTTTTGAATGAGTACGACAAGATTCAAGACACAAGGTAAGGAGATTTCATCTCACTTTTTATTCCTATGAAAACATGTCATGTTTGTAACACCCAAATCTTCCACTGTACGCTTCTCTTTAAATAATACAATAGCGTGTCTTATACGCAACTTTGAGTTTTAACACACCACAACCAATCAAACAAGCCGTTATAAATAGTAATACCCACTTTTTGAAATTTTATACATTTTATCTTTAAAAATGGAGTTCATTTTTGGATTCGGAATATCGAAATAAGATTAGGGTGAATTTTTGGTTCTTTTCTGATAACTTTCATATTTTGATAAATAGTGAAAATTACTAAATTATAATTAAAAACAACTTTTTTAGTCGAAATATTTAATAGCGATAAATTATGAATTTGAGTGGTTTTAAAGTATATTTAGAATATATTTTTACCATTTAATACAATTTAGGTCATTGGACATAATTTTAAATTTAAACCGGAAAAAAAATGCCAATCTTTTGATAGTTATTATTTCTTAAAAACACGCTTTTTGTTTTGACTGCGAGAATTAATTTTAAATTAATTTCTGCCACTTCTGTGTTTTGAATTTGTAAAAATGGATTACATATTTGGAATGAGGATGTCCAAATTGTGTAAATAGGTAACTTTTATTTTTAGAAATATTGAATAATTACTTCGGTAAATATTTTATTTACCATGGTTAAAGGGTAAATTCAGTAAATAAGGATAAACAAAATAATATTATAATAATATTAAATTACCCTAAAACGTGTATTAACCCTATTGGTTGATATATTTCCGACCATGGGCATCTTTGGGTCAATTTTGGGACCCCATGGAGCCACTTGTAAGTGATAATGACACTTTATATTAATTAAGTTAAAGTAAATACAAAAATGGCATAAGCATATATCTTCTAGAAAAAACAATTTTTACATAGGGTTATATATGTTATATTTTCAACTATAAATATTAATTAGAAAGATAAAAGTATTTCCTACATAATGATATTTTATTTTTAATTTTTAGACATTGAATAATTAAATTTATTTTTGACACAATAATGATGCAGTATTTCCCTTATTAATGAAAGAATAAAATAATTGGTATTATAAATGATAAAATAAATATAATTTGAAAGTTTTGATGATATAAATTAATTTTATAGGTTAATATGACATGTTATGATTTCTTAAATGATTTTTTTTTTCGAATTAATAAAGTTTTTATAACTTTTAAAAAATCAATTATTAAATATTGTCAAAATTGACATAATTTAGTTTTTAAAACAAATATTATATTATTAATTGATATTCTATTCCTAAAAATATATGGTTTGGTCAAAGGACTTATATAATGATAGTTTTATATTTAATGGACCACTTGGGGGTCTCTCAGAAGTATATAGTATGTTTATTAACTATATAATATAAAAATACAAAGAGACATGATAAATGTCAAACTATTTAACTAACAATTAAATCAAAAAGATAAAGTTAATATAGTGACCCAAACCTGTATAAAACCTATTGTTTGAGTGTTTTTAGACCTATACCCACCTTAAACTTTAAACAATACACTTTTGAGCAATAAGAAACCGAATATGAATTTATTATAAAATAATATTTCTAACTTTTCCTAAGGTTCCCTTCACCCCTCTTATAAAAGGGCACTCCCCCTTCTCACTAATTTACACCTTCAAAGCCTTTTGGATCTACCAAAATCTGCCCAAATACCATCTAAACTATACAAACTTAATCTTAGAGGCATTAATTTAGTCATAATTCCAGCCTAAGGATCCCTTTTGATCAAATCAAAAGGAAGAACCCGAAAAAAAGGTAACATTTTCCACACCCTCTTTCAAGTTCCTTTCTTCTTCCACTTATTCTTTCTTTGTTATTTCCATTCTAAAATAATAAATCCAGTATCTTATATATACTGTGATGTTATTATAAATATGTTAAAACCATATTCAGTATTCTATCCATCCTTTTAATGACATGTCACCATACGTGCGTACGTGCGGCCTACCGTCTCCACGTCGCGGTGAAATTGTTATTCAAAACATTATTATTCGGATGGGTATGATACTGATGTGTAATTGAAGTAAATAATAAATATAAAATTATAATTATTCTTTATATATGATATACCATATAATTATATATGATTTTAATATCAAAATAATGATATTGTCACTCGTGCGTACGTACGGACAACCGTCTCCACGAACGCGATGAGATTCATTCCCCATCGTATCCATTCCAGAAAAATTCTCATTTTATGATTAAAAATAATGTTAAAAGACTTGATATCATTATTTATATGAATAATATACATCCCATCCATAACAAAAACAACTCACATAACAAATAATATAAATGAAAACTAATCATTTAACACCCGAAACAACGATAATACTAAAATATTATTTACAAAGCAATGTTAAAAGATCATATATGATATCATATTAATGTATATGATTCTTTTATACTTTAATAACAATTATTTAACCATTATATAGGCGGTTAACCTACCCTTGACCAAGTAAAAGTACAAGGTAATGGTTGATTTCACAATCTCTTTATTATCCAAGGTTGTTTTTACGTAAGTATCTACTTGGACCCCTGTTATCATCCAAATCCAAGTTTCTTAAAAACATATTTCAAAAAAAAATTAAAATTTTCTATAAAATGGTTTAAATTCATTTATACCCTTATATGTTTTGAAAGGAATCTTTCTATCATTTTCCAAACAAGGTATTTTTTGACCTTTTCGAAAAATTTAAGGTAAGAATGTTTTTTAACTTATACAGCGGGTACGGCTATTTTCCACCATTATAACATCATCAATACTTCCCTTACAAGATTATAAGAATATTTTCAAAGTAAATTTTTTCATTATAATTATGTGACTTTTAAATGATTCTAAAATAAAAACAGATATTTCTCTTAAAAGGGTTTTGATTTCTTCTATGTCAACATCCTTTGATGGATTTTATGTTTATTTGAATTTTATTTATTATGATAAAAAACTTCCATATTGTATTGAAGGTTTTGTGATATGTTTGACTGTGGATGTGCTATTTTTATACCATTCATGGTTTGTGGTTAAAGTATTGACATTTCATATGCTAGTTTTAATACAGATGTTTATTATAAGTTTAAACCTTTTCATATGAGGAATGTATTGGACTAAGTAAGTGGCGGGTGGAGCCCGTTATAGTTCCTCAATGCATCGGTAGGTCTCATGAGAAAACTAGACATGGAATTGGTCGAGGCCCTTTCCCATTTTGATATATGGTTTTGGCCGAGGCCTTAATCATTTTTAGACGTCTTGGTTGAGGCCTTTACAAAATGTTTCAGAATGTCTGGCATTATACATTCCCTCATTATGGAAATAATATTGATGGTTCATGCGGTCATTCGACTAGTAGAATACCCAACATTATGTTTTATTATGGCATTATTTACTCAGATCATATTATTTCCATAAAATTATTCATGTTTATTATTGGTAAAGGCCTGTGATTTCAATTATTCACCATGCTTAATATTTATGTCATTTTCTGCTATATTACTTACCCTTACTGAGCATTTGAGCTCACCCCTTTCTTATGTTTCATTTTCCCAGGATATGAAGAAGTTAGTTATGAGTGACCTTCAGGAATAATCTAGGAGGCTTGGATGTTTCTAATGAAATATATTTGTGTTGTATTTCACTTCAAGATGTAAAGTTGAACTTATGTATGAATCTTTTTTCCAATAATACTAAACTGATCGGTCTTTCGAGACATGATTTCATTGTGATAATTCCAATGTTATGTAATAATGCACCGACTCTGGGTAACTAGGGTCAGGGAGATACAATTGGTATCAGATTAAGTTTAGTAAAAACCTTGGAAACTGGATTTATATAAACTCTGATTAGAGAACATAAACCTAAGATAAACTTTGAGGATTAGTATAGAAGAACTTCCTAGAATTTTGGTATTGTAGAGATTTTGTGAGTTTTCCAAGCAATACATCCTTGTCTGGATACGAGCATGTAGAGGCGGCTCTAGAAGAGATGTACCTAGGGGTAAAACCTGAAAACACCACTTTGAGCTAGGCTCTAACTGGAATCGGTGCACGACAACGGGCCTTTTTGCACTCCTGGTTACGACACTCACGGGGGATATGTTTAGGACAATTCTCATTTTCTTTACAACCCATTATGAAGGGTTTATGAGTATATAATTCCACAAAAAAATTATTATTATGGATTATATCTATAAACTGTTCAATTTACGTTAGGTATTTTACATGTTTGGAATTATTCATTGCAATTCATAAACTGACCTAGTGTATGCCATTGTATAGAAATGGCACCCAGTAGAAGGAATGTGAACTCTAGAAATACATATGATCCAAAGAGTAAGAAGGATCATATCTTCAATGGTATTAAACCTACATTTATAAGGGAAATATTCTCTCATTTTTTCTCAACATATGAAGAAATAGTATCATGTGTTAATAAGATAAGTAAATAATTCTATGAGTCCTATGGATTTGAAGGGAAGCAAGAGAATAAAATGATGGAAGAGAGAAAGATGGATAAAGGGAAGAGGGAAAAGAAGAATTTTCCCATATGTGATAAATATGGGAAGAAACACCATGGAAATTTCCTGAAGGGAATGGGAGTTTGTTATAAGTGTGGAGAAAAAGTACACCAAGTACGTGACTGCAAGGGTAAGAAAAAGGTTTCAAATTTACAATGCTTCATCTGTAAGGAGTTGGGACACTACACGAACCAATGTCTAAATCATCGGAGTATGCACCAAATGATGCTATTGGATAATAATCAAGTTATGATATTACCTCAGATGAAGAATAATGACTAGTGTTCTTATTTTATTATTATAGGATTATTTCATTTGAGGGTTGTATCAACAATGTACTGGTTATATGAATTATAGAGATAAATAAGGATTGTACTATAGTACTATTTAATTGAGGATTTGAGATTATATAGTTCTAAGAAAAGTGACTTAATAGTGAGCTACACTTTTGGTAAAATACATGGTTGAAGGAAAGGTAATCCTTAATATGGTCCCAATAATGAGGTAGTGATTTTGGAATAAGAGATGGTTGTTTTAAATAAATTATATTGGATATTCTTGACTACCTTGAAACTAATTAATGATTTGTCATTATTGGAGTTTACAACATTTTTGGATAGAAGGAGTTTATCCAGTATTCTATAAATAATAAGGGAGCATGACTGTAATCAATAAATTTTTATTGTAATTCAAGATGTTACCATGTTTTAAAATAATACATGATGAAGGTGTTCACATGTTATTACATGGAAAAAAGTATCTTCATTGTGTTTAACTTCCTTGTAAATTTTGGACTGTGAGTTTGGATAGAAGTATTTTGGATAAGTCTAAAGGTTGGAAAGGATTATGTTTGAAAGTTTCTTTTTGGATTTTTATAAAAGGACAACACGCAGACCATGTGACAACCCATCGCATCGAACAAAGCTGCGGGAATCGAACCCACAGCCATAGTGTGATTGGGATTTATCGCCTACCACTGGACTACATGAAGTTCCTAGATCGTATAATGTAGTTTATTTTTTGAATGGGTCTGATATGTGAATTATAAATTCATTATATTTGGAACCCTATACGATTAGGATAAATAGAGTATTTTTGAGTTGTATTATGTTTTGGAGTGAAAGATGAGTTTGTGGTAGAAATTTATTAATGGATAAAACACTAATTATAAAGTAAGTATATCTCCTTATGGTCTTAGACAATCTCATAAATAAATTCCTCAACATTAAGAAAATGAACTTAGAACAAAAACGTTTCCCTATATGGTACCTTAGATCATCACAAATTTATGGCTTTGTGATTGTTGTCCATTTCATAGCCATGTTCTCTACCACTCTCCATCAGATATTGATGGTCAGATTTCTCTTCCATATCCATGTTTTCCTACATGGAACCCTAGTAGGTGTTATTTTCAGTAACATTCATACTTACCACTCTTTATTTTAAATAGAGGCCTCATTAATCCATTTTTTTATGTGGGATTTCAACTAAGATATTTTGAAATGTCAACCCTAAGTTTCCAATACTGAGATTAAATTGTGAGGACTCAATTTATTGAAGGAGGGGAGAATGTAACACCCCAAGCTTCCATGGTACACTTCTCTTTGAATAATACAATAGTGTGTGTTATACTCAACTTCGAGTTCTAACACACCACAACCAATCAAACTAGCCGTTATAAATAATAATACCCAATTTTTTAAATTTTATGCATTTTATCTTTCAAAATTGAATTCATTTTTGGATTCGGAATATCGAAATAATATTACGGTGAATTTTTGGTACTTTTATGATAACTTTCATATTTTGATGAATAGTGAAAATTGCTAAATTTTAATTAAAAACAACTTTTTTAATCGAAATAATTAATAGTGATAAATTATGAATTTGAGTGGTTTTAAAGTATATTTAGAATATATTTTTACTATTTAATACAATGTCGGTCATTTTCCATAATTTCACATTTAAACCGAACATAAACAAGTGTCAATGTTTTGATAGTTATTATTTCTTAAAAACACGCTTTTTGTTTTTCCAGCAGGAGTTAATTTTAAATTAATTTCTGCCACTTATGTGTTTTGAATTTAGAAAAATGGATTCCATATTTGGAATCAGTATATCCAAATTATGTAAATAGGTAACTTTTATTTTTAGACATTTTGAATAATTACTTCGGTAAATATTTTATTTACCATGGTTAAAGGGTAAATTCAGTAAATAAGGGTAAAAAAAATAATATTATTATAATAATAAATTACCCTAAAACGTGTCATAACCCTATTGGTCGATACATGTCTGACCATGGGAATCTTTGGATTGATTTTGGGACCCCATTGAGCCACTTGTAAGTGATAATGATACTTTATATTAATTATGTTAAAGTAAATACAAAAATGGCATAAGCATATATCTTCTAGAAAAACAATTTTTACATAGGGTTATATATGTTAATTTTTCAACTATAAATATTCATTAGAAATATAAAAATATTTCATACATAATGGTATTTTATTTATAATTTTTATACATTGAATGATTAAATTTCTTTATGACACAATAATGATGCAGTATTTTCCTTATTAATGAAAGAATCAAATAATTGGTATTATAAATGATAAAATAAATATAATTTGAAAATTTTGATGCCATCCACGAATTTTATAGGTTAATATGACATGTTATTACTTCTTAAATTAATTTGGTTCTAATTAATAAATTTTTTATAACTTTAACAAAAATCAATTATTTAATAGTGTCAAAATTGACATAAATGAGTTTTTAAAACAAATATTATATTATTAGTTGATATTCTATTCCTAAAATCAAATTTTCAGCCAAAGGACTTATATAATAATAGTTATATCATTAATGGACCACTTGGGGGTCTCTTGGAAGTATATAGTAATTTTATTAACTATATAATATAAAAATACAAAGAAACATGGTAAATGTCAAACTATTTAACTAAGAGTTAAATCAACAAGATAATGTTAATATAGTGACCCAAACCTATCTAAAACTTATTGGTTGAGAGGTTTTCTGCCTATCCCCATATTAAAATTTTAATAATTCACTTTGAATCCATTAGAAACAGAATATGAATTTATTATAAAATAATATTTCTAGCTTTAACTAAGGTGTCACTCACCCCTCTTATAAAAGGGAACTCCCCCTTCTCACTAATTCACACCTTCAAAGCCTTTTGGATCGGCCAGAATCTTCCCATATACCCTCTTCACTATCCTCCCTTAATCCTAGAGTACTTACTTTAGTCATAAAGTCATCCTAAGGAGCCCTTTTGATCAAATCAAAAGGAAGAACCCGAAGAAGAGGTAACGTTTTCCCCACCCTCTTTCAAGTTCCTTTCTTCTTCCACTTCTTCTTTCTTTGTTATTTACATTCTAAAATAATAACTCCATTATATTATATATACTTTGATTTTATTATAAATATGGTACAACAATATTCACTATTCTATCCATCCATTGAATGACATGTCACCATATGTGCGTACGTACGGCCTACCGTCTCCACGTTGTGATGAAATTGTTATTCAAAATATTATTATTCGGATGGGTATGATAATGATGTGTAATTAAAGTAAATAATATATATAACACTATAATTATTATTTATATATGATATACCATCCAATTATATACAATTTAAACATCAAAATAATGGTATTGTCTCTCGTGTGTACGTACGGACTACCGTCTCCACAAACGCAATGAGATTCATTCCCCATCGTATCCATTCAAGAAAAATTTTCATTTGATGATTAAAAATAATGTTTAAATACTTGATATCATTATGGATATGAATAATATACATCCCATTCATGACAAATACAACTCACATAACAAAAAATATAAAGGAAAACGAATCCGTTAACACCCGAAACAATGATAATACTAAGATATTATTAACAAAGAAATGTTAAAAGATCATATATGATATCATATTAATGTATATGATTCTTGTATAATTTAATAACAATTATTTCACCATTATAAAGGAGGTTAACCTACCCTTGACCAAGGAAAATTATAAGGTAACGGTTGATTTCACAATCTATTTATTATCCAAGGTTGTTTTTACGTAAGTATCTACTGGGACCCCCTTTATCATCCACATCCATGTTTCATAAAAATATATTTCAAAACATTTTTACTATTTACTAGAAAATGGGTTAAATACATTTATACCCTTATATTTTTTTAAAGGAATCTTTCCTTCATTTTCCAAACAAGTTACTTTTTGACCTTTTTGACAAATTTAAGATTAAGAATGTTTTTTAACTTATACGGTGGGTACGACTATTTTCCACCGTTATAACATCATCAAAGCTTCCATTACAAGTATATAAGAATATTTTCAAAATAAATGTTTTCATTATAATTATGTGACTCTTAAATTATATCAAAATAAAAATAGATATTTCTCTAAAAAGGGTTTTGATTTCTTCTATGTCAACATCTTTTGATGGATTTTAAGTTTATTTGAAATTGATTTATTATGATACAAAACATCCATATTTTACTGAAGGTTTTGTGATATGTTTGACTATGGATGTTCTATTTTTATATCATTCATGGTTTATGGTGAAATTATTGACATTTCGTATGCTAGTTTTAATATTGATATTTATGATATGTTTAAACCTTTTCATATGAGGAATGTATTGGACTTAGTAAGTGACGAGTGGAGCATGCTATAGCTCTTCGATGCATCGGTAGGTCTCATGACACAACTAGACGTGGAATTTGATGAGGCCCTTTCCCATTTTGATATATGGTTTTAGCCGAGGCCTTAATCATTTTTAGACGTCTTGGTTGAGGCCTTGACAAAATGTTTTAGAATGTATGGCATTATACATTCCATCATTATGGAAATAATATTGATGGTTCATGTGGTCATTCGACTAGTAGAATACCCATCATTATGTTTTATTATGGCATTATTTACTCAGCTCATATTATTTCCATAAAAGTATTCATGTTTATTATTAGTAAAGGAATGTGGTTTCAATTATTCACCATGCTTAATATTTATGTCATTTTCCGCTGTATTACTTACCCTTATTGAGCATTTGAGATCACCCATTTCTTATGTTTCATTTTCCCAGGATATGAAGAAGTTAGTTATGAGTGACTTAGAGGCATAATCTAGGAGGCTTGGATGTTTCTAATGAAATATATTTGTGTTGTATTTCTATTCAAGCTGTAAAGTTGAACTTATGTATAAATCTTGTTTCCAATAATACTAAACTGATCGGACTTTCGAGACATGATTTCCTTGTGGTCGTGCCAATATTATGTAATAATTCACCGACTCTAGGTAACTAGGGTCGGGGCGTTACAATGTTCACCACTCTTTTATTTTTGTGATGTAAGTACTGAACATTTTTGTATTCTATGTATCTTATAATTAAATTTATGGGTATTAAAATATACTTTTTTTGAACTTTCATTCATGGGGTTTAATTTTCAAAAAGTTACAATTCGGTAAAAATGTTTTTTTCTCAATGTGACTTATTTGAGACTCAAGTTTTGTTGTGCACCAAAAATATTTTTTGAGGTGTATATACTTCCATTTTATCTGTTCTATCAGGAATATAACTATTTTCAATCTATTTTAAGCTTCATGTAATTTATTATTCTTACACGAAGAGTATGATCCCAAGTTATAAGAGTTTACTAAGATAGCCTCATCACTTTTCGATATTGTTTACATTTATGCTTCCATTGATGAATTATTATGTTACATCTCTCAATACATTCATTAATTTTCTTCTCTTATGGTTATTAATTCTATATTCATGTAGTGGTACCATTTTTTTACTCTTTTGTACATAATATAGTTAAGAAATTGTTTTTAATAAATCCCAACTTTACCCTCTCTTCAGCCAGAAATATATGTTCCTTCAAAACCATATTTTCTAAAAAGGGTTTCCAATAATATTTTACCAATATAATATTATCATTAAAATAAATTTTTACCCTTTTATATTTTACCAATCATCAAAGGAATCGTCTTTTCTCTTTCTGATCAAGGCATTTTTCTAAACTCTTTACTGTGAAAAAGTAATATTCATTTTACCTCGTATAACATATATTGTTTTACCTTCCATAATTTCTATGAAGCTTACTTTTAATTTTTAAAGGGTTAATTTTTAATAGAGTTTTTCTTTAAATTGTTTTCAATAAAAATGGTTTTCAAAAAATTTCAAGATCCTTTTATAAGTTTTCAAGGAAAATTGTTCTCCAAAATTTTTCAAGATTTTCTTTTATGTTTTCAAAGTATTTTAAAAGAAATGGTTTTCAAATAATTTTAAAGATTTATTTATTATTTTTCAAAATATTTTTTAATAAATGGTTTTCAAAACGTTTTCAATATTTCTTTATATGTTTTCAAAGTGTTTTCAAAGAAAAAGGTTTTTAAAATGTTTTGAATCTTATTTTATAATATTTTAAGAAAAAAATTTTCAAAATGATTTCAAATATTCTTTATAATTTTCCAAGTTATTTTCTAAGAAAATGATTTTAAAATGTTTTTAGTATTAAAAATACTTTTTTCAAGAAGAAAGGATATTTTTCTTAAGAAATGATTTTGAAAGTTGTTTCCAAATTATTTTCCATCTAATATGACATTCATTGATGTTAATAATGCCCTTTTAGAAAATGATATAATATTTCATTCATAACATTTATATGAATGGGCTATACTTAATTTAGTGGTATTTATGAAACCTATTCCTCTTCCATGGGTTATATGTTTATGAAATCTGTTTCTTTTTCAAGTGTTATATGTTTCTGAAACCCACTTCTTTTCACGGGTTATTCTTTGATGAATGATTAGGAGACATATCTATTTTTCATAGGTTATGATGTGATGAAATGTTAATGATACTCATTTCATTTCATAGGTTATGATTTTATGTTTATAGGACCTATCTCTTTTTATGGGTCATGATATGATGAAAGTTTTATTATCTTTTGAAACATTTATGAATGATTTTATTATGAGATGGGTGTGACCTATATCTCCCTCCAATGAATTGGGTAATGATAAGTTTTATATGATCTCAAAAGGTACATGGGTTGTATCCCAATCCAAAAATAAATATGTTATATAGGTTGTTTCCCAAGCCCAAAAACAATAATGTTCATGGGTTGTAGCCCAAGCCTAAAAGAAAGAGGGTACACCGGTTGTATCCCAAGCCCAAAAACAAGAAGGTACATGGGTTTTAGCCCAATCCTAAAAGTAAGAGGGTACATGGGTTGTTTTTGAAATCCCTCAACAGGTACATAGGTCATATCCCAGGCCTAACATGTTATAAAGGTATTTGTAGGTATCTTTGAAAAAAAAATCTATTCTTATTTGTATGCCACAAATCCTATATCTTATTCTTTCATTACAATTTCAAGGCTCGTGATATTTATTTCTTTATGAGTCATGTCTTATGAACTATAAATAGTTATCTCATAACTCATTTTTATGATCTTTGATATGTATGGTATGATCTCATAATGTTATGATCATATTCTCATAACTTTATCTTTATGTTTATGCTTACATATCTCCCTTGTTTACCCTTACTGAGCATCTGAGCTCACCCATTTTTATTTTCTTTTCCCCAGTTTATGAATAAATTTTTTAGGTATAAGTGATAAAGGTGGATATCTTTGTAGGATATATTGAAGATCTTTCACCAGGATAGAATATTTTTTTTCATGTTTCCAAAGAAACTAAACTATTATGGTATTCAGGCATATATTTTTATAATGTACTAAATATTCATCTAAAATGATGTAATATCCCTATATGTCAATCCTAGGTTTTTATATTAATATTGTTTTTATACTTTAGTAAAATGATACATAAGTCATTTTTGATGTGTATGAATCATCTGCACATCAATATGATGCATAGTGTGCACTATATGACTCCAAGTGTGTCTTTTTATTTAAAATTAAAATTAATTTTATTAAAAAAAGACAAGTGACATACTCAAAACTAAGAAAACAAATTCAAATTTTTTTTATAATTTAGTAAAATTATCTATAATCCATTTTTTATGTGTCTAAATCATTCTCACCTCAATATGATGCATGGTGTGCCGGGTATAACTCAAAGTGTTCATTATCAGTTTAAAATTAATATTTCAATTCAAAAAGTTTGTTACTAACTGAAAAACAATAATGAAACTTATATTGACATTATAATTTATTAAAATTATTCATAAGTAATTTTTGATGTATTGGAAACAGTCTCATATCAAACTGACACATGATGTGACCAGTGTGACTCAATGTGCGTGTTTCCAATTTAAAATGATAGTTTAGTAAAAAAGCAGTGACAAACTCACAACTTAAAAAATAAATTCATATGGTTTTGATACTTTAGTAAAATGATTAATATTTCATTTGGGATGTGTAGTAATCAATTTCTCCTCAATCTGATGCACAGTGTTACCGGTATGACTCCAAGTGTGTCTTTTTTTTTTAAAATTGACATTAATTTTATTGAAAAAGAAAAATGACTTAGTAAAAACTAATAAAATGCATTTGGATTGTTTTTATATTTTAGTAAAATGATCTATATGTAATTTTGTGACATATAGGAATCATATTCACCTCAATCTAATACATGATGTGCCTGATATGACTCTAAGTGTCTATTATCAGTTAAAAATTGACATTTTAGTTCAAAAAGAGTCACTCACTAAAAACTAAAAAACACACTCATATTGTCTTTATAATTTAGTAAAATGATTCACAATTCATTTTTTATGTGTAGGAATAATTATCACATAAAACCGACTAACGATGTGACCAATATAACTCAAAGTGCATGTTTTTAGTTTAAAAATGATGTTTTAGTAAAAAAAACAAGTGACATACTCAAAAATGTGAAAAAAGATTCATATAATTTTTTATTCTTTATAAAAAATGATCCATAAGTTATTTGGAACATTTATAAATCATCCTCACCTTAATCTGATGCACGGTCTAACCATTATGACTATAAATGTGTCTTTTTATTTAAAATTGACATTAATTTTATTAAAAAGGATCACTGACATACTCAAAACCAAGAAAATGAATTTGTATTGATTTTATACATTCGTAAAATGATCTGTAATTCATTTTTAACATGTTGGAATCATCCACACATCAATCATATATACGATATTCCGAATATGACTCAAAGTGTCTTTTATCATTTTAAAATTGAGATTTTAGTTGAAAAAAGTGTCACTCACTAAAAACAAAGAAAATAAACTCATATTGTCTTGATAATTTTTTAAAAAGATTCATAGTTAATTTTTTATGTGTATGAATCAGTCTCATGTAAAACTGATATGTTATGTGACAGTTATGACTCAAAGTTCATGTTTCTAGTTTAAAATGACATTTTTGTAAAAAACACAATTAACATACTGAAAACTGATACAAAATATTTGTATTATTTTGATACTTTAGGAAAACAGTCCCCAAGTTAGATGAGACATATGGGAATCATCATAACATCATTATAATGCATGAAGTAACTAGTAGGACTCCAAGTGGGTATTTTTATTTAAAATTGACATTAATTTTAGTAAAAAATACAACTGACGTACTAAAAACTAAGAAAACACATTAGTATTGTTTTTATACTTTATTAAAAT
The DNA here is from genome assembly GCA_963277665.1 of Viscum album. Lineage (NCBI taxonomy): Eukaryota > Viridiplantae > Streptophyta > Magnoliopsida > Santalales > Viscaceae > Viscum > Viscum album. The sequence goes on from OY728142.1 coordinate 73,897,239, forward strand.
GATCTATAAGTTATTTTTGATGTTTGTAAATAATCCCCACCTCAATATGAAACATTATGTGCCTGGTATGACTCAAAGTGTCCGTTATCTGTGTAAAATTGACCTTTTATTTCAAAAAGTGTCACTCACTATCAACCAAAAAAATATGATCATATTGTCTTAATAATTTAGTAAAAAAATTCATAAGTAATTTTTGATTTGTAGGAATAATTATAAAATAAAAAAGACACACAATTTGACTGTTATAACTCAAAGTGCATGTTTCAAGTTTAAAATGATATTTTAGTAAAAACAGAAGTGACATACTCAAAACTGAGAAAATGTTTTTGAATTGTTTTTAGTCTTTATTAAAATGATACATAAGAAATTTGGGATGTATAATAACTATCCTCACCTCAATTGTACTCACTCTATGACTCATATGACTCTAAGGGTGTCTTTTTTTAATTGACATTGATTTGAGTAAAAAAAATGACATACTCTAAACTTGGAAAACGCATTTGGGTTACATTTAAACTTTATTAAAATGATAAATAATTAATTTTTTTCGTGTATGAAACATTCACACCTCACTATAATACATTATGTTCCCAATACGACTCAAAGTTTCTATTATCAGTTGAAAATTTTCATTTTAGTTCAAAAAGTTTCACTCACTAAAAACTAAGAAAACATGCTCTTATTGCCTTCATAATTTATTTCAATTATTCATAAATCATTATTTATGTGTATGAATAATTCTCACATCAAAATGACACATGGTGTAATTGTTATGACTCAAAGTAAATGTTTCCAGTTTAAATATGCATTTTAGTAAAAATAAAAGTGACATACTCAAAACCAATAAAACACATTCATATTATTTTTATAATTTATTAAAATAATCCATAAGTAATTCGGGACATTTCAGAATCATCCAAACCTCAATATGACACACGGTGTGACTAGTATGACTCCAAGTGTGTCATTTTATTTAAAATTGACATTAATTTTATTAAAAAACAACTGGCATACTCAACCCCTATAAAACATTAGGATTGTTTTGATACATTAATAAAATGATCCATAAGTCATTTTTGACATGTAGGAATCATTCCCACCTTGATTTCATACATGTTGTTCCTGGTATTACTCAAAGTGTTCGTTAGGAGTTTAAAATTGACATTTTAGTTCAAAAAGTTTCACTCACTGAAAACAAAGAAAACACGCTCGGATTTTCTTGATAATTTAGAAAAATGATTCATAATTTATTTTTTATGTGTAGGAATAAATATCACTTCAAAATGACACATTATGTAACTGATATTAGACAAAGTGTGTGTTTCAAATTTAAAATGACATTTTAGTAAAAAAATACAAGTGACAAACTCAAACTCGATAAAACACATTTGGATTGTTTTTATACTTTAGGAAAATAATTCATAGGACATTTTGGATATGTAAAAATCAAAAACATCTCAATTTGATACAAAATGGGACCATTATTACTCCAAGTGTGTGTTTTTAATATATAAGTTCTATTTTATTTTAAAATGCGCATCACATCGTCAAAACCAAGAAAACGAGCTCATATTATTTTCTCATAATTTTAACTGCTATTACTCAATTAATGTATTTATCATTTTCATATAATAATTATTTAGTTAATTTTCATAGATATATTTATTTAATATGAATAATAAATGGGGTGATGTTCAAGAATCAACCACAAATCTATCTGATATATAGTTTTCCTGGTATGACTCAAAGTTTAGATCAAAATTAACACTTTTTGTTTAATTTATTTCTTTACAGTATTACTAACATAATAATTGTTTTCCTATATAGGTTAATTATTTTTATCATGCTAGTATGGTTTGTTCAGCAATAGCTTGAGTGGGTTTCATGGGCCAAAGAGAAAGGGACATTGAAGTTTTTTGAATGTCTATGATACTTTGTACTTACTCATGTAATTGTATAAACCAATTTTTGAAATGTATATAATATAGTGTTATTTTATTTTATTTGTGTTTTAAATTTTATTTCATTTACAATATTTATCTTACCTATTTACTTTTTATGGTGCTATCTGTATTGTAAATGTGCTCCTTATGGAGATACATTGTGCTGTAAATTTAGCAATACACTATAGCCTTCCCCTTTATTGGCTCTAAATAAAAACATTGATAAATGGGGTCCTTTGTCTATGATTCTAAAAACCACAAAAATACACCCTTTATCAACTATTTTTTTAGTGCTGATAAAGGACCCCTTTATCAGCACTTTTCTAATACAGATAAAAGCCTAGGGATTTGAATCATTCTCCAGTAGTCAACACTTTTTTAGTGCTGCCAAAGGCCAATTTTAGAACTATTAAAGGTATGTTTTTTAGTATTGATGTATTTAACATGAAAGGGGAAATAAAAAAGGGGTATTTAGTGATAATCTAAGAGAAATATCTTTGAAAATATCAATATGTGAATTGATCTGTAACACAGCTACATATAAACAAAAAAAATCTAGAAGAATTTTGTGGGAGATGTAGTCTGAAAGTTCATAAGGATTAGTTAGGTATAAAAATTTCAGAAGGATAAGAAACCCAATTCACTGTAAATGTCTACATGATTAATAAGTAACATGGGACCTTATCTCAAGAAATAGTAGAGTATAGTACACTCCTTCAACAAGATTATCAATAAAGACCCACCAGGTTGTTCCTCTTATTTATGCTTGATTGAATGTGGTAATTCCATTTAAAATATAATAACCTAAATAATAAATATAAATTCATTATGGATACTACATAAATTAAGTTAGGGTGCTGGAATATTTTAGTATCTTATTTCATTTAAATTTTTTATTTTTTGGTTCGATCCAATGACGTTAAACTAAAGCGATTCTAGGATCCAACTTGAGTTTCTTTACTTATTTTACTCTTCTCTAAATTATTATTTAAACAAAATTGATAAGTCCTACACTAACATGAATTTTTATTATTATTTATAGGTCCATCAACATAGAACAAGTAATCATAAAGAAACTATATAGAATTCATGCTATAAATAGAATTCACATCTGGAAATATGAATTCACATTGTTAAAATGATGCAGAATATAACTGTGCAAATTGAAATTGGGAAACCCAACTTGAAGCATAATTGCAATGGGAGTATGAGTTTAAATTCATTATTTTATTTTGTTATCATAATTTTAATTTGTTTTAAAAATTTAAAATAAAATTTCATGCCCCGCATTAAACCCTTGTAATCTAGTATCAGACTTTATTAGGATAATCATTATCCATTTTTTGAGATTTCATTGTTTACATGATTATAAGTGTAATATGGGAATTGAATAAGGAAACTTAAGCATTAGGGGTTAAATTTTACAAATCATTATTTTTATAAATTATTTAATTCATATAAATGAAATTCTTCTTATATTTGGCATGTTTTTAAATTTTTGAAATTGATAAGGATTAGTTTATTATTTTTGTGAATTACCATGAGTAATTGTCCCAAACCATATTTTGAGAAAATATCTAAAAAAATATTTCTCATTCTTTCTATAGTATATTTTTTTGAGATACATGGACATGAATTTCTTATAGAACTATTCTAGCATCTTATTACAACTATTATAGAAAATAATCATTTTTAATATTATTGAGACATTTTATTTTTTATCCCTTTATTATTGGACCCACATTAACATTGAATCATAATTGTTTCCATAGAATCCATGAATGGACTTTATTGTAAAAGATCCACATTTCAAGCCTATTATATCCCTTCCTACCCTACTCTCAGTATGTTCCATAATATTTAAAATAATTTGTGTAGGGGAGAGGTTTTCCATGGTGGATGGGGATCTACTTTAGTGAATAGATTTTATTGGTGGTTTTTCATGATATTTGGGTTGGAGGAGGGAAGGTATAGGCTTGAGCGCATGGATCCGTTCTCGCCTGATTGTCTCCCTTAAGTGGTTTCCACCTCCCCTAGGGTCTCTTCCTCTCACAATATAGTGTTTCCTCTCAGCACCTACTATCTCCTTTCATTTGTGTGCTTCTTTGTCATTTTTGTCATTAGTTATTCCTCAGACTCATTCTCTTGGGTGTATCTATCTCATTTGGTTTATGTGGCTTCAGGTGTGCTAATTTTATGGTGAGCAGTTGATAGTGCATTGGCTCTTCCCCAGCTACCTCTTCTTTAATCTAAACACATAGTTAGATACTCCCTTCTAGGTCAGACTGGGATAATATGATTCAAGGATTTTTTAGGCTTCTCAGCCTAGTGGTTGGGGATCTCTAAGCGTATCCTTATTCTTTTAGGGTTTTGATCACCTTTCCTCTTCAATCTCTATTTATACTCATTTTCTCTGGGGTTTAAATTCCCAGTTCTGTTCTGTATTTGGTTCCATGCTTCAATGTGGATTACATTATTTTTGGATGTTTTTATGTTTTTGTGATGGGATTGGTCTGATTTTCTACTAGTTGTTCATTGAGGGTGTGTGTCATCGGCGTGAAGAATTCATTGCGTGTTTCTCGAGTGGATTTCTAGTTATGGGTCTTGTTCAGTAGTGGGGTGGGTTTCGATGGTGTCTCAGATGGCATCAACATATTGTGGTTTGGGATTATGTGAATAAAGAATCAGGGTGTGCTGCTCATGTGGATCATGTTAAAAGTTTGATGGTCATCAACAATGGTGTTGTGACTTCTCTTTTAGCACATTTTGTGTTTCGGGGTTGACTGTTATGGCAGTGAAGGTGTTTGATTTCTTTGGTTTCGATGTTTCTAGGGTTTCTTTCTATTGTTTTGGCTTGGAGTCACTTATTTCATTCTCTTCTCTAGATCTAAAGTTCCCCTTCTCTCTCTGAGGTGGAGATGTGTAGAGTAGTTCAAGGATCTTTTGGATGTGAGTTTGAGTGGGTGGAATCAGGATGAACACAGTGAAGATGAATTTTTATCGACTGTGTGGATGTGTTTGGCTCCGGCATTGATGATGGGGGTGGATGGAAGTGTGTAATCTATGGTGATAGTGGGATATGGGCTAGCTCATGGTCTGAGTATGATGGTGTTTGATCGGTTTTAATTTTTAGTTTTGGAAATTTTCCCGCGGTTCTTTGAAATTTAAATTTCAACGGGTGGACCTTGAAATGGTTGAATTTGTAATGTTTGTATTTGTTTTGGTTCACACTTACCCTTTAAAAGTGTCTTTTAAAAATAAAAATATATATTGTGGTGGTGGGGTGGAGGAAATGTTATCATACATTGCATTTTATTATTCACATATCTTTCTAAAAAATGAAAAAATTAAGTTGTGTCTTTGATGGATCAAAAATCCCCATTATCATACCATAAATATTAGGATCATATGGGGTTATGCGGTAGATGTGATATTTCTATTAAGAATAAATTTCAAGAAAAATAAAAATGGAAAAGCAAGATATAGAACTTCTTTCATTATAAATACTCATATCATGTGCCTAATTTGAGATTTGGTGAGTTAGGAGAAGACATTTTCATTATATGATTTTTCATTAGATCTTATCTTTTGATATCATACAGTAAGATAAAGAGTCAAACCTAATTTTTGAGCTTTATTTTTTGTTCATTAGCTACCAACATTAATCCTTGTACATTTAAACCTTGATTAAAAGTTTTCATAACTAATTTTGATTTATGTCTTTATGTGGTCGAGATTCTAGATGCATTTCAAGCCTATGGTAAGTGACATGCACTTGAGGTATGAGCACAACTTTATTAAATGTATTACCTTGAGTGATGAATGAAAAGATTTTAAAATTGGGAGTATATTTCAAGTGGAACTCAAATTAAGGATTAATTAAGAAACAAAATTTAAATGAAGGAAGAGTGTTATTATTTTTAAAAAGGAAATGTAAAATAAATGACTGGATATATTTCCTTGAAGAGTACGGAGTTGGATGAATTATTTTTTGTGTCACTCTAATGTTTATTTTTTTGATAGAATTTAGTTTTATTACTATTTAATTTCAAATATTGGTAGAATGATGTTCTTTTGTGATGTTTTTGAGATTTCATACATGATGAAAATCATTCTCTAAGTGTGGGGGAATATATAGAACCATATTTTTCGTGCTTATTTTCATGTAAAATTAATTTTTATGTATATTAATTTATTAATCATGAAAAAATTTATTGTTTTATTGTTTTACATTAGGGTATAATAAATGATTTAAAATAGAAATATAATGAAGAATTCATGTTAAAAATTATTTATTATGACATACCATGGGTGAAGGACTGACTCTAAGGCTTTAAACTGTAGAATAAATCCTAAACAACGGTAAATCTATTGGAAAATCATAATTCACATTATGAATGTCCAATTCATGATATGAAACTATATTAAATTCATGGGGTGTAGTTGAAAACATGAAAAAATCACTAGGAAGATTAACATGAAAATTCATGGAACGTCATATGTGTTACATCATGAAAGTGGTTAGCCAAACCCATATTTGTCCAGTTTCAACATAACTTATGGTGGAGGTGGTACATTATTACTCATAATCCCCCAAGTAGCCCTGATATTAAGCAAAAATTATTTTATTATTTCATTAATGAAAAATTTAAACTTAAATGAGCGAGATCTAGGCCTATAAATATAGTACCTTGGGGGGATTCACCAATATCATTTGGTGAGGGGAAACACTAGATGAGGAAACCCTGATACTACTATTCCTTTTACATTATTTTTTTTAATTTTCATTTTTATTATATATTACCTTTCCTCTATCTTATCAGTTACCCTTTCTATAGAGGGGTAAACTCTCTGAGTAATTTCGGAAGCAGAGGCTAGACTGATGTCAAATTATTGAGTTTCTATGACTATTTTATAAAGCCTTTTATTTCTTCTACAATCTAGATTCTATTCTGAATTTACATATTTTATTATCTAATGAGGTTTTATTGGTTTTAAATTTTTCAAATATTAATTTCCCTAGTCAATAATTCATAAACTCCCTCTACCCAACTGTGGTCTATATAAGATAGAACTGGATAGGGTTAGTTGGTGAGTGCTCGGTGATCATCAGCATGCATGTAAAGTTATAGTTGAGAACTATTGGTTATTAGGGAACAACAAAACCAAATTGGGGATTCCTAAAATAATTCAAGACAACCTGATGTAATGTGCACACACATAGGAAGGAGTGCAGTCCAACCCATGATTTCATTTAGGGATATGTTCACCATCACTACCTGGACAAGGGAGGGAGTGGAAACAATTGTGGAATCTCTCTCTTACATGTTTATAAGAAAATTATTAGGTAAAAATTTTAAATCATGATATCCTTGCAATAGATATTTTTAGGCCTTCCCTGATCACCCTTTTCAAAAATAGTTTTAAAATAATCCAATTTAATTTCTTTCTAATTTCAAAGTTATCAAATCAAATAAAAAGTAATTTCATGAAAAAGAATTAAAAAGTGAAAAACTATTGTGTGAGAACTATTCTTTAGGATACTACCAGAGGTTAACCACTATATTATACCTAGGGAATAAATTTATTTTCACACCCCATGAAAATATGTTCATAAAACACCCCCTAAATCTTCTAGGTGTCGGTACATAGTACTCGACATGATTGGGGTGATTATATAAATTACCTGAAAATTATAGAATATATATAGAGAGAGAGATATATATATAGAACACAAGATATGTATAAAGGTTATACATCAATAATTCATTATCTTCTTGTACCACTAACATTATAATACTATTACCACATGCATCCTCTAACTATATGCAACCTACCACACACACAAAATCCCATATCCCGTGAATTTCTCTCTTCATTTACAATTTTTAATCAATTTTTAGATTTTCATTCACCAGCCCTCATGAGGTTAATTATTCCATTTACATTCCAATTTAAATTCCATCCCATTTTTTAAAATTCAATTCATTAACTAATTTACCACACATGAATTCTAGATTGCCTTTATTTAACTTTCCATCCCTTTCCATTTCAATTCATTATTTAGAGTTTCATATTTCATTTCTAATAAGCTATTATGAAAAGGAACCATAAAGTAACCCAACCTCATCATAATATAAAACATGTCCTCTTCTTTCGAATGAAACACTAAAAATTAACCATCTCTCTATAACAACCACATATCAACCACCATGCTTCCATTGTGTACATCACATCCCACATCTGAACCAGTCATCACCATTACTGTATAAACCATACATAGCCCACACATCCACATGAAAATAAAAAATATACCAGTAGTACATAAAAAACATAATCTTAGTTCAAGAAAATTAATAAATTTCAATTAAATATATCCTTCGCAACATTCCAACATCCCTTGCACAGTTATTCCCACACAATTTCTAGGTTCACACGCAATTGATTCCTTAGTTATATAGAAGTAGTTAACCTTTTATGAGTGGTTGGTCCAAACCACATTCAAATAAAGGTGATGAATCCACATTAGGAGTTTATAATTCATAACTGGCACAACCCACATATAACAACAACATTCTGTATCAGATATGAATCATCACTTAGTAAAAATAAGAAAACTTGTAAAGAATGAGAATACACCCCATCCCCTTCAGTTTCATTTAAAATTGGTTCATTATAATCATTATCTAATCATTCTATCCACCTAAATGGAAAAAAAATATTTTAAGATAAAATATGCACAAAAGAAATATATAATAAAATCTCCTACCAAGAATTGTTGTATTTCATGCTATACTAATAACACGGGGAAAGAGAGATGATTTCACTACCTGAAAATCTTAAGGTTAGAGGTTTTATCAATCACACAACACTTACATAGAAGAAATTAATATTATAGGAACCAACATGACAAACTATGGTATAAAATAGAAGGAGAAAGTGGTAGGTGAACATGTCTGGAATCGTGAGTATGAAGGCTTTGAGTGAAAGAAGACAAAATTCAAGGATCAAGAATTAGGTTATGGTTTATTCAAAATTTAAGAAAACAAGAAATAATTTAAAGAGAATAATTATTGTCCATTAAAATTATAGATATAGATTCCTAAAGATCCATACTAAGTTAAGGTAGTAAACATTACTTTATACTATATCTTTAATTTGATTTCAATTAAAATGTGTGGACTGGCCTTTTTAAAACCCTAAATATTAAAGAATTAATGGGTGAAATTTAATACCCACAAAAAATTTGAGAACATTTAGTTAATATATTAATTCCACATTTTATATTAAAATAATTTTTCTCATTAATCTATAAAACCTAGGTATTTTTAGGATTTTGGAAAAGTGTTGAAGTGACAACATGAAGGGATCAGAAACACAAAGACAAGTGACTACACAGACTAGACGCATGAAGAAATAGATAAATTTCATGACCTATCAGTTTATTGCAAGATGGAATGGGTTAAATATAAGAAAGAAAATGATTGACCATAAGAACAATTGGACTTATGCAAGAATGATCCAACTGAATTCATGAAGAACCAGAGACCACATAATAAACTAGGAAACCACATGAGGGAACCATCCGACCACATGATAAACCCAGGTAACCATACAAACAAACCAAGTGAACTTCCCTTTGAGTGAATTTCATTTGTTTTCAGTAGTGATTTCTGATAATGTGCTAATAAGTGTTGAGAAATGGATAGATTCAAATTGTGATGATTTTTTAATAGGTATTAAGTTCCAATAGTTGAGTCGATAACAAAACCTTTTTACAACATGGAGAAGAAAAGGAGGGATCAAGGAAGACCATTAAAAATAACAATTTTTATGTTGGCTTGGAATTTTATATTAAGAATATTGGACAAAATTTTTTGTGGCCTTTATTAAAAAAATATGGCACCCACACAAATCCATTCAGAGGGACCAAAACTGCTTCTTAGGTGGGCATTCAACCTCTAGCAAGCCTGGTGTGGTTACAAGAGGTATAGTGGGATGAATAGTGCCCACATAAGCTCTTGGGTGTGAGCACACATGAGTGGAATAGTGGGCTTGTGTAGGTATGCAAGTCCATGTGAAACCCAATGTGTGAAAATTGTGTCTAGATGATGACCACAGTGCCATAATGAAGCAGAAAATAAGTTCTTGGACTTATTAATCACTACTAGATCATTTGTGGGATAGACGTGGGATAGTGGAATGTTGTATAGCACCATCTTATCTAAATGATGCAGACTTCTTGATCAGCATTAGTTTCATCTTCTTCCTTCATCCGAATTATTTTTCAAATGTTCTATAATTATTTTAGTTTTATTAATGTCCAAGAATCCAATTGATCAAGTTGAAGTATTCAAGTTCCATTTGATAGTTCAAGAGATTCGAATATGGTCGATCATAATGAAACATAATTTTCATGAATTAATGAATAACAAACTGAGGATATTCAATTTGAAGTAAATTTGGTTTTGTGATGATGGTTTTTTTACAAATTTTCTAAGCACAAACTGGGTTGGTGACCGTGTAGTATTTAGGTGGTGCACCCTAGCTAATTCGATGGAGTGTTCTCCATAAATACTCAACATGTGATCATTTTTCATATGACATAAAAAAATATTTTTAGAGCACAGGACATATAAACAAAGGCTTGAATAAGATCTATATTTTTGTAAGAGATTCATGCACTTGTGTTGTCCTTTTAAAATTCTTTTCATTCGTATGATGGTGTTTTGATTCCATGAACCAATGTAGATAATCCCACTATGTTTCACAAATAAACTACAAGATACGCAATCATTCAATCATCATGATGTTCTTGAAGTTTCACAAAATAATATTGGATACAGTAAATAGAGACTCTCCATGGTTTTTTGAATGTTTGAGATACATGCATGTGATGTTACGAAAGATTAAGGTTGAGTGAAACAGTATACATACTTGATTTTTTCATGAAGGAAGAAAAAAATGGAGGTATTGTTGAGTGGTGAGATACAAAAAGAAAAAATAAAAAACACACATGATATAATTTACACAAGGACCATATAGTGAAATAAAAAGGAATTATAATTTAAATCTTACATTGTGTAATATTAAAGGAGTAAATGAGATGAATGCATACTTTTTAGACCATTTATGATACAATATATGCATGAAGAATATTTTTTAATGAATGCATGAAGAATAGTGATAAAAATGTAATATATTATTCATGTGTAATGTGTAGAGTAATTTGATAATGAAGTCAGGATAGAATTTTGATCAGTTTTTAAGAAGAATTCATATCTGAGTTTTTAGTAAATAGTGATGTCAGGTTTTCATCAATTAGAAAAATAATTCTTACTCGAGAATTTGACAAGACTGAGGAAGATGAATATTTATTGTGATTAAATTTTTTTTGATAAATACCAAAATCTATAAAAAGGTACTTGAATTATACATGAGCCAGTGTGATCCAGTAAGATCATAGAGGAAGATCATCAAAAGGATATTTCTGTAGTGGATTTCTCCATCTAAATAAGAAGGCTACAGTGTAAAGACCCATAAATTTCAAGGAAATTTTTTTCTTAAATTCTTTGGGATTTTAGGAGTATGCAGTTTCTGACGGCACCTAATTCCGAGGCTCGATGTACATGGAATCAATTTCCGAATTTTAGCTCGGGTAAATTTAGTGAACGAACGAGTGGATTTTTCTATCTTTTGAACCGGTGCTCGGAATCGAAATCTGAGGGCACCGATGAAACCGTAGTGCTGGTAATTACTTAAGATGATCTTTTCCAAAGGTGTGTTTCCTTGGGAGGAGTTGTTAAAATTTGAGTAATAAATGTGAAGTAAATAAAATTGTGGTACAATTTTATTTTCTTTATCTAATGGTTATATCCTACATTGGGTAGTTGGGGTGGGACCCACAAGCCCCTAACTACCCATGTCAGGATATTTGTGAGGTAGGTCGCACACGATCCCCACCCCTTCAAATTCCTATAACTCCTCTAAACCCCCTCTTAATGTTGGTAACTCTTCTAAACATGTTTAACTGCCCATTAATTTTGTATCCCTTAAATTAAGTAACTCACCTCTATCCCTCTTTTTTTCATGCCAACTCACATTAAATTAATTGATTAAACCTATTAAATTAATATAACTAAGAGTTTTAATTTTAAGTTTTGAATGCATGGCATGTTATAATAAAATAAGAGTAAGTCTTATTTTATTTGGGGTTGGGATTATTTTGTGGAGACTTTGGGGAGAAGAGCTCTAAGTTTCTTTATCGAAGAACATCAATCCTCCCGTGAAGAACGACTCAGCGACCTCGGCTTCTCCATCCTATTCCTCATCCACGACAAGGGAGGAGACACCGACGTGGGAGTTCTCCAATGATGCGCAATCGTCTTCTTCTCTCCGTGATAAAAGAGAAGACGACGTTTCCTCAGGTTCACACTGCCAACGACGGAAACAGCGCCATATTTTGAGGTGCTTGACAACCGTGAAATACTTTGTGAGGTAGGGGTTAATTCTTCGATCAAGTTTAATTTAATGTTCTTCGTTGATTAATTTGGCCACTTGTTATCGACATAATGGGAGTAGATCAGACCGCACAAACACGGCTGATCCTCCTCCCCTTTTATTTGTTGATCCTCGTTGAACTTTGCGTCAAAGGCGGCGTGGTGCCATTGCACCACGTGGGAACGAAGGGAACCGCGGCCGGAGCGTGCTGCAGTGGTGGTGTGTGGCGCAGTCGCACCGCGTTGGTGAAACCGAAGGAGGCCACGGCTTGGAGTGGGCCATGGTGGAGGAGCATGGTGCCATCGCGCCGCACCAGAACTTCAAGGGGGCCGGGGCCGGGGTGGGTCACAGCGGAGGGGCGCGGCGTCGTCGAGCCGCGCCGGTCGGGGAAGAGTCGCGGCCTTAGGCCGTGGTGGTTCAGCAGGGGGCGGTCGGCCAAGCTGGCCGCCGACACTCCAGGAGGCGGGACCCCCGCGGGTCCTGTGGCAGCACAAACCGACCGGCCATTAAGGCCGGCCGTTTCTGGAGAAACCGGGGGGCGTAACCCCCCGGTACAACTTAGGGCGGACTCCACCAGGGGGAAGTCATTTCAAAATCAAGGGGGCGGAACCCCCCCCCCCCCCCCTCGCACCCCGCACGGTCAAGAGCTAAGCCAAGCTGCGACCGGCTTCCGAGCCAGGCCGTAGGCCGCCCGCGCCGGGTCGGTCCATCCGCACCGGGCCTGGCCACCCACGCCGGGCCGAGCCGCCAGCACCGGGCCGGACCGCGCCAGCCGGGCCAGGCCACGCCCAATTAGGCCGGACCCGGACCCGGGTCGGGTCGACCCCGTCCGGGCCGACCCAGGGGGTATTGGGCCGGGTTGGAGTGGGCCCAAACCCCCTATTTTCGGATCAAGATCGTTCAAACGCCCATATCTTGGGCTACGAACCTCTGATCGACTCAATGTCAGTTGAGTAGGGATCCTTGGATCGATATGGTCATTTAAGTATATTACACTCAAGGTTTTTGTGAACTTTGGGTATGGCCGGGTTGGTTCGAGCACGAAACCAACCGGGTCCTCGGAGCGGAAACACTTATAACTTGAGCTCCGGACGTCCGATTGACGTGCCGTCGACTTCGTTGGATTCCTCTTAGTGAGACTGTTATTTTGGATTACTCCACTCGAGGTTTGGACATAGTTGGAGTACGGTTAGGTTGTTTTTTGCTTAAAAACCAACCGGGCCCCTGAAACGGAGAAGCCAATATCTTTTAGACCATGCGTCCGATTGACGCGCCGTTTGTCGCGTTGAGTTCCTATTGACGAGACGGAACTTTGTGATACATCAACTCTGGACTTCATGACAGTTGATGTATCGACCCCTAGCCTCATTGAGCGGACCCTCCCGGAATCGAGCGTGCTGTGTGCGGGAACCCTAGAGCTGGTTGTGACTGCGACGACGATGGCGACTTTACTTGGATCCTACGTGGGTTCGACAGCAAGGACGACTGTACTTGGATCCTCCGTGGGTTTGGCAGTGATGATGACTATACTTGGATCCTACGTGGATTCGGCAGCGAAGGTTACTGTACTTGGATCCTATGTCGGTTCGGCAGCAACGACTTATGTACTTGGATCATATGAGGGTTCGGCAGAGGAGATGATTTAGAGGCTACATCAATCATCTCCACCCCTCTTCATGAATAGTATACCTATGTGAGTTGAGTCTTGACTTTCAATCATTATCTTCGATATGATTGACTTGCTTTCCTATATGGATTGGGTTGTGCTTTCCTGTGTGGATTGGGATGTGATTTCCTGTGTGGACTGGGTACTTGGGCTCAGAAGTTGGAGAGGAACATGAGTTATTGACTTAGGTATATGTATGGTCATATACCTAAGTATTGTTGGTTAATACTTCTTATTTGTATCTTTCCTTCGTGGTTTATCCTTTGTGGATTCTGGGAGTCCTTCGGGGGTCTCAGGGTCCCAACTGAGTATCGTATACTCACCCCTGTATGGGCTATGCCCGCACTACGTTGTGCTGGTTGCAGATGACGGACAGTGTTGATCGTGGTTGAGGCCTGAGGAGCGGGACGGTATACGGTGGTGGACTATGAGGTGGGACGTACACAGAGTGGACGGATGGACTCGAGGAGCCGACGAGACTATCTGTACTCACCCTTCAGGTGGGAGTTCTAGAGGACGTCTTGGTGGCTGCTGCTTTACTTTCAGTTGTTGTAATTTCTTTTATCAGTTGTACTATACTTTCAATTGAGTTTGTATACTAGCTCATTTACTTTCCATCACTCACTTTTGTACTCAGTTTAAATAGTGTTTACTTCATCTTGCATACTCTGTGGTGTTTGTTTTCTTATATAAAGGAAATAACTTCTCTTTTATTGGGATTTACGCCTTTGGTGCTAGTCGCCAGCCCCTGGCCTATGGAAGACAGGCTTGGGGTAGTCACGGCATGGGCTCCGAGGACGGGTCATGACAAATTGGTATCAGAGGAGTCGGTTCTACAACAGAACTTAGGACTCTGATAATTTCTTCTCTGTGAAGCAATATTGTTTAGAGTATTGACTGTGGTTATCAGTCTTGGGAGTCCAGTTTTGGTGCGGCATCCAACGTATCTATACACCAAGACCCTAACTTCTGATTTCCGACTCAATGCATGAAAACATTGATTGCATGTGTGTTTCAAAAGTTTTCTTCGTGATTACTTTGTGTCAGCTCACCATTTATACTGTATTAACCATGGTGCACCTGTTTATTTTCAGGATGGCCCCATGATGACAGTAGCTAGGGTTCTGAGATTTGTGCGAGATGGAAGCCCACCAAGCGAAGAGACCTCGGTGCAGGGCCCCATTAAAATGGAGGCACCGGTGGTACCTCTACCCACCAAGCCACCGATGCCACCAGCCCCAGCAGCTGAGAGTGCACGTCGCCTGAGTGCACTGCATGAGTTTCAGCGTCAAAGGCTGCCCAAGTTCCGTGGAGAGACGGACCCTCAAGCAGCTGAGGACTGGCTGGAGGCTGTTTTTCGAGTCTTTATATTAGTAGGGACACAAGCTGACCTCATGGTGATCCTTGTGGTGAGTCTCCTACACACGACAGCAGGTAGATGGTGGAGCCTAATGCTCGAGGTGCACGACGAGGCATCACTTCTTTGGAAGGATTTCAAGATCTTTTTCCGCTCAGAGTTCATTCTATCCACCCTCCGTGCAGTGCGCATTCAGGAGCTACAACAGCTGCGGTAGGGTAGCATGTCAGTAGCCTAGTACTCGGCAAGATTTACTGATCTCTCACGCTACTCCACAAACATGGTACGGGACCCATTCTTTCGGGATCAGAACTTCGAGCAGGGACTGAGGCATGATATCAGGGCTTTAATGATCTCCCTCAGTATTCCTACATAGGCAGGAGTACTGGAGAGAGCCCTTCTTGTAGAGATCTTTCTTGCTGAGCCTACACCAGCAGCGAGACCTACCGTAGGGCGGCACGTAGTAGAGTCTTCTACAGCTGGCAGTCGACAGATGTCACAGGGGTCCAAGCGGACCAGACCATCAGGTGGGTGACCTCAGGATACTAGTTCAAAGGTGCGGGGAACACGCAGTAGAGCCATTTATACGAGAGGAAGACAGTGTTATGCATGCGGCGGGCAGTGCCACATGGCTCGTGACTTCCTGACCCGCCATGCAGAGGAGCAGCAGACGGTTGAGGGACCACCCAGGCAAAGGTAGAGGTTCGACCATGGCAGTCCGTAGGGAGCAGGTGAATGAGGTAGAGGAGCTGGCCGAGTAGCAGGTGGTGGACGACGCTTCGAGGCTCTACCACCACCACCACCACCAGGAGGTCCACCCCGACCACAGGGAGCTGGCGGGCAGAGGCAGGCTCAGCTTCAAGCAGTGGAGTCCTACGACCATGGCGCACTCAAGATGATTCGAGGTACTATCTATGTCTAATCCACCATTGCTGCAGTTCATATAGACATTGGAGCAAGTTATTATTTCATTATCGCTACCCTTGTTCAGAGCTCGGAGATTCCAACGGAGCTGTTGGCTCAATCCTTACAGCTAGAGACTCCTACGGGAGCAAACTCGACGATTACGCACCAGTGCCGGCAGTGTGAGCCTACTTTAGGAGGCGAGATATTTAGCTGGGATCTTCTTGTAGTGGTGTCAAGGCCTTACGACGTCATCTTGGGAATGGATTGGTTATCTATGGTCCATGCTCAAATCGACTGTATTAGGCACAAGGTGCGGTGTGTCTGCACCGATGGGAGCAGGTTCACATTCATCAGCAAGAAGGGATCCTTTGCAGCGCAGGATGGACTCACACGGAGTAGAGGGAAGCTGATCACTCATCAGTTGGCTAGTCTCATCCTAGGAGCATTTGATGTGCGGAGTCCGAGATTTCTGGTTTTGGTGGATCAGTATGCAGACGTTTTTCCTGACAACATTTCAGGACTACCTCCTCACAGAGAGGTAGACTTCTATATTGACTTGTACCCCGAGAAAACCCCTATATCCACTCCATCATATCATATGGCCCCCACTGAGCTTCGAGAGCTACCGGTACATCTGAAGGACTTGTAGGGAAAGGGATTCATCTGACTCAGTGTTTCGCCCTGGGCTTCCCCGATATTGTTTGCCAAGAAGGCGGATGTGAGCTTGCGACTGTGTGTTGATTACCGTTTCCTAAACCAGGTGACCGTGAAGAACAAGTATCCATTTCTGAGGATTGATGACCTCTTTGATCAACTCAAGGGAGCATGCTGGTTCTCGAAGATAGACCTGAGGTTAGGCTATCCTCAGCTCAGAGTTCGAGACGAGAATGTGCAGAAGACGGCCTTTAGGTGTCGGTATGGACACTATGAGTTCTTGGTTATGCCTTTCGTCGTAACCAATGCTCCAGCAGTGTTCATGAGTCTCATGAACAGGATCATTCAGCCTTACCTTGATCGATTTGTCATAGTATTCATCGACGACATATTGATTTACTCGACTACTGAGGAGGAGCGTGCCTACCAACTTTATGGTAAGCTCTAAAAGTGTCAGTTCTGGATTCAAGAGGTCCACTTCTTGGGGAACGTCATCTCTGAGGTGGGAGTTGCGGTAGAACGTATGAAGATCGAGGTAATGCTAGGTTGGGAGCCACCCAGGAGCATGACGAAGGTGCGGAGTTTCCTAGGTTTGGCTGGGTACTATCGGAGATTTGTGCCAGACTTCTCTAGAGTTGCATCACCACTTTCAGCTTTGACGAAGAAAGGGAAACCCTTTGTGTGGTCAGATAGATGTCAGCAGAGCTTCCAGGAGCTGAGATAGAGTTTGACCAGTGCACCCATCTTGAGGCTACCAGAGGAGGGAGTAGGGTACGTAGTTTACTGCAATGCATCAGGGACCAGACTCGGGTGTGTCCTGATGTAGGAGCAAGCAGTGATCGCATATGGTTCACGATAGTTGAGGATGTATGAGCATAACTAAGATACCCATGGCCTGGAGTTAGCAGTAGTGGTCTTCGCCTTGAAGATGTGGCGGCACTATCTGATGGTTGAGTGCTTTACAGTCTACTCTGACCACCAGAGTCACAGGTACATCTTCTCGCAGAAGGACCTGAACTTGAGATAGCAGATATGGATCGAGTTCCTCCAGGACTATGACTTTGAGATAGTCTATACTCCTAGGAAGGGGAACATAGTAGCTAGTGCTCTTAGCAGGATGTCAGGAATTCAACTACTTGGAGATGTGACTGAGAAGTTAGCTGCTTTGCAGATATCCTTCGTGGATAGAGATGTAGCGACCTTTCTACACTCACTCGCAGTCACTCATCCACTACTTCAGCGGGTCAAAGAGGCACATCGTGGGGATGTTGACTGTGAGATGCAATGTGCTCAGATTTCCACAGGGCAGGCGCCTGATGGATTTTATGAAAGAGCGGAGCACGACATCCTTTTCAGAGGACGTACCATGGTACTAGTTGCATTACAGGAGGAAGTGCTGAGAGAGTTTCACACTTCCCCATTGGCAGTACATCCAGGAGTAGTGAAGATGTACCAAGATCTTAGACGACAACACTAGTAGCCAGGTATGAAGAAGGTTGTGGAAAAGTTCGTTTCACGATGTCTCACCTGCCAGCAGGTGAAGGCGGAGCACCAGGTACCAGTAGGCTTGGTACATCCCTTAGAGGTCCCGGAGTGGAAGTGGGATGGGATATCTATGGATTTCGTGACTAGGTTTCCACGTACTTCCATAGGACATGACTCCATCTGGGTGATCGTAGACCGACTCACCAAGTCGGACCACTTTCTACCTATCAGATAGCAGGGCTCAGTGGAGAGCATGGGATGCCTCTATGTTCAAGAGATTGTACGGATTCATGCTGTACCATCTTCTATTATCTCTGATCGAGATGCTCGCTTTACTTCTCGGCTTTGGAAGGGGTTGCAGGAGGCATTTGGGACGCAACTACGCATGAGCATCGCCTTTCACCCTCAGACGGATGGCCAGATGGAGAGGACCATTCAGTCTCCCAAGGACATGCTCTGTGCATGTGTACTCAACTTTGGTCGCAGCTGGGAGGATCATCTACCCTTGGTGGAGTTTGCATACAACAATAGCTACCACTCCACCATCGGGATGGCACCATACGAGGCATTGTACGACCGACCTTACAGATCACCTCTGTGCTGGACAGACCCTGGGGAGTCATCACTTGTACGACCAGAGATAGTCCAAGCCCTGATGAAGAAGGTAAAGATCATCTAGGAGCAGATGAGGACTGCTCAGATCCGACATAAGTCATATGCTGACAGGAGGCGGAGACCACTAGAGTTTGAGGATGTAAACCATGTTTTCCTACAGGTCTCACCTAGATGTGGATTACAGATATTTGGCCAGGGCGGCAAGTTATCTCTATGCTTCATTGGATCATTTCAGGTTCTCAGCAGGATAGGCGAGGTGTCTTATCGCCTGGCTCTTCCGCCTCAGTTAGACTGGGTACACGACATCTTCCACGTATCTCAGCTGAGGAGATACGTACATGATCCGATGCATATCATTGATCACGGGGAGTAGGACATCGATGATGGGGCGACATTTGCGGAGGTCCTGGTGGATATCGAGGATCGACAGGAGTGGGTCATATGTGGATGGTTGATTCCTCTAGTGCACATCAGGTGGCAGCACGGGAACCTCCAGGAGAGCACATGGGAGTGGGAGGCTCAGATGCGTGCTCAATACCCTCATTTGTTCCCCTAGTTTTTGATATATCTTTACGGGGACGTAAAGCCCTGAGGTGGGAGTAATGTAAAGACTCGTAAATTTCAAGGAAAATTTTTTCTTAAATTCTTTGGTATTTTACGAGTATGCAGTTTCTTAGGGCACCTGATTCTGAGGCCTGGTGTGCTTGAAATCAATTTTTGAAGTTTAGCTCAGGTACATTCAGTGAACGAACGAGCGGGTTTTTCTATCTTTTGAACCGGTGCTCAGAATCGAAATATGAGGGCACTGATGAAACCTCAGCGCTGATAATTTCTTAAGATTATCTTTCTCGAAGGTGCGTTTGCTCGGGAGGAGTTGTTAAAATTTGAGGATCAATTGTGAAGTAAATAAAATTGTGGTACAATTTAATTTTCTTTATCTAATGGGTTATATCCTACATGGGGTAGTTGGGGTGGGACCCACAATCCCCTAACTACCCATGTTAGGATATTTGTGAGGTGGGGCCCACACGAGCTCCACCCCTTCACATTCCTATAACTCTTCTAAACCCCCTCTTAAAGTTGGTAACTCTTCTTAACATGTTTAACTCTCCGTTAATTTTGTATCCCTTAAATTAAGTAACTCACCTCTCTCCCTCTTTATTTCATGCCAACTCACATTAAATTAATTGATTAAACCTATTCAATTAATTTATCTAAGAGTTTTAATTTTACGTTTTGAATTCATGGCATGTTATAATAAAATAAGAGTAAGTCTTATTTTATTTGGGGTTGGGATTATTATGTGGAGACTTTGGGGATAAGAGCTCAAAGTTTCTTTATTGAAGAACATCAATCCTCCCACGAAGAACGACTCAGCGACCCCGGCTTCTCCATCCCCTTCCTCCTTCGCGACAAGGGAGGAGACACCGACGTGGGAGTTCTCCAAAAATGCGCAATCGTCTTCTTCTCTCCGTGATAAAAGAGAAGACGACGTTTCCTTGGGTGCACACCGTCAACGATGGAAATGACGCCATATTTTGCGGCGCTTGACAACCGTGAAATACTTTACGAGGTAGGGGTTAATTCTTCATTCAAGTTTAATTTAACATTTTTCTTTGATTAATTTGGCCACTAGTTATCGACATAATGGGAAGAGATCGGACTGTACAAACACGACCGATCCTCCTCCCCTTTTATTTATTGATCCTCGTTGAACTTTGCGGCGAAGGTGGCGCGGTGACGTTTCACCGCGCAGGAACGAAGGGAACCGCGACCAGAGTGGGACGTGGCGGTGGTGCGCGGCGCCGTCACACCACGCCAGTGAAACCAAAGGAGGCCACGGCCAGGAGCGGGCCGCGGCGGAGGAGCGCAACGCCGTCGCGTCGTGCCAGAACATCAAGGGGGTCGCGGCCGGGGCAGGTGGTGGCGGAGGGGCATGGTGTCGTTGCCACACACCGGTCGGGGAAGTGTCGCGGCCTTAGTCCATGGAAGTTCAGTAGGGGGTGGCTGGCCAAGCAGGCCACCGGTGCTCCAGGAGGCGGGACCCCCGCAGGTCCCGCGGCAGCACAAACCAGTCAGCCATTAAGGCTCGCCGTTTCCGGAGAAACTTGGGGGTGTAACCCCTCGGTACAGCTTAGGGAGGACCCCACTAGCGAGTCTGCCGTTTCAAAATCAAGGGGGGTGGTGCCCCCCCTTCTCACCCCGCTCGGCTGAGAGCAAAGCCGAGTTGTGGTCGGCTTTTGAGCTGGGCCGCCCGCGCCGGGTCGGGCCGTCCGTGCCGGGTCGGGCCAACCGCACCGGGCTGGGCCACCAGCACTGGGCCGGACCACGCCATCCGGGTCAAGCCGCGCCCAATAGGGCCGGACCTGGACTTGGTTTGGGCCGACCCATGGGGTATTGTGCCGGGTCGGACAAGGCCCAAACCCCCTATTTTCGGATCAGGATCGTTCAAACGCCCATATCTTGGGCTAAGGACCTCTGATCGATGCACCGTCAGTTGCGTAGGGATACTTGGATCGAGAAGGTCATTTTAGTATATTACACTCAAGGGTTTGGTGAACTTTGTGTATGACCGGGTTGCTTCGAGTACGAAACCAACCAGGTCCTCGGAGCGGAAACGCTTATAAATTGAGCTCCGGACGTCCGATTGACATTCCGTCGACTTTGTTGGATTCCTCTTAGTGAGAAGGTTCTTTAGGCTTACTCCACTCCAGGTTTGGATGCAGCTGGAGTATGTTCAGGTTGTTTTTCGCTTAAAAACCAACTGGGCCCCTGGAACGGAAAAGCCAATATCTTTCAGACCATGCGTCTGATTGACACGCCATCTGTCACATTGAGTTCCTATTGACGAGATGGAACTTTGTGATACATCAAATCTTTAATTCATGATAGTTGATGTATCGACCCCCTGGCTCGTGGAGCGGACCCTCCCGGAATCGAGCGTACTATGTGCGGGAACCCTAGAGCTGGCTGCCACTGCGACGATGATGGCGACTGTACTTGTATCCTACGTGGGTTCGGCAGCGAGGACGATTGTACTTGGATCCTCCGTGGTTTCGGCAGCTATTACGACTGTACTTGGATCCTACGTGGGTTCGGCAGTGACGACTTCTGTACTTGTATCCTACGTGGGTTTGGCAGAGGAGATGATTTAAAGGCTATAACAATCATCTACACCCCTCTTCATGAATAGTACACCTGTGTGATCTGAGTCTTGACTTTCAATCATTATCATTGATATGAATTACTTTCTTTCCTATGTGGATTGGGTTATGCTTTCCTGTGTGGATTGGGTTGTGCTTTCCTGTGTGGACTGGGTTGAACTTGGGCTCAGAAGATGGAGCCGAACTGGAATTGTTGACTTAGGTATATGTATGGGCATATACCTAAGTAGTATTAGTTGATACTTCGTATTTGTATCTTTCCTTTGTGGTTTATCCTTTTTGGATTCTGGGAGACCTTCGAGGGTCTTGAGGTCCCTATTGAGTATCGTATACTCACCCCTGCATGGGCTATGCCCGCACTACGTTGTGTTGGTTGCAGAAGACAGACAGCACTGATCGTGGTTGAGGCCTGAGGAGTAGGATGGTATACAGTGGTGGACTATCAGGTGGTACGTACATGGAGTGGACGGCTGGACTCGAGGAGCCGACGAGACTATATATACTCACCCTTCAGGTGGGAGTTCCGGAGGACGTCTTGGTGGTTGCTGATTTACTTTCAACTGTTGTACTTTCTTTTCTTGATTGTACTGTACTTTCAGTTGGGTTTGTATACTAGCCCATTTTACTTCCAACACTTACTTTTGTACTCAGTTTACTTAGTGTCTACTTTATCTTGCGTACTCTGTGGTGTTTTTTTTCTTATATAATGGTAATGTCTTCGCTTTTATCGGGATTTACGCCTTTGGTGCTAGTCCCCAGCCCCTGGCTTATAGAAGGCAGGCTTGGGGTAGTCACAGCACAGGCTCTGAGGACAAGTCGTGACATGCAGCTAGGGGTCTAATTGGTTTCCAGAAGATTGTTATTGGGGGTCTAACCAATAATATTAAAGAATGTATAGTTGGGGGGGGGGGTATAACCAACTTTTGAAGGACAATTGGAGATGTTTGCTATATCCAACTTTTAATAGGTGGTTCTAACATGTCACTATTGTAATCACCTTCTTTTATAGTGGATAATCCATGTTGGGGGTCTAACAAACATGACAAGGAGTAGGTATTTGTACTAAACATTGTTAGTCCCTGTGTGTAGTTATTTATTTATTATCATTTCATGTAGAGTGAGTCTGATTATTAATGATGAGGGATCGAGACTTTAATCAATCACAAAGTTTGAATCAAAATATAAAATAATTTATAAAAATAGTGTACCATTGATTCACCCCTAGTGGTACCTAACAGATCCTTGGGTACTTCAATTAGTATTAGAGGAAGGTCCCCTCTAAATATTCAAGAACTTTTTGAGGAATGGATAATTTGAATTCTATGAAAAATCAAGGAATTATTACTTTTAATGGTATGCTCTACCAAAATCGGAAGAATATGATTCTTCCTTACCTTCTATCTTGTGACCTATAAGTGTGAGACACAAAAAAAAGTGGGCTTCCCACCTATTTCATGAGGATGTTGTTATGACTCAAGCTAACAAGAAAATTTTTGAAGTTGATGGAAAGGCTCAAAATGAAATATTGATGGATTTATCAAAAAAGGTATATATTAAAGTGATGGGTCTATAAACTTCCATAGAGATCAGGGATAAACTGAAAAGTATTTATGAAGGTAATATTATAGTTTGAGAAGCTAAAATGAAAATCTAGGGAAGTAAATTTGAGGATATAAAAATGGATAATGATGAAAATATTGATAGATACTTTACAAGCGTAAATTGTATTGTCAACAATATCAGAGGTTTTTGTCAGAAGTTGGATGATTCTACTATTATGAAGAAGATAATGAGAAACTTACTAGATAGATTTAACTCAAAGGATTCATAAATTAATTATTGAGAAGATTTATCATTGAATGAACTTCATAATATTCTTATAATATATGAAATGAGAAATGTATCAGTATTCAAGAAGATTGAAAGAGATGATATGGAATTTTAATTCATGATAAAACCTAAATCTAGAATCAAAGAATAACTAGAATCATGTGATTCTAAGGAAAAGAAATCTGAATGGGACTTCAATTAAATTATGGCCTTCTTTATAATGATGTTCAAAAAGGGTAAATGGGGAAGAAATGTAGAACCTCTAAAGTGATGGATTTTCCACAATAGTGGTAATTTTTCTGGTAATTTTCCAAATAATAAGACTAATGAAATTGACTCAGATGAAGATGATAAGAAATACTAGAAAAGTGAGTGGAAGAAGCATAATAAGAGGTTTACTTCCTAGAATAAAAATATTATGAGTAGAAAAATTGAGTTATTTCCATTATCAAGTAGTGAGTCATAAGATGGAAGATTTTATAAGAATCATTTGTGTTTTATTGTAAAATCAAAGAAACATACAGACTCAATTTAAGGTGGTGAAGGTGATGAGAGAACTTAATTAGAATTTATATTAAAAGAAAAGTTGTAAGCTACTCTTATGGATGTTATGAAACTTAAAAAAGAAATGAAAAATTTGAAGAAAGAAATTGTCAAGATATACTTTGAGAATAAAGAATTTTTCAATAAAAAGGAGTCACATATTGATGAAATAAGAGAAAATAATTTTAATATACCTTAGTTATAAGGAAAGATGAAAACTATTAAATAAAAACAATCTAGAAAGGAAGACCTTGATAAATAAGAATCGACACTTGTTGAAGAATGAAAACTAACTATATGTAAATTAGATGAAATTGGGAATATGTTGAGTGATATTGAATAAATATTTTTCAATAATGAGGAAGAATTATCTAAGACCTAATTTATGTTCATTTTAACTCAATGTGAGTTGAAAAAGATGAAAGAAGACTTCACCAAAGTTGTTGAGTTTAAGGGTGAATATTCTAAAGCTTATGAGAAGAAGGTTCCATAGAAAAAGGTTGATTATAGACCCAATGAATCTAATCATAATTTTCTTTATCTCTAATAGTTTTTGAATGAATGAAAATACTGAATCCAACTTAACCAAAATAAAAAATGAGAAAACATCTTGCAAAAAAGAAGGTGGTATAATTTTTCCAGAAGGTTTCTTCCCAATAAGATACACCAAATATATATGAAAATAAAACAATTGAAATATTTATATCAAAACTAATATCAGTTAGTAATATCAATGTTAATAGGTTATTTCTAGTGTTATAGAGTGTTTGGTCCCAAATATTATTCATATTTGTATAACATGTCACTATTATGAAAGAGTCATGAATCATGGGGGAGTAATTATAATAAAATGATATAAAATTATTAGAAATAGAAACATGTGAACAAGACATCATCTAAACTATCAACAAAGAACAAATATGAATTATTGAATGATGGTTGTGTTGTATGTGGTCAAGAATGTCACAAAGATTAGAAATTAAGAGTTAGTTTACCTCATGAAATTTCTCACAATGTAAATTAGAAGAAAATTTAGAAAGTGAATAATGTTGTATTCACCGATGAATTATGTGAGAAAATCAAAAAATAGACAAATATTAGATGATTTCCGAGACAAAGGAATGTAATTCATGATAGTTGAAAATGTTAAAGTTGATGAGAAGTCATCTATAAATGGTGACATGAAAATTCTAAATTTTAAATGGTGTAAACATACTATGAGTGGAATAAAAAATTGAATGAAAATCCTAAATGGACATGTGATAGAGGTGAAATCTTCCAAATCAATGAAGGTGAATCCTTCCAAATATGAGGTCAAAAGGAATAAGTAAAAGGAAATATTGAGTGTAAACTCGCAAAATAAGTGTAATTTATGAATAATAAATAGGTTTGTCTTTATTACCTCATATATATTCTCTTGTACTAATATATAGGGAACTAAAGGAGATGAATTCATCCATTTAGTGGGAGCATGGATGATTTGAAACTGTCAAATATTCACAATTTTTTTGAAAATAATGATCACTCTAAAATTCATATTCTAAATATTCTTGAAATACTCTTATCCAAAGAGAGTTTATATTCTGATAAAAAAGGGGCTATATGTTTCTTATACATCAACATTTTTATGTGTTTACCAAGATGTGTTTAGAAAATTTCTTGACATTATTTCTCAAATATCCTCTATAATCAAGTTAGTAAAAGGAGTTAGAGAATGACATCACAACATGGAATATGGATAGCCTTGATGCTTCAGTTTCATCACTCATTTTTTCTACACCAGGTTTACCCATGTAGACTTACAGATGATTAACTAAGCGAAAATTTCTTTTGTTGAGAATGGTTTCATTATTTGAGATGAAACTAAAGAGGATGATAAGTTGGTTGATGTGAGAACTCCTAAATACACCTTTTTATTCATTTCCAATTAGGGGGATAAATAGAATCAAACATAATGACATATGACTATTGAAAAAAAATGGGTATATTGAATTTTAGTTTGAGTTAATTTCATTTATTTTTAATAAGGATTTCATAGAAGATGTTTATAAGTTTTGAGTCATGGAGAGATTCAATTTGTGGTGATTTTTTGAACTAGTCTTAAGTTCCAAGAATTTTGTCGATAGGGACACATTGTTTACAACATGGTAATGAAAATGAGGAGTCAATAAAGACCCTGAAAAATAATATTTTGCATATTTTATTGGAATTTTATATTGATAATATTGTCCAAAATTTTTGGTGGCCTTTACTAAAAAATATATCATCCACACTAAGACAACTAAAGGGATTGTAGCCACTTCTTATATGATTAGTCAACCTCTAGCCAGCATGGTATGGCTGCGGGAGGTGTAGATGGGATACATAGTGCCCACATAAGTTCTCGGGTGTGAGTGTACATGAGTGGAATAGTGGGACTACATGGGTATGTGTGTCCATGTGAATCCAAGTTTGTGAAAAGTGTATCTAGGTTCCAACCCTAGTGTTGGATTGAAGTAATGGAGAAGAGATCAAACTTATTAAGTGTTTCTGGATTATTTGTGGGAATGATGTGGGATAATAGAACTCCACAAATTGTTCATATGTATTTAAACATACGTAAAGAATTAGTTCCATCTGATCTGAAAAATGTTGACTGTTTTATTAGTTTTAGTGTCGTATTCTTCCTTAGGCTGAATCACTTGTTGCATGCATCAGAGTTTGTTGAGTGTTCTTCATGTATGATGTTCTGAAGGATCTATATGGAGCATTCTAGTTCATTTTACAGTCTTGGATATTATAATACAATAAAATGATCATGTAACTTCATTTTCATGAATTATTAAAGATCAAATCAAGTATATATTGTTCTAAGTAAATATGGTTTTGCAATGACATTTTTTTCCTGAAGTCATGAAGCGTGAGCTGAGGCACTGTGCATGAAATATTGAAGGAGTGTGAACAATATAAGTTGGTGGGGAATTCTCTATAAGTACCCAATGTGAAATCATTTGTAGTATGAGATTAATAAATATTATGAGGGTAAATAAAATTAAAATAGAGGCTTTAATAAGCTCTCTATTAACAAAATATATCATTATGCTCGTGTTGTGATCTCCAAAGACTTTGTGTTCACATGATATTGTTTTGATTATATGAACTAGTGTATATAATAAAATGTTGTGTGAATAAAAATTGATTTCAATGAGCTTCTGATATTTTTAATGTGATTGATGTTTCATTAACTAATAATGGATACATTAAATTGATATTTTACAGGGTTTCATGAGTGATTTATTTACATGCATGTGTTGTTGTACATGCTTAATGTTGAGTGAAATGGTATATGTACTTGAGTTTTTCATGAAGGGTGAAAAAAATTAAGGTATTGTTGTGTAGAAAATTACCTGAAGAATAAGTGAGCGGCACATGTGATATCATTTACATGAGTAAAGTATAGTGAATGAAAAAGGTAGTGTAATAAAAATATCACTACGTGTAATAGTGAAGAAGTATGTAAGGTACATGCATAGTTTGTAGACTATTCATGATACAATATATGCATAAATATTTTTTTTATGCATGATGATGAAGAGTGATGAACATAAAATATATTTTTAATTTATAGTGTGTAGTATAATTTGAGATCGAAGCTAGGATATAATTTTGATTAGTGTTTTAGAAGGAATTCATATCTGAGTTTTTAGTAAACAATGAACTCAGATATTCATCAATTAGAATAAATAATTATTTCCTAAGAATTTCACATGATTGAGGAAGATTATTTTATACTATGATTAGAAATTTTTTGAGAAATACCAATATATGTGAAAATGTGCTTGAATTGTACTAAACTGATGTGATCCAGAAAGCTCATGAAGGAGGATTTTCAAAAGGAAATTTCTGGAGTGGATCTCTCAATCTAAAGAAGAAGGTTTTAAATGTGGGATCTAACCAGTTGTTGGAAGATTTTTATTGGGGTTCTAACCTCTCATTGTGAAGAAGGTGTGGTTAGGGGGGTCTAACCAATTGTTGAAGGCTGATTGGAGCTAGGGGTATAATCATCTTATTATTGGGGATCTAACCAGTTCTTGTTTTAATCACCATATGTTAGTGTAGAATCTGTGTTGGGGGGGGATAAACTAATCCTTGGGTACTTTACAAAGTGACCACATCTAGGAACCAACTAACCATATGAAAAAACCAATTGACCTCATGAGAAAACTAAGAAACCACATGATTGAATCATATGACTTCATGACTAACCCAAGAAATTGTATAGTCAGTCAAGTGACTGTGAGAAAAAACTTGAAAATTTCAAAGGGTACAGACCCAGAGCACCCTATCGACACCTCCAAGCCTTGGAAAAATATAAAGGGTTTGGATACCTAGGAAATTATATATCTATTATAATTTTTAAAGTTCAAGCAATTAAATTTTAATAATTTTTTATAATTTATTTTAATATGGATTTTTTAAGAGATATCTGTTTATTGTAAGTATTTTTCTTAAATATCATAGTTGATTTGGAATACATAAATTAATTTATAATTGTTTGATCAACTCTTTCACATAATATTACTTTTTCACCATTATATTATCAAAAACCAAAAATAAGTAGATAACCTTTCACCAAAACACATAACTATTTGATGGGACCTATGGATAAAAACCCCACTTCCCTTAATTGAGTAAATAACAAAAAAAATAATGTAATTCCCAATGTTGTTATGTATCCATGGAATTAATAAAGATATAGATTCTAGTGGAACTATATCCAGAGTAAACTCAAATATACTTTATTCAAATTAAGAATGGGACCCTTTGGACATATTTTAGATAATTAAAAAGAATATTTTTAGGTGTATTCTTTGGTGTAAAGGAACCAAAGAAAACATTTTCTACATCGGGTAAATGAGGTGGACTCGATGGTCATAGTATTAGGCCATTAGAAAGTCGGTGGGAGGCCACCATACTTCCAGTGGCTAAACAGTGATATTAGGCCACCCCACTAAAATTGTAACACTATTAGTTCAAGGAAACATTTTTAATCTTAAATAATGTGTCTATAATTATAAAGTATTTATTTATAATATTTCAAAATAATTTAACTATAGTATAAAATAAGTCCTACAAGACATGAATTAAACTAACAACACTTTATAATAGAACATTACAAAAAAGTGATATAAAACCATATATTACATACCATGGAATATTACATAACAGGGATGATTACATCCCTTAAAAGTGTATAAATTAATATTGGGTAACAAATAGAAAATATTAATATTATTACAATTAGGAAATCCCCTTGATCATCTTTATCCTTAACAATCACCATTAGTAGAACTAAACCTATAATGAACAAAAAAATAATGAATGGAGAAACCATGTTGTAAAATCAAAAATAAAAACAACAAGAATGAGAGGTGTGCTTTGTGATGATAGAATAGAATGAATCTATAGGATCTAATAGGGATAATATATCCCTTATATGACCATTATAAAAGGCTATATATTCATTGGGTATAATACCAATAAACATGTTACCAATTTGGAATTATTTTTATGCAGTTAATGTACATAATGTTTATATAGATGTTAAAAAATATACATTTTTCATATAAATATTTTTTAAAATAAAATTAATTATTTTGTAATATAATTAAGAAATACAAATTAATTTTTGAAAATACATTTGATAATAAAGAAACTGTTTTTATGAATTTATTATTATTTTAAAATTTATTTATTTTAAATAATGATATAAATAAAATGTATTGAAAAAATTAAAGGACTAATTATTAAAATAAATTAATAACATCTAGGAAATAAATAAGTAAAAGTAATAAAAATATATTAAATTCAGGGAAAAACAAAACAAATTATAAAAAAATTATTATATATTATATATTTTTATTTTTAACAGTTTAATTTCTCACATTTGGAGCATTAAATTTGTTAGTCCTAGTAGATCAAATGTATACTCCAAGTGGTGAGGGTTAATCATTGTAGGATACTTTAAAATTTTCTTTATGTTAAATAAAATCCTTAATTAATTTAGGAAACAACCATCTTAAGTTAATATCTCAACCTCACTAGAATACAATGATGTATAAGTAATAAAAAAGTTAAAAAGGTTTTTTTATAAGGTTTTACCTCAATTTTAGAGCCATATCCTTACTAAAACAGGTTGTTATCCCCTACTACATTTTTTACACTAGTATATTGATGTTAATACAAGTGGTTTGAGTTGGTTATTATCTTAAACCCATGTTTCCCATCAAATAAACTACTCCTAGATATTCATTGTCTTCTTATAGATACAATGAGATACACGTAGTACTATATATGAGAATTGTCTTATTTTAGATTTGTATTCCTTTAGAAATAGGTGGATAAACCTCCTCTTCAAGCCATTAGGATAATATCAAGAAAACACATGTCACTTTCTTCAATAACTACTTCTTCATAAAATACCTAGTGAATATAAATTGAACAGAATAGACTGCTCAACTCACTACATGAAAACCCATTTGTGGAATTTTTTCCTCTTATTCTCTCAAACTCAGAACTATCAACACAGGTAAAACCACATTTTAATATGAACACAACCTTAGATCCAAGAACTCCCGGATTCTTATTCTTATTCTCTCAGTTCTTATTAATCTCACATATCCACAATATATAGCTCAGAGATATGTTTATACATATATCACTTTTAATCATTTTCATCCTATTCATTTTCAAACTAACAATAATTCTCTCTATTAAATTTTTCTTTTTCAATATAGGTAGATTATTAATGTATCCCTAATTTTTATCTTACATGAAATGGTTTTATCATGATTCCTCGGGCCTATCAAAATAAAGTATCAAAAAAGTAATTCCACTTAAGTAAACCATGATACTCATGAAAATATCACCTGCTTAAGAGGAGTACCATCCTACCATGCTCTCATAAAAATACCATAACTTCCCTTATCTTATTCCTTATGAAAATATTTGCATTTAACCCTTATTATTTAAACTGGATCATCCTCAGTTTCTATTTAACTCTAACTAGCTCAGGGAAAGACTAATTATATTAATTTAAAATTTGTTCATTTTATTCTACTAGTTTTTGTCATGAATGAAACACTTATGAAACCATAAAATTCAAAACTCATCTTAAGAAAATCTCAAAATTTCAAAAAAAATCAACCGAAATCACTTCATGATTAGCAAGTGATTTAGGATCTGAAGAACAAAAAATCATCATCACAATTAAACATATGTATTATTCTTGAAAATGGAATAAATTTATTTTTGGTTCTCCCTTATTCAATTTATATTCTAAAATAACTTGTTCTTCATTATGTATGCATCTTGGAATCTTCATTATCTTGAGTTAAAAATGTTTTGTGATATTTTTGGCATTGAGGGTCAACTTTGGAATTGATGGATATGATTTCTTAAAAATACTATATCTAGTAGATTTTTATATGTTTTACTAATTTTTGAATCATATACACTGGTCAAAGGAAATTTACGCAATTGATTGATGACACTTACACAACAGCTAATGACACTTATACAACATCGGAACACTCATACACTAAGTAGATGAATCTTACATAAAAAAGAGACTTTCTAGAAATTTAGCCTCATGACTCATACATTGGTTGAAAATGACTTATACATAGCTAGTTTAACACATTTGAAAATACCCAATGAAACTTATATATTATCCATAACACACATACACAGATATAAAAACACATCTATATGGCCCAGAATAACTCCTACTTATAGTGAAAATGACTCCTACATAGAAATGAATTAACCAAAATTTAACTCAAAAACAAACTTCCATATTTTCTTGAAACACTCGTAGACACTCTTTAATTTACCTTAGATAATATCATAATAACTCAAAAATATTCTTCACAACCTTAAACTAAATCTCAACTACCTATAATTATTTTTAGTCTTAGATTTAAAACAAATTCAAAGTATAAGGGAAATTTGATATCACCATTTTGGGTTTGTTAGTAGCTCCATTCAACTCTTCCATATTATCTCAGGTTATTTTTATATCTAAAAAATCACATGAGAGTCATAAAGTCATATCCTATCTCATATGAGAAATTTCATTCACCTCACTACTGGGTAAGGTACTATTTTTTAAGGAATTCTATCTCACAATGACAAACAATTGTGGCCAAGTGACTTAAATATAATCTCCCTCAATTAAAACATCTATATATCACTTCCATATGTATCTCAATATATAAATATTCATAGATTCATATGGATAGGTATAAAACACTCCCATTTAAATATAAATTATTTTCACCTTTAGTTAGCAGTTGTGTAAAGAGTTGGGCCATTATTTATCCCCCATTGTCAACACAATACAAATCCCATTGGGGGTTTATTTATATATATATATATATATATTTAGGTGATAAGGGAAGGTTGAACCAATATTTTTATCCTTATCTAAAAGTTACTCTATTTTGGAAATACTTTATTTAAAATATCTTCAACTTGTTCCTATATTCCATAAAAATCATGTTTCACATCTCCTATAGTCACCTTTTCTTTGATGAAATGATATGTAAGATCAATGTTATTTTATTTATAGCATTGAATTAGATTCTTTGAAATTTAATTATCATAAGAAATTCATAGTTTCTTCTCAACCTCAAATCTCAAGTCATCTAGTTAAACTTTCATCCATATAATTTTATTACAATCATGTGTGGTTTCTATGTACTCGGTTTAATATGTTCTTAATGATACTAAACATTTCTTCTTGTTATGCCATTAAACACAACTACCACTAAGAAATAATATTCAACTTGAATTGTACATCCTATCAACACAATATCGAGCGTAATCAATATATGTAAAACCCTGCAAGGTAAAATATAAACTGGAAATATAAAAAAACCATAACTTTGTGTGTTCTTGATGTATCATAGAATTATTTTGGCTACTAACTTGTGATCATCATTAGATTCACTAGTTCAAGCCTCATATTTTGTTAGTTTAGTGACAACATCTAAAGGGGTAGAAGTACCTTTTCAATACACCATTCCATTACTTTTAAATGATTCCCTAGAGTATTTTTTAAGATAATAAAATATTATCATCTCTTTAAATGACTTGTAATCCCAAAAAATATAACATCTCGCATAAAAATGAAATCTCAAAATTCCTCTTAATTTCATCAACAAACTTCTAAAAAATATTCACTTTTTCTCCTGAAAAAAATATTCCATCTAGAAATACTATGACAATAAGAGTACTTATGGATATCTCTTTTACATAGAGATTACTATCAACCTTTCCCTTTGAAAAATTCATGCATCTCAAGCATCCATCCATCTTGGCATACCAGAATCTTAGGGCCTGATTTAAGCTATAAATATCCTTTTTAATCCTATATACCATGTACCTATATTTATCAATAATAAAACTATCGGTTTTCTTAATGAATACATGTTCTTATAATTCACCATTAAGGAAGGAAAATTTCACATCCATCTGGTAGATCTTATAATTTTTTGTGATTCCACTGCTAAGAACAACCTAATAGTCTCAATCCATGCCACTAGTAAAAAGGTTTCTTAAAATTAAACTCCTTATATTTGTGAATACTACTTATAAACCATCCTTGATTAATTCCTTATGACTCCACCTTTCTCATTTATCTTATTTCTAAAAACCCACTTGGTACCAATTATGTTTTTATTCTCAGGTGATAGAGATAGTATTCTCAATACTTTTCATGTGATTTTTAATGATTTAATCCCCATAAATTTTTTTAAGTGAAATAATATCATTTTTATATTTCAATTATATTTTGGATTTAATTGTGAAAATGGATTAATTAACTTTTTTAAGTGCTTTTAATCATTTATGTAATTTATTCATCAAGAAATATTTTAAATTTAATTCACTGAATTCATTGAGAAAATATTATTTTTAATCTAAATGGATTAATTTTAGTCAATTCTAGATTATAAGATGATTTTGGCCTGGTATGATGATTTATTTTGTTAAAATTATTCTTTATATGATATTTTTGTCTTCCTTGTAACATAATTTCCATCTAATAAGTAAATTATGAGTTCAGGAAACATAAGTGAATTCAAACCCACATCAAATTATTTTTGAGAAATTTTAGGATAATTCCCTTTGATAAATCTTGATCCCATAAGATATTTTCACATCTTATAGGAGAATTCTATCCTTGTAGGATAATTTAGAGATCTCTTAAGTGAATTTAATTTTTCCAAATTTATCCCCATAAGAAAATTCAGATCCTGTAAGACAATTTTGAACCATGTAATATATTTTGTAAGGCTAGTAAGATAATTTTCCCGACCTATGATGATTTTATTTATCAAATTATTTCTATTATATGATGATTTAGTTTTCTTAAAAGAAATATATTTTCTTTAAGATAAATATGTATCCAAAAATGAACTTTTCTATATAAGTTAAATAACTTTGAAATGTTTCTTTATAAAATCACTTTGTGAAATTTCAAGAACCCACGGGGAAGTAGTTTCACATTATACCATAGTCAATCCACTTTGATTCGTTTTGAGAGGGAGATGAACAAGTGAGTTTCGTGGGAACATTTAGAGGAGAAATGAATAAATGGTGCACATAGGAATTAAATTTTCATCCATGTAATTGAAGAACGCATTGATGCTACCTCCCAAAGATGATCTTGAAGATTTTTTGAATGCACATGTAATATTCTCAAGGATTAATTTAATTATGGATTCATTTGAAAATATTTCTACTCCATATTGCAAGAAAAAAAATAGAAAAAATTTGTTATGAGCAAGGTATTTAGATCGAGAGTTAAGAAGTTATAGTAATATTGTTGGTGGTTCATGCTAGGAAAATAAATAAAGTTGAAAATGAAATAAATGAGATATGATTTGTCCTTTATTGGTTAAACATATATGTGGTTGTGGTAGTGCGTTATACAAATTAAATCCATTCTGAGTTTAATCATGTTGTTATATCTCTTTTGTATTTATCAATAGATTATATTTTGGAATGAAGAAATTATTTTTATTTATCAAATTAATTTTATTCTAAACTATAACAAATAGTTATTCAGTTTATGAAAGTAATGTTATTATTATACCTATTTAAACTTATTTTTTTAGGTCTTGCCTTTAAGCATAGTGATTTAGTTGGGTTCATTTTTTTGGAGTTATTTAATATCTTAAATCACTTTAATAAAGAGAAAAACACATATGATCAGTCATTTTATAGTATTTAGGTTGATTTAGGTGTTTAAATGGATTTATTTGGGTGAAAATTGAAAAATATAGTTAGATAACTATTTTAGATAATAAAATGGGAGAGTCTGAATGATTAAAACATTTTAATACTGCTATTTTATAAAATATAGTTTTTAATCATATGTTTAATCTATTTTCAATCACAAAATTATCATCATTGAGTTTTTAAATATATTTTTATTTAGTTTTAATTTTATTCAAACTATAAATCCCCCAGTTTATTTATATTTAATTTTAAAAAATAGAAAATAAAGTGTTAGTTTGAAGCTAAATTAGCAACCTCTTTGTGTGATAACCCAAGGAATTACTATATTGCTTTCTTTGAGGGGAAAAAGTTATGACTGAGGTACATGAAAAAATATTTTTTATAATCAGGTGTTGGAACCTTATTCTAAGTGGATTTCTTATATACTTTATCAGGATCCTCATTCATGGTAGTTACCCACTCTTTATGCTCAATGGACTCAAAGATAGTTCAATGTTCAACTTGAGAAATAAGAGCAGTTTCATTCTAAAGTATTAACCTTATTTTGTTTTGAAAAGGTTCATCTTATTGTCCAATAATATTCTTTGAATCAAAATATTTATTCACACTTTATTTTCCCAACCTATTATACTCATCATATTCTACATCATTGTCTACATATATGTTAGCATCAATCATAACATACGAATTTTAAGTCTATTCCATAATTAAATTTTCAAGAATATAAAAGTTTCTAGCTTCAATAGTTTCAATTTCATCCCCAATAAACATATATTTTTTGTGATTATTTTCAATTATTTTGAAATATAAACACTCTATTATCCTATTTTTATTTTTTCTATAGCATTTTTACCCACTAAAATTGAAAAGATAACCAAAAAAGTTTCTTCTTCAAAGTTTCTTCGAACTTTCCCATATTTTGGTTTCTTATCTTCATGTAATAAGAGATTTAAAATACCATTAAGTATTTTATAGTTGGATTATTTTGGTACCAAATAACATATGGAGTCTTGTGTGTCTCATATATCCAAAAAAATATTCTAAATATGCACAGTAGTGCACACAGCTTCTCTCCAAAAGAAATATGAAAGTTTTTTTCAAGTATAGATCTTCCCGTGGTTTTAATTCTCATATTATTTATTTCAGCCAAACCATTTTATTGTGGAGTTTATGGTGTGAAATATTGATGTTTTATTCTATGATTTTATATATTGTTCTCAAAATCATATTATGCATACTCCTTTCCATTATCAGACCTCACATTCTTAACATAGACATCATGTTATTTCTCAACTTTCCTTCTAAAAAATTTAAACATCTAAAGATTGTTATATTTATGTTTTATAAAGATTAAATTAGGCATATAGGATAATTCATAATTGAATGTAAGGAAATAGATATCACCCTTGGTTGAATTTATCCTTAAGGGACTGCACAAATTTGAATATACAGATTCAAAGGGTTTAGTGGGTTGGATATCCACTTTCCTGTGTCTCCCTTAAACTATCTTCCATTTTACATGTGTGCCGCAAAATAATTATCTATCCATTTTTATCATGGGATGATCTCTTATAAACTCATGTTTGCAAATATTTATCAGGTTTTTCTATTTAAGATGGTCAAGTCTTTTGTGCTATAAATAATTCTTATCCTTCAAACTCATATAAAATTATTTAGAAGGGTCATCAATTTGAAATAATTTCCCACTTTTTATTTTACCTCAAGTAATAACTTTTTCAAACTTTGAATTCTTTATTATTAAAGAGTAATTCTAAAAAGTAACTTCATGTCCCTTGTTACATAGTTTTCTAACACTAAGTTATGTTTTGTCCATTTTACAAATAAAAAATCTTTTCATTCTAGTCATTTAGACTCAATTTCAACTATTCCTACTCCTTTAATCATAAAATAACTATAATTACCCAAAATAATATCTCCAACTTCATGTTTTTCACTATATTTCAATATTTTTGGTGTCTTCAGGCATGTTAGAAGAACACTAACTATCAGGGATCCATGTTTTTCCTCCCTTGATTGGTTTTAGTGACCCTTTCACTATAAATGATTTCATTTCTTAATTATCCTTATCAAATTCTTTATAATTTAATTTTATGAGACCTATCTAGGGATATATTTCATGAAATTCTCATCACAATACCAAGATATTTCAAATCTTCCACAAAATTCATTCAAAGTTTCAAATCGATTCTGAGAAGGTAGACTTATAGAGATTTTGTTCACATCCTTCTTTTTTTATACACTCTATAAATACTTCAAACCTAATATAATATATACATTGTTAACTTATTTACATTGGTACTAGATACAAGTAATTGCATCCTAAAAGATTGAATATTTTTTATAGTATTTGAAAACTAGATACACACATGAAACTCACATTAAATTTGATAAATTAAAATAAAACATAGTATTTTCTTTGAGAAAACCATTATTCCCTTTATAATATCCATTTTTTTCAATAATAATACAATTCCTAGAAACTAGGGAAAGGAATCATAATTAAATGGTGAGTTTAGATGCTTATAAAGGGTATGGATACAGTAGAAACTATTAAGGCATGAATAATATGACAAGAAAAAATGATAATAAAATAATTACAAATAAATAATCATGTGAGCTTGAATTTTTTGAATGGATATAATAAATAATAAAATAATCACAAGGATATTAATAATAATTTTATAATTATGGAATGTATAATGCCAGACATCTGAAACTTATTGTCGAATCCTTATACCAATACATCTTATGTAAATGGGTAAGGTCTTGGCTAAATACCCAATCTAATTTGTCTCATTATACCTACTGATGCATAAAATATCTATGTAATTTTGATCCCCACCCATAACTTAATATTTCCAATGCATTCATTATATGAATAAACGATACAATTTAATCAACATGCCTTAAAATCAATAATTGTTAGTATTAGAAGAACTTGCATATGGAATATCAATACCTTACCCAGTCAAATTGATCATAAACCATCCATAGAAATATATTGGATGGTTTCATAAGATATATCATCATCATAATATTAAAAAAATTATATTTACATAAATGAAAATACTTTAAAAATATCACTGGAAATTTTCTTGAGGAAAATACACTTTTCACATTGAGATCACTTATTTAGAGTCTAAAATATTTTCTAGATATTAAGTAAAGTTTTATATATGAAATAAACCATATAATATTGTAAGTTAATATCCAAATAAATGATTGGTTATGATGGTGGTAAATGTTTTTCATGTTGTATAGGTTAAATAAACATTCCTTTCACACTTATAAAAAATGTCAAAAAGTACATCATTTCGAAAATGAAAATAAAATTCCAATTAAAACATTTTTAAAAATTCAAAAATGAATAAAATTTTCTTAAAAATCATTTTATAATTTTAAAGTTGTTATATTATATTTTTTAAGGAAAATATGGACATAGAAGAGAAAGATTCCCAAACTAGTAGGAAACACAAGGTTAGTTTTCCTTAAAACAATATTTCAGTATTTTGAGTTCTTAAATAGAGGAAATGAAAGGAAATTTTTAATTTACATAAATAACCATATGATAATAAAATATATTGGTTTTAATATAGAAATATCAAATAGGACTCCCAACATATAATTAAACATAAACAATCCTGAATAATGTTGATATTGTGAAATAAACCCTTACAATTGGTATGAATTCCATTATACATGTTCTAAACTCATTTAAAATATATATATATTTATTGGTAAAATATTAAATAACCATAATAATATATATAATACCATATATTATTTTCTTGTAACCTTTTATCGCCCATTTATTAACAATTATTTATTAAAATCATTGTGTCGGGAGATAACATTATTGTTTTCATGTATATTTTGGTTCGGTAGTTTTGGTCCTTATACTTTGATCACAGTTCCATCACCCCAAAAATGATAATAATTAAATAAATATAAT
Organism: Viscum album; assembly: GCA_963277665.1. NCBI lineage: Eukaryota > Viridiplantae > Streptophyta > Magnoliopsida > Santalales > Viscaceae > Viscum > Viscum album. The sequence goes on from OY728142.1 coordinate 73,937,161, forward strand.
ATATATTTATTATATAAAAATATTTATTCATCCATGAATTTTATAGAGAGAATAATGAATTACACCATTTATGGAGATGATAGGTCGTACATACGCATGAACGTTGTTTTCATTTTTTAATAGATAGAAAAAAAAGAAAGTTAAATAATAATTAAAATATAAATAAAAATTATTATATCATATATATTCCTTAAATATATCCTTATTACCATATATTTTAAAAAAATAAAAAATGAATTGCATCGCTTCATGGAGGTGGTAGTCCACACATACACAAGGGTGACGTTATCATTTTCCATCAGTAATAAGGTAAGGAGGTAGATATGATATTATAATTATAGAAGTATAATTATTTCATAAAAATAATATATATACATTAAAATCATAATTATATCAATCCACAAGATGTGGTTATGGAAAATAAATTACAGCAGTTTGTAAGGTGGTAATCTCTCGTACACACAATCGACAGTTTTGTTTCCCATTTGTTAGAATGTGATATGTATATAAGTAATTAAATTAACATAGTAACATATAAGTATATTTAATATAATTTAGTTTTTATTTCATCATTTTTTAATAATATTTTAAAGAATTATAAGATTAAATAAAATGAAAATTCATGGTTAAGAACTATACCTCTTCTTCACAAAACCGCTTCAGGTTTATACCTAAATCCTTCCTTGGATGTTTTCTGATAAAAACATTGAATCTAGGTCATGGGGAGGGATTTAAATATGGTACTTAGGTAGGTATATAGTTAACTATAAGGATCATATAGTGTTTATAGGATACTTTAGGGGTGTCCTTTTATAAGTGGGGAGAGGGCGTACTTGGAATTTATGAAAATAATAAAATATATTAATGTATTATTCTCACTAAATGGATCCAAAATGGACCATTAACGAATATTAGATGATATGGGGTTTAAATATGTCCATAAAATAAAATTTATACCAGTTTTTAGTTCATTTTAACCTTTATCTATTTAGTTTAACCCCCTAGTAAACATGTTTTAGCCTTTACCGTGGAAACAGGTTTTTATTATTTTTACTACTCATTATGACAAAAAATTACGTAAATGTTATTAGTTAATATTAATTAATATTATTTGAGATATGGAATAAATTTTATCAAATCCATTTCACATAAGTTTTTTAATTTTATTTTAAACTAAACCTGCAAACATGATGAAAAGCGATTTTCTAAAGAAAACGTTTCCTCAAGTATAAAATATGTTTTTTATATAAAAATTCAACATAAAATTTATCAAAATGAACTAAATTGTATTAATAATAATATAATTGAAATATTTTTACTTTTAAATACATTTTAAAACAAAATAAAACTTTTTAAATTCATTAAAAAGAATAATGTTTTTAATTAAAAACAATATTTTTCACTATTTATCGAAAAATTAATCAATTTAGAAAATTATCAAAAATTCACTCAAAGATAATTTTAACATATTGATTTCAAAAAATAATTTTCATTTATTCAAATAAATTATATATATTTTTAGAAAAATTAATTATATTATTCACTCACAAATAAATATAAATTATTTTATGGAAAAAAGAATTCTTTTTAAGCATATAAAGACTATACTAAAAATATATTTTCTTTATATAAAACCTTTATAAATAATTTTAAAATGTGTATATTCATATTCATACCACAAATTTAATATTTGGGTTATAATTTTATACTATATTATGTTTCATTTAGACTAAAGGTTTCATGTATCGCTAGTTTTCGAAGAGATTAAATTTATTTAAAAAGAAAGATATCATAAAATTTTGGGGCGTTACATTTTGTCCCCATTCAAATGAATTTAACCCTCAAAATTGTGTCTTTATAATACATACAAATGACTATATATATATTTCATTACATCCTTTAGTTCCCAAATATCTTCTTTGAATTTATGATTCCACTAGATAACTTTAACAAGGTGAGTAGTATTATTACTTAGAACTTCGTCTCTATGATCTAAGATTTCTACCGGTTGTTATTCAAAGGAAAGATCATTCTCTAGTGGTATGATATTTTATTTTAGTGAATGTGGAGTATAAATATTGAACTTCCCCATGAGAAATACATGGAACACATATTGAACTTGAGAAAGGTTTAGTGGAAGCGTCAAGAAATAAGTTACTTTCCCTACATCCATCCAATGGACCGAAGGCCTTCATTTTTTATTAATTTTTGATAATACACCATTAAAGGGGTGTGGTGGAACCCTTAAAAGGACCGTATGAATAATTATTACATGTCCTGTAGGCCTTATTGTTATTCATTGCTCGTAGGCTTCAAACATCACATACAACTCAGACTAACTAATTGGAACTGCTCCTCACCAGTATCTTCATTGTGAAATCAGCTCTCCACCTCCGCATGGATTTTCGGCTAGGCATTCTCATGCATGCACAGGATTTTCCCAATGGCAGGTGCCATACCCTCTCATTCTTGTAATCCATTTAGCTTTTTTTGTGGTGAAATCTCCTTACTCGTCCTCCTTATAGAGCTAGTTCTTTGTAAGTTGTATGGTTTGCATCTACACTTTAAGGTATCCTATAGGCCTTGAGGTGGTTCGAAGGCCTTACTGACTTGAAGTCCTGGGTGGCCTGAAGGAATTAAAGGACTCGAGGACCAAATTGGTGGCCCAAAGGCCCAAATTGGGGCATATTCTCAGCTGCTACAATGCCAAACAGTTCCTGCTACAATTCCCACTACAGTACCTGCTACAGTACTGCACAGTTCCCACTACTGTACCGATACATTACTACTACAGTACCTGCTATAGTACTCATGGATCATATTTACTTTATTTCTGAATATCACAACCTTATTTCATGGATTAATTCTAATAAACACCTTTTTATTAACTCTAAACTCTAAAAAACTTTGATAATTATCAGTATAACTTTTCTATTGACTCAAAGATTCCCTGATGTGGTGTTGAATGGTTCCAACTTTCTCTACCATTTATTTAGCTATATCAGGTCCTAATATCTTTATTTCACTAACTTCATCCTAACATCTAGTATTTCTGCACTTCATACAATATAGTTCCTCATAAGGATCCATCTAAATTCTTGAGTGAAAGCAATTATTGTACGAAAACTCTACTAAAGGAATGTATTGATACCAACCACCTTTTAAATCCATAGAGAAATATCTAAACATGACTTCAAAAGTTTTAATGTTCCTCTTGGACTGAACATCTATCTGAGGATGATAAGTTGTACTGAAACTCAACTTTAAATCCAAATATCACTAAATAATTTTCTTGAATTTTGAGGTAAACCTCACATCCTATTCAGATATAATATAATGCGGTACTCCATGCAGCCTTATCACTTTATTAATGTATATTACGGAAAGATATTCAAGAGATAAATATTCTCTAATAGTAATGAATTGTGATGAATTCATAAGGTGGTCGAATGCAACCCAAATAGATCTATATCCTTTGAAATTTTGGGGAGTGAGCTAACAAAAACCATGGTGATGTTTTCCCATTTACATTATTGTATGGGTAATGGTTGTAACATCCCTTTATATTTCAGTATCTTAACCTTAACTTTTTGTCACATTAGGTGCTAAATTACAAGATCTGAAATATATATCTTCATGTTGTATCACCAAAAATACTATTTAAGATCTCTATGCATCTTTGTACTTACTATATGAATAGAGAATGATGAACTATGAGCTTCAACCAATAGCTCCTTCTTCAAGTTTGGAATAGAAGGGACACAAAATCTATTCTTGAATCTTATTATTCCAGAAGGATCATGGTTGAAATCTATAACATTCCTCACATTCTTATATAATTCTGCATCTTCCTTATACGCCTTCATAATCCCCTCATGGATGTATGGTTGAACATTCATCTAATAAAGATAACATCATTCTATTTTCTTCATGATTTCAAGATCCATTTTTTAAAATCCATAAATATTGGATCTCTTTTAATCCTCATCATAGAAAAACTAGCATGGTCTTTTTTATTTAGATAATCAACCACCTTTTTTCTTTCTCAGGGTGGTAATGTATTAAGAAATCATAATATTTGATAAACTCCAACCATATTATTTGGTGTATATTCAACTCCTTATATGTAAATATATACTTAGAGATTATATGATTAGAATATATATCACAATTTTCACCATACAGATAATTCCTCTATATAATTAATGAAAAAATCACCACTACCAATTCAAAATCATGGGTCGAGTAATTTTAATCATGGATTTTTAATTAAAGAGAGGCATATACTATTATCGTGCCATTCTATATGAGGAAACATCCAATTCCCTTATTTGATATTTCACTAAATATCAAAAACCATTCTCCACTATAGGGTAGTGTAAGAATTGGTGTGATGACCAACCTTCTATTCAGTTCTTTGAAACTCACTTCACATTCATCTATCCATAAGAACTTAACCCCCTTTATATTCAACTTGGTGAATGGAATATATTGTCTTGATAAATATCTCAAAAAGTATTGGTAGTATGTAGCCTATTAAAGAAAACTATTGATTTTTCTTTTTGTGTTTGCTCTGGGATATTACTCAATAACTTCTATCATTGAGATATCAACTGATATACCCTCACACAAGATTATATGAACCAAGAATGAAACTCTATAAATCCAAATTTCACACTCTGTAAATTTAGAATACAACTTATCCTTCCTCAAGTTCTTCAAAAAAATTATCAAATATTATTCCTTCTCTTCCTTCCTCTTTTAAATATATAAGAATATCATCTATAAAGACTACCACATAGTGATAAAGGTGATGTTGAAAGACTATATTAATTAAATCCACAAAAATAGTAAGATAATTGGTAAGTCAAAATGGAATTAATATAAATTCACAATGACCATAACTCATAGTGGAGGTTGTCTTGGGTATATCCTCATTCTTGATCCATAGTTGATGATATCCCAATAAAATAATAATCATGGAAAAATATAGATATCCTTATATTTTTTCAAAAATATAATTGATATGGGAAAAGGATACTTTTTATTTATAGTGATCTTATTAATTTCTCAATAACCAATCCAAAGACACATTTACCCATATTCTTAACAAAAATAACAGGTAAACCTCATGGAGAAGCACTAGGCTGAATGAATCCCTTATATATATTCTCTTTGATTTTATTCTTTAATTATTGTAACTCAATCTGGGTTATTCTATATGGGGTCTTTGAAATAAGTGTAGCATCAGGTATGAGTTCTATTGAAAAATAAACTTCATTGTTCAAGGGAAGGCTAGGTAACTTCTTAAGATACACATCAACATATTCCTAAATAATAGTGACATTTTCAATATTAATTTTATCCCCAACAATTTGAGATATATATCCCCCATTAATAGATATAAAACACATATGATGGAAGAAATTTCCATTGGTTTTTCAGGTTCATACTCGCATATATTGATGATTGAAGGTTAATTCGGGATATCAAATTTAACTTCCCTTCCAAGACAATTGATATGGGATCTATATCGGGAGAGGCAACCCATACCCAAAATTATTTCAAATTCAACTAGAGGAAAAATAACAAGATTCATAGGAAGAACCATCCCATAAACTTATATTAAATAGGAGTTATAGACTTGATATACGGTCATTATACCATTGGAATTTTACATCTCCATATCAAAATATAATCATTGAGGCAGTGATGTGATACTATTAGAAAATTATTTACATATAAAAGAGTGGGTAGACCTGAATTAAATAAAATATTCATAATTCAAAATTGGATTATAAGTGTACTTTTCACCACATAACAAGGAACTTCGATGTTGGTTGTAGTAATTCTATAAGCTTAGCCTTCTCCATTTGGCTTCTATTATGACAAGTTCACTTGATGTTTGGGGTATTGGTTAGAATAGTGACCCATATTTTTATAGTTAAATAACTGTATGTTGAAGGATTATCCTTTAACCTTGCATTCATGGGAATTATGGCCTTTTTCTCTACACATGAAATAAGATCCTTTTCCTTTTGGTCATGTACCAATGTGTTTCTTTCCACAAGTATTTCATGTTGGATAATTCCCCTTTATTTTCTTCCACTTATCAATTTTTTCTATACTATCCAATTTTTATCTTTCTTTCCTTAGAATCCATAATACTTGGATAATTATTTCTATGTCTTGATAGCATATGATATTATATCCACATATGATGATAATATTTGAGAGACAAGTTCCCTTTGAAGGATTGGATTAAGCCCATCAAATAATTAGTTAATAATTCTCTTTATATAATTTACTTAGTCTATATAATTCTTTGCTAAACTTGTAAAGTTAGATCCATACTTAGAAACATTTTCCTCCTCTTTTTGTATCAAAATCAATACTTTTATGTTCATATCTATCCATTATTCGTGGAGAAATTATTTTTCCAAGAAAATTTCCTTAAAATACTTTCATTCCATAATCATTATTTTCTCCTCATCCTTAGTGTTTTGAGTCAATAAGAACCATTGATATTAATCCCCTGAGAGATTATAAACTTCCATTACAACTTTCTCTCATTCATTACTTCCCAAAGTGATAAATATCTTTTCTTAGGAACTTTTCCATTACTCAGCTACAAATGGATTTGAAGTCCTATTGAATAATAAAGGTTTTTAATGCATGAAGCAAAATAGAATTGTTACATTGTGTTTTGGATTAGTATGATTCTTCTTACAATTAATTTTATTGGTCATAACCCAAGTCAAATTCCAAAATATAGTCATAATTTGTTCTTCTCTAGCAGTTACTCCAACTCCAACTTCGTTATCTTTCCTAGGAAGGTAATCCCTATATATATTACATGAATTGATATTATTTCCATTCCTTCTATTGGGTTCCAATTCTAAATAATGGAATACACTAGATTAGATCATAACATTATGAATAATAATGTATAATTTCAAAACTAGTAAAACACATAACATAAATTAAAAAAATATATGTATATCTAATATTAAATTAAAAAAAATTGGATTCTTTGGGAATAATATAAAATAATAAAAATATTTTTAAATTCTTTATAATTTTTTATAAATAAAATGTGAATTAACCCAATAATATACCCCATGAGTTTCAAATCATGTGCATGGTAAGGTAATGCTCATCATGCACCAGAATGATGGTCGAGATATACTCAAAACAATTATTTTTTAGGTTATTACTCCCAGATGATTTTTTTCAAAAACCATGTCCACTTATAGTATCCATATTGGGATGTATTTATAGGAAAAAAAATAATCTCTTAATTAAAAAATAGATTGTTATCCTATACTTAGACTTATCCTTAAATTTAATCATAAGGTTATATTTCCTAATCTATGTTTTCATAAATCTAGATCCCAAGATTTATAATAAACTTCCTCTAATACCAACTGTAAAGACCCTGGTCCTAGTATCCTAGAGTTGGTGGTTACTTTATTACACTGGTACTACATATAAGTGATCACATCCCAAAGGATCATGTAGTTTAGTAGTCTTGAAAAACTAGATACATATTTGAATCTCACATTTCATTTTAAAACATAAAATTAAAAATAGTATTTTCTTTGAGAACGACCTTATTCCCTTTAGCATATACCTACATTTCAGTCATAATACACTTCCTAGAATCTTAAGGAAATAAATGAGTGATCTTAGATACTCAGTAAGGGTATGTGTATAGTATAAACTAATAAGTCATGAATAATAAGGTGTAAATAGATTATAATAAAATAATTTTATATATATAATCACATGAATTTGAAAATTATCCATGGATATCATAACTAGTAAAATATTCACATGGGTAACATCCTGTTATTGGATTTTTAGTAATCTTAGACCCTTATTTTTACCATGATTTAGTTGGGGTTTGTCTCAGGTTGTTTCAGGGGAATTTTGGAAAAAATGGAAGTGTTTGTGTTGTGCATGATTGGTGCACAGTTTTCCCAAACATTTCACCCCTCTAATGAAAACCATGAAACCTTGGGAAGTGAGGGTTTTAATATTTAGCACATAGTTTGACAAACATTTCACCCACCCAATAGAAATCATGTACCTTAGACAGTGAGTCTAAAGGGGGTACATGGTTAGGGCTCACAGTTTGTCAAAACATGAGACCCTCTATATGAAACTGTGCACGTGGGAAATTTTTATTCCTAAAATTTATAAAAAAACCCTAAAATACCATTTGAACCCCATGTCTACACTAACTCAACCTAAATCAATTTCTTAGTCTTTATAATCTCTTAAGAACTAATTTTGGCTCCTTCAAACCCTTTACTTAGTAGATCAAAGCGTGTCTGATCTCATTTGATCTCCTCCATGTATGTGAATCTCCTCTCCTTGGTTTCTCCTAATCTCTCATTCTTTCCTCCTTCAATTTTGATTTATCATAACCTATTTGACATATCTAAAATTCATTTAAATGGATATTTATTCGAGGTTTTATTTCTAGATCTTTATTTCCCACATTCTTCATTGGAAAATCCTGTTGTGGGTGTTGTGCATTGTGATATCCATGATTAAATGTAGGTGGTTCTATTTTAGATTACACCATATAATTAAAACCTGATTTACTTGATTTGTTTGAAATATCATTCAATTGATTTATAAAAACCTAATTTGGTGTGAATTGAAATTTGAAATTTATGTGGTATGGATTTTAGGGAAAAAATCAATTTTAATGGAATTGGAATTTCAGGTGTGTTTTGAAATTTATGGAATTGATAAATTGATTTGAGAAACATTTTGAGAAAAATTGATTAAATTAAAATGATAAAAAAAATTATTATTATTTTTGGTTTGAAATGGAATGAAATGATGAAAACACCATGTTTTGGTTTTAATAATGAATTGAAATATTGACATAGAAAATTGGTCAATTGAATTGTAATTGATGATTTGATTTTAAATGAGATGATTTTCCAATTATTGATTGATTGAGCACATGCAATCCTAGGTAGTGAGTAGGTTATTTTGGGTAAGCACACTGGGATAGTAATTACCTTGAAAATTATTAAAGATAAAAAAAATATAACAAAAACCTAGTTAGGAAGATCTTATCCCTGATGGGGTTTTGATGAGTCATATTCAGCCTAAACCTAAGGTACATGTGTCCACATATTTCCATGATCACTGATATAAGAGTGTGAGGATCCAATAACCGAAAAATTTCATACCATAAGGTAGATTACCATGGTGTTTTTTGTGATTATTTTGATATATATTTCATTTATTATGAAACTATTTTACTCATCAATACTAATTTATATAAATTGTTTTATATAAAATGTTTATTCGATCCATTTTTTAAATGTTTTCCATAATTTTGAAATAAAATCGTGTTTTTGTTTCAAATATAAAATTGTAATTACTTGACCTAATTTGATTAAAATTGAAATAATATTTTGGTTTATTATCATGTAATATTATTATGGAACACTTGGTGATACCCTAATGGGATTTATAGCTCACACCCTAACTTTTCCTTTGGGTTTTTGTAGATTTCCTTCTGTTAGGTCTAATTAAAGAAAAAGTTCCACTTATAGGTGGTGGATATTCTTGATCCTTTGGGCTTGGAGTGTTGATTAATTTGGTATATTTGAGTTTTATCTTTCTATATGTTGAGTAATTTAATGATTTAATATTTTGGTTTTTATTATACTATTTTGGTTTCTGTTACTTTCTCCCTTTCAAGTTTTTAGCATATTGACATATATCTTTTTCTTTTTCTATTTTTTTGTAAAATTTATTCCCACTTTTATCCTATATAATTACAAGTGATAGTCTCCAACCTACGGGGATTAATAATTCTCATAGGACCATGTAAGGTTAGCCATCTTTCCTTGATGTCAGTATGTTGTTTGAGATATCATGTCGTGACTTAGGAGGTAATTATGAGTGAGTTCATGGACGTCTCTCATCATAGAGAGCCTTTAGTAACCATTGGTGGTTTGGTAAATGAATCTTGAATAATAATTTTAGTCTTTTACCTACTTTAGATTGGTATAGGTTAAAATCAAAATCTAATTTTCTTATTTGATGGGATTAATTTCCCCATTATTCTTATTTGATTTATTGATCTAATTAAACTTATGATGTCTTCAATATTGTTTGTTAATGTTTTGTAACATAATTCCTATGAGAAGACCTATTAACAAGCTCTAGGAAAAATATGTGGGTGAACCACAGTGACCAGATCCTCCCATGGACTAGAATTTTGTTGAGATTGTTGTGTGTGTTGTCCAGGCTCTCGGACAGTCACCTACACCCATTCCCATTCTGGCTCCCATCATGGAACCTCAAAGGGATGAATCTCAAAATTGTGATCAGAAGTTCCTTATCCATAAACCACCTTCCTTCCAAGGCTCTAGTAATCCTCAAGAGGGTGAGGACTACTTGATAAATATAGAGCTTATATTTGATTTCTTGGAAACTCCCGAATCTATTAAGGTGAAATGTTCCACCTTCAATCTAGATGGATTTATCAGGTAATGATAGGAACAGATGGGGATGGAAAAGAATCATGAGGGATTAGAGTGTATGGAATTTAATTTTCTTTTAACTGACCATATCTATCTAGATTCTATAGTGATGGTTAATGCTATAGATTTTTTCATACTCAAGTAGGCTGACAGGACCATGATGGAATATGAAAATTGCTTTTCCAAACTTGTGTAGTTTGAACCTAATGTTGTTCAAAATAAGAAGAACAATACCCAACGGTTTGATATGGGCCTATAATATAATAAGTTTTATAATTTTTTCTTTCTGAATCTCTCCTATAATGCTAACATGTTGGATAGGGCATTAATGGTTTATTTTGACCTGGCTGGTATGTCAGGGTTGATGGGAGTTCCTTTCTCACCTAGTGGAAGTTATGTGAGTTCCTTTAAATGAAATAGAATTTTTGATGAGTCTCATAGTATTTCTTGGTATCATGGTTCTTATAGACCTCCTAAAATTCTAGGAATATTCTCTTTTACTTGATTCTAATGTATAAATAATGGGCATTAAAAACAAGTTTGCACTGAGGTGCCTAGGATTTGAAGCTCTTGTGGATGCTCAATTCACTTTCAAGAGTTTTTTTTATATATTATATAATACACATAGTGTCATGAGTTCATCAATACCTAAAATTATTATGATGCAGTCATATGCTTCATGAACAAAGTTGTTGTTGCCAGAGGCATCTGGAATGAAGCTTCTTCGTGTAGTGGAAGAGTCTCCAGATGAAGCAGATACGGGTCCAACAATCATGAGAGGTACCATCACTATAGATTCATATCTAGTGACTACATTATTTTATACTTATTTATCTCAATTATTTTTATCAGCCAATATTTTGAACCTGCTAAAAAATTCTACTGAATTTTTATATTATTTGATGGATATTATTACTCTCCTTGGAATGAAGAGATAACAAATTCTACATTGTCTTACTTTAGCTTTATCTTTATAAGAGATTGATATTACCTAGAATTTTCTAGTTCTCTAAATGAAAACTCTTGATGTAATATTCAAGATAGATTGGATCATTGCTAATAAATCCTGGATTAACTACTATTTTAAACGAGTCTCCTTTACTACACCTAATGGGGTGTGTCATATCTTTCAAGGGGAATATAACCTGAGTCCGAGTAGAGTCGGACCTTATTATCTGGATTCGGGGAAATCAATAACAATGTATGCTTTTGATTTAGAGTAAGAATATTTGGTTGATTATCTCCCTCAATTTTCTCTCAAGTTTGATGTCATTTTTTCTTCTGATTTGTTAGTTTTATTACTAGTAAAAGAAGTAAATTTATCTATGATTTAGTTTCTAGTACTCAACTAGTATTTATTCTTTCTTACCATATGGAATTTATTGAAATTAAATGTTGGAAAACTTATTTGTATGATCTATTAGAGAAAGTATTTGTCTGTCTGAGTGTTTCTCCTTGGGTTGTTCTTGTTCTCTTTTTTATAAAAGCTAATGGAAAAATTTACCTATGTGTTGATCACTAGAAAATAAACTGATTTATGGTAAAGAAAAAGTACCCATTTCCATTTATTGATGATATTTTTTACCAGTTGAAAGGTGAAAAGTGGTTATTGAATATTGATCTTTGATTTGGATGACACTAATTGAGAATAAAAGAATATGACATTCAAAAAACCACCTTCCAGAGAAGATATGGCCATTATGAGTATCTTTTCATGCCATTTGGTCTAAATAATTATCTTGTAGTATTTTGGATTTGATGAGAAGGATCTTCCATGAGTCTCTTGATACATTTATAGTGGAATTTCTAGATGACATCCTAGTTTACTCTATGTACGAGGAGGATCATGTGCATCATTTGAGAGTAGTTCTGGAATTGTTGAGAAATCATCGAGTCTATGCCAAGCTAAAAAAATGATTTTTGTATTTGATAAGTGAATTTCTTATGACACATGGTCTCGAAACATGGAATATTAGTTTATCCAAAAAAGGTGAAATCTATTATGGAATGGGAGAAACCATGTAATGTTTTTAAGATTCATATATTATTGGGTATAGTAGGGTATTATTGTTGGTTTATGAAACATTCCTCAAATTTGGCTTCTATGATGATTTATCTCACTCGTAAGGGAGAAAAGTTTTCTTGAGATGTGAAACTTCAAGGTTTTTTTGTTGATCTGAAACATATTTTTACTTCTTTATTGATATTGAATCTTCCATAGGCTAAGAAGGTTTATGTATGTTCTATGACACGTCAGGTTCAGGTTTAGTTTATATTCTTAAGAAAGGTGATCACACCATTTTCTATGGATCTTGGAATCTTAGCTAAAACGAGAATAATTATCCAACTCGGGATATTGAACTCGCTGTCATGATACATGTGCTTAAAATTTGGTGGTATTACCTTTTAATAGAAAGGTTTATTGTATATTATGACCATAAGAGCATGAGTTATATCTTCTCTCAAAAATATTAGAATCTCCTCTATAGGAATTGGGTAAAGTACCTAAATTCTTTCAACTTTGACATTACTTATACCTTGAGGAAAGGTAATTTCATTACTGACGCTTTGAGAAGGAAACATCCAACCCAAACCCTGAAAGAATCATCGGAAGAGTAGAACTTGGTGGATTCTATTGCACAATTTAATTTAAGACTCCAGGAAGAGTGGGTTAAGTGGTATTGGATAGTGTTTAGTTGACCTTATCTCTTATAGATAGGATTCTTTATGAACAATAGCTTAATGAGTAATTTTATAGAATTGGAGACTCTCATTATGGTGGGTAGACTGTTGTTGAATGATCATTCTCCATGAAGGGTATCCTATGTTTCTGAAACTGGTATGTTGTAACTTTTCTAGTAATAAAATTTTTGGTGGGGAATTTCCATAATTCCCAATGGTTTGTGTACCTAGGGACCACAATGATTTTTTATGACATGTGGCAATGATTCTAGTGTCCAGGTATGAGATGGGACATCCCTGAATTTGTCTTGTGCCATTATACTTTCCAATAGGTCAAGGATGAGCACCAAAGACCTTCGGTTATGCTTCATTCACTTCTAGTGTGAACTTGGAAGTGGGAAGAGACTTCTATGGACTTTTTGGTTGGGTTTCCACATACCTTGATGAAGAAGAATATGATATAGTTTGTGATCAATTGGCATACCAAATTGTCTCAATTTATACCCATTCATGAATAAACCAAATTTATGGAGTTTGGAAATCTCTATACGAAAGATAATATTTTTTTTCATGGAGTTCCATCTGTTATAGTCTTTGATATAGATCCATGTTTTATTTATCACTTTTGGATAGGCCTTTGGGAGGCACTAGGATCTCAGGTTTTTTTGAGTATGGAATACCATTTGTAGATGGATGTATAGATATAAGGGGATATGCATATTCTTTAGGATATAATTCATGCCTACATCCTATATTTTAGTGGAGCTTGGGATAACCATTTTGTACTATTTGATTTTTCTTATAATAATAGTTACCAATATGTGATTAGGATGTCTCCTTTTTATTCCTTGTATGACCATCCTTGTAAATATCCATTGTGTTGGTCAGATAATGGTGAAAGTTCATTGGTTGGACCAATCTTGGTCTAAGAGACGATGGAAAATATTTAATTTATTCGTTAGATAATTTTGATATCATGGAGCTAGTACAAATATTATATTGATTATCATCATAGACCGTTAGAGTTTTTAGTTTATGACTAGGTGTTCTTGAATGTTTCACCTCATTCAGGTCATCAATAGATTGGGAGAAAAGGGAAGTTTTCTCCTTGTTGTATGGGCACCTTTGAGGTTATTGATCATGTGGAGAAAGAGGATTACAATTTATAACTTCCACCAAAGTTGGTATCGATACATAATGTGTTCCATGTATCTCATCTATGAAAGTATCTTTCTAACCCATCTCATGTCTTGAGCTAGGAGGATCTTGATGTTATGCCATGTTTTTCCATGACTAAGCATCCATTCTGGATTGTTGATTCTGAGACAAAGATATTCATGGGAGGATGGTACCTTTGGTCGGTGTGCTATGGAATCATGGTTTTAATACACATGAGAAATTAGAGAGGTAGGCACTGATGAAAGAGAAGTGACCTCATATTTTTGATATGGAAACTTCCTGATATGATTTATGGTGATAAAATTTTCCTATATTGGGGTGGTTGTAAAATATTTTTACTAGATTTTAGGTACCCCTTGACCCTTGTTTTGATCATGATTTGTTCAGGTCTTGTCTTCAGTTGTTTTGGGAGATTTTTTGAACATTTTGGAAGTTTATGGGTTGTTCACGGTTGGATAATGATTTTCCCAAACTATGCACCCCTCTAGTGAAAACCATAAAACCCTGGGTAGTAAGGGTTTTCATGGTATATGAATTCTTTGATAAGTAGTTCACACATATATTAGAAATTGTGTTCCATGGACAGTGAGTCTATAGGGGGTTCATGTTTTGGTATCATGGCTTTTCTAACTATGTGGCCTTCTATAGGAAACTTTTCACATGAGATATTTTTAATACAAATTTTTTTAAAAAAACATAAACCCCCATTTAAACCCCTAATAGACCCTAACTTGGTCTAAATAAATTTCCTAGGCTCTAGAGGCTCCCAAGAACCAATTTTGGATCCTCTAAACCGTTTCCTTGTAAATAAAAGTGTGTAAGATCTCATTCGATCTCCTATGAGTATGTAAATATCCTCTCCCTATTTTCTCTTGATCTCTCATTCTTTCCTCCTTATAGTTTGATAAATCATCGCGTATTTGATGAATCTAATCTTTGTTTTAATGGATCTTTATTATAGGATTGATTTATAGACCTCCATTTCCCTCGTTCGTTATTGGATAATACCATTACATCTATTTTATGTTGTGATATCCATGATTAAAGTTTGGTGGTTCTGTTTTAGATTGAACCATATAAATAAACCTTGATTTTCTTGACTTTTTTAAGTAGCTTTCAATTAATTTATGAAAACCCAATTTGATGTGAATTGGAATAAGAATTCTATGTGGTATAGATTTTGGGGGGAAACCCCCCAATTCTAATTAAATTTGAATTTGGGACATGTTTTGAAATTGATGGAATTGATAAATTGATTTGAGAATCATTTTTAGAAAAATATATTAAATTCAAATTATAAAAACCTATGATTGGTTTTGTGTTGAAAGGGAATGAAATGATGAAAACCCCATTTTTGGTTTTGAAATTGATTTAGAATATTGAAATGGAAATTTGGTCATTTTAATTGTAAATGATGATTTGATTTTAAATGAGATAATTTCCTCGTTATCGATTTATTGACTGAGCACATGTGATCCTGGGTTGTTAGTGGATTATTTGGGATAAGCATGCTAGGGTGTAAATTCCCTAGAAATTGATTAATGATGAAAACTCAAAAAAAAACCTAATTAGAAATATCTTATCCCTGGTGGTATGCTAATGAGTCATAGTCATCCTGAGCCTGAGGGATGTGTGTGCACATATTTCCATGATAATTGATATGAGAGTGTGAGGATCCTATAACTAAGAACTATCGGACCACAAGAAAGATGACCATGGTTATTGTTGTGATTATTTTGGTATATATTACATTTGTTATGAAACCTTTTTACTCATGACACCTAATTTATATAAACTATTTTATATAAAATGTTTATTTTATCCATGTTTGAAATTTTTTCCATCATTTTGAAATAAAATCATGTTTTTTTGTTTTAAATATGAAATCATAATTCCATGACCTATTTTATTTAAAAATGAATGCATGAATTGGTTTATTATTATGGAATATTATTATGGAATACTTGGTGAGACCATAATGAGATTTATATCTCACACCCTGCATTTTCCTTCGAGCATTTGTAGATTTCCTTCTACCGAGTCCGAGCAAATGGAAAGTGCCACTTTGAGGTGGTGGGTGTTCTAAATACTTAGGGATTGGAGTGTTGATTGCTTTAGTATGTTTCATTTTTATCTTTGAAATTGTTGAGTAATTTTATGATGTACTATTTTCTATTTTTTATACTTTTTTGGTTTTTGGTTCTTTCCCCTTTTAGAGTTTTGAGCATACTGACTTATATGTTTATCTCCACTATTTATAGAAAAATTGTTCCCAGTTTTATCTTGTATGATGCCATGTGCTAGTAACCAACCTATGGGGATCAATAATAACCTTCGGGACATGTTAGTTTTAGCTTTGTAATTAGGGTATTAAGGTATCTAGTATGGATAATTTCAACATGGTCATTAATAACTGATTTCATAATGATGGGATTTATAATGTCGGACATCTGAAATTTAACATCAAGGACTTATGCCAAAACATCATATATATAAATGGGTAAGGAATTGGCCAAATACCCGATTTAATTTTTATCACGATACATACCTATTTATTGAAAGGCTATGTAATTATGGTCCCCATCCATCACTTAATAAGTCCATTGAATTCATTATATGAATAAACAATACAACTTAATCAACATTCCTTAAAATCAATAATTTTCTGTATTGGAAGAACATCCATACAAAATAAAAATACATTCTATAGTGAAAATTATCATAAACCATATAGATAAATATTTTTTATGGTATAACTATAGTATATCTTTACCATAATATTCAACAAAATATGTTGACATAAATAATAATATGTTAAAAATATCACTGGAAAATTTCTTGGGGAAAAGACCCTTTTTAGTATAAAATTACTTATTTAAAGTATAAAACATTCATAAATATTAAGTAAAGCACTTTAATTGAAATTATAATTTTAAATTTGTAAATTAATCTTAAAATAAATGATTTTTCATGACTGTGAGAAATTTTTTTCATGTTTTATAATTTAAAAAACATTCCTTTCACACTTTTCTAAAAAAGTAAAAAAGTACATTGGTTAGAAAATGACAATAAGAATAATTTAAAATAATTTTTAAAACGTAAAAAAATAGGTAAAAATATATTTAATAAATAATTTTATATTGTTGAAAGTATCCTTTTATAAATTTTAATAAAAATATGGATATTAAAGAGAAAGATTCATAACCGTGTATAAAATGCAAGGTCGATTTTCCTTAAAATGCTATTTAATTATCTAGAGTACTTAAAGAGAGTAAAATCAAAGAAAAAACATTTAATTTAGATAAATAATTAGATGAGAATAAAATAAATTGGTTTTAATATATAAAGATAAATATAATACACTCAACGGAGACTTAAACATAAATAATCCTGAATAATGTTGAGATTGTGAAATAAAACCTTACCTTAGGTCTGACTACCTTCATACATGTTATAACCTATTATATGATAAATATATATTTATTATAAATATATTAAATAAAAATACTCATATATATCATACCATATATGATTTACTCATAACCTTTTATCACCTGTTTAATAAAAGTTCTTTATTAATATCACTATTCTTGATGATAACTGCTTGATTTTTCATGTAAGTTTTTTTTCAGTGGTTTTAGTCCTTGTAATTTTTTCATGGTTTCAACACCTATATAAGATTAATTATGATATAAATATAATATATATTCATTATATACATATTTAAATTCATCCATAATATTTAGTGATAGAAAAATGAATTATACTGTTCATAGAGACGGGGGGAAGTACTTAAGCATGAACGTTATTTTCATTTTTTGACGGATGGTAAAAAAGAAATTTAATTTGTAATTAACCTTTAAAGAGTAATTATTACATAATAAATATCATATAAATTCATTAAATATATTCTCATTTCCATTAATATCAAAATAAAATGAAAAAAAATCACATCGCTTTATAGAGGTGGTAGTCCACGCATACGCACGAGCAACGCTATCATTTTCCAAAAGTAAGTAAGTAATAAGGTAGATATGATATTAAAATTTTATAAGTAAAAATTTGTAATAAATATAATATATATATAAATATTAAATTTATCATTATATACATCCATGACAGGTGATTATGGAAAACGAATTACCTATATTCCGAAGATGGTAGTTCTCGTACACATGATCAATTATTTCATTTCCCATTTGATGAAATTGAGGATGGATATAGGTTTTTAAATTAACATAATAAAAAATAATTATATGGGAGATAATGTTTTATTATTTAAACATGGTTTAATTTTATTTTAAGGATGTATAAAAAGAAATAAAATTAAAACACGTGGTTAATAAACATAACTCTTCTTCGGATAACCACTTTAGGTTTATACCTAAAGACATCCTTGGATGGTTTTATGATAAAACCAGGGACTATAGGTAATGTTTAGGGTTTTAATGAATGAATTTAGTTAGGTATTTTATGAATCAAAATTATCTTTAAGTATGTATATGGTATGATAGGGTGTGTCTTTTTATAAGTGGGGGGGGAGGGCACACCTTGAATTTTTGAAAACAATAAAATATATTAATGTCTTATTCAAAGAAAATAGATAAAAAATGGACCATTAAGGAATATTAGATGATATAAATTATAAATATTTCTATAAGATATTATTTTTAGTAGTTCTTATGCCATCTAAACCCTTGTACCTTTAGTCTAACTCCCCCCCCCCCTCCATGGTAAATCGGTTTTAACCATAATCGTAGTGACAAATTATTACTATTTTATTATTAATTAAGAAAGAAATTAAGTTGGACATATAATATAATAACAATTAATATGATTTAAAATATTGAATATGTTTTATCAAATTCAATTCAAATAACTGGCATAATTTAATTTAAAATTAAACTCGCAAATGCATTGAAAATTAGTTTTCCAAAGAAAAAGTTTTTTGAAGTATAAGAAATTTTTTATATCAAAATTCAATATAAAATAGATTACAATAACCTAAATTTGATTGATAATAATATAATTGAACTAATGTAACTTTTAAAAACATTTTATAAAAATGAACTTTTTAAATGCTTTAAATGAAAGTAATTTGTTTTTAAAAAATAAGTATTTTCACTATTCATCAAAAAATTAATATTTTCAAAAAACTCTAAAAATTTTGATCTAAGATAGTTTTGACATGTTGATTTCAAAAATAAAGTTCATTTTACCAAGAAAAATTCTAAAAGTAAAAACAATTAATTATTTTATTTTCTCACAAAAAGAAATAAAACTATTTTATGAAAAAATTATTATTTTTTAAATCAAATACTCCACTAAAAATATATATTATTTATATAAAACATTTATAAATATTTTAAAAATATGGTTATTTGTATTCTTATTCAAAATTTAATGTATAGTTTATAATGGTATAATATATTACGGTTCATTTAGACTCAGTATTGTGTGTATATCAAGCTACCAAATATATTAAATTTATTTAAAAAGAAATATATATAATGAAATATCAGGGTGTTACAGACTCATTATTTTCCACTTCAAATTTTTTCCCTCTTGATTCATGACTCCATATGGGTAAAATATTTTATACCAGAATTTGTAAGCCTTATGGTCAAAAATACTATAGAACCAACAATAACCATTGAATCTAAAACTTCTGTTAAATCCATCATGTTGTCCAAAAAATTAAATTCTAGAAGTTTGAATTTTATGTCCAAATATAGCCTGATTGTTATTATTCTTCAAAGAGGATGATTTTTATTGAAAACAATTATTCACTATATATAAAATAGATTTTCTTATTATCTTTTTTCCCCAAACATTTACATATATTTAAATAGTACATTCACTTTAAGCCAAAACATATAAAACTTTTTGAGTAGGTTAAGGTATATATTTAACATTAATTGATGTACTAGAAATATAAACTATTTTATATGACTAATATATACCTTAAATAGGATTTTTTATGTAATAATTCTCCATTTTTAACTCTTATTCATCCATAAAAAAATTTCTATAACTTTCCCATTTATTCTTCTTTTAGCTTGAGTTTCTCTCCAAGAACTTTCTTGATCTTTTCATTATCAACATCCTTAAACTTGAATTTGTTAAGATATTTAATGAATTAAATATATATTTTGAGAGATTTTTTATTTTATTCTAATTTATTTCGATCATATTTATTTATGGTTTTAAATTTCTTCTTCAACTTGTTATTTTTTTCAAGATAATCCCAAAACTTATATATGATCATAATATACATGTATGTTTCTTCACCACCTAACTCATCACTACTTGATGAGGTTTCTTGGTTTTTCACATAATCCATAAAGTTTTTAGAGTTTTTAGGTGATTCATATTTAGATTGGTTGATGCAAGAAGATTCTTCCCTTCCATATTTTCTCATCATGATTCTTTTATTTATAATTGGAAATATTCTATTGTTTCTATCTGTATTGATCAATAATTTAGAACCTTTATCCCATTTATTTTTTTTGTGGTTTCTCTTCTTGGTAATAAATATCAAACTCATAGTTTTTCTTCTCATGATAGTTGACAAAAAAGTGTCCAATACCTCTACACCTGAATCATTTCAAGGGTAGTTTCCCTTTATATTTTTTCTTTATTATTCTGAGATTTTTAGAGATAAGAGACATAATTATCTTATTTTCAATATTCATATCATCGTTTTCATCTAACTCACTAGATTTTTCAGGTTTTCTTTCATCAGATTTAGCTTTCTTATAGATTCAAGATTCATTTCATATTTCACTTTATTCTTAAATCCTGGATTCTCTCTCATTTTATAGGTAATGAGGATATTTTTGAACTCATCCAAAGATAGATATTCCCTGTCTTCAAGTGAAAAAACTTTAGGATCAAATTGTTCAGGAAAATTCCTAATTAGTTTATTTAAAAAAATTGGTTATCCAGATTTTCTAATGAGCCTCTAATGTTAATCACTATCTTAATAACTATAGTTAAGTAATAGTCAATGGATTCATCCTTAAAAATCTTTATATATTTATACTTTCTTATATATATTTGTTCATTTGCTTTATTCACTATGAAATTTTTTTCATAACTACTTTCAAGTTTATCCTATTTTTATTTAGTAGTTTATAGTCCCATCCCTTTTGTAAAAACATTTTCATTAAGGTGTATAATAATTGAATTTTTATCCATTCTATCAACCTTGATATTTATTTTCTCCATATATTTCATCATTTCACTACTTTGAATAAGTGAAAACCCCATAGTAGTTTCATCAAGAACTTTAACACCTTGAGATAATAAAAATAGAAACATTCTATTTTTCCAACCATGGAAATTACTTCCATAAAATATATGCTCACCTTTAATATTTATATATTTTATATTTTCCATTATTTTTAAATATTGTCAAAAAGGTGGAAACTTTCACCCTGATATCACTTGTTAGTCTCAGTGGATCAAATTCTTACATTGATAGGGGGATAAATCAATGTCAGAATTTTTTAATATTTCTTTATTTGAAATAAACACCAACAGCTAGTTTTAACATGTCCCTATCAATTAGACATCTCATCCTCACTTGAATTCAATTAAAGATAAGGAAGAACAAATTCACGCATTAGTTTTTACAAGGTCCAAACTCAATGTGATATTATATACCTTACTACAAATTTTACACTAATATCTTATTATAAATATAAGTGTTTTTTGTTAGTTATTATCCTAATACCATGTATCATAGAATATACACTACCCCTATAGGATTAATTGTAACACAATAGTTACAATTAAATACACACATCACTAGATGTGATAAATAAATTCACTTGGATATAGGTTTCTTTAGAAATGGGTGGATAAACCTCCTCTTAGATACAAAAGGATAATATCAAGAAAACATATCTGACTTTATTTAAGAGTAGTTACTTTAGAAATTTCATGGTGAATATACTCTAAAGAGCTCAGTTTACTAAACTCACTTCATGAAAAACCCTTTATAGAACTGCTACTTATTCTTCTATCAACCTCAACACTATCATCTCCGATAAAACCACATTTTAAGATGAACACTACCTTATCTATAGGAACTCCCTACTTCTTCTTATTATTCTCTTAGTTCTTATTTGTCTCATGAATCCAAAATATATAGCTTAGATATATTTTCCTACATCTCTGTATTTTGAAATTTTCATTTATAATATTGTACAATAAGTAATAATTCTCTCTCTTTGATTTTAATTTTTTAGTATAATAGGCTCATTAACATCTTCATACTTTTAATATTACCCAAAATGGATTTATTAATACATCTGGAGGCTATCAAAAGAAATTATCATGCATGTAATTCTAATTTAGTTGACCATGATACTCATGAAAATATCACCAACTAGATAGAAGTATCAACCTCCTATATTCTCATGAAAATATCATTGATGTCCTTATCTTATTCCTCTAGAAAATATTAGCATCAAAACATTATTAATTTAGTTGGACCAACCTCATTTTTTAGTTATCTCCAACCTACTTACAGTATAATCATTTACTTTAATTTATACTTAATTAGTTTTATTTTACCATCTTGTGGGGTGAAGGAAACACTTATAGAATAACCAACTTCAAAACTCATCCTAATAAACTCTTTTTCTTTTAACAAAAACCTATAGAATAACTAATAGATTAGAAAGTGATTTAGGATCTGAATAATAGAAATAATTATCACACTTAAACATTTACATTATTCCTGAAAACTAGAATAAATTCCTTTTTGGATCTTCCTCATTTAGTTTATCTTCTGAAAGATCACATTATTCATGGTGTATACATCATAAAATCTTTATTTTCTTGAATCACAAGTGTTTTGTGATGTTTAAAGAATTGAGGATTAGATTTAGAATCAAATGATTTAATTTCATCAAAATAGTTCATCCAACTGATTTTCATATTTTCAGAAAGTGTTGACTCATACGCACTAGTGATACGACACTTATGTAATTTCTTGATGATACTTATGTGACACCTGATGAAACATAATAACAACACTATAAACAGTCATATGTTGATGAGATGACACTTATAAAAAAGTAATTTTCCAAAATTCAGCCTCATGAATCATGCATTGGTTGTCAAGGAATCATACTTATTTTGTGTCACACATAAACAAATATCCAATGACACTTAAAAAGTTTTTATAACATTCTTAAACATTGAAAAAAATGAACCTCCATAGTCTAGGATGACTTCTAAACATAGTAAAAATGAATCCTATATAGAAATGACTTAGCTTAAATTTAACTCTAAACATAATTCTATGTTTTCTTGAAACACTCACAAAACCTCTTTAATTCACCTAAGATCAACTCATAACATCTTAAAATCATTCTTCATAACCTCAAAAAATATCTCAACTACATCTAATGATTCTCAACCTCAGATTGAAAAAAATGAGAACCTTCAACAAGTCTAAGGGAACTTCAAAATTTAATTAAATTTATTATTTATAAATATAAACAAAAATATTTATACAATGATTATAAATTGTATAGAAATGAAAATAAAATAATGTAATAGTAAAAGTGATATTTCTGAAAGAATTATTCTTTTGTGTAATGCATTTTTATCTTAATAAATTAAATTAATCACTAAAAAGAATGATTTTTAAGTTATTTATTGATAATATTTATAAATAAAATAAATTAACATCCATATAATGTTTATTAATGTGAAAGTGATAAGAATAAATTCATTTTATTCTTAAAAAAATAGATTTTTCTGAAAAGAGTATGAGTTTTGTGTTATTATATTAAAATAATTTTTTATCACTTTTTGAAATTAAATCTAATAAAATAGATTCAAATTTTGGAATCATCATGTAAAAAATGGATAAGAGGGTGTGTCTTATATTTTTAGTAGAAAAATATCATGGTAAATATTAGAGGTAAAAAGGGGGAAAAGTGGTAAATTAAAATGGTTATAATTTTGTGTAATTGACATGAAATTTTGAAATTATAAAATTACTTTGATAGAGGTGGGAGTCAGAACTACATGTCACACTAATATTTCCTTATCTAACTCACCTAACTCCTAAGTGATTCTAACATTAACCTTCACCTAACTAATGTTTACAAAGAAATGTCTCTCATTTCCACATATAAAAGGAGCTCACATATAACCATTCCAAAAAAATTATAATCATTGATTATATCTTGAATACATACCTACTTATCCTCTCATAAAGTGTTCTTATAACTTTTATAGCCTTTAGGATCAATAATGATTCCTAATTCCTTTATTATATAGGAAGACATTACAAGGAGTGATTCCTTAAAAGTAAGTAATGATATTTTATTCATTTATTCAGTTTAATTTTCCATATACACTATTCCTAAATTTCAATAACCACTATAGTAATATTACATTTACATCATTAATATTCTATAAAAAAAGTATTATGACAACCCATTTCTTTAATACACTTAATTTCATGATTTATTATATAAAGATACACATAATAAAATATTATAAGATCATGAGGCCCAACGTATTTAGGAAATTAGGAATATAGAACATTAACTTGAAACATGGGCACAATACCATCATTTAGAAACTCTAAAAAAATGTCCTTATATTCCATAAATTTTTTAATACAAAATGGGATAACTAGGGAATATACATAAGAAACAGTGAGCTATAAAGAATGGTAAGGTAATAATCAAAGAATAACATGATGAAAGTAATACATGATATCCAATAGGCATATCAAGGTTACATAAAATGGGTTAAAATCATAAACATGATAATAGAATAATTATATAAGATGATGAAATCAAGACAACATAGGAATATGGCAGCAACATAAAACATGTCATTATAGGCATGTGTCAAGGACGACCACAAATACATCATAACATAGTGTTCTTATGATAACCTATCGTATACCATACATAGAATATCATTATATAGAAACATTATCCAATGAATTTGAGGGCTATATGATTCTAGTCTCTCCCTTTAAATTGGAGATCTATATGATTCTATGAATTGGGGGGCTATATGATTGCATGTATTAATGTTCCACTTAGATCATATAGCATAAGAATTATTTTCATCACTTTTCATCCCATGATTAAGGATTTTGGGGTACATATATAGAATTACCCAATCAATTAAGGATATGTACATATATGTTAACACCCATGAGTGGAAATAGGGATGGGTATTCACTAGGAAAATGTTTGGAATGGAAAATTAAAGGGATAATTTCGGTAACATAATGGGTTCACAAAAAGGTTCAAGGGGGGATTTAAGGAGATTAAAAGGTGGCCTATAATTACTTTGGAATAATCAGGATAGTAATGGGATTCATAAAAACATATTATAACATGGATAATTGGAAATCAAAAGGCTTAGTATAAAGAAAGTACTTGATATAAAAAAAGATAGGAGAGATCCCCTTAACTTAAGAGGGTGATTCAAAAATATTTGGAGGATCTAATTAAGAGTGTGGTAACACCATGGGAGGAATTTATAGAGATATTTGGAGAGTAACTTAATTATTAATTAGTTTTGAGTGAAGAGTAGTGGGATGTTGGGTGGGTATTTATATAAAAAGAAAGGGGGGTCTTTATTAATTTCTAAACATAGGTTTTGGACTCCATATAATAAAATAATTAAAACCAAAAACCATAACATGATTTTTTCTCATGGTTTCTACCAAAAAATAGTGGTTTAAGATATTTTATAATTCCAAGAACCAAACTCCTCAAAATAATACCCTTTGTGATGTGAAAGTGAGACATGATTTATTTTAGAACCTAAAATATAATATAGGTTTGGGAGGATTCATTAAAGGATTAAAAAATTAATAAAATAACTTCATAAACACATTATTGTCAAGGAGAAACATTTTTTGGTCATTTATTCCCTTAATACTATTTATTAAATCACTTTTGAATCATTATGATGTCATAATATAGATTATATATTTATATCATATTTAATTTTTACCCAAAAATTTGACTGCCTCATAAAATTATAAAATTCATCATTTTCTAATTTTGATATGCTGATTTCAAAAAAAATTATTTTATCAAAATAATTTCATAAATATGAGAACTATTACTTTTAAATAAAACGATCCATTTATTGTAAGGTACTAGTTTTACAATATTAACCACTTTATGACCTATATAAACATTACATTGGACTTCATTAAATTATATAATCATTATTTTTAAATAATTATTATCTAATAAGAATATTTTATTAAATTATTATTTATTCTAAAAAATCTCGATTTTATTAAAAGGGTGTCTTAATTGAAACTATATGTTTCCCAAAAATAAATTTTTTGATTTCTTCATATCAAAATAAAATTTTTACCAAACACATTAAATAATTATTGATAAAGTAATAATAAAAATTGATGAATAAAATAATTATTTCATAAAAAATAAAACATAAAAATTCATATTATTGGGGTCTAGATACAAAACAACTTATTAGTCCAATATACACCCTAAGGGTAAAGTGTGTGATGGTGGTGCTTTCTTAGAGTGGTTCAGTGAACATGGTTTAGTTCATGATCTCGATAAGCTTTAACTTCTCCTATAAATTATTTTTCTCCAGAATTATTTGATATATATGACTCATAGGGTATGATTCTATTGGTTGAGACCATCAGTTATTGTATCTGTGTTAATTAGAATTTATCATAACCCTTAATATATAATAATTTTAATGGACACTATACAACAACTATAATATTAACATTAAATTTGATTAATAATATTTTAAATCCAACTGGCTATATTGGTCCAAAATAACCAAGTTTGTGCATGTGTTTCTATAAATATGTTACATAAAAATTCATATATTCATTCATAAGGGGATTTCATTTATAAAAGTTTAGATTGTTACATTCTTACCCCATTCATAAATTTTTCCCATGAAATTTCATTTCATACACTAAAATAGATGAGGGTACTTCTCTGACATCGCCTCTTCTAGTTACCATGTTTCTTATTCAAAATTTTGGTTCTACATTAGCACTTTGACCAGGTCATTTGTCTAATTTTGTATAACTTTATCACTGAGATCTAAGATCTTCACCAGATTATCCTCATATGAAAGACATTTTCCAATGGTACCACCTATAGATTAAGTACATGTGAGGGTTCTGGTATGTACTTTATTAATAGGGATAAGTGTAACACATCATGTACTTAAAATAGGTTAGGCTGGAGTATAAGTCTATAGGCTACAGATTTGATGTGATCAAGGATCTCAAAGGGGATGATATATCTTTTACTAAGCTTTCCCTTATTCCAAAACATCATGAATTTATTCCACAATGATATATAAAGGAACACCTTATCTCTAACCTCACTCTCTAGGTCTCATCGATGATTATCTATTAAGATTTGATGTGGAATTTACATGGATTTAATATGACGATGAATCGTTTGAACCTTATCTGTCATCTCTTGGATAAGATCAAGTCCCATAATCTTCTGCTCTCCAAATTCATCCCAGCAATTTGGATTCTCGCACATCTTCCCATTCAAAGCCTCATATGGTTCCATTTGAATGCTATAATGAAAGATTTTATTATATGAGAACTCTACTAGGGGAAGGTTTAGATCCAAAAACACTTTGAAATACATTGAACATGATCTCATAACATCCTATAGAGTTTGAATTGTTCTATTAGACTAATCATCTATCTGAGGGTGATAAATAGTACTAAAACTATCTCTATATTCAACAATTACGATTCTCTAGAATAATAAGGTAAACATCATATCTCAATCAAATAAAATGGAGAGTTTCATTGTACTTATTCTTACCACTTACCTTATATATATCCTTGAGTGTTTGTCAAGAGAGAAATCATCCTTGAGATCAAAGAAATGCATCAACTTTTTAAGGTGATCAACTACCACCCAGATTGAATTATTGCCTTTAGATTTCCTGGGGAGATATCTGATGAAATATAGGGCTATGTTTTCCCATTTCCATACTGGTATGGGAAATGGTTCCATCATACCCTAATACTTATGTCATTAATCCTTGAGTTTTTGGCATACAGATTATCGAGATACAAATTCTATAATCTACCTATTCATGTTATCCCACCATAATTTTTACTTAAAATATCTATACATATTATTACCTCCATGATGAATTGATAAGGATTACTTATACGAATCATCCAAAAGTTCCTTCTTTAGTTTTGGTTTTTATGGGACACATATTCGGGTTCCAAACCATATAATTCATTCTTTAGAAAAGTTGAACTCCAGAATACTTGCTTCCTTTTTTGTAGCTCCACATCATTTTTTGGGCCTCTTTAATCCTCATAGTAATGGATTTTTGATAAATAATTTGAGCAAGGTAGGATACAAATAATTTTATTATTCCCTTCCCTGTCCTTTTCATGTCTAAGAATATTGGATTCCATTTAATCCTCATCATGGATAGGGTTTCATAATCCTTTATACTCAGATCATTTTCCACATTTTTCGCCTTCTCCAGATGGTAATGGATTGAATAGTTATAATTCATAATCAGCTGTAAACACATTCATTTGAGAATTTTGATCAACTTTTTTGTGAATATATACTTGAGGATTTTATGATCTGTATATATCTTTCACTTCCCCCATAGATAAAATGTTTCCAAATATTCAATACGATGATCACTTCATCCAATTCCAGATCATGAATTGGGTAGTTCTTCTAATGTATATTTAATTAATAGGAGGCACAAAATATCACTTTTTCATATTTCATGAATAAAAAACCCAATACCTTTTGGATACATTTTTTTCAGATCATCAATCCTTCCCCACTTTTGGGTAATGTGAGCATAGTTTTAGTGATTAAAAACTTCTTTAACTCTTTAAATACCTCCTCAAATTCTACAATCTAGAAACAATTCACTCCCTTATAAGATAGATTGGTTATTAGGCTTTAAAATCATTATAAGCTTATAAAATTGATGATAATACCTATATAATCCGTGGAAACTATGTATCTTTATCATATATGTTGGTTTGGTTCATCATTTAATTCCAACAATTTTTGAAAGATCCATATATATCCCTTTGTTGGTGATAACATGCCCCGAGAATTTATTGATGTAATCCCTAAAGACATCATTTAAATTCTCTTCATGATCCTCCTTTCTTTTTTAGTAGATAAGAATATAGTCTATAAATACTACCACAAATTTATTGAGGTAATCCCTAAAGACTTTATTAATTAAGTCCAATAAAATTTCAAGATCATTGGTGATTCTAAATGAAATCACTATGAACTAATAGTGCCCATAAATTGTATAAAAATTATTATTGGGTATATCCCCTTTCTATACTTTTACTTGAAAATATCATGACCAAAGATCCACCATAGAAAATTAACAGTCTCCATGTAGTTGATTGAATAATTCATCAATCTATGGGAGAGAATACTTTTATTTATTGTAATCTTGTTGAGTGAAAGATAATTAATGTAGAGGCACATTGAACCATCCTTCTTCTTGTTTAAGAGGACTGGTGAAACTCATGGTGAAGCACTTGGGAATATAAACCCTTTATCCATATTCTCATGTAGTTACTTCTTTATCTCTTCAAGTTCAATAGTGGTCATTCTATATAGGGTTTTGGATATTGAAAAGCTTCTGAAATAAGCTCTATTGAGAACTCAAACTCAAAGATTTGAAGAAGATAAAGAATTTTTTTGGGAGACACATTATAATATTCCCTTACAATGTGAATGTCATCAAGGATGATATTTTCCTTAGTATTAAGTTTTTTAGCTTGATATTCTTTCCTATAAGGAAATAATATTCATTCTTGGATGATGATTCCAAATGAGATTCATCATCCTCCTTACAATTTTATAAAATTAGAGGGTGATTTTTGATATGTAGGGTGATTTCCTTATCCCAATAATTTATGTTAACTATATATAAGTAAAACCAATCTATACCTATGATAATAAATAAATATTTCTAAAGGGGGAATGAAAATATTTTTAAGGAGTACATTCCCACAAAATTCAACTTATGATACAATAATCATAGAATGTTTCCCTAATGATATAAAATAATTTTTTTTAGTGAATCAATATTCTTATAAAACTTAATAGATATTCTAGTATTTCATGAATTTAAGTAAAACAACACACACACAAATCTAGAGTATAGGTTATGTTTTCTTAAATTATCATGATCTATCTTAGTGATTTTCATGCCATAGGACCTTCTTTATTCCCTTTTTCTTAGATATTGTTGGTGATAATAATCCTTATTAACCATTATAATGGATCATGGTCTTGGATAATGGACAAGTTCCCCAGATTTATGACATATAACTATTAATGGTACCTTATATTGAACATTATTTCACTCTATCATGTTAAGAGAATTGTTCATTTTTTAATAGAAATCATCTACTTTATGGCCTATTTTTATACACTTAAATTATATTCTAGTTCCTTTATCAAAATTAACTTAGTGAAACTTCCCAAATTTTTGACATGTTGGGAATTGGAACATCTTTCCTTTATCACATTTAATATGTGAACATCCATGAGTCAATTTTCAACTATTATTTGATGTATTTTTAGATTTATCTAAAGTGACCCATACTTTTCATACATAAATATCACATATTAATATATGAATATTCCTAATATAATGATCCACACCAAAATCGTATAGGTCTAGTATCTTTGGAAACTTTTACACATAAACATATTATTCCTAAGAGCCTCTCATTAAGTTCTTCATAACTAGCACCTTTCTTAGACATATCATTCCTAAAACCATTCTTTATAAACTAATAAAAGAAAATATAATAAAGGGTGATATTAGATTATAAATAAGGGTAATAAAGGTAGATATAAATGATTGTATAAGTAATAAATGATCATATAAGTATAAGAACAAGATCATAACATTTGAAAACCATACCCAACATTTCAAAAATAATAATCTTGATTCATGGCATAAAACTTGATAGTATATAATACATGAATGAAAAAGGAATCAATGAACATGATCCATTAGAAAATATAATTATCATAAGACTTGATTTTGTGGAATACATAAGATTATAACTTTATGAACATGTATAATAGAATCAAGTTCACTCATTAAGGTGATAACATGAAATCAGGACCTCATAAAAACTTATGTACATGATACCAATTCCATGCATAATCATAAGGACATTAAGTCAAGTCCAAGTATGAACTTATAGACAGGAAAACTAAGCCACTTAGGAACTTATTTCCATGAAAACCATGTTATAGCTTAATCAAATGGATATTAAAACTTGGTCCACACCTAAAATTGTGAACATGAAATTAGGTTCATGAATAATATATTTACCTCATAAGTTATTCATATTTACCCAATAGATTGGAGGGATATATATGTACCACCCATCATATAATGAAAATTATATATGGTTTTTCACAATATAATTAAAAATTTCATCATATCATAACCCATGAAAAAGTAAATGAGTTTTATAAACATTTCATTATAGTATAACCCCTGGAAATGAAAAGGGTTTTATAAAAATATTATCATCATAAACATAAAACATCCAAAGAAAGAATAAGGATGGTATCCACATATAATATTACCATTAAATAAAATGTGATATCAAGTTTTGTCTTATTTTAGGAATATAAATGTGATTAAAATATCATAAAAACATTCTTGAGGAAAATATCCTTTCCATTTTAAAATCACTTTTTTAAAACATAAAAATTTCAAAAAAAATTAAAGAATGTTTTATTTGAAAATAAACATGGAAAATTTTAAAGGATGTTTCAAATAATTGAGTGTTCATGATGTTTTGAAATTCTATTCATGTCGTATAAGTTAAAAATACATTCCTTTCATACTTTTGTAAAAGGTCAAAAAATACCTTATTCATAAAATAAAAAGAAGGTTCCTTTTAAAACCAATTTGTAAAAATTCAAGCATGGGTAAAAATTAAATTTAAAAATCATAGGAAAATATTAAAAACCTTCTTCAAATATTTTTTTGGAAATTATGTATATATAAGAAAAAAATCAATCAAAGAGATAAATAAGATCGATTTTCCTTAAAACCACATTTTTGGTCTCTTGATCAATTAAGGTGAGGAAAACAAAAAAGAAAACATGTATTAATAAGAAATAACCATAGAAGAAGAAAATTTATGAGTTTATTGAGTGTTATGTCATAATATTTTCTCATCGTAAACTTAACCATAAACAATCCTAAAAAACAATGAGATGGTAACATAAAACACTTACCGCATTGGTAATAATTTAATTGTAAGCCCCATGAAAGAAAGAACATTATATAAATATGTAAATCCTATATTTTTTATGAGAAATATCATAAAATAAATTCAATCACCACATTGATAATGGTTTAAAGACATGACTCAACTCACACATGTATACAACTCACGAAGAGGGGTAGAGATGATTAGATGTAGCCTCTGAATCATCTCCTCTATTGAACCCACATAGGATCCTGGAAAAATATTAGCATTGTAGAACCCACGTAGGATCCTAGAATAGAAGTCATCACTGTCAAACCCACGTAGGATTCTAGTACAGTATTCATTGCTGTCGAACCCACATAGGATCCTAATACAGAAGTCACTACTGTCGAACCCACAGAGGATCCCGATACATAAGTCATCACTATCAAACCCACATAGGATTCCGGTACAGTAGTTATCGTTGTCGAACCCACATAGGATCCTGGTACAGAAGTCACTGCTATCGAATCCACAGAGGATCCTAGTACAGAAGTCATCATTGTCGAACCCACGTAGGATTCCGTTATCTCAGTCGCAGCCAGCCCAAGGGTTCCCGCGCACAGCACGCTCGATTCTGGGAGGGTCCGCTCCTCAATCCAAGTGTTGATAAATAAACTATCACGAAGTCCTGATTTTATGTATCCAATAGTTTCGTCTCATCATAAGGAACCCAACACGAAGAGACGGTGCATCAATCGGATGCCTAATCTGAAAGTTATAAGTGTTTCTGCTCCGAGGGGCCGGTTGGATTTAGGTACAATCCAACCCAGCCATACTCCAACCTCGTCTGAATCTTGTGTGGAGTATTCCAAAAGAACCATATCATCAAAAGTAATCCAAAGTAGTTGACGGCACATCAATCGGACGTCCGGTCCTTAAGTTATAAGTGTTTCCGCTCCGAGGGCCCGGTTGGTTTCGGGTTCGAACCAACCCGGCCATACCCAAACTTCGCCAAAACCTTGAGTGTAATATACCAAAATGATCATATCAATCCATGGAATCCTACTCAACTAACGGGGCATTGATCGGAGGTCCTTAGTTCAAGTTATGGGTGAAAAACCAAAAGTGGTCCGAAGAGGGGGGTCTGGGTCCAGTCCGACCCGACCCAATCCGCCCAGGGTCGGCCTGTATCGGTTTGACCCGACCCGGATCCAGGTCCGGCCCAGACCAGTGGCTGCAGCCTGGCCCACGCGAGGGTGGCCTGGCCCGCGCGGCAGGCAGCCCGGAACGGCGGCGGGCGCGGCCCGCGTGGCACGGCTCGGCCCATGCGGCCGGTCGTGGCTCGGCCAGTTCGCCCAGTATAACACCCCAAGTAAATAAAGAATATGAAATTTTTATATTTATACATATTTGTGAATAAAATATTAATATTACTTTAAAGGGGATGCTATGCTCGATGGCATACCCAATACGCAACAACGAGTTTCTTGGGAATCTTACGTTGCACTCTAATAATAAAATAATATTATTTTAAATAGTAGTTAACGCCTTGCCATTGTAATGGCGGGAATGAATAGAACTAACTACAAAATGATTATATATGTTTGTCAAATATTTTTACTCTTTACAATAAATGTTAGAGGATTAAAAATGCGAATGAATCCAATTTTAAGCGTAGACATTCTAATATTTTTTAAAAGGTCGATTAACCGCCTTTTGAAGGAGAACCTCTTTTAAATCCACTTTTTGACAATTTTATGTGTTATATTTGACAAAATAATATTCTTATTTAGAATCGGGACATCAAAATTTTCTTTGTGTCAATTTTTGGTATCTTTCCGATAAAGTTCATTTTTTAATGAATAGTGAAAAATGTTATATTTTAATTCAAAACCTATTTTTAATATAATTTATTTATATGATTAGATTATCTTTTGAATTGTTTTTAAAGTAAAATTAGAATATATTTTTACCATTTAATACAATATTAGTCGTTGGAATTAATTTCACTTTGAAATTGGACTTAAACTAGTGTCAATCTTTTGATACTTATTGTTTCATAAAAACACGTTATTTGCTCTGACAGCGGGAATTAACTATTAAATTAATTAATGCAACTAATATATTTTGAATTTTTTAAAATAGGCAAAAAAATTTATTTCAGAATATCAAATATATCTTAGGGTGAAGTTTTGGTATTTTTCTGAAAAACTTCAATTTTTGATGAATAGTGAAACCACTAAGTGGTACTTATAAAAACTAATTTTCCGTTTAAATGAAATTTTACCACCTCTGTGTTTTGAATTTCAAAAATATGACATACATGGTTGTCATTAATATGTAAAATTTGGTTCAATAAGATTAAAATAATTTTTTGGTGAATAGTAACTTATTAAGTTTTTAATCGCGGTTAGAGGTAATTAGTGTAGCTTAAGGTAAAAATAATGTTTTAATAATATGAAATGACCTAGACACATGTATTACCCTCATTGGATGAGTCATGGCCGACCAAGACAATCCATGGGTCAACTTGGGGACCCCATGGAGGCACTTTGGTTGGAAAATGATATAAATACCTTTTTATTTAATGTTAAAATTAAAATGACACAAACATGAGTTGTTTTACTAAGACAATTATTACATGGGGTTATACAAGTCAGATTTTTGACTATAAATAGTCATTGGAAAGATAAAAATATTTCCTACATCATATTATTTTTTTTATAATTTTTGGACATTAAATAAATTAAATTATTTATGACATCATGATGATGCAGTGATGACCTCATTATTTAATGATTTAAATAAAATGGAAAGATAATGTAAAATCTAAGACCTAGACATGTCCAAAACCTATTGGATGTGTGTATTTCGAGCCCTTATCACTTTATCCTCGAAACACATCAATGTGCGACCATTAAAATCTGAAACTCATTCTAAAATAAAGTAACATTTCTTTACTTTCCAAGAGTGCCCCTCCTCTCCTCTTATAAAAGGTATGCACCTCTACCTCCTTACCCACACTTCCAAAGCCTTTGGATCAGCCAACCCTTCCCATTTTGTCTCTCCACATCCAACTATTTCTCCTTGAAGCCTCACTTTGGGCATAAGTCTTCCCAAGGAAGCCTTTGAGCTCAAACCAATGGAAGTTACCCGATTTTAAGGTAATGTCTTCACTTGAGTCCTTTTGTTTTATTTTACTTCTCCAACCCCCTAAAATATTTTTATTCATTTATTTTGTAACAAATACAGTATCTTAAATATACTATGATGTTTTTATAAGAATTATTCGAGCTACACTTACACACACCTACATCTAATGGTTAAATAACATATTGTTTCCGTGGATGGTGAATTTCGGCCTCCTGAAACGATGATTGTTTAACATTCTTTTAACACCTTCAAAGGTGTCCATTAAGATGAAACTATATTTATATATGATATATAATATTTTTATGTTTTCTTTGAGCTTCTTTATTTTTCATTTTGGGCAAACCTTTATGGTTTCCATTATGGGTAAACGCAATATCTTCATTTAAGGAAGTGCGGACTACCGCCCCCTCAAAGTGATTTGATTCGTTAAATACCATATGTGGGACGTATAAAGGATGGAGTTATGATATTATATAATATATTATACTGGAATTATAATATACCTTTATATCATTATGATTCCATTCTATAAAATATGAAATAGAAATGAAAGTAGCGTTCATGCGTACGTACGGCTTACCGTCTCCATGAACGGTGCATTTCATTTCTTACCTCTAAATGATTATGTAATATTATAAATGCATGTATATACTGTATATATATGATATATATGATATATACATCATGATTATAATTCTGGATATAATTGATACATGAACAAATTGTAATTATAAAGGGTTTATTTTTTACTCAAGTACCAATGATTGTTAAAACAACCGTTATTAACTTAAATAATTACATAGTGTTCATGACATGGAAATAAGTAATATAAAAAGAATAATGAACTTTAAAAAGGTTCTTAAACAATTAGACATTAACTCAAGTTTATTATTCAGGAGATTAAAGAACGACCGAGTCAAGTCGGACCCGAGGTATGGGACTTCGTCTCAATCTCCTTTCATTGAGGCATATTTTGTTTTATACAAAACCTTGTTTTATATGGTGTATAAAACCCTTTTAATTTTACGTTTATCCAAAAGGAATCTTTTTTATATGAAGAGTTTTACTAAATAACAAAAGGGAATGTTTTTGTCGTATGTATGCGGCGACAACAACTTCTCCGCCGCCGTGACCATTATTTGAGTTTCGGCTTCCTCTACAAGCCATACCTTTTTTAAAAAAAGAAAAATAAATACCATGATTTAATTTTCTTTTATTTTGGTGTTGAAAATGGTTTTCATAATGTTTTTATATCAATTTGTTGTATTGATATCTTGTGATTTAAAGGTGGAAATGTTATGTTTCCTTTATGCATGTTTTATGTGATACGATTATGTTGAGGTTCTTGGGCATTATTATGAAGATGGGTGGTTCTGTGATAAAATAAGGGTGGGTGAGCCCGGTATAGCTCTCCAATGCATTGGGTAACGTGAAGGAGTGAAACGTTAAGGTTTATCCGAAGAGATTTAGGGAATATACTGTGGTGGGTATTCCAAATGTAACCAAGAGGGTTACTCCCTACGTAAGAATGTTATGAATGCCTCAAGTTACCTTTTATGTATTATGATTTCTATGATTTATTCATGATTTTATGAGGTATGTTAAAGTGACTATGTTATATGGGTAAAGTATGATTTCATTCTTATGTATATATGAACTCATGTTTCTTTTCCATATTTTTTTAACCCTTACTGAGCTTTTTATGCTCATCCCATGTTTTTGAAATGTTTTTCACAGGTCAAGAGAAAGGTACATGATGTGATGATAGTGTCAAGGATGTGTCAAGAAAGAATCCATGTTTTATTTTAAATATGTTTCCGTTGATGGGAAAAATTAATATTGTCTTTTATGTAACCGCTTTGCTTAAATGTGGAATGTAATGCAAGTTTCATGATCTAATTCTCTAAAAATATAAACCTGAAAAGATCCTCAATGTCTAATCTTGTAATAACTCAAGATTAATTAAGGTTTACGGCTGGGGCCTTATAGTTGGTATCAGAGGTCGGTTTAGATAAATTTAGAGGTTAGGTTATTCTCTAAGCATAAGTGACAGTACCATAATAGATAGGATTTCAGAAAGAGTCATAGTTTTAGATAAAGTGAATGAGTAAGTATATCTTAGTGTTTACCTTCCTCATTAGTACATGATGGTTTTTTTGATATACTCACACTGAAATTTCTATTTTCAGTGAATGGATGGATCTAGAAGGCACCAAAGAAACAACAGGTTTGAAGGAAACTGTGGTGGTTCTCTGATTAAGATACTAGATAAAATGGGGGATTCAATGAGGAAACTTGTGGTTCTTCTAAACCAACTATCAAGGATTCATGATCAACCACTTAAATCTTGGTATGTTCTGTAATGCATCATGTACGAGATGACCAATCGATGTGGAAGTTCAGGTAATAATTATAAAGGTAACCATTAGGGTTTATATGATCCTTACTTTTGAGGTAATTATGGGTTATTATATGTTATGATGGAAAATGAAAGGCATGAGATAAACTTGAGGTTAAAATATGTTATGATCATTTTTGAATATTTTATCTCATTTTGGGGAATGTTTTAAGAATTATATAGTTTTGGAAAAAGGACAACACGCAGACCGTGTGACAACCCGTCCCGCCGGACGAAATTGCGGGAATCGAACCCACAACCAAAGTGCAACTGGTATTTATCGCCTTCCACTAGACTACGTGAAGTCCCTGGTTAGTTTGAAGGATTCCTTTTAGTTAAATGATTTTATGAATCAAGAGTAAGTTTATTTTTGGTTATCTATGGAAATGATTAACCTATCATGGATGATATGTGATTCGGTTAATTACTTTTCAATACGAGACATTAAGAGCAACTGATGTTGTTTGGAGATAAATGTTACGATTTAACTTGGAAGACTATGTGACTAAAACCTTCAAATATTTGGTTTTCAATCTTAGTTTGGTTTACTTTGAATAATTTTATGGAAAAATTGTTTATCGAATGGTCCTCGTTGAACTTTGGGTTTTGTTGGACAAATTTTAGAGATTAAGAATAGATTTTATTTTTATAGAGGGTTATCCTTTTCTGGATTATATGATCTTGTACTAACCTTTTTGGTTTTGGTTTTGGTTAAATTCTAAAGACATTGGAAGTATATAGTTCTCTTTTGTGGATTAGGTGATTCTCTAGAAGTTGATTATAGTACTCTTAATGTGAACAAGTCTTCCTAAATACTCGTCTTTTGGAGAAAGTAAGAGTCTGTATAAGAAATCTAGTAAAAGTTGAAAGTCATCATGACAAGTAAGTATGTTTCCTTAAGATCAAAAAAAAATTCTCAATGAAAATTAACTAAAAACAAAAATGTTGTCTATTAACGTTTCCTACTGGGGAATCGAATACCGTTTAACCCATCACAAGTTTATGATTTTCTTGTGGTTAACATTCTCCTAAACATGTTTTCTATCACTCTCCATCAGAACATGACCCTATGTTTTCTTCTCCATGTCCATGTTTTCCTACATGGAATCCTAGTATGGGTTAACTCGGGTGACCTCTGTACTTATCTTTATTTATTTTAAAGTGATTATTTTACCGACTCTTGTTCCGATGTGGCACTTTTAAGGATGTTTCCAAGCTCAATTTTAAAAATGTGAGGACGCAATTTCCAAAAGTGGGGAAGTATGTAACACCCCAAGTAAATAAAGAATATGAAATTTTTATATTTATCCATATTTGTGAATAAAATATTAATATTACTTTAAAGGGGATGCTATGCTCGATGGCGTACCCAATACGCAACAACGAGTTTCTTGGGAATCTTTCATTGCACTCTAATAATAAAATAATATTATTTTAAATAGTAGTTAACGCTTAGCCATTGTAATGGCGGGAATGAACAGAACTAAATACAAAATGATTATATATGTTTGTCAAATATTTTTACTCTTTACAATAAATGTTAGAGGATTAAAAATGCGAATGAATCCAATTTTAAGCGTAGACATTCTAATATTTTTTAAAAGGTCGATTAACCGCCTTTTGAAGGCGAACATATTTTAAATACACTTTTAGAGAATTTTATGTGTTATATTTGACAAAATAAAATTCCTTTTTAGAATCGGGACATCAAAATTTTCTTTGTGTAAATTTTTGGTATCTTTCCGATAAAGTTCATTTTTTAATGAATAGTGAAAAATGTTGTATTTTAATTCAAAACCTCTTTTTAATCTAATTTATTTATATGATTAGATTATCATTTGAATTGTTTTTAAAGTAAAATTAGAATATATTTGTACCATTTAATACAATATTAGTCGTTGGAATTAATTTCACTTTGAAATTGGACTTAAACTAGTGTTAATCTTTTGATACTTATTGTTTCATAAAAACACGCTATTTGCTCTGACAGCGGGAATTAATTATTAAATTAATTAATTCAACTAATATTTTTTGAATTTTTTAAAATAGACATAATTTTTTATTTCAGAATATCAAATATAGCTTAGGGTGAAGTTTTGTTATTTTTCTGAAAAACTTCAATTTTTGATGAATAGTGAAACCACTAAGTGGTACTTATAAAAACTGATTTTCTGTTTAAATGAAATTTTACCACCTCTATGTTTTGAATTTAAAAAATCCTACATACATGGTTTTCATTAATAAGTAAAATTTGGTTCAATGGGATTAAAATAATTTTTTGGTAAATAGTAACTTATTAAGTTTTTAATCGCGATTAGAGGCAATTAGCGTAGCTTAAGGAAAAAATAATGTTTTAATAATATGAAATTACCTAGACACATGTCCTAACCTCATTGGATGGGCCATGGGCGACCTAGACAATCCATGGGTCAACTTGGGGACCCCATGGAGCCACTTTGGTTGGAAAATGACATAAATACCTTTTTATTTAATGTTAAAATTAAAATGACACAAACATGAGTTATTTTACTAAGACAATTTTTACATGGGGTTATAAAAGTCAGATATTTTACTATAAATAGTAATTGGAAATATAAAAAGATTTCCTACATCATAGTATTTTTTTATAATTTTTAGACATTAAATAAATTAAATTATTTATGACATCATGATGATGCAGTGATGACCTCATTATTTAACGATTTAAATAAAATGGAAAGATAATTTAAAATCTAAGACCTACACATGTCCAAAACCTATTGTATGGGTGTATTTAGAACCCTTATCACCTTATCCTCGAAAAAAATCAATGTGGGACCATTAAAATCTGAAACTCATTCTAAAATAAAGTAACATTTCTTTACTTTCCAAGAGTGCCCCTCCTCTCCTCTTATAAAAGGCCCCCACCTCTACCTCTTTACCCACACTTTAAAAGCCTTTGGCTCGGGCAAAACCTGCCCATTTTGTCTCTCCACATCCCTCTCTTACTCCTTGAAGCCTCACTTTGGGCAGAATTATTCCCAAGGAAGCCTTTGACCTCAAACCAAAGGGAGTTACCCGATTTTAAGGTAATGTCTTCACTTGAGTCCTTTTGTTTTATTTTACTTATCCAACCCCCTAAAATCTTTTTATTCATTTATTTTGTAACAAATCTAGTATCTTCAATATACTAGTATGTTTTTATAAGAAGTATTCAAGCTACACTTACACAAACCTACATCTAATGGTTAAAGAACATACTGTTTCCGTGGATGGAGAATTTCGGCCTCCCGAAACGAAGATTGTTCAACATTCTTTTAACACCTTCAAAGGTGGAAATTAAGATGACACTATATTTATATATGATATATAATATGTTTATGTTTTCCTTAAACTTCTTTATTTTTCATTTTGGGCAAATCTTTATGGTTTCCATTATGGGTAAACGCGATATCTTCATTTAAGGAAGTGCGGACTACCGCCCCCTCAAAGTGATTTGATTCGTTAAATACCATATGTGGGATGTATACAGGATGGAGTTATGATATTATATAATATATTAAACTGGAATTATAATATACCTTTATATCATTATGATTCTATTCTATAAAATACGAAATAGAAATGAAAGTAGTGTTCATGCGTACGTACGGCTTACCGTCTCCATGAACGGTGCATTTCATTTCTTACCTCTAAATGATTATATAATATTATAAATGCATGTATATACTGGATATATATTATATATATGATATATACATCATGATTATAATTCTGGATATAATGGATACATGAACAACTTGTAATTATAAAGGGTTTATTTTTGACTCAAGTACCAATGATCGTTAAAACAACCGTTATTAACTTAAATAATTACATAGTGTTCATGACATGGAAATAAATGATATAAAAGGAATAATGAACTTTAAAAAGGTTCTTAAACAAGTATAAATTAACTCAAGTTTATTATTCAGGAGATTAAAAAACGACCGAGTCAAGTCAGACCCGAGGTATGGGACTTCGTCCCAATCTCCTTTCATTGAGGCATATTTTTTTATACAAAACCTTCTTTTATATGGTGTATAAACCCCTTTGAATTTTACATTTATACAAAAGGAATCTTTTTTATATGAAGCATTTTACTAAATGACAGAAGGGAATGTTTTTGTCTTACGTATGCGGCGACAACGACTTCTCCACCGCCGTGACCATTATTTGAGTTTCGGCTTCCTCTACAAGCCATACCTTTTTTTAAAAAAGAATAATAAATACCATGATTTACTTTTATTTTATTTTGGTATTGAAAATGGTTTTCATAATGTTTTTATATCAATGTGTTGTATTGATATCTTGTGATTGAAAGGTGGAAATGTTATGTTTCCTTTATGCATGTTTTATGTGATATGATTATGTTGAGGTTCTTGGGCATTATTATGAAGACAGGTGGTTCTGTGATAAACTAAGTGCGGGTGAGCCCGATATAGCTCTCCAATGCATTGGGTAACGTGAAGGAGTTAAACTTTAAGGTTTCTCCGAAGAGATTTAGGGAATATACTATGGTGGGTATTCCAAACGTAACCAAGAGGGTTACTCCCTACGTAAGAATGTTATGAATGCCTCAAGTTACCTTTTATGTCTTATGATTTCTATGATTTATTCATGATTTGATGAGGTGTGTTAAAGTGACTATGTTTTGTGGGTAAAGTATGATTTCATTCTTATGTATATATGAACTCATGTTTCTTTTCTATATTTTTTTTAACCCTTACTGAGCTTTTTATGCTCATCCCAAGTTTTTGAAATGTTTTTCACAGGTTAGGGGAAAGGTACATGATGTGATGATAGTGTCAAGGATGTGTCAAGAAAGAATCCATGTTTTATTTTAAATATGTTTCCATTGATGAGAAAAATGAATATTGTCTTTTATGTAACCACTTTGATTAAATGTGGAATGTAATGAAAGTTTCATGATCTAATTCTCTAAAACTCTAAACCTGAAAAGATCCTCAATGTCTAATCTTGTAATAACTCAAGATTAAGTAAGGTTTAAGGATGGGGCCTTATACCCAGTGCGTTCTCACATGGCGCGCAGAGCAGGGAAGCCCCCCCCCCCCCCCGGTGTCCCGTAACGGCGGCGCCAGCTAGCACCGCCCATTCTTCCCGGAACCCGCACGCAGGTTCCGCTCCATCGACGTGGCTGGTGCCGCGGAGGCCTTCCGCCAGCAGTGCGCATGGGGCACCGCCGCCCCCAGGTGGTCGGCCGGTGCCGGCATCCGCCTCCGGCCACCGACAACCCGCATCACCACGCTCTTTCATGGGCCACCGGAGTCGTTTCGGTGGTCCGTTTTGCCTCATGTCTGCGCCTACGGCCTCCTCGGGTCCTGCTCTTCGCTGCGACGGCCTCAAATCAGGGTTTTCATTCCATTCACCCATCTCCCATCAAACCGTGCATCATGAACGAATTGGTGGAGGGTCCGGACATGTTCATTAGCCCGTGCCCTCCGCGTTAGAGGCTCAAATAGTAATCCGACTTATAGTTGAATGAGAAACAAACCCCAGCTTAATCTCTAACCCATCCCGCAATCAAAATCTATTCTGCAGATTGACATGTTTAGGGGGTCGATCCAGGGTTGTTTTTTTATCCAAGGGAAAAGAAGAACTTAAAATAAAGGAATTAAACCTTGAATTCAAAACCCTACTTGGATTGTCATTGATCGGTGACGAGTCGTGGAAAACAGACGTCGCGGAAGATGGACGTCCTTCCATCTACATCAGAAGGAGTATAGCCTGGTGTAGTCGAGTTGATTCGACACTGTCGGTGTACTTCGTGGACAGTGGTGCTTCCCTTCCTTGCTCCGGTTGAAGAAGGTAGAAGGTGTTG
The DNA here is from genome assembly GCA_963277665.1 of Viscum album. NCBI lineage: Eukaryota > Viridiplantae > Streptophyta > Magnoliopsida > Santalales > Viscaceae > Viscum > Viscum album. The sequence goes on from OY728142.1 coordinate 73,981,233, forward strand.
CTTCACGTTCTTTAATACATGGAGATTGAAGAACGATGTTCTTTGATGAGAGATTAGAAGTTATCCTTAGTTCTTCTCTTCCTCTATTCCACCAAAAGAATCCAACCCATGTAAAATAATAAGCTCCCTATTATTTTAATGTGCCATTCATTTAAAATAAATTCAAACACTCGAATTAATTAATGAAGACATTAATTAATTGCATTGTCACACTTAATGGGAGGAGGAAGGTGGAGATTTCACCCACATTAAAGAATAGTGTTGGCTTTAATAAATTAAAATGTGTTTAAGGGGTTCAAGGGGAGTTGAGGGGTTAGGTGATCGTGTGGGCCCCACCACATAATATCTTCTCATGGGAGGTTATGTGGGGGTGATCCCCACCTCCAACTTCCCTTTGGAGAGATTAACCACCACACATTTAAAATAATATATGCTACACATATTTTTTATTAAATTTAGAAATCCCCCAAAAAATAACTTCCACTCCCGATAAAACACAACTACGGCGAACGTCTCCTTAAGCGATTACCGGAACTACGAGTTCATTGGTTCCCTCAGATTTCAATTCCAAGAATTGGTTCAAAAGATATAAAATCTCACACGTACGTTCACTGAACGTACCCAAACAAAACTTCAAAAATTGGTTCTAGGAACACCGGGCCTCAGAATCAGGCACCGTCTGAAACTGCGGACTCATAAAATTATCATGTATTTAAGAAAAAAATTCCATGGAATTTCAGGGTATTTACATTCTCCCCACCTCAGGGATTTACATCCTTGTAAGCTACAACACACACTAAGGGAACAAATGGGGGTACTGATCACACATCTGAGCCTCCCACTCCCATGTAGTCTCCTAGAGGTTCTCGTGCTGCCAGTGAACGTGCACCAGATGAATCGACCATTCATATAGGACCCACTCCTGTCGATCCTCAATCTCTGCTGGAACCTCCATGAAATTTTCCCCATCATCGATATCTATCTCCCTGTGGTCGATGATGTGGGACAGATCATGCACATATCTTCTCAGCTGAGATACGTGGAAGACATAGTGCACCCGGTGCAATTGAGGTGGAAGGGACAAGTGGTAAGCCACCTCACCTACCCTGGTGAGGACCTGGAAAGGTTCGAAGAATCATAGAGATAACTTTACACCTTGGCTAAATCTCTGTAGAACTAGTCAAGGTGATACCCGTAGAGAGACATGGTCGCCATCCTCAAATTCTAGAGGTCTCCATATCATGTCAGCTTATGAATTTTGTCTTCTCTACAAAGTCTTTATCTACTTCTGGATGACTTGCACCTCCTTCATGGTAGCTCGTACCATCTCTGGTCATTAAGTATTTGGCTGACTTGGTAAGTCGGTCGTTGATCACCCAAATCAAGTCGTGTCCCCTAGATGTACGTGGAAGACCCGTCACGAAGTCCATGGATATATCATCCCTCCTCCACTTTGGGACCTCTAAAGGCCGAACCAAACCTGCTGGTACCTGATGCTCCACCTTCACTTGCTGACAAGTGAGGCATCGAGAGACAAACTATGCTACTGCCTTCTTCATACCTGGCCACCAGTGCTATCATCGAAGGACCTAGTATATCTTTACCTCTCTTGGATGTACCGCTAAAGGGGATGTGTGGATATCCTGCAACACTTCCTCTTGAAGTGCATCCGGTACCATGGAACGTCCTCGTAAAGGAATGACGTGCTCCCCACCTTCATAAAATCCTTCGGGTGCCTGCCTTGAGGATATCCGAACACGTCGTGTCTCGCAGTCAGCGTCCCCATGCTGCGCCTCCCTGACTTGCTAAAGAAGTGGGGAAGTGACTCTGAGAGACTGAAGAAAGGCTGCTCTGTCCCGATTCACTAAGGATATCTGCAACGCAACCAACTACTCTTTCGCCTCTCCTAGCAGCTTAATGCTTGTTATCCTACTGGGAGCATTGGCTATAATGTTTCCCTTTCCATGAGTATAGATTCTATCAAGGTCATAGTCCTGGATGAATTCAAGTCATCGTCGTTGTCTCAGGTTCAAGTATTTCTGAGAGAAGATATACCTGAGACTCTGGTGGTTAGAGTAGACTATAAATCATTCTCCCAAATAACTATGGGTGGTAATAGACAAATTAAAATACCTCTTCTACACCCTTCTTCACCTATGTCCTACAAGAGCTGCTAAGATTTCTCCTTTGCCGAAAAAATAAATCTGGTCTCATCCCCTGGATAAACCATGGCCATTGCCTAATACTGTCTATCCTGGCATGAATGGTACTAATTCATGCCATGGACGACATCGTAAGGCCTCGATACTACTACCAAGAGATCCAACTATTACTCTCGACTCTAAGGGTTGAGTCACACTATCGGCATCAGTGTGTGGTCATTGGGTCTCCTCCAGTAGGAATCTCGATTGTGAGGGTCAAGTCAACGGTTTTATCCGGAATCTCTTAGAATTATCCACACAAAAGGTAGGAAATCAAACCTCACAAGGGAAAGTGTCTTCTATTACTGCAGCCTAAAGTACATAGACACAAAGCAACCACAAACAACGACATCAATGAATCTAGAAGCTTCATGAACAAGGACTCTATGCATGGAACTAATCCTGCTTCTGTCCACCTACTCCTGGAGTACTATGGTCGTAGGCCTCAGTTGCCTGAAGCTGAGCTCTCCCCTTTCCACCCATTCCCTACGGTTAGGGTGGACCTCCTGGTGGTGGTGGTGGTAGGGCCTAGAAACTTCGTCCACCACCTACTGCTTGGCCAGCTCCTCTACCGCATCTTCCTGCTCCTGGAGGACCACCATGGACGAACCTCTTCTTCTGCCTGGGAGGTCCCTCTACTACATGTTGCTCATCTGCAGGGCAGGTCAGGCAGTCTCGAGCCATGTGACCATGCCCACCACATGCATAGCATTGCCTGCTCCTCGTATGGCTAGCTCTGCCTCATGTGCCTCGCACAACTGAACCTGAGTTGTGCAGTCGACCACCTGTGGGTCTAGTTCTCTTGGACCCCTGTGTCATTTGTCTGCTTTAAGATGTATAAGACTCTGGTGTGTGTCGACTAGTGGTGGGTCTCACTGCTAGAGATTGTTCAGCAAGGAAAATCTCCACTAGGAGGGCTCACTCTGTGTAGGAATGTTGAGGGAGATCATCGAAGCCCTGATCTCATGCCGGAGTCCCTGCTCAAAGGTCTAGTCCCTGAAGAATGGGTCTTGTACCATATATGTAGAGTAGCACGAGAGGTCGGTGAACCTCACTGAGTACAGAGCTACTGTCATATTGTCCTGCTATAGATGAAGTAACTCCTGAATTCGCACCGCATGAAGGGTGGATGATACAAACTCTTCCCGGAACAGGCTCTCGAATTCTATCCAGAGTAGTGAGGCCTCCTCATGCACCTGGAGCATCATGGTCCACCATATTCCTGCTACTTCCTGCAGGAGACTCGCGACAAGGATCACCATGAGGTCGGCTGGTGTCCCTACCAATATGAAAACTCTCACAACAGCCTCTATCCAATCCTCAGATGCCTGTGGGTCCGTCTCTCCCCGGAACCTGGGCGGTATCTGGTGCTAGAACTCATGCAACGCACTCAGACGGTGTGCACTCTCTGCTGCTGGATCTGGTGGTATCAGTGGTCCAGCAGGTAGTGGTACCGCTGGTACCTCCGCTGTGATGGGGCCCCACACTAAAGCCTCATCGCTTGGTGGGATACCATCTCGTACATAACTTGGAACCCTAGCTGGCAGCCTTCATGGGGCCATTTTGAAAAGAAACAGGTGTTCCACAGTCAAAACAATATACCTTGTGAGTTGACACAAAGTAATCATGAAGAAAACTTTTCCAAAGGAAACACACACGCAATTAGTATTTTCCTGCACTGAGTCAGAGATCAGAATTCAGAGTCCTAGTGTATGGATACGTCGGCCACTGCACCAACACTAGTTTCCCTAAACTGATAACCACACCCAAAACACTTAACACTATTGCTGTTAAAAGAATCAGAGTTCAATTTCTGTGGAATAACTGACTCCTATGATACTAATTTGTCACAACCCATCCCCCAGGGCCCATGTCGTAACTATCCCAAGCCCGCCTTCCATAGGCCAAGGGCTGGCGACTAGTACCAAAGGCATAAACCCCTAAACTGGGAAGGCATTGCCTTTATAACTGCAAAAAAACAAAACCAGAGAACGATCATAAGCAAACTCTAAGTAATAACTGAATAAAGAAGAAGTTCTGGAAAGTACAAGGGCTAGAAATACAAGCCCAACAGTAAAGTACAAGGAAAGGACAAGCAGGTACAACTAAATAGACAAATGGTTGGAAGGTGCCTAGAAGCTCCTGGATCATCCACCACAGATCCTACCTGAAGGGTAGGTACCGATAGCCTCCTCAGTTCTCCATGTTTGTCCATCTCCTCCGGGTACCGACTCGTCGTGAGGTCCACCTCCGGGTACCGTCCAGTCCTTGTACACTCCACCTCGGTCAGCGTTGTCCGTCGTCTGTATCCAACACAATGAGGTGCAGACATAGCCCGTGTAGGAGTGAGTATAACGATAATCATTAGGGACCCTGAGACTCTCAAGGTCTCACAAAATCCACAAAGGATAAACCATAGTAGAAAGATACAATCACGAAGTATCATCCAACCCTACTTTGGTATATGCCGATACATATACCTAAGTTATCAATCACAGTCCGGTTCAACTCTCGAGCCCAAGAACAAACCATTCCACAAAGTAAAGTCAATCACCACGTTGAAAATGGTTGAAAGACATGACTCAGCTCACATAGGTATACAACTCACGAAGAGGGGTAGAGATGATTTGATGTAGCCTCTGAATCATCTCCTCTGTCAAACCCACGTAGGATCCGGGAACAATATCAACATTGTCAAACCCAAGTAGGATCCTGGCACATAAGTCTTCACTGTTTAACCCACGTAGGATTCTAGTACAGTATTCATCGCTGTCAAACCCACGTAGGATCCTGGTACAGAAGTCACTGCTATCGAACCCATGGAGGATCCCGGTACAGAAGTCATCACTATAGAACCCACTTAGTATTTCGGTACAGTAGTTATCGCTGTCAAACCCACATAGTATCCTGGTATAGAAGTCACTGTTGTCGAACCCATGGAGGATCCTGGTACAGAAGTCATCACTGTCGAACCCATGTAGGATTCTGTCATCTCATTCGCGGCCAGCCCTAGGGTTCCCGCACATAGCACGCTCGATTCCGGGAGGGTCCGCTCCTCAAGACAAGTGTCAATACATCAACTATCATTAATTCCTGAGTTTATGTATCCAGTAGTTCCATCTCATCATAAGGAACCCAACGCGATAGATGGTACATCAATCGGACGACCGGTCTGAGAGTTATAAGCATTTCTGCTCCGAGGGGCCGGTTGGATTTCGGGTACAATCCAACCCGGCCATACTCCAACCTCATCCGAATCCTATGTGGAGTATTCCAAAAGAACCATCTCATCAAAAGGAATCCAACTTAGTTGACGACACGTCAATTAGACGTCTGGTCCTTAAGTTATAAGTGTTTTTGCTTTGAGGGCTCGGTTGGTTTCGGGTTCGAACCAACCCGGATGTACCCAAACTTCACCAAAACCTTGAGTGTAATATGTCTAAACGAACGTCTTGATCCAAGGAATCCTACGCAACTGACATTGCATCGATTGGAAGTTCGTAGCTCAAGTTATGGGCAAAAAACCAAAAGTGGTCCGAAGAGGGGAGTCTGGGTCCGGTCCGACCCAGCACAACCAGCCCTGGGTCAGCCCGAACCGGGTCAAACCGTCCCAGATATAGGTATGGCCCAGTAGGGCACGGCCCGACCCACGCGAGGGTGGTCCAGCCCACGCGGCAGGCGGCCCGGCCCGTGCGGCAGGCGGCCCGGCCCGTGCGGCAGGCGGCCCGGCCCGGTGGCGGGCGCGGCTTGTGTGGCATGGCTCGGCCCGCGCGGCCATCCATGGCTCAGCCAGCTAGCCAAGAACGTTCTCGCATAGCGCATAGAGTGAGAGAGGCGCCCCCTCTCTCCCCCTGGTGTTTCGTAATGGAGGCGCCAGCTGGCGCGTCCCATTCTTCTCAGAACCCGCATGCGGATTTCGCTCCACCGTCGTGGCCGATGCCACGGTGGGCTTCCACTGGCGGTGCACGTGGGGCGCTGCCGCCCCCAGGTGGCTGGACGGTGCCTGCCACCGCCTCTGGTCACCGGAGACTCGGGCCACCGCGCTCTTCCATGGGCCACTGGAGTCGTTCTAGTGGTCTTTTTTTCCTCCCATCTACGCCTACGGCCTCCTCGGGTCCTACTCTTCACTGCGACAGCCTCAAATCAAGGTTTCCATTTTGTTCACCCATCACCCATCAAACTGTGCATCTAGAAAGAATTGGCGGAGGGTCCAAAATTGTTTTTTAGCCCGTGCCCTCCGCGTTAGAGGCTCAAATAGTCATCCGACTTATAGTTGAACCAGAAACAGACCCCACCTTAATCTCTAACTTATCCCGCCATCAACATCCATTCTATGGATTGACATGTTCAGGGGGTTGATCCACAATTGTTGTTTTTATCCAAGGTAAAAAAAATTAAAATAAAGAAATTCAACCTCTAATTCAAAACTCTACCTAGATTGTCGTTGACCGTTGACGAGTCGCGGAAAACGGACGTCGCCGAAGACGGATGTCGTTCCGTCTACGTCGGAAGAAGTAGAGCCCGGTGTAGTAAAGTTGAGTCGACACCGTCGATGTACTTCGTGGGCGGAGGTGCTTCCCTTCCGTGCTTCGGTTGAATAAGGTATAAGGTGTTGCTTCACATTCTTTGAGACGTGGAGCGTTCTTTGTTGAAGAACGGCATTCTTCGTTGAGAGATTAGAAGTTCTCCTTAGTTCTTCTCTTCCTTTGTTCCACCAAAATAATCCAACCCACGTAAAATAATAAGCTCCCTATTATTTTAATGTGCCATGCATTTCAAATAAATTCAAACACTAGAATTAATTAATGAGGACATTAATTAATTGTATTGGCACACTTAATGGGAGGAGGAAGGTGGAGAGTTCACCCACATTAAAGAAGAGTGTTGGCTTTAATAAATTCAAGGGAGTTTAAGGGGTTCAAGGGGATTTGAGGGGTTAGGTGCTCGTGTGGCCCCCACCAAATAATATCCTCCCATGGGAGGTTATGTGGGGGTGGTCCCCACCTCCAACTTCCCTTTGGACAAATTAACCACCACACATTTAAAAAAAATTTGCTACACATATTTTTTTATTAAATTTAGAAATCCCCCCAAAAATAACTTCTACTCCCGATAAAACACAATTGCGGTGAATGTCTCCATAAGAAATTACCGGCACTGCGAGTTCATTGGTGCCCTCGGATTTAAATTCTAAGTATCAGTTCAAAAGATATAAAATCATTCACATACGTTCACTGAACATACCCAAACGAAACTTCAGAAATTGATTCGGGGCACACCGGGCCTCGGAATCGGACACCATCAGAAACTACGGACTCATAAAATTCTCAGGTATTTAAGAAAAAAAATTTCCATGGAATTTTTGGGTCTTTACATTACCTTAGGTAGAAGGCACTTCAAGAAGTCATTTTGGTTCAAACCAAAGGAAAATACCCAAATTAAAGGTAACAGTTTCTCTTAACTTATTTTCTTTTATTTTACTTCTCCTTCCCCTAAAGTCTTTCTATTCCTTTATTTTATAAAAATAGGAATATCCTAAATATAATAGTATGTTGTTATGAGAATTATTTTAACTACACTTACCCACACTTCCATATAATGGGTGAAAACATAATGTTTCTGTGGATGGAAAACTAACGCCTCATGAGATGATGATTGGTCAATTATCTCCTACCGCCTCTCATGGTGGCCATTATGATGGCACTATATTTATATATGATATATATTATGTTTATATTTTCTTTATGATTCTGTATTTCACATTTATATCCTACCTTTATGGTTTCCATAATGGGTAAACGCGATAATTTCATTTGAGGAAGTTCGGACTACCACCCCCTCAAGGTGATATGACTCGTTAATGCCATATGTTGGACGTATAAAGGATAGATTTAATGATATTATATATGATATTATACTGTAATTATACCATACCTATATATCATTATGTTTTAATTCCATTAAAATACAAAATAGAAATGAAAGTAGCGTTCATGCGTACGTACGGCTTACCGTCTCCATGAATGGTGCGTTTCATTTCTTATCTCCAAAATGTTATGTACTATTATAAATACATATATATACTGGATATATATGATTTATATGATATCTAAATCATTAATATCATTCTTGAGATAATAGAATATTGACCACATGGACAACTTTTAATTATAAGGTGTTCTTTTTTGACTCAAGTACCAAATATCGACCAAACGACCATTATTAAATTAAACGATTGCATAATGTTTTTAACATAGTAATAAGTGATATAAAAAGGATATTAAACTTGAAAAAGGTTATTAAGAAAGTATAAATTAACTTTAGTTTATTATTCAGGAAGAACAAGGAATAAACGAGTCAAGTCAGACACGAGGTAAGGGATTTTCTTATCTCACTTTTAATTCTGTGAGATTTCCATTGTTTGCCACTTATTAATTGAATGTGGTGTATTTTTTGCTGCCATTTGATATATATTATGATTATTCAAATTATATTCATGTTATTATATGATTTATTTGATAGTTTTTAACTTTTGGTCATACGACTCAGTTGATTACTACGTGGTAAAGGGTTTCAGCTCACTTTTTATTCCTGTAAGATTCATGCTATATTTTCCACTATTTCCTTTTGTGTGGTGTATGTAATGCCGATGATTTTACTCTTTGTGTAACATAAATTCATTTAGGAGTATTTATATCTTCATTTTATGATCCTTCTTTCATGTGGCGTATGTTTTGTAAGTTACCAAATCGGTAAGGGAACCTTTCACCCTCCTCTTTTTAAAAGACTTATTTTTTATATGTCTTTTAATTTACATATTATTATGTTGGGATATGTTCTTATATATAATTATTGATATAAAATTTATTTAAAATTGATGAGATACCCTTTTTATCTCATCAACTCATTTTCTAAATATTAAAGTGACGTCGTTAGACTGTCGAATTATTGCAAGGGAACTTCTTATCCCAATTTCAATTCTTTGGGTTCAACTTGTACTTTATGAATATGTCGTCCTATGAATATGTGTGAATGAAGTATGATTATTTTACACTTAATATCCACTTATATTGGGTTTATTTATATTTGTCACACATAATTATGTGATTGATTTATTCTTAATTTAAGGATACCATCTTTATAAGGTATTTCATATCAATTTACATTTCCATTAAGACTTCATTGTTGTTATGCACCAATTCACTCTTTATGGTGTATATACTATACTTTGACATATTATATAATGAATCCCTTTATTCTCATGATATTATAAAGTTCTGATTAAATTTTATTCCTCAATTATTTGTATTCAAGCATCTCTCTTTTTGTTAAAAACTCTTTAACTAAAATATTGTTTTAAATATTTTAATGATTTATTCTTCTAAATATTTCTCATTAATTTCCATGTTTTCAAAATGAGTTTTAGGATTTATTTATATGGACATTAAATTCTTCAAATGATAATTCATTTATAATATTCAAAGTGTTATGGGACACTTTGAATCAAAAATCTCTTTTTAAATGGTTTTGAAAATGATTTGATAAAGAATTTTTTATTTCAATATCTTCATTGGATATATTGGAATGTGAAAATTTTATCTTTCCTTTATAATTTTGTTATGTGTTACGATTATTTTATGTTTTTTGGAAATTGATTACGTATACAGGTGATTTCGTGATAAACCTAGGGCAGGTGAACCCGAGATAGCTCTCCAATGCATTGGGTAACGTGACGGAGGTAAACGGGATGTTTCTCCTAAGAAATTTAGGGAATATATTGTGATATGTATTCCAAGTGTAACTCCCTACATAGCTATTATATCTAAAATGTATGTATGATATGGATTCCATAAGTAACCTTTATGATTTATGATTTGTGTGTGTTATTCATAAATCTTATGATTTCGTAAGGTATGTTATGATTGAAAAGTATGGTTTCATTGATTTGTATTTATTGATGGGATAATGTTTTCCTTCCTTATTTTATAACCCTTACTGATCTCTTTATTCTCAACCCAAGTTTTTTAAATGTTTTCCACAAGACTTAAAGATGAATAGGGTCAAGGATGGGATCAAGGAAAAGTCATGTTGTCTAAAACATGGAACTAGACATGTTTCTTTTTAAGAGTTTTTATTTAATGAAAAAAATGGATACTGAGTAGTACTGTCTACATGTAATATTCAAGTTGTTATGTAATAGTTATGATCTAATTATTTAAAACTCTAAACCTGAAAATATCCTCAAGGTGAATTATTCATTTAATTCAATATTATGTAATGTTTTAAGGTCGGGTCCTTATATATATGGTCATAATAAAACCATATATGGTATTATGTATAATAATATGATTATATAAAATATTTATAATAAACTTATATTTATTTTATAGGAATATTTTACAAGTATGAAGAGAGTCAATACACAAGGTAAGGGGATTTCATCTCACTTTTAATTTTCGTGAGGTATATGATATGTTCTCTACCCTTTTCTTTTGTGTAGTGTATGTAATGTCAATGATTTTATTATATATATATTATAACTAAATTTATTGGTATTAATATATCCATTTTATGATCTTTATTTCATGGGTTTTAAGTTTCAAAAGTTACCAAATCAGTAAAAATGTTTTTCCTCGATTTTATTTCTTTGAGACTCTTGTTTTTATACACCTACAATATTTTTTAGGGTGTATATATTTCCATTTAAAATTATATATCATAAATATAAATATTTTCATGATATTCCAAGATTTATTTAATTTTCTTCTCTTACATGAGAGTATGATCCCAAGTTACCAAGTGATAAGATTTTATTGAAACAATCTCATTCCTTTTCAATAACATTTATGTTTATGCTTCCTTTGATGAAATCATATGATCCATATCTCATGAAAATTAATGAAATTTACTATCCTATATTTATTCATAATATATTCATATATTGGAATCATTTTTCCATTCTTGGGTACATATTATATTTAAGAAAGTTTTTTTAAGGAAGCCTGACTTTACCCTCTCTTCGGTTAGAAAAATGTGTTCCTTAAAAACCGTATTTTTTAAAAAGGGTTTTCAAGAAAATTATATTAATATCCTATGATAATTAAAATAAAATTTTCCATTTTTTCTCTTACTATTATTTACAAAATAATATTCTTTTCTCTTTATAAATGAGGCATTTTTTATAACCTTTTCATCATGTAAAATCAATGTTCTTTTCACCTCGTACGACATGTATGGATTTACCCACCATCATTCCCTTTAATATTCCTTTACAAGATTAAAAATTTATTCTTTTTAAAATAAAATTTTCTACTAATAATCTTGATATTCATTATTTTTAAAGTGGTTTTCATAGAAAAAGTTTTTCAAAAATGTTTTATGTTTTAAAAATTATTCAAAATATTTTTAATATTCTTTTATATGTTTCCAAGTGAAATGGTTTTCAAAATGTTTTAAAACTTATTTTATAAGTTTTCAAGGAAAATGGATTAAAAAAATTTCAAGCTTCTTTTATAAAGTCTTAAGCAATATGGTTTTCAAAATGTTTTCAAGATTATTTTATATGTTTTTAAAGAAAATGTTTTTCAAAAAAAATTCAATATTTATTTATAAATCTTCAATATATTTTCTAATAAATGGTTTTCAAAAAAAATTCAAGCATTATTTATATGTTTTCTAAGTGTTTTTTAAGAAAAGAGTTTTTAAAATGTCTTTAATCTTATTTTATAAGTTTTTAAGGAAAAAGGTTTTCCAAATTATTTCAAGAATTTTTTATAAGTTTTCCAGGAATTTTCATAGAAAATTATTTTTAAAATGGTTTTATTTATTAAAAATAATTTTTCAAAGAAGAATGGATATTTTTCTCAAGAAACATTTTTGAAAGATATTTCAAAATTATTTTCTATATAAGATGACGTCTTTTGATGTTACTCATGCCCTTGTAAGAAATGATCTAACGGATTCATTCATATTATTTATATGAATGGGTTATTCTTAATGTCATGGTATTTTTGAAATCCGTTTCTATTTCATGTTTTATATGTTTATGAAATCTTTTTCTCTTTCATGGGTTATGTTTTTGATGAAATGATTATGAAACCTATCTTTTCCCATAGGTTATGCTATTATTACATTTTTTTGATACACATTTAGTTTCATGGGTTATGATATGATTATTTATGATCTTTTAGAACATGTATGTATGATTCCATTATGATATGGGTGGGACCTATATGACTATCCAATGCATTGGGTGCAGATTTATACCTCATGAGATAGACTAAGATGGTCTTGCGAATAAACCTTGACTATTAAGATGTACATGGGAGTGAACCATGACTACTAATATAGTATGAAGAGTGAACTAATGCTACTAATATGGTCATGGGAGTGAACCATGACTATCAATATGGTATGAGGAGTGAACTCATGCTACTAAGATTGATATGGGAGTGAACCACGACTAACAATATGGTATGGGGAGTGAACCCATACTACTAATATGGTCTTGGCAGTAACGCCTTGGATACAATGGAAATCATATTATATTCTTATGAGTATTCCACAATTCCATGTTTTATTCCTATTTTATACTTTCATGGATTGTGTTCTTTATTTACTTATGATTCATGTCTTATGAACTTCCATTATTTTTTCCATGATTCATATATATTATCTTTGATATGCATGTTATGATCTTATATTTTCATGATCATGTTCTCATACCCTTATTATCATGATTATGCTTACATATCTCAATTTTTTACCCTTAATAAGAATTTGACCTCACCAATTTCTTATGTTTCCTTTCCCCAAGATATAAAGAAAGGATTTAGGAAGAAGTACTAAAGGTAGAGATCTTTATGGAAGATGTTGAAGATATTTCACCAGGATAAAATATTTTGTTTCCAAGTTTACAAAGACACTAAACTATTATAGTCCTGAAGAATGCATTATTGTAATGTACTGAATATGCATCTAAAATGATGTAATATCCATGTATTTCAATCTTGGTTCATTATAATAATGATGATATCACCCTCAGAATCCCTGATAGATGGGATTCATAGAGTATGATCCTACTGGTTGAGGTAATTGCTTATTCCATCTATGACAATTGAAATTTATAATAATCTTTAATATATTTTAATATTAACAAACATTGTAAAATGGCTATATTATTAATGGTTAATATCACTAATGGTCTTTTAAATCCAGCTAGCTAAATCAGTCCAAAATAACCCAAGTAGTGCATGTTTTTTCTTTAAATATATTACTTAATAAGGAATTTATTCATTAAGAGAATTTAATTTATAAACTTTTGTGTCATTACAAGTATAGTATCATAATATAAATTTATGATCTTACACTTTCATTAGTTATAAAACATTCGTGTTTGGGATTTTTTACCACCTACATGAACAATGTTATTACATTACCATTGTGAATGATTGAGATAACTTAAATATTGGTAGTATAATATAATAATGATTAATTTAATATTTTTTCAAAATTATAGAATATATATAAGTATACTCATTAATAAAATCAGTTATTTTATTTGTATCTTTATTCAAAAATATATTTTTTAATCACTCTTTACGAATTTTCACCATAATTTTCATAAAATGACTACTAGACTTAAGAAATTTATAAAACGCACCAATGGGGACTCTTTTTTCATTATGAAGGTGATGAAAACATAAGAAATTATAAATGTACAAAACCTCCATATCGAATCTAGCATTATAAAAATGAGACAATTAACAACCTAATATAAGTTTTAACAATGAATGATTAATAAATAGGTGAAAAGAAATTATAAATAAATTTTTTAAATTAAAATAAATATAAATATTGTTTTATATAGATTAATAATAAACCTATATTAATTATACTATATTTTATATTATGTTAGACCAAGTGGTAATCCAAGGTCAGAGTTTTAAGTACCAATTTACCTTCATCGAGGCTTATTTTATATTATAAACCCAATTTTATTTTATATGGTGTACTTACTATACCATTAACTTATATTATCATCATTAAATATTCATTTATTATATTTAAAATTATATTCCATGATCACTCCTTTATATAATTTTGATTAATTTAATACTAATTTTATAAGGGTTTTTATTAACTTAATTTTCTTTCATTAAGTTATGATCATTTTATTTTTCTTTCTGTGTGATCTCATTTTTTCACTATACACTTTACTTTTCTATGTGAAACTTTCTTTAGAAGTATTAAAAGTTTTCCAAAGTAATTTATCTTCACAATTTTTTATAAATTATTTTCTTTATAAATAAAATTTATTAAAAATGTTAGGGTTCAGTTGAGTCAATTTATTTTCATCAAATCATACACATTTTTCTATGAATATATTCTTCTATGTTTTTTATATTCTACAATTTTTCTATTTTATATGGTATTTTATATTTCAATATATGGAAATTATATTTTCATATCATAATCTTCTTATTTGATGGATTTTTTTTCATAAAAAATGTGTCATTGTTAAGAATAATCCTCATTATCGGTATTAGATATTTCTTATCTTTTTCCATATTCTTCATTAATTCTGATTTTTTATTTTATTATTTTGAAGACCTAATATGTTTATATTTTTTAATGTTAAAATTTATATTTATATATTTACAAAAGTAAATTTTATAACTCTTTTAATAATGTGTTTTTCTCTAAAACTACCTCAAAAGGTTAAAAATAATTTTTTCTCACTTCCCTTTATTTTGTATCTTACATGCCACATTTCTTTATAAACATTTATTTATTTAAAAGGTTCCATTATTAGGGATTATTTTAAAATAATTTTTTCAAAAAAAATCATCTTGTTTCCATCTTAAATATGATTTTTTAAATTGACTTGTAACTTTATTATTTTACAATAATGTAAAAAATATTTTATAAAAACTCTTTTTAAGATTCTGATTCCACTTTCATCTTTATCTCAAAAGATATATCTCTTATGGGTAATGTTTATGATAACCCTATAAGTGATTTTATGATATAAATTTATTTATTTATTGAGTTTTAGGTATCAACTAATTTAATTCTTTATCCCAATTTATGAGATACCATTTTAAAAAGTTATGTAACCCAACTTCTTTCCATTAGTTTTTTATGATAATATGAATGATGGATTTCAAGTGGAACACAATTGTATGGTATAATATTCTTTTATTAGTGGATATTATATATCCATATAATTAATTATGTAAAGTCTTATATCTCAATAGATAAATATATTATGCATAGACATTATTATCATTTAGTTATACTCACGAAACTATGCATGGACATGATTGCATTTATGTTTGTTCAAAATATTATGCATGGAAATGATTTTATTTATCCATGCTTACAACTATGTGTGTGGATGTGATTTAGTTTTTATATGTTCACAAAGTTATGGTTTACCTATGCTTGTGATTTTTCATCATTCATATGTTATACTCCTCAGCTCATGATTTTTGTCTCATGTTTCTAAATTCTTATTCCATGGTAGATGTTATGATTTTATGATGATCATTTTGAGGTAATATATCCTTTTTCAGTACTTATGGACAAATTTTATGATTCCTTAATCTTTTTAATCTGATATTTCTCCTGTGTTCAAGTTTTCTCTCCTGATTATGATCTGACCCTTGATGAATTATTGGTAAGTGTTTTCCCCTTACTGGGTATTTGAGCTCACTTATTGTGTTTCTATTAACTAGGTAATGAAATAGAGTATTAAGTATGATTTGTATAGAAGGATATCTTGTGTGAATATTATTTATGGGAAATGATATATAAATAATGAAAAATAATATATTTATATAGCTAATCTGAAAATACACTAAACCTTTGTGTTTTGGGATCCTATGTTAATTTATGATATTTGATGTTTAAATTATGGAAATGATGAAAAGTATATGTATGTTATGATTGAGTCATCTTATTTGGTATCAAAGTGGGGTTTATTTGTTTTTTGGTATTGGGTTAATAACTAAAATTAAACCCAACTTAAAAACCCAAGGTTTAACTGAAAGTGTGATTGGCTAAAATGGAGGTTTCATAATTTAAGAAATATATGGATTTTTTTTATTTATTCTTTGATTTCTCTAGTTGTTATTAATTAAAATTAATACTAACATTTTTTGTTTTAGTTAATGTATGAAACTAGGAGGAATCAAGTTATCAATGGGTTTGATGGACAATGCAATGATTGTCCCAAAGACAAAACCTAATGGTATGGGATATGGAGTTAAAAACTTCATGGAAATGCTATATTATGTTATAAAAAATAACCTAAACTAGGTTGATCTCCAGAAAACACCAAATAAGGAGAAATATTCCATTGATTCTTTCATTCATCAATGATCATCGACCTTTAGTGGATCTTTTGATCCACTAATTTCCATATAATGGATCAACACAAAAGAAAATATATTTTATAATCTTTAGATATTAGAGCAAGAAAAGCTTGTTTTAATTGTTTATCCATTGTTAGGTTAAGTTAATCAATAGTGGATCCTAATTAAGAACATCAGTCAAGAGGAAGAAATAGAATCCATGAAATAGGAGGAGTATGAGGAGGTATTTTTTAATTAGTATTTTCCCTAAACTCTCCACACCAAAAAAATATATATAATTCCTTGAGATGAATTAAATGTAGGATAAATCCACTGGTACCAATGAACCAAACTTCAAAATACTTGTAAGGTTAGATTTTGGTATTATCATTGTCCCAGAAATAAATATCTATCATTTCTTTAGTGGGTTAAAATAATGTCTCTAAAAATTGTTATCCTTTAGAGACTTTGGTAGTAATAAATAAACTATTATATGTGATATTAAGGTTTAAATGAAAAATAAAGACTCATTACACTCATGTATTTTGAGATAATAAAAGGAAAATGGAGTTTAATAGAAACTTGAATGAGAAATCACATTGAGGAAAGAAAATTCACCTACCAACATGCTAAAAATGTGGGAGGAAGAACCCAAGAAATTTCCTAAAAGGAATAAGAAAATTTTTTATGTATGGCAGGTTTTTCTATCCAGTTCATGAATGTTGAAGTGATATGAAAAATCCAACTAATGAAACTGATGGAAGGAAAACTATGTCCAATGTAAAACTCACACTTAAATTATTAAAATTCAAGTAGTTGGGTATTATAAAAATCAATTCATTAACCAAGGGGTTTATAAGGAAAATTGATTTCAACAACCTTCTAATCTAAGGGAAAAATTAAAGGCATATACAACAAAAACTTCTCTAGTGGGTTTTTGAAAATAAAGAGTTAAAGGTACACTCATCATCCACTCAAGAACTATAAATTTCTTGATTTATTATGGTTCTATCTTCCCCTTTATATCTTTAATGTTTTCTAATATCATAAAATATCCAATACAATTATGAGATATTGATTTATCAGTGAAGAATTATATTGGTACTATGATTTAATCCCAAGTATATAACCCATGTATGATAGAATTTTATGGGAATGTTCTTTGAGAAAATATTATTATTTTTCCATTAGTTGAATTTGATGTTATTTTGGGAATATATTGAATCACCCTACATGGAGGCCATATTAATTACCAATATATGGAAATCAAATTTCATATCCCAAATCAACCTATTATTATCTATTAGGGCATGTCTGACTTGAACTTTATATAGAAATTATTTACCATATATGGGTATTACTACCCAATAATGAGGGGAATTTTTCTTATATTCTTGGGGGGAATAAACATTGAAGACATGTAAACTGTATAATAATATATTTATATATTTATAAAATAGTTTTCTAGTCTTCTCCTAGATAATGAGGTTGATTTATTTTCATAAACCAAGCCAGGTCGCTAACCAAATTAGCACCCGACCAGGTCCATGGAAAGCCCGAAGGGAGTTCTCTATCCCTACAATATAGAAAAACTTTCTGAGTATCATGAACAAAGGTTTTTGAATGATTTACCCAAGTTTAGAAACATAAAACAATCGGAAATAATAAATAAACTGAATCAGAAAATTCAATCCAAACAGGACTTAAACAAAAATCAGAATTGCATTTCATAGTTTTAAACAAACCCCAAGAGGGATGAAACTAAAAATAATAAGATATTATAACTCAAAAACAACCACACGTCAAGGGGGTATCACCCTTAATCATTCTCCACAACACTGCACCAAGAAAAGAAGCTAACAACTTGAACCGTTGTCTCCAAGGACCTTACCCTTACCTGTGTCAAACATTACCAAGTCTAATTACACCAAAAGGTGTAAGTAGGGTGTGATCCAAATACCAATAGTATTCCACCCAAAAATATTACATGTGATAAAAAATTTAATACAAAAAATCTTTCAAGTTTTTATAAACAGGAAATGCTAGTAACAGTTTCTAAGAGACGCAACTTTAAATGAAAACAGTTTTTAGGGGGAAACTTTAAATAATAAACTATTTTAAATAAAACACACAAGATGATGAAATTACCATCCAAACACACTGTATTCCTATGGTAAGTACAATATAATCAATTAGAACTTGTGATGGTAAATACCCATAGGTACTAGCTAATAGTAGGGCCCTGGGAACATTGTATCTTGATGTAAAAGTAACCAAAAACCACAAACAATTTCATTATAATGCATAATCCACTAGGAGGGGACACCCCAATGGCCTAGTGGTCTCTATAAAATCATTATTATTTATCTAATGTTGTCATCTTCAAGCTTTCTAAGTGAAATTGGGACAAAACCACTTTTGAATCACTAGAATACTAGCCCTAATCTTTCCACCTAGATACTTGGGTGTCCCTATTTGTGCTAAATCAAGTTCCACATGTTATAGAATATCATTTCCACATCAAAACATAATTTATATATAATACACACACCAAAAAGTACACAAACATGTTCCACACCCTCAATGTAATTTAATAAACCCTTTAAATATTTTATAAAACAATTTCCAGAGGTAACACAAGGGTTTGCATAAAAAATACATTAAAAAATACTTGTTTAAGGAAAAACTCCCAACGAAACCATAATTGGAAGCCTTATAACCATTGAACAAAACAATTTCAGGAATTATAAAATAACTCTAAATGATACAACATGGAATACACATGAAAAACACCCAATTTCATGTCAAATGCTACTTTAGAATTAAATGCCCAATCAATGCTACAAAAAATGGTTTTTTAACAACAAAAAATGGATGGGAAACATGATAAATATGTTAATAAAGAAATATAAATTCATCAAGGAATGTTTACACATGGAACCACCTACCTTGAATATCAAAAACCCCAAATCTTTATGTTAAAATTCAACCACACCACAAGTGAGTGAAAATGAACCCTAATCATGAGTATTGAACCAAGAAACTCAATATTATACCCTAGAGATGAAACCCTAGCTACTGTAATTTTATAAAATTAAGAGGGAGGTTAGAAACCCTATATATAAGGAAGAAAAACAAAGAGAGACTCACTTACTTGAAGGATCTTGAAGTTTCCCAACCAAAAACCCCTTCGAAAATGGGTTCCAAGAAAGATTGAAAGGGCATGGAAGCCTTCAATGGATGAAATGGTAGAATTCAGGAAGAAATAGGTGAATTTTGTTTATTTATGAAAAAAAAGGTCAAAATCCATTTTTTTTACACCTAGACACTGTGCATGGTTTGTCTACACTGTTTAGTAAACCGTGCGGCCAAACCATGCAGCCTATTCTGGCCACCCAAAAACCCTCATTTTCTTCTAAAATTCAAGGGGGGCTAGGGGGGAAGATGGAACAAGAATAGAAGATAAAAATACCTAAAAAACACATGGATGTGACAATTCTTCCCACCATGAAAACTTTCTGCCCCAAAAAGTCGACCTGAAGCTTGATCAGAAAACAAGAATGGGTTCTCTTGCTCAACCCATAAATTCCACTCCCATGTCTTGTGCACATAATTACCATTTTTTCAAAGGACCCAGACCAATGGAATATACTTTACCTTAAGAACCTTCTCATTAGAATCCACTACTCACACTGGTCGTTCAAAAACTTATAAATCAGGATCTATCTCCAACTCTAACCAATTTATCGCATGGGATGGATCTGGATAGTACTTATTCAATTGGGATACATGGAATACATCATGAATTAATATCGACTGAGAATTCAAATATAACTTGTATTCCATCCTACTAATCTACTCAGTGATCTCAAAATGGTCGACATACCTTAGTGTCATCTTTCCCTGCTTTTCAAAATGATAATGTCCCAAATGAGGGGCCACCTTCAAGAATAACCAATCACCCACAGAGAACTCCAGATCCCAATGCCTCGTGTTAGTATAATATTTTTGGTAACTCTGAGCTATCAATAACCACTGCCTGATTAACTTGACCTTATTAGACGTATCTTTCACAAGGCTCATCCCCAAAAGTGAGGTCTCACCTACCTCATCCCAACACAAAGGGGAATGACAAAGTCAACCATAGAGCAGATCATAAAGATCCATTAGAATAGAGGATTGATAAATTTTATTATAAGAAGACTCAACCAATCTCAAATGGATATCCCAAGATCCTTCGAAATCCAAAAAAATAAGCATGAAGCATGTCCTCCAAAATCTGATTTTCCCACTCCATCTAACCATCTGTTTGAGAATGTTATACCATGCTCATCTTAATCAGTATCCCTAAAGCCTTCTGAAGGCCTTCCCAAAACCAAGAGGTAAAACAGGATTGTCTATATGAGACAACTGTTAATGTCACACCATGAAGCCTTACCACCTCCTAAATATACAATTGTCCCAACTCATCCACTTTAGATTTATTTATGATCAGAATGAAGTGGGTTGATTTGTTTAGATGATCAATTACTACCCAAATAGCATTATTACCCTGAGGTGTATGAGGTGATCCAAAAATAAAATCCATGGAGACCTCTTCCCACTTTCGGGTAGGAATGGGTAATGGCTGATGCAAACCAGAGGGCCTTTGATGTCCTGCTTTTAACTACTGACATGTATAGCATCTTGATATGAAGTTAGTTATGTCTCTTCTCATACCTGGCCATAAAAACTGATGATGTAAGTAATTATACATTTTTCCATCCTCATGATGAACAGACCACTAAGATTTGTTGCTATCCTGCATCACCACCTTTCTCAAAGACAATGGAAGCACTGAATGGACCATGAAGCACAAGATTCCCTCAGGAGATGAAGAACAATCAAAAGACATCTCCCCACTATGAAGAAACTATATAGACTACTGACACAGTTCATCAATGGACTAATCTAGATGAATCAACTCTAAAAGAGAGGGATTCAATTGAACACTCCCCAAGAACACACCTCCACTATTATCCTTGTTCTCCATGTGTATCTAAGAAAAGAGTCTCATCAATGTCCACTCATAACTAGACTTCCTCAGAGCCTACGCAGGTGATTTTATGCTCAAGACGTCAGCCACCACATTACACTTTCTCAGGGTAGAGATAATATCAAAGTTTAACCCCTTCAAATACTTGATCCAACAGAACTGCATAAGATTAATATCCTTCTGTGAGAAGATGTAGGCTAATCTCTTATAATCATATTAGACTACAAACTTCTTCTCAAAGAGGTAGTGTCGCTAAGTCTTCAAACCATGCATCACCGCTGCTAACTCCAAGTCATGGGTTGAGTAATTTATTTTCATATGGTTAGAGTTGGCGAGAGCTATACGCCACCATGTTATCATTCTATATAAGCACGCACCTAAGATTCATACCTGAATCATCACAATAAACCACATATCCCTTTACAGATTCTGGAAAGATCAACATAGGGGTGGTAGTCAACCACTGCTTAAACTTCTCAAAGGATGTCTGATATTCTAAGGCCCATTCAAACTTCACCCCTTTCTGGGTGAGCACGGTCATGGGTGAAGAAAGCTGAGAGAAATCTGGAACAAACTGCATGTAGTAACCTGCAAGGATTAAGAAACATTTGATCTCAAACACATTCTCTAGTTTCTCCCATGATATAACTGCACTGATCTTCTCAGGGTCCACTGAAACCCCATATTTTGAGATTACATGACCTAGAAACTTTACCTCCCTAATCCAGAAAGTGAACTTGAACAACTTTTCATAATGGTGAATTATCCCGAAGAGTGACCAACATGATCCGGAAACGATGCTCATGCTCTTCCTCAAATCCAGAATAAACCAGGATGTTTTCCACAAATACCAAAATAAATGAGTCGAAATATTGGTGGAACACCCTATTCATGAGCTCCATAAAGACCACTGGATCATTGGTCAATCTGAAAGGCATGACCAAGTACTCAAAGTGGTCATACCTGCTTCGGAAGGCTGTCTTCATGGTATATTCCTCTCACCTAGACTTGGTGGTAACCTGAATGCAATTTTATCTTTAAAACCCACTCTTCCCCCTTTCAACTGCTCAAAAAAGTCATCTATTCAGGGAAAAGGATATTTGTTCTTGATGGTTACCTTATTTAGTTTTCGGTAGTCAATGAAAAACCAGAGGGACCCGTCGGCCTTCTTCGCAAAAAGAAAAAGAGCATCCCAAGGAGACTTGCTCAGGCAAATGAATCCTTTGGATTCCAAATCTAATAGTTATATATTTAATTCTCTAAACTTGGTGGGGTACATACAATACCAGGGAAGTGATATCAGTTATGTACCCGACTCCAAATCAATCGAGAACTCCACGTCTCACTCTCGGGAAAGACTGAAAATCATCTAGAAATACCTCTGATAACTCATTCACTATATGAGTTAATCCATCCTTAGAAGCATGACTATCGCCCTCTAGCATGAACAGAAATAACTAAAAGATAAGGCTTCCCAATTCTAGTATTTGAGGTCCTGTACAGCCCAACCTAGGATCCCATTCCCCAATAAAAACCTGAGGACTCCCATCAGGTTCCATGAAACTCACTAGCCCCCTATAGCAATCGATATGTGCTTGAAAGTGAACTATCCAATACATGTCGATGATTACATCAAAAAGGTGCATATATAAGACCAATAGGTCATATTCCATCTCAACCCCTGACATGGAAAGTTTACATGACGGGAACATGAGACCTTGATCCTTCTTATTACCCAATGGTGTCACTAACTCCATCGAAAAATACATCAACTCAATTGGAAAATTTAGAAGATTCAAAAGACGTGAAAATATAAAATAAATAGAAGCACTGGTATCAAATAGAATAAAAGTTGTATAATATGAAATCAAAATGGTACCTCGAACTGTCAAAGTTTCTATATCTGATCCCATTGGTGCCTGATCTACAGCAAGATCATGCCTAGTCTATGCTTAAAAATGGTCACTTGCCTATGTATTTTCCTTGAACTGGCTTTACCCAAAAGAATATTTGGCCCTGCCTCTATGGCCACCAAACTGAGATCCCACTGTCATAGATGATTCTGACTGAACTGACCCTCCCCTGGATGCCATGGATCCAACCCCACTCTGAAGGGCATGCATCTCTATGAAAAAGAACTACAAGTTCACCATAGCTACAAAGTAATAATAAATCATTATGGTAGATATACATTCAGGTCAGGTGTGCATGCCCTCCCTCATTTGTGGCACAAAACATACCTTGCATCAGAGTCCACAGATGAAAACTGACTAGGAGGATGGATTTAACTACCATGTCACTTATTCCCTTGGTCCTCTCACCTCCTTTTCTTATCAGATAAACTTCCACTGCCCATCACTGATACTATCCCAGAGAAACAAGACCTCCCTTTTTTGTCAATCTATACCATACAATCTTAATCAACCACCTTAGCATAAGTCTTCATCTTAAACATGAAGACTTGAGAATATATCTATGGTCACAATCCCTTTTGAAATCTATAAGCCTTTATTTGTTCATTAGAGACTATCTCATGGGCATATAAGACTAGATCAGCAAAGCGTTTGGAATACTCTATCACATAATGGTCCCCCTGAATGAGATCCATAAACTTGTGAGATCTAGAATAAGTCAAGACTTCAAAATAGTATTGGTCATTGAATAAAGCCATGAAGTCCATCCAACTCATTTTCTCATGCTTCCTAGGTTGAAGCATTGATTCTCGTCACATGCAGATGGGACCTTCTAGAATAAATGAGGCACATTTCACCTTGACCTCCTCAGGTGTGTCAAGGAACTTGAACTTGTGTTCGATATTCTCAAGCCACTCCAGTACTTACTGAGGATTTGTGATACCTTATAAAGTAGAAGTCTTGTTCTTCAGAAACTCCTTGGATTCGTTCTTTCTAGGACCAGATTCATCTTCTCTAACTGGACAAGGAGCAGGAACCACTCCCTACCCCAGAGCCTAGATAGCCTTAACCACAGCTTCTACCAAACTCTGATCAAGTGGTGAGGGATAACTCTCTCTAGCTTTCTCTTGTGGGTGAATTGGATATTTCTAGGGAGGTATGTTTCTACAAAAAGGCAACATTCACTAGAGAAAAAATTAGTTCAAAAATTATGAAAAATTTCAACAATAACATCAAATATAAATAAATCAAACTCATCACAATAATGAAATAAACAACTAATTTTCCCCCAACCATTGTCCACGTACAGTCTGTAGCCCGTATGTTCCACCTAGAAGAGAAGTTAAACAAGAATCCCAACATACCATGGAGAATCAAGGTATATCCCGAGAGGTGCAGGCTAGGCACCCTACTTGCATCCAGAACTTCAAGCCCCAATAGTCCTGACTTCTATATAACTAGACTTATCCCAAATAATATGACCCAAAGATCTTAACTATTCTCTGATACGATGTTTTCATGAACCAAGATGGGTCTCTAACCAAACTGGTGCCCGACCTGATCCATGGAAAGGCCCAAATGGCATTCCCTATCCCCACGGGATGTCACAAGTTCTTGGGTATCATGAAAAAAATGTTTGGGAATGATTTTCCAGAGTTTAGAAACATAAAACAACCAACAATAATAATTAAATTGAATCTGAAAATTCAATCCAAAGAGGCTTGAAAAAAAATTAAGAATTTCATTACATAGTTTTAAACAGAACCCAAGAGGGCCACAACTAAAAATATATCGCAAGTATAACTCAAAAACCACCACATGATAAGGGGGAATTTCCCTCAATCCATCTCTATAACACTACAATAAGAAAGGAATCTAACAACCCAAACTGTCGTCTCCAAGGACCTTGCCCTTGCCTGTGTCAGACATTACCAAGTCTACTTACACCCAAATATGTAAGTATGGTTTGATCCTAATCCCAGTAGGATTAAACTCAAAATATTCAATCTGATAAACATTTTAATACAAAAATCATGCAATTTTTTATAAACAGGAAATGCTAGTAATAATTTTTAAGAGATGCAACATTAAATGAAAACAATTTGTAATAAGGAAACTTTAAAGAATGAAAAATTTTAAATAAAACACATATGATTCTGAAATTACCATAAAAACACACCATATATTGATGTTAAGTACAATATAATCAATGATTACTAGTCATGATAAATACCCCTAGCTACTAGCTAATAGTGGGGCCCGAGATACATCGTATCTTGGTGTAAAAGTAACCAAAAACCACAAATAATTTCAATCTCATGCACGATACACTAGGAGGGGACACCCCGTTGGACTAGTGGTCTATAAAAAATCATAATTATTTAGTTAGTGTTTCAATCATCAAACTTTCTATGTGAAACCCAGACAAAGCCACTTCCGAATCACTAGCATACTAGTCCTAGTCCGCCTACCTAGATACTCGGGCTTCCCTTTTTGTGCTCAATCAAGTTCCATATCTTCTAGAATTTAATTTTCACATAAAAAACCCATTTCTAAATCATACACACACCAAACAGTACACAAACATGTTCCTCACCAACAATGTAATTTAATAAACCCTTTAAATATTTCATAAAACAATTTCAAGAGGTAACACAAGTGTTTGCACACAAAATCCATTAAAAAATCCTTGTTTAAGGCTAAACTCCCTACCATTCCATACCAAACCAGAATTAGAATCCCTAGAAGCATTGAAAAAAACAATTTCATGAATCATAAAATAACCTCAAATGATACAACAAGGAATACATGTGAAAAACACCCAATTTCATGTCAAATGAAACTTTAAAATTAAACGCCCATTTAATGCTACCAAAAATTGTTTTCTAACCACACACAATAGATGTGAAACATTATAAATAGGTTAATAAATCAAGTTAAATTAATCAAATAATGATTACATATAGAACCTCCTACCTTGAATATCAAAAACCCCAAATCTTTGTGTGAAACTTAAACTGCACCACAACCACACAACAAGTGAGTGAAAACGAACCATAATCAAGAAGATTGAACCAAGAAACTCAATATTAAACCCTAGGGACGAAACCATGGTTTCTATAATTTTCGAACTTCAAGAAGGAGGGAAGAAATCCTAGAGAGAGGGAAGAAAAAAAAAAGAGAGACTCACTAACTTGAAGGATCTTGAAGTTTCTCCACCTAAAACCCCTTGAAAAAGGGTTCCAAGGAAGCTTGATGGGGCTTGGAAGCCATACATGGCTGAAATGGTTTAATGGGGGAAGAAAGGGGTGCATTTGGTTTATTTTTAGAAGGAAAAAATGGTAAAAATCCATTTTTTTAACACCTGGACATTGTGCATAGTTTGTCTGCACGGTTTAGTTAACCGTGCGGCCAAATCATGCGGCCTATTCTGGCCACCCAAAAACCCTCATTTTCTTCCAAAATTCAAGGGGGTACTAGGGGGACCTAGGGGAAATATAGGCCAATAATATAATAGAAAAAATACCTAAAAATAAGGACATGGATGTGACATTTATCATTATAAACTATATCTTAAGACTTATTTATTTTATAAATACCCTCAACCATTTTCATCAGTGAGTGATAATTAAAATTGTGAGGATGACAAAAAATAGGGGGTGTAACACCCTAGGTTTTAGGAAACATTTTTTTCATAAACTATATATCTATAATTATAATATATTTTTTTATGTTCTTTCAAAAGAATTAAAATTGAGTTGAAAATGAGTCCAACAATATATGAATCAAATTAACAACACATTATAATGGAGAACTACAATAAAAACACTTGAAACCATGTATTATATTCAATGTATTATAACATACCATGGATGATTACATCCCTTAAAAGTTTATAAATAAATATGGTGCAATAAATAGAAAAGAATAATATTTTAACAACTAATAAATCCCACGGGTCATCTTCAACCTTGAGAATATTCGTTAGTATAACTAAACTTATAATGAAAAAAACATCATTAAAGGAGAAAAAATATTATTAAATCCAAAATCAAAACTATAGGATTAATAAGTGTTCTTTGAGAAGATAGAATGGGATAAATTTATAGGATTCAATGTGGGTAATACAACCATTATATGACCATCATAAAAAGGTATATAGTTGTTGGGTATAAAATCAATAAACATGTTGCTAGTTTGGAATTACCAGTATATAGTAAATATACATAATTTTTATTTATATGGAAGAAAAATATGATTCTTCCATATAAATAATGTGTTTGTGATAAAATAAATTATTTTTTAATAGAATTAATATATACTAGTTTATTTATGAAAATACCAATGATTGTAAAGAAAATTTTTTATGAATTGAGTATTTTTGTTGAATTTATTACTTTGAATGATTATTGGAAATAAAATGTATTGATAAAATTCAAGGAATTATTATTAAAATTAATTAATAATATATATGTATATATATAATAATTAAGTAACTATAAGTAATATTAATCAAATAATTCATGGAAAATAAAATTATTTTGTTTAAAAGAATTATTTTTATTATAAATTATATTCTTTTATTTAATAATAGAATTTATAAAATTTTGATTATTAAATTTAATGAAATTTATTTTTTATAAATATTAAAAAATGAATAATCATTCATACATTTATTATCAATTAGATAAAAATGAAGATAAAATCATTTAATGGTAAAAAAAGATATTTTTCAGAGAATCTTTTTTTTATGAGTAATGTATTTTTAACTTAATAAATTAAATTAATCTCTAAAAATGAATTTTCTTATTAAATTTATTTATAATATATATATATATATATATATATTATCATATATCTTATGTTTATTAAATAGAAAGGAATAATAATAAATTCATTTTATGCTTAAAAAATACATTTTTCTAAAGATTATTTTTTACGTGTTATGAATTATTATATTAAAATTAATTTTTATCACTTTTAGAAATTAAATATGATGAAATATAATCCAAATTTGAAATCATAATTTAAAAATTAGGTAATATGGGTCATTTTTTATTTTTAGTAAAAAATAATTATCCTGGTAAATATTTAAGGTAAAAGGGGGTAAAAGGACATAAATAAAAATGGCTTGAATTTTATGTAATTAACTATATGATTAGAAATTATAGAAGTTATTTTTTAGGTGTTGGATTCAATACTCTATGAATAATAAAAATCACTCAACTCCCATGTGATTTCATATGTACCCTTTACCTAACTTATGTTTCCAAAGAACCCCACTTCCACCATTCCAAACCACTCATACCCTTAGGTTTTTTCTTGAATACCTATAAATTATTCATATAAAAATTTATTATTATATTTTTCATAGACTTAGATTACAATAATGATGCATGATTCATTCCTTTTGAAGGAATATGTTGCAGTAAGGAGCGATTCTGTTAAAGTAACATATTCTTATCCATTATTTTCATTTAATTTATCATCTCCACTCTTACTAAATCTTGGTAAATTCTAAAATTATGTTCAAATTACATAATTATTCTTCTATAAAAATGATATTATCAAATATAACTCTCTGATCTTACTCATTTTTTAGTTATAACAAGTTATTGTTTGGGTTTGTTTTACCACCTACCTAAATGATGTTATAATGTTTCCATCACGAATGATTAACATAACATAAATACTGGAAATAAAATTTCATGATGATAAAATTAATAAGTTTTCTTAATTTTTTAATATATATATATTCATTAATAAAATCAATTATTTTTATTTACTTGAAATTCACAAAAAATGAGATTTTAGCAGCTCTTTACAAACCATCACCATAACTTCCATAAAAAGACTATTAGAATTTATAACTATATAAAACACACAAATGTGACCTCCATGGATATTATAGAGGTTATTAACATTTGATAAAGTACTAAGGAATGAAACTAAAATACCAAATCTAACACCAAACAAATGGGACAATTAACAACTGAATATGAATTTTAGGAGAGAAAGATTAATAAATGGGTAATAAAAACTATAAAAGAATGGTATAAAGTAAAATAAATATAAATATAGTTATTATATAGAATAATAATATACCTAAATTCATTATATAGTTATTGAGGCATACTTCATATTATGAAACAAATTTTCATTTATATGGTGTAATTACTATCCAAATTAATTTATATTGTCATTATTGAAGTTTTATTCATGGTATTTAAAAGTATATTTCATGATCCCTCCCTCGTGTATTTTGACTCATTTATTATCAAAGTAATAAGGCTTTTTGTTAACTCAATTTCATTTCATTATGTTATAATAATTTTTTATAATTTTGACATGATCATGTTTTCCCTCCATACATTTTTGTTTTAAAAATGAAACTTCCTCTCCAATTATTCATGGTATTATAGATTAATTTATATTCTCAATGTTTTATAAATTATTTCCTTTTAAAATAAAATTTATTAAAATTATAATGGTTTAGTTGACTCAATCTTTGTTCATTGAGTAATACATATTTTTCTTTGAGTATATTCTTATAAGTTTGTCATACAATTCTATTTAAATATTTTTTAAGGTATTTTACCTTTATATCTAGGTATATTTCATTTTTATTTTATAGTCTTATTCTTGGACGAATTTATTTCTTCATAAAAATAGGATGTTTTTTTAAAATAATTTCCATCCTATCTAATATCTCTTTCTACTCCATGTACATATTATTTCTTACCACCAAAGTTTTATTTTATTATTATAAAATCAAAATACATTTTATCTTATATAATATTTAAATATATCTTTATGTATTTTCAAAATTAAATTTTATAACACTTATACTGAGGTGGTTTTTATTTAAAATTCCACAAAAGCTTAAAATGAAATTTATTTTCACTTTAAAATATTTTTTATATTATGTTTTACATTTCATTACATGAAAATTATTTATTTTCAGGGTTTAATTATTTTGGATTCTTTTATAATATTTTTTTAAAAAAAATATTGTCCCCTTCTCAAAAATGATTTATGAAAGTGACTTTTAACTTCTCCTTTTTATGATAATGTAAAAATTGTTTTATGAAAATTCTTTTTATGATTTCACTTCCAATTTACTATTTATCTAAAAATATATATCTATCATGGGTAATGTTAAATATCACCCTATAAATAATCTTATTATATACTTATTTTTGGTAATTGAGTTTTTAATATCAACTGATCTAATTCTTGATTTTATTTTATGTGATACCATTTGTAAATGTTATGTAACCCATCTTATTTCTTTGGGATTTTCATGATAAGATGAATGATTGATTTTAGGTGACACACATATTAATGGTATATCACTATGTGATGGGTGAATCCTATATATCCCTCTAATGTATTGAGTAATTTTTTATATATCATGAGATAAAGATGTTGTGTGCGTATATGATTATTATGTAGATATGCTCACAACTTTGTGCATCAACATGATTGCATTTACTGTATTTACAACTTTGTGTATTTACATGATTATGTTTATAAATTTTTGCAACATTGTTTATGGATGTGATTTTGTTTGGCTATATTCATAAATTTATGGTTTACCTATGCTTGTGCTTATTCTCCATGACTTTGTTATACTCCATGGATCATGATTTTTGTCTCATGTTTCAGAATTCATATGACATGGTATATGTTATGATTTCATAATGATCATTTTGAGATTATATGTCATTTTTCATTCCATATATAAAACTCTTATGATTCTATTTTCTTTTTAATTATATATTTCTCTAATGTTTATGTTTTCTCTCTTGATTATGATCTAACTCTTTATGAATCATTGATAAATTTTTTCCTTTAATGGGAATTTGAGATCAATCCTTATTATGTTTCCATTCACCAGGTGACAAAGGATATTATTAAGTATGGTGTTTCAATAATGATATCATATGATTAGTTTATTTTTTGGGAGATGTTGAATAAATAATACAAAATAAGATATTTTTTTAGATAATCTCTCAAGAAACTAATCCTATGGGTTTTGGGATTGTATGTTTATTTATGATATGTAATGTTTAAATTATAGAAATGATGTAAAATATTTTTATATTATTACTATGTCATATTATAAGTTTTTTTTTGGATTTATCAGCTTCCATATGGATGTAATGTAATTCTATTGGATTCCACCAAAATTTGGGTGGCCTTTACCAACACCCACATTAAGCGTGATAGTTTAATTATTTTGGACACTTATAATTATACCCCTTTATGACTTGGAACTCCAACTGTCTAGAGTTAGAGGGGTGACACTCTCCATTTCTCTCCCTTCTTTACTCCCCTTCTCATATGATCTGTGGTGCTTTAAATGGAGTTCTTTTGTTACTTTATTTAAAGAATCTTTTCTTATTATCCTCTTATTATACATTCACCTTCTCCTCTAATTTTAGCATATTATTTTAGTGATTTGGAGTATGATTCCATTGATGCATGTTATAATCATATCATTTTGATAGAGATTTTGATAGTGGATATTAGAGGAGACTAGGAGAGGTTATTTAAAAGTCATTAGATATTTTTTATCTCGATATGATTCAATGCCCTTATTATTATTAGTTTTTCATCAAAGTAAGATGAAATTAATGATTTAATTGACATTAGAAATTTTATACTTTTTTATGAAGGGATCAAGAGTTGCCTATGTGTTAACTATATTTGGTTTCAGGGGGTTTCAATGAGTATTCACTATTTGGTGATAATTTTCCCTATTATTCCTCATTAAATTAATTAAGAAAATTAATTGGGATATTAATTAGAATTTTTTATAGTTAATTATTAACATTTTCATTGAGATAGTGGCTCATATATGATGATGATGGTGAATTATGTAAGCTTGGTTGATGATTGAGTGTGCATTGTTAAAGAGGTTAAATCCAATTTTAGGTGGTTGGTCCCTGATTTTACCTCCCATATATGTAGTTTCACTTATTGTGTGATTTTCAAGTAGAGGTAAGGGTTAGTGACTAGATTGAGTTAGATCTATTAGGTTAGAGTGTTGAAAATAGAAATAGGCATAGCCCATTGGGATTGTGGTAGATATCCCATTCATAATACTTTTAGAGTTTAGTCACTCCACAACTCTACTTATATGGAGATATTGGGTTAAATGGTGATAGGTTCCCCAACAGGGTGTCTATCCTTGGGTGACAACTCAGGTGGTTCAGTGAATTCTGTTATGAGGTAATTTAATGCACCATTAAGAGTGATGGGATAGTAATTAGATGATTATGGGTTTCTTGAGTAACCATATTGGATATATATTATACAAGAGGGATAACCAATGGGTCAATTAAGTTCATTAGGAAAGTACCCATGGGACTAGATAAAATTAAAAGGGGAGTTCTACCAAGGTTGCACTAGTGAATATACTACCTGGGACCATTTAATGAGTTAGTAGTGAGTCATTTTTCTAATTCACCATGTATGGGGTTACTCGTGAGAGTTAATGGGTTAAAAATGTTGACCAATAGTGTTCTATCATGATTTTGGATTATTGCCCTACTAGGGGGTAGTTTCCTTTTAGTTAGAAATTATGTTTTTTGGGACTTAAGCATAGGAATTTTCATTTATGGAATAATTTTCTAGATGATGGGTGTGTATGAATTTGTGATGCATGAGGTGTGATAAGTTATATATAGGGAATAAGTTTTGATTAGGGTGGAACTCATGTATATGATTATAGTGGTTTAATCATAAAATTTTATATTTATGTGGTGGTGAAATATCATAAGGGACAGATGAGCATGGAAATCCATCTATTAGGAACTACCAGAGAAGTGGAGATGCAGTGGTTGTCTAAAATATTTATGAAATTCTAGGATAAGAATAATTTCCTATTATAATTATATGGACATAACAAAACTTTAACAACACATTGGAATAAATTAGAAACCTAAAACCAAGATCAACCATGAAATAAAAACCAAAACCATTTTTAATATAAATAAATAATGTTTACCTTACACTGATGTCGGTTATTTATTCTATATTCCATCATATAATTGATAAATATCCCTCAGGAGTAACTTAATAATTCACCTCTCTTTGTTGTACCAATAAATTGATATTAATCACCCAAAAATTTATGTAAAACATTCCTTTATTCCATGATATACTATTATTTAAAGTGGAAAGGGAAAAGGATGAAGAGATATATGGGATAATTGGCACAAGGCTTGGGAAAGCATGAAAAATTATATCAATGATATTTTCCTCCTTTAATAGGCCTCAATTATTCTCTATAATCCACTATATAATTTACTCATATGTTATATAATGTAAAAATAAATGGATTTAGTGACAACTCTTATAACCTTCATCCAACATGAATTTATCATATAAATGTTGTTTCGATTCTCTCATGCATTACAAATGTTAATGATAACTAATTCATAATATATTTGAATGTTAATATTTAACATTATACTATATTTAATAATTTTCATCTATGATTCATGCATATCAATGCATTATGATATAAACATATCATATGAAATGATATGGAAAAGGTAGTAGTGATATGATATCTTGTATTGTATCTTATATTATACCCTCAAGGCATATGATATTCTTTTTGTCACATATATATCATACACTGTTATATAATTATATCATATCATAAGAGATATCCAAAATTCATTATATGCATAAATGATTTAGGGTTTATCTCCATCATTATTTAATTTATACTAAAGCCTCTTGGATTAAGTTCCATTTCACCTTATATTGTATCGTATACAATAACTTGTGAAAACTATATCCCAAACTCCTTTTGGATATCTCTAAAAACACTTTTTGAAATCTATCATTATTTTTATCTTGTATCACATCATATAGAATACCTTGTTTATAATTATCCAAAACTCCTTTTGGATAAACTTTTAAACACTTTTAGGGAATCTCTCTAAGTTCTATAAAATTCAATCCATACTCAATCAACCATAAAGCATGAAACGATAGGACTTTATAGTATTAACAACAAATATGATTTACTAGATTCATAAATGTAACTAAAGAGATAACTATATAAAAAAAATAGTGAAACTCAAGATATAGAGAGATCAAGAATAATCTCCACAAACACATGTATCTTTATACCTATATCTTCCAACTACACCATATACAATCATGCATAATAATATAATACCTTAGTCCAATATATAAAGTGACCATGGGACATAGAGTAAATCAATACCATATATCCTCCTCATTTATTCTTGATTCTCTTAGTATAGACAGGCTAGGTCAATGAATACATCACATGTCATTTATCTAAGTGGAAGAACACAATGTGTTACCCTCACCTAGATAGATAATCACATCATGTGTGTGGGTTATGAACTAAAAACATATTTATACGATACATAGTACATAATAAATTTTACCCAATATTTTAGGCTATGTGTGTGCATCTACCACATCATAGGCTGAGTGCATGCATATACTACCTATGAACAACTTTAGGTTCATTCATCTTCCCATATAGTTTCATCAGTTATAATCAATTATGAATGTATTAAATGGATTTTATTCATTGAAGGAATTAAATGAATGAGTTCAATGAGAAGAAATGTATGTCAATACATTTAATCTGGATAATGTGTTTCATTAAATTAAACACATCAAAGATTCCTATATAAATGGATGATATCCCTATTGATGGGTACCACCTATTGTATGAAAGCCTCCTAATACTCACTTACTCCTAATACAATGTTTATCACTCGGTGAAGGTGATATCACCCATTCTAAATTTAGGGATCCTTAAGAAACATTCTAGGATCCTTTACCAAATGTAATACCTTCAGGTAGGAGGATTAAATCTACTACTAAGGTGGTCTTTATCAAGCATACAATGAATATTTGAAAATGGAGTACACATCACTACAGGTACACCTTGTTTATGTTCTTCTTTTCAATTACATATTGATTATATTAAGGATAGATCTGGAATATATCTGGGTTTTATCCCACTATTTTTGTTCATATAATGAACCCATAAAAACCATTATTGGTATTAGAGCCTTTTTCCTTATCGAATCAAAGTGTTTCTTTCACTATTAAATAAAGATAGTGCTTTATAAAATTATAACCAGTTTTCCCCTCTTGATGTTATGTTATATGATGACATAATTTAGGTATCACCACTCAATGTTACATTAAAAAATTAACATAGTGTGGAGTGTGAGGTGATATTACATTAAGTTGTTAACATAGTATAGAGTGGAAGGATAGTATTAAATTAACCAGTTAACGTAATAGGTGTTGCTATTGTGGGAAAATAGTGCATCTGAGTTTCAGGTCATTTATAAATTGTTTATAAATAATAGAATCGGATATTTTATAAAATTTATCGAATTTATAAAATTATTTTATAAATTAATTAACTATAAAACTTTTATGGATAATCATTTAAATGTTTTTGAAAAAATTATTAAAAATATTCTAGTAATATTAAAGAGTTCATATTAAGAATATATTTTTCAAATTTATATGGTTTATAAAATGTTTATAAATCATAGTAAAAGGTATTTTGGGAATATTTTAATTTTAAAGAGTTTAAAAATAAATTAATTATAAATAGTTTATAATTAATTATATAAATATTTATGAAAAAAATTTCAAAAAAATATTCCAAATATTAAATTTTTCTGTTTAAAATACATTTTACTAAATTATATTTCATGCCTTGTCATCTTGAAATAAATTTTTTATTTATAAATCATAAGGATATTTTATAAATATTTTATAATATATATAAATAAGTCTTAAAGGATTTTATATTAAAAATTATGAATTGTTCATATTTAATTAATTTGAGGTGTTCAAATTAAAATGGTTTTTTATTAATATATTATTTAAACTTCATAAAAAGTGTTTTGATGATTTATTTTATTAATGTTTTATATAATTTTAATTATGTGATATTTATATTATGTAAAAAAATGTTAAAATAATATAAATTTAGTTGTAAAATACTTATAATTCATAAATTTTCATATATTTAAATCAAAATTACATTTAATGGATAATATGAAATAGTTCATATTAAATGTGGATATAAAGTTTTTATATTAGAGATTATGTAATATCCAAAATGTTTACCCTAATTATAAAATTTTTATAGTAAGATTTTATTTATGAATAGTTCATAAATGTTTATATCATATTAAAATTTATGAAATATTCATTTATTTAAAAGTTATTCTCTACTTTATTCTTGTATATAACTTGTTTTTATTGTGTATGATTTATTTATGTGATAAATATTTTCTATGATATATATGTCTACATTACATTCTAGGTTCTATATCATAAGATTTGGTTTTCATCTACCATTACATCATTTTTTATAGTTATAATCTTGAGAAAAAATATTGAATATCATTTTTGCATATTAGGTATTTGAGTAATAATGAATTGAATTCTATATTGAGTAAAGTCTCTTGGGGATAGGGACTTGGGATCGGACTACCCATGGTATTGGAGTATTATACCTCATTCGTGAAAGTTGAGGAGTCAAATATCTATCATTTCAGGTTTAATAATGTAGAGATTATCAAAATAATATAACTCTATACCATTATATGAAAATTTAACATACCTTATACATGTGATGCATTCAGATATGCATTAATATACATGGATAATTTTTTTTGTGAATAACATGAATGTGTGGGTTTTGTAAATAGTTACATGTTAATGTGGTGTGAACACATTAATTTGGAGGATGGAATAAATATTTCAAAAATAAATATTTAAAAGTATGCATAAAAAATGAATAAAACATGGGAAGTTAAAGATTATATGAGATGAAATAGTTATGATTTTAATATACATATGATGTATATTTAATTGGTGATATTTAAAAAGACATTCAAATAATAAGTGTGAGGTTACATAAAAATAATCACTTATCAAGACCTCAAACATCCAACCAAGTAGGTCATTACAAAGACGGGTGATGATGGATTATCTTGTGTGAGGAAAGAAAGAAATAACTAACCTGAATCATCCAATGGGTGGGTCATTACATAGTTGTGTGCCTCTGGATTGTCTTGTGTTAGCCTATTCTTGGAATTTTATTTGTGTTACACTAGTTAGAAGACCCTGATAGGATTAGGTTATCATACGAATAGAGTTGAGCACTAACCATATAATGAATATTGATAGTGTTTTCCTCTCAACTAAGAGTCACAACTATTGTGATTGAGATGATTCCCTACCTAAATATCTATGTGGTGAGATACAATCCCTATCACACTCATTACTTATTGAAATATGGATATTGTCTCACTAAATGGATATGATATATAGGGTCATCAGTTTTAGTGGGAGAAATTTTATTAAAAGACCTTGGTGAAAAGATATAAAACCTGATATTCATATGATACAATCTTTTTTGTTGTTAAATTGAATCATCAACATAAAACTTAGTTTTAATTTTAACCCTTTATAAGTATAATATTAATATAATAAACTCCCAAGACTCCTAACTTATGAAACCATATTATGTAAAATAAATTATATTCATTAGAGAAACGCCTTTTAGAGTAACCAAATTGTTAAAATTATTTAAAATGTGAATTTAGATTCTTATGAGAAGTATATTATCATTCACTTGAGGTTTAAAAATTCATTTGATGCAAGATGACCATATGAATTTTAATCTCTTATTATATATTTGATATGTATGGGTATGTAAATGGATTAGTGAGACTATAGGTAAACTTAAATATTGTTTTGGTTATGGAATTCACCTAATTATTATCTATCTAAATATTCCTAAAAATTGAATAAATATAAAAAAAATTACCTGATGTTCTCAATTGTTGAGAATATATGAACTAGGAATTTTATTTTTAAGTTTTAGTGTTGTATAGATGGTATAGGTGGGTAAAATATAAAAAATAAAAGAGAGAAAATATATAGATAGTCCAACAACATTTATTATAATAACCAAGGTCATCGTAAACTATAATTATTGGGAAGGGAGAGTAATGATTCTATTTGATGTAATTGTTTGAGATACTTTAAGGGCTTTTTAAAACTCTATAGAACGTTCATGTCAGGTATGAGTGATATAGAAATAAATTATTTAGTTTTCAAATTTATGATATACCAAATGTATACATTAAAAGTGTTGTTAAAATAAAACAGTTCAAAAACATAATAATAATTAATAGATCTTGTAGTTTGTATTCAAATAATAAAGCAAATAGTTGTTATTTCAAGGTTAGGAATGTAATGCGGTTTATCAATCTTAGATTAATCATGGTAAAAGATGTGTATCTTAATCTCTTTTATCTTATATGATAATATAAGTTTTTCATCAATAAATATTTTTTATGATTGAATATAGATGATTAATTTTATACACATGGTTTATGTTTCATTGAATTATATAACATGTTTTAAGATGATACAAGGATAAAAGTATTTTATCAAGGATAAAATTCTTATCCATATATTTTTTTGAATGTGAGGGAAGATTTTCCCTCTTACATTCATCAATGTCATGTTTTAAAGAATAATATTCCTTTCAAGGAATAAATCCAAATAAATGTATTTCCATATAAGATATGGAAAAAATAGTTTATCTAATAAATATTCTTGCAAAAAATAAATAATTGTAATAACCTAACATAAATAAATTTGTGTTGAATATTAGAATGATATTATGAAAATAATATAATATCTAAGGGAAGAGTGAAATTATGTTTGGACTTATATAAGTTTAAAGTTAACAAATAAAATATTATATTATTCTACAATTAAGATATTTTTCACTTATATCCTAAAGAGTTTAGGATATGCGAAGTTAATGAAAAATTTAAAAAATTTCATCTAGTTACTGTGAAAAGTGAGTGTCACTTTATCTTAAATATGTTTAGGATATGTTCATAAATAATAATGTAAATAGTTAAATTATTTAAAGTAAAATATTTAATATAATAGTTTCCCTAGGATGATGATGTTGATCATATAAAGAATCCTAGTAAGATAATGGAACTTAACATTAGATTTTGTGAAGATTAAGGATTTTGAATTTGTTAAAAGAGTTAAATGTTAGGAATATGATTACTAAGTATCACCTTTATTAAAACTATATTACATCATATAATCCTCTCATCAAAGGGTTTATTTAGAGAGTTTTATCAGGTTGTCACATATAAATGTTTTGGGAATTCTATATAGACATAATGAATTTTAAAAGCCATAAAATTCAGAAAACATGAGGTTGGATTGTTATTTTATCATATAAGATATGATAAATAAGAACTTATGTATGGTTTTTTAAAATATTAATAAGTTTTTTAATATTATAAAATGTTTCATGATTTTATACAAAAATAAATCTCTATTTTATCATTATTTCTCATTAGCTTCATATTTTGCATGAAGTGAAATAATAATTATCCCCTCAAAGTAAGAATTTGAGTTTTCCCTAATCAATGATCATCATGGATTATTATGGGTTGTGATGGTGCATTTATATTTGCATGAATATAATGTTGTACTTGATATAAATGGTTTTTTATGATATATGAAGAATATATTCATGAGGTAATAAGTATAAACTTATTACTTAGATTGAATTGATTAAGTATATCTCATGGAATGTCATATAATCATCAATATACGTAGGGGTGTATGCTTATAAACGATCCTTGTTACCTAGTTTTAGTGAGATACATAGCATGAGAACCTTAATAATTTTATAACTTTATAACACAATTCAAAAGTTACTTGTATAATAAAGTGGTGTTTAGGTATGTTGTTGATCGTGTCATCAGTTGGACTACAACCAAGATGGTATTTTTTCCACTTGTATGACAAGTAAATAAATCTCACCATGGATTGAATTAGATTGATAAAATGCATTACCATGCTTAGTTGAGTCGCATATGATGTGTTCAACTACTTGGATGATTTACATGTGATGCGCTCATCCACTAGTTGAATGACATGTCATGTATTCATCGGCCTATTTATTTTATTACATAGGATCAATAAAATATGAGATGACTTATACTATATTAACATTGATATATGTCTAGTGATCACCCAATTTTATGAATAAAGGGATTATATAAGTATACATATTATGTATATGATATATTTTTTGGTGGATATATTTTTATATAGATATGAGTACATTTGTTGGAGATCACACTAGACCCCTTAGTAATTTGAGTAGCATCGTTGCTTTTTAAGAGGCCTCTTTTTGCTTGCATCTATGAAATATGGATTTCAATTTTTTTTAGATAATAAGGCCCGTAAGGTCAAATGGTTATACATTTGGATAAGGATTATGTTTTTGACAAATTCTTTGATCCAAAATAATGATATTTTGATGAAACTATATCCAGAAAAGGAGTTTTCGATAGATTTACAAAGAGTTATGTGGTTTTTCCTAAAGTAATTTTGAATTTTAGTGAAAGAGGGTGAATTTTGGTTATAAAATAAAAACATATGTATATGACACATATGAAATAATACATTACACCTAACATTTTATGCAAATGGCATGCATATACCACCTTGCAGGCTGATTTCCTACCTCATACACTAATGAAGGAATTTAGGTGCATGTATATTCCCACATTGTTTCATCAGTTATAATTCATTATTAATGGACTAAATGGCCTATATTAATTGAATTAATTCATTGAATAAGTCCAAAAATAATAAATATATGTTGATATGTTTAATATGTTCAATGAGTCCCATTAAATGAAACACATCAAGGATGGCTATATAATGGGATGAGATCCCTTCTATTTGGTACCATCGATTGTATGCAATAATCTTAATACTCTCTTCATTTTTAGATGAATTATATCACTATGTGAAGTAGATATCACCCATTATGTATTTAGGGATCCTCAAGAAACATTTTGGAATCCTTTAGATTGTATAATCCCCTCAAAGGAAGGAGGATTTTGTCTGCTACTAATGTAGTCTTTATCAAGTGTACATAGAAGAGTAAAAGATGGTTTACACACCACTTTAGATATACCTTGTTTATATTCATAATTTCTATTACATATTTATTCAGTAAAGGATATATCAGGTACATATATGGGTTTTCTTCCACTATGTTTATTTATATGATAAACCCCTAAAACCCATCAACATGTACCTTATTAAGGTATGGGCATATACTTTCTTAGTCTATCTCAATCAAGCTGCCATATTGTCACAACCCGTCCCCCAGGGCTCGTGCCATGACTACCCCAATCCCACCTTCTATAGGCCAGGGGCCAGCGACTAGCACCAAGGGCATAATTCCATAAAACTGGGAAGGCATTACTTTTAAAACCTATAAACGCACACAACAGAGCACATAGCTGGATGCAAAACACTAAGTAAAACTGTATAAAAAAAGAGTGCTGAAAAGTAAAAGGGGCTGGAAATGCAAGCCCAACTATAAAGTACAAGGAACTGTAAGTACAAGTACAACTGAAGAAAGGAAAAAAAGCTGATGGGTCATCCTCTGGGATTCCTACCTAAAGGGTAGGTACAGATAGCCTCCTCATCACTCCACATCCATCAGTCTCCTCCACATACCGACTCGCTATAAGGTCCACCTTCGGGTACCATCCTGTCTTGGTACTCTCAAGCTCATTCAGCATTGTCTGTCATCTGCAACCAACACAAAATGTTGTGGGCATAGCCTGTGTAGGGGAGAGTATAATGATACTCGGTAGGGACCCTGAGAACCTCAAGGTCTCACAAAATTCACCAAGGATAAATCACAAAGTATGAAATCAACAGATAACCTTACTTAGGTATATTCCCATACATATAGCTAAGTTATCAAGTGATCTATCTCAATTATGAGGAAAACACAAAAGTACTTACTCAGCTCAAACCAGGATTTTATTCACATTATCGAAACCTCGGCTGCTGGAGAACTTATGCTCAATCGAGTACAGTGGGCCTGCCGTGACACCGAACATGCTTTCCACTAACCTTAGACTGCTAAGGTACTCCTCCTGTCGAGTACCGTGGGTCTGCTACGTCACAGAGAGGCGCTCCCCACCGCGGTTCTGCCGCCACACCCAGACGCTCCCCCTCATAGCCTACTGAGGTGCTCCTCCTGTCGAGTACCATGGGTTTGCCGCCACAACCAGACGCTCCTCCACCATGGGTCTGTCACCACAACCAGGTTCTCTCCACTAGGATAGTAGAATCACTCGGAGTCTAACGGTCAGCAGTCGTCAAGTCTCAGCTAGCTACTAAGTCTCCACACTCTACTCTCTTATCACAAGTAGGATCCAATCCACGAGCTACTATTTGATACTCCAACTATCATAAAGTTCCATGAATAAGTATCTCAAAGGTATTTCACATCATCGGGGTTTCAACGCAACAGACGGTGCGTCAATCAGACACTCGGTCTGTAATTTATTAGCCTTTTAGTCCTGGGGGCCCGATTGGATTTGTGCACAATCTAACCTGACCGTATCTCAACTATACCCCAAACTCTAGTGGGGTATACTCAAATATACTACCATGTTCCAAGATTACTAGTGTCGTTGACGGTTCGTCAAACAGACGTCTGGTGCCAAAGATATGGCCAAAAGAAAGTAAAGGGTCAAAGGGGGCTCGGGTCCAGTCTGACCCGGTCGGACAGACCCGGCCTGACCCATTGGGTGGGCCAGCCCGTTAAGTTCGGCCCGGCCACTGGACCCATCCCAGGAGGCCGTGTTGGCGTAGAGGGCCGCGAGGGCGCAGACTGGTCGCGGGTCAACGTGAGGGTGGTTCGGCCCAGAGGGTGCCGCGAGAGCGCGGCTCAACCCGGAGGGTTCCGCGAGTGCGCGGGCCGGTTTGGACGGGGCACGCGAAGGCCAGCTCGGCCAAGGTTCCGTGAGGGTGCACGGAGGTCAGCTTGTCCGGGGCACCGTGAGGGTTCGCGGAGGCCGGCTCAGCCGGGGCGCCGCGAGGGGCGCGCGGAGGCCGGCTCGACCGGGGCGCTGCGAGGGGCGCGTGGAGGCCGGCTCGGCTGGGGCTTGGGAGGCCAGTGGCTGGTGTGGCCGGTGACGGCTCGAGAGGGAGCCTCGAGGCCCAGTTCGATAGGGAGGGTGTGAGCGGCCAGGAGCCGGTTCAGTCGGGGTGCGGCGTGGCTAGGGCACGGCGCGGTCGAGGCGCGACTCGACCGTGGTGCAGCGCGTCTTTGTCTGGTTTGGCCAGCGGCTGGCACGGCCGGCGGGCAGCGTGGAAGCCGGCGGGTGGCTCAGTTCAGCCCGGGGTGGCGGAGCCGATTTGGTCGGGGCAACAGAGCATCACGGGGGTGGCGCAGGTTGCCTTCGTTGCATTCGTCATCTTGTCGCCTCATCGCCATGTCGAAGAACATCACAAAGAAGAATGGCAGAGGGGGGTCGGGCCATGTTACTTTGGCCCCACCCTCCACGTTTAGGGTGGTAGAAATCGGTTCATCAAGAACATAAACAAAGAACGAGCATGGAATATATATTAAAAACATCAATTCCCATAATCCCTCATTAACAATATATTCCCAACCTGCAAGGAAAAACATCCGCGGATCAACTTGATAATAAGTTGGTCTGCATTCTTTCTTTTAGAGGGAAAGAAACAAGGGAATAATATCATACTTAAATAAAAATCCCTACCTTGTTTGAAGTTGGTTGACATCGG
This sequence comes from Viscum album, assembly GCA_963277665.1. Taxonomy (NCBI): domain Eukaryota; kingdom Viridiplantae; phylum Streptophyta; class Magnoliopsida; order Santalales; family Viscaceae; genus Viscum; species Viscum album. Next base: position 74,025,460 of record OY728142.1, read on the forward strand.
CAGAAGAAGGCAGACTTCAATTCATGGTAGATGAACACAGCCTATGTAGAAGGAAGCTCCGAGAAAGGAAGTCGAAGTCGAGGTCAATGTTCTTCATTGGTGGAGCGTTCTTCATGGAGGAAGCATTCTTCATTGGAAAGTTTTCTCCTAGGAGCTCTAATCCTCCTTTTCCTACCTTTTTCCAACAAATGAATAGATATCCCCTCCAAATAATAGATTATCTATTATTTAGTTTGATGGGTTTAAATTTCAAATTGTAGTATTTAATTAAATGAGATGGCTCAATTAATTAAAGGAGGAGGGTTGACACCATTAAAAGAGGGGGTGGTGGAACCATTAAGTTAAGGGAGTTCAAGAGACTCTCCCTCATTAATGAGGGAGTTGAGAGGTTTTCCTCAATTAAATGGGGGGTTTAGTCCCAGGTGGTCCCCACACCATAACCTCTCGTGGGAGGTTAGGTTTGGGTGGGCCCCACCACCATAACCTCACATGGAAGGTTAAGGTGTGGTGGTCCCCACCTCTAACTTCCACATGGGTGGTTATAATAAAAAAACATGCGTTTATTTTATTTTATTATTTCCATAAAAAACCCAAAAACTAATTTTCACCCTCGACCAACTACCGTCGAGGTGAAAGTATTCTTAAGATAATACCAGCACTGCAAGTTCAACGGCGTCCTATGATTTCAATTCCAATCACCGGTTCAAAATTTATAAAAACCCCGCTTGAACATTTACTGAACGTACCCGAATAAAACTTCAAAAATTGATTCTGAACACACCAGGCCTCAGAATCATGCACCGTCAATTTTTGCTGACTCGTAAAATTCCCATATATTTTAAAAAAAAATTACATGGAAATTCCTAGTCTTTACATTCTTCCCACATCAGGGATCTATGTCCTCGTAAGAAACAACTCATACTAAGGGAACAAGTGGGGGTATTGATCATGCATCTGAGCCTCCCGCTCCCATGTGATCTCCTAGAGGATCTCGTGTTTCCAGCAAACGCGCACCAGAGGTATCGACCATTCATGAAGGACCTACTCTTGTCATTCCTCAATATCTACTGGAACCTCTATAAAAGTCGCCCCATCATTGATGTTCAACTCACCATGGTCGATGATGTGAGAAGGGTCATGCACGTATCTCCTCAGCTTGGATACGTGGAAGACATTCTACACCTGGTGCAACTAAGGTGGAAGAGCTAAGTGGTATGCCACCTCTCCAACTCTACTGAGGACCTGAAAAGGTCCGATAAATCTCAGAGATAACTTGTTGCCTCGTCCAAATCTTTGTAAACCTCATTGGGGTGAGACTCTTAGAAAGACGTGGTCTCCATCCTCGAACTCCAGAGGTCTCCATCTCCTATCATTATAAAACATATGCATACTTTGTGCAGTCTTCATAAGTTCTTGGATGATCTGCACCTTCTCTATGGTAGCCCAAACCATCTCTGGTCCCACTAGTGCTGACTCCCCTAGGTCAGTCCAGCACAAAGGTGATCTGAAAGGTCACCTGTACAATGCCTCAAAAGGTGTCATCCCAATGGTGGAGTGATAGATATTGTTGTACGCAAACTACCGCAAAGGAAAGTGATCCTCCTAGCTGTGACCGAAGTCAGGGACACAAGTGTGAAGCATGTCTTGAGGGTCTGAATGGTTAGATCAGTTTGGCCATCCGTCTAAGGATGGAAGGCAGTGCTCAAATGAAGATGCATCCCAAAATTCTACTACAACCCCTTCCATAGCCAGGAAGTGAAACATGCATCACGATCGGAGACAATAGTTAAAGGTACTCCATGTAGCTACACAATCTCTTGCACATAGAGGCGTCCCAAGTTCTCTACTGAACCCTGCTCTCTGATCGGTAGGAAGTGGGCTAACTTGGTGAGTCGGTCTATGATCACCCAAATCGAGTCATGTCCCATGGATGTATGTGGAATTCCTGTCACGAAGTCCACGGATATCCCATCCCACTTCCACTTTAGAACCTCTAAGGGCTGAACCAAGCCTGCTGGTACCTGATACTCTGCCTTCACTTGCTGACAAGTGAGGCATCGAGAGACAAACTCTACAACTGCTTTATTCATTCCCAGCCACCAGTTCTATCTTCGAAGATCCGGGTACATCTTCACTACTTCGAGATGTACTGCTAGAGGGGATGTGTGCAATTCCCTCAACAATTCCTCCTAAAGTGACACGGGTACCATGGTACGTCCTCTGAAGAGGATGACATGCTCCCCACCTTCAGAAAATCCATCAGGTGCCTGCCCTATGGATATCTGAGCACGTCGTATATCATAGTTATCATCCCCATGTTGTGCCTCCCTGACTCACTGAAGAAGTGGGGAGTGACTATAAGAGATTGAAGGAAGGTTGCTCCATCTCTATCCACAAAGGATATCTGTAAAGCAGCCAGTTGGTCCATCGCCTCGCCTTGTAGCTATATACCAGACCTCCTACTCAGTACATCTACAATAGCGTTCCCCTTCTCAGGAGTATAGACTATCTCGAAGTCATAGTCCTGGATGAACTCAAGCCAACGTCGATGTCTCAGGTTCAAGTACTTCTGAGAGAATATATACCTGAGACTCTTGTGATCAGAGTACACGGTAAAACATTTACCCATCAGATAGTGTTGTCATATCTTCAAGGTGAAGACCACTACTGCTAAATCCAGGTCATGGGTAGCATAGTTCTTCTCATGTTGTCTTAGATAACGAGAGACATATATGATCATTTCTCTCTCCTGCATCAAGACACATCCGAGTTTGGCTCCTAATGTGTCGTAGTAGACTACGTACCCTACGCCTTCCTCTAGAAGCCTCAAGATGGGGGAACTAGTCAGCCTCTACATTAGCTCTTGAAAACTATGTTGGAATCTCTCTAACCACACAAAGGGTTTCCCCTTATTCTTCAAGGCTGATAGTGGTGCTACAACTCTGGAGAAGCCATGTAAAAACCTCCAGTAATATCCATCCAAACCCAAGAAACTTTGTACATCTGTCACACTCCTGGGTGTCTCCCAAGTAAGTACCGCCTCAATCTTTGCTGGATCCACTGAAAATCCAGCCTCAAAGATGACATGTCCCAAAAAATGAACCTCTCGGATCCATAACTAGAGCTTTAAGAGCTTACTATAAAGCTGGTGCTCTCGAAGTGTGTCCAGTACTACCTGCAAATGATAGGCATGCTCCTCCTCAGTAGTCGAGTAGATCAAAATGTCGTCGATGAAGACTAAGACCAAGCTATCGAGGTATGGATGAATGATCCTGTTCATGAGTCCCATGAACACTGCTAGAGCGTTGGTTACACCGAATGGAATAACCAAGAACTCGTAATGGTCGTACCGACATCTGAAGTTCATCTTCTGCACATCCGTATCTCGAACTCTAAGCTGGTCATAGCCTGATCTAATATATATCTTTGAGAACCAACCTTCTCCCTTCAGCTTATCAAAAAGATCATCTATCCTCGAGAGTGGGTACTTGTTCTTTACGGTCACCTGTTTCAGGTGCCAATAGTCAACACAAAGCCTCAAGCTCCCATCCGCCTTCTTGGTGAACAAAATCAGGGCTGCCCAGGGAGAAACATTGGGACAGGAACCGATAGTCAACACAAAGCCTTAAGCTCCCATCTGCCTTCTTGGAGAACAGAATTGGGGTTACCCAGGGAGAAACATTGGGCTAGTTGAATCCATTCCCTTGAAAGTCCTCTAGCTGTACCTGCATCTCATGAAGCTCTGCAGGAGCCATCCAATATGCTAGTGTAGATATCGGTGTCGTCCCAGGGTACAAGTCAATGTAAAATTCCACCTCCCTGCAAGGAGGTAGACCTAGGACATCATCAGGGAAAACATCCTCATACTGGTCCACCACTATAGGATAGCTCAGACTCTCCGCATCAACTACTTTGAGGGTAATTCTAGCCAAGTGATGAGTTATCGGTTGCACTCTCCTCCGAGTAAGTCCATCATGTGCTGCAAAGGCTCCTTTCTCACCGGTGAAGGTAAACCTGGTCCCATCCGTGCGGACACACCGCACTATGCGCCTAATATAGTCTATCTGAGCATGTAATGTAGATAAGGAGTCCATACCCAAGATGACGTTGTAAGGCCTCGACGCCGTTACTAGGAGATCCTAGCCGAAGCTCTCACCTCCTAGAGTAAGCTCACACTGCCTACACCAGTGCGTAATCGTCGAATCCTCTTCCATAGGAGTTTCTAGCTGTAAGGATTGAGCTAAAGGCTCCATCGGAATCTCTGAGCTCCGAATGAGGGTAGTGAAAATGAAAGAGTAACTGGAACCTATGTCTATAAGTACTACAGTTATGGTGGAGTAGACACGGATCGTACCTTGAATCAGCTCCGGAGCGCTATGATCGTAAGCCTCAGATGCCTGGAGCTGAGCTCTCCCCTATCCACCAACTCCCTGCGATCGGGGTGGACCTCCTGGTGGTGGTGGCGGTAACACCTCAAATCATCATCCACCACCAGCTGCATGGCTAGCTCCTCTGCCACGTCCGCCTGCTCCCTGTAGACCACCTCAATCGAATCTCCGTATCTGCCTGAGAGGTCCTTCGACCATCTGCTGATCATCCGAATGGTGGGTCGTGCAGTCACGATCCATGTGACCCTTCCCACCACATGCATATCATTGCTCACTCCTGGCATGTCTGTCTCCGCTTTGGGTGCCCCGCACAACCGATCCTGGGTCATGTAGTCATCCACCAGTAGGTCTGGTCCTCTTGGACCTCTACGACATATGTCTGCTTCCAGTTGCAGAATACTTCGCTATGTGTCGATTGGTGGTGGATCTTGCTACTAGAGACTTCTCATCAAGGAAACACTCTAGTATGAGGGCTCTCTCTAACACCCTCACCTGCGTTGGGATGCTGAGTGAGATCACTGAAGCCCTGATCTCCTGCCTGAGTCCCTACTCGAAGGTCCGAGCCCTGAAGAATGGATCTCACACCATATCTATGGAGTAGCGTGAGACGTTTGGGAAACTCACTGAGTACTGAGCAACAGTCATTCTACCCTACTGCAGATGAAGTAGCTCTTGTATAAGCACTGCGCGAAGAGTCACTAGGAAAAACTATTCCCGAAATAGGATCTCGAAGTCTTCCCAGAGAAGCACCATTTCATCATGGACCTAGAGCACCAAGCTCCCCCATCTTCCTACTGTTGTCTGTACAATTCTAGCATCAAGAATCACCATGAGGTCTGCTGGTGTCCCTACTAGTCGAAAAACTCTCACCACAGCCTTCAGCCAATCCTCAGCCACCTCTGGGTCCTTCTCTCCCCTGAACCTGGGTGACATCTAGTGCTGGAACTCATGCAATGAGCTCAAGTAGCATACACCGTCTGCTACTCGGTCTGGTGGCATCGATGGGCCAACGAGGAGTGGTACTACTGTTGCTTCCGCTAGAAGAGGGCCCTGCACCGAGGCCTCGTCACTCACTGGGTTGTTAGTGTGTAAGACTCTCAGAACTCTAGTTAGCTGTCTGCATGGAGGCATCCTGAAAGAAACAGATTCGACCTGGTCAAAAGATTATACCTGGTGAGCTGACCTAGTTGATATTACATAAAGAAAACTTTTGAAAACACACACGCAATCAGTGTTTTAGTGCACTAAGTCAGAAATCAGAAGTCTGGGTCCTGGTGTTTGGATACGTCGACTGCCGCACCAACACTGGACTCCCTGAACTGAAAACCACCCTCACTACACTTAACATTATTTCTTCATAGAAAAGAAAGATCAGAGTTCTAAGTTCTGCGGTAGAACCGACTCCTATGATACCAATTTTTCACGACTCGTCCCCCGGGGCCCGTGCTGTGACTACCCTAAGCCTGCCTTCCATAGGACAAGGCCTGGCGACTATCACCAAAGGCGTAATTCGCAAAAATTGGTAAGTAATTGCCTATAAAACCTGTAAACGCACACAACAGAGCACACAGCTGGATACAAAACACTAAGTAAACTATATAAAAAAAGTTTTCTAAAAAGTTAAAGGGGACGGAAATACGAGCCCAACTGTAAAGTACAAGGAACTAGAAGTACAAGTACAACTGAAGAAAGTAAAAACAGTTACTGGGTCGTCCTCCGGGATTCCTAACTAAAGGGTAGGTACAGATAGCCTTTTCAGCACTCAACGTCTGTCAGTCTCCTCCGCATACCAACTCTTCATAAGGTCCACCTCCGGGTACCATCTAGTCCTAGTACTCTCAACCTCAATCAGCGCTATCCTTCATCTGCAACCAACACAACAAGGTGTGGGCATAGCCCGTGTAGGGGTGAGTATAACGATACTCAGTAGAGACCTTGAGACCCTCAAGGTCTCAAAAAATCCAACAAGGATAAACCAAAAAGTATGAAATCAATGGATAAACTTACTTAGGTATATTCCCATACATATACCTAAGTTATAAAGTGATCTGTCTCTATCATGAGGGAAAAAAGTACTGAATCAGCTCAAACTAGGATTTTATTCACATTATCGAAACCTCGGCTACTGGAGAACTCATACTTAATCGAGTATAGTGGGCCTAACACGACACCAAGTGCACTTCCCACTAACCTTGGACTGCTGAGGTACTCCTCCTGTCGATTATTGTGGGTCTGCTGCGTCACACAGAGGCGCTCCCCACCGCGGTTCTGCCGCCACACCCAGGCGCTCGCCCTCGTAGCTTGTTGAGGTACTCCTCCTATCGAATAATATGGGTCAACTTCCACAACCAAGTGCTCCTCCACCATGTGTTTTCCACCACAACCAGACACTCCCCACTGGGCTAGTGGAATCACTCTGAGTCTAATGTTCAGTAGTCATCAGGTCTCAGCCAGCTACTAGGTCTCTGCACTCTGCTCACTCATCACTGGAAGGATCCACTCCACGAGCTACTAGTTGATACTCCAACTTTCATGAAGTCCCATTAAAAGTATCTCAAAGGTCCACTACATCATATGGGCCTTAACGCAACAGACGGCGCGTCAATCAGATGCCTGGTCTGTGAGTTATTATCTTTTTAGTCCCAGGGGCCCGATTGGATTCGTGCACAATCCAACCTGACTGTATCTCAAATATATCCCAAAATTAGTGGGGTATACTCAAAGGGACCTCCATGTTCAAATATTACCAGCGCCTCTAATGGTTCATCAAACGAACATCTGGTTCCAAAGATACGGCCAAAAGAAATTAAAGGGTCGTAGTGGACCCGGGTCTGGTTCGACCAAGACGGACCGACCCGGCCTGACCCAGTTCGGGTCGACACGGCCCGTTGGGCGGGCCAACCCATTAGGTTCGGCCCGGCCTGCTAGACCCATCCCAGCAAGCTGCGAGGGCGTGGACCGGTCTTGAGGGCGTGGACCGGTCGCGAAGGCACGGACAGGTCATGAGGGCATGGACCGACCGCAGGTCAGTGTGAGGGTGGTTCATCCCAGAGGGTACCGTGAGGGCGCGGATCAGCCCAGAGGGCGCCGCGAGGGCGCTGGCCTGTTCGGAAGGGGCGCCGCGAGGGGCGCGCGGAGGCCGGATCGGTTGGGGCACCGTGAGGGCACGCAGAAGATAGCTCAGCCGGGGCACTGCGAGGGGCTCATGAGGTCGGCGGCTGGTGCGGTCGGTGGTGACTCAGGAGGGCACCATGAGGCCCAGTTCGGTTGGGAGGTCACGGGCATCTGGGATCAATTTCTGCTGGGGTGTGGCATGGATGGGGCGCGGCGTGGCCGAGGTGCGGCTCGGCCGGGGTGCGGCACGGCTCAGACTGGTTTGGCCGGCAGGTGGTGCGGTCGGCGGGCGATGCGGCCAGGGTGTCTCAGAAGCCATCGGTTCGGCCCGGGGTGGTAGAGCCGATTTGGCCATGGCGCCATAGCATCGCGGGGTGGTGTAGGTTGCCTTCGTCATCTCATCACCTCATCTCCATGTCGAAGAACATCACAAAGAAGAACGACGGAGGGAGGTCGGGCCATGTTAGTTTGGCCCACACCCTCCGCATTTAGGGTGGTGACAATCAGTTCATCAAGAACATAAACAATGAACAATCATGGAAGATATCTTAAAAAAATCAATTCCCATAATCCCTCATTAACAATATATTCCCAAACTGCAAGGAAAAACATCCATCAATCAACTTGATAATAATTTGGTTTGTGGTCTTTGTTTTAGAAGGAAAGAAACAAGGGAATATATCATACTTAAATAAAATCCCTACCTTGTTTTAAGTTGGTTGATGTCGGTGCAAGAAGACGGACGTCAATTATTTGTAGACTAGTACGTCCTACATCGAAGGAATCTCTGAGAAAGGAAGTTGAAGTCGAGGTCAACATTATTTATCGGTGGAGTGTTCTTCATGGAGGAAGCATTCTTCATTGGAGAGTTTTCTCCCAAGATCTCTAATCCTCCTTTTCCAACCTTTTTTCAACAAATGAATAGATATCACCTCCAAAGAATAGATTATCTATTATTTAGTTTGATGGGTTTAAAATTCAAATTGTAGAATTTAATTAAATGAGATGGCTCAATTAATTAAATGGGGGGGGTTGGCACCATTAAAAGAGGGGGTGGCACCATTAAGTTAAGGGAGGTCAAGAGACTCTCCCTAATTTATGAGGGAGTTGAGAGGTTTTCATCAATTAAATGGGGGGTTTAGTCTCGGGTGGTCCCCACACTGTAACCTCTCATGAGAGGTTAGGTTCGGGTGGGCCCCACCACCATATCCTCTCATGGGAGGTTAAGGTGTGGTGGTCCCCACCTCCAACTTCCACATGGGTGGTTATAATAGATAAAATAAAATAAAACATGTGTTTATTTTATTTTATTATTTCCATGAAAAACCCAAAAACTAGCTTTCACCCTCAATCAATTTTCGTCGAGATGAAAGTCTTCTTAAGCGAATACTGGTGTTGTGAGTTCAACGGTGTCCTCAGATTTCAATTTCGAGCATCGATTCAAAAGTTATAAAAAACCATGCTTAAAGTTTCACTGAATGTACCTGAACAAAACTTCAAAAATTGATTATGGACACACCGGGCCTCGGAATCATGGCCGTCAATTTTCACAAACTCATAAAATTCCCATATATTCTAAAACAAATTACATGGAAATTTTGGGTCTTTACACATATTTCATAATTTTCACAAAATAGGATAAGGTTCATCTTGTTTAAGCTCAAATTGGCGATGTGATCAACTAAATACCCAATCACCCCATGTGTAGCATCCCTAGTTCGATACAAATCCACAGTGATCAAACTGGGTTCCACATACCTCAAGTGTGCCTCACCATATTCCATAGTCTACCAAATATTATTGAGGTTATATTTTATAAATTGGGGATATTATTCCCTCTTTGGTACAAATAACCATTAACATTGTAAAATAAAATATATAATTAGTCATCACATAAATAAATTTAGAAAAAGAAATTCATTATAACTAAATACCATATACAGTAATATCATCACCCAAACTATAACAAAATGAGTAAATAAAATGTCAGAAAGTTTTAAAAATATGAATAACATCTATCATGGCTATATCATAAAATATATATCTTAAAATAATCCAAAATACTAGTGGTGTTGGATAAACTGATCTTGAGTCATGATCGGCCCCATCTCCCATCTCCTACCAAGATCTCTAACTCAACAATACAAAGAAGGTCCCTTCATCCTTCCTAGATCATGAACTATAAAGTCTACCTGAGTACTGTGATGATCAATTAGGTTTTGATAAAGACTCAATAGGCCACCACCAAAAGTATCCCTAAATATTTCCTATATAAGATGGTGCATGTATAGCATGATATGATCAAAAATAAAAGTAAATAGTTAATGGTAATTATAATACTTTTTTCATAGCCACTCGAGTGTGAAAATACTTTCTTCATCTAGAGTCAGGGTATCTTTGAACATATAACATAACAATCAATTAGGAAACACATCCTAATTCATATCAAGTGGGTATATCATATTGTCATAGTATAATGACTAATGCATGGGAAATGCATCTTGATATCAAAACTTGATCGGTTGTCATAACATATCTATTATAACATAATAATTAATAAATGGGTAGTATGTATAGATAATAAATTTAGTTCCATTATCATATAATCCTCAATCCAAAACTTACAAATGGGCATCACATCCTGGTCACATTATCAATAGTGGGAATAACATCCCTATCCATGTGTATAATTTCAAGTGTTAAGAGCATCCCTAGTCCCATGACATGTCACATGAGAAGGGTATCACATCCCACCATCACCATTATCATAAAAAAATCTTGTTATCTTGTTAAGTTTTAATCATGGTAAGTATGTCCCACTTAAAAAGGTAATAGTGGATAAGTGGGTATTGCATCATATCCCCATTATCATCATGGTAACATGGGAATCTCATCCCATTACTATAACATAGTGTTCCCGTTACAACATATAATTCATGGTCATAGCATCCCTTATCAAATCCATCACAATATAAGTGGTAAATATGTCCCAACAATAATCACTAATAACATGAGGGCATGTTATCCCATATACATATCCAATATCATATAGAGGCATAATAAAATATCTCAATAAATAAAGTATTAAAAACTCTCTTTAAGGTTTGAATCTTGTCTAACACACTTCTATTTATATATAGGTAAGTCCCACTCATATCCAACCTAATAAAAATATCAACCCAAGGTAAATATTTCTAGATATATACCAATAAGTTAGGGAGGAATACTTACCCAAATTATCAATTTAACTAGGCAAAGTCTATAATAAAACTCATTGGTTATGTGTAAATCTATAAAAAGTTGGACCTTCCTTATTCAATTTCTATCCTAAGTATAATGAGGCTAAAAGGGACCAAATTATGGTCCTAAACATTATAACATATATTAAAGGAATCCCCAATGGGTATCGTGTAAAAGATCGGTATGATTTAAGTCAAGATCATATCCATAACCATCCATCTCATAAAGATATAGAGACTGAAGGTCCCATTACGGACTTAAACATACTTACCCTACTCAATTAGGGTTAAGGGAAATATTCCAGATTAATTCTAGTTCAATCGCCCATGGGAAGAGAGACCATGTATCACACATCACATGAAATGAGAATAAAACATCAAGATTAGTTAAGGAAAACTTTCCTTAATCCAATGGAATATTTATTATTAAATATCACTAGGTGAATCAGATCCAATTAGTTGGAATAAAAAAATTTAACAAAAACCCCAATTCAGTGCATAACCATAGATACATGGAGAAATAGTGAAAGAAAAGACAAATAGAGGTATGTGGAGTCACATAATTACCTGAGGAAACCTCCAACGATAGATGGCCAATGATTATAAGCTCAGATGAGGAATACGACAATTTGGAAGAGGATACATAAGGGAGAAAGGATCTATGAGTTTGGATGATAAGACAAATGAGGAAAAATGGTCACGACCTGACCCAATTTGGGGCTCACTCCATGACTACCCTATTCCCGCCTCTATAGGCCATGGGGTGGTGACAAGCATCGAAGGCATAACTAACTCAAGGAAGCATTTTCCTAGAAACTTGTGTAAGAGTTCGTTCCTAGAACCAACTGTTTGTACATTGATTACATTAATATTTAATATATTTAAATATTAAATAACTTATTACATATTTTTTATTGTTCTTCATGACTATAGTGTAATAATGTCCAAGAGTATTTGTCGCATTGACAAGGTCATAGAATTTCCCCTCTATGATGAGAACCTTGAAGTGCTATGATAATATTCTTAAATATAGTTTTGCATTTGGATGACATACTATAATGGGATACATAGTATACATACTGTCAGGTGTGAGTACTCATAAGTAGATGAGACTTCTTCTCATGAAGTTTGCACTTGGTAATCTCCAAGATGGGAGATTATGAGAACATAGTCATCCGTAGGAATTATGCATGTTTTTGTGTCATCAGATATTCCTAACTACAAGCGGGTGTAATGATCCTTAGACATTATGATTATCTTTAATATGTGTCATGACTTATGCACTTTGATTTGCTGATGAAAACTGTAGCACAGACAGTTGGTGGGAAGTAGGGTGCATTGTGAATGACATGTTATTAATTAATAAGTCGAAGAAGGATTTGTCCCTTCCATTTATGGAAGTTGATATCTTGTCCCTTTTATTGAAATAGAACTGTCGCATAAAATTCCATGGCCTTGGTGTAATAATGAGTTTATTTTAGGTAGTCAGATAACGACATATCAAGCATAAAGTTTGATCAAACTATCATGAAACTGCCTTTATAAGATATTGAGATAAAGGGGTTATATTATACAGTGAGAATTCATATGTGAATTTTTTTTTTTGTGAATTTAAGTTATTTCTCTTGGGTTCCTTGACCCATTACTAGATAGTACTCTGGGAATCTAGGCAAACCCACCTAATGTTGATGAGAAATAATCCTAGAGGGTCGCACACTGAGTGTTTCTGGTGATCTCGGTTAAATTCTATTTGAATTTAGTTAATGGAATAAATATTATTCTCAAGACAGTGGAATAATTTTATTCAAGTTAAAATGATTGCATAAATTAAATAAATATTTATTCATCAGATTATGGGTAAAATATATTTATTTATTTTATTTAATATTTAATAAATATTTATTTACTAGTTTTAAAATAAAATATTTATTTCAGAGAATAATTTATTTATTTATTTATTCAGGTGTTGAATAAATGGAAGTGGTGTTTGAGTGGACCAAGGATGGTCCAGTAGTAAAATAATTATTTGAAAGATGGTAAATAATTATTTAACTAGTTGGCATAGGTTAAAATAATAATAATGCTATTATTATTTTGTGACGTGGAATTTTATTTATAATTCCATTTTGAAAAAGTTGGTGCACCATAAATAATGATGTGGTATTATTATTAAAAGCATGGGTTTTCTCTAAGGTTGTGAATTTATTTAATTGTTGTTATGAAATTAAATATTATAACTGAAGCCTCATTTCGATAAATATACATGTATGTCTATTATGCCATGTACTGAATTTCACACCTGATGAATTGAGAATTCTTGAGCTAAATGATTTCTCTTTTGAATCCTCTTCTCACCCCTATCAAGAACAAGAGATATTTTTCAATACTGGAGAACAAGCGATAAAGAAAAACCGACACAAGACACTAACTTCATTGTGCTAGCACCCAGAGAACGAGTGGTGTCTATCGGAGGCCATCAGAGCACATGTGGATCACCGCTAGGGGGATTATGGTTTGAATCCTTGCAATTGAAATGAGACAATTTGGAAGGGACATTCTATATTATCAACATCATCAAAAAAGTAAGTAATTAATATCCAGGTATTCTTTTCTTTATTAAATTAATTTAATTAATTATAAACATGATGTGAAATATCCTCTCTAAATGTTTTGGGCCTCTTCATTCTTTATCAAAATATTTGATTCTATTCCCTAGAGATTGGTGTTCACCGTTGTATTGATCCCAGAATAATCGTTGATCATGGTAAAAAATTATAGTTAGGTGTCAGCCTAGTTGTGCTTCCACTATGCCCAGAACCTATAAGTAGTATCAGAGCAGTTACATCATAGTTTATAATTATTTAAATAATTTTTTTGATGATTTATAGTTTAATAATTTAGTTTTTCAATTCAAGGTTAATCGTTCTTATAATCTGGATTTCAAGATTTGTTCTCCCTATTTTTTTCTCATAGATTTCATAGAAACAAATAATTTTTTAATTAAAATTAAAATGGAGAACTCATCAGGAGGCACTGACAATTCTTACCAGGTGACATGAAAGTACATGTCATGTGGTCGGTCTTACACATCATGTGCTCTTCCATACACACCGTGTAATCCAAACTACACGTCGTGCAGTCGTGTTCAGCACATCATGAGTAATTCCAAAATTACTCAAGTTGTGTTCATTTATTACACGCGATGTACTTAATTCTACACTACATGTTAACTAGGACAGATAGGCACAAACTTACCAGATTACATGTTTTGTGGCCCACTACTCCAGGTGTGTAGTCCTTTCGGGTCAGGGAGCCAAACCATATATCCCATACACGGTTAAGATGACCAGTAAACATGTAACATAGTGACAACACAGCGCGTAGCCCACTGTACATACCGCGTACTCTGAAATTTTCAAAGTACGCTTCACACAACGAGTCCCTAGGAGTGTACTTCGGGATAGACGGTGAAGGTAGTACATGTCATATAGTCGGAACTACACGCCATATACATTGCCAGATTACACAAAGTTAAAACATTAATGTTTGTGTAATGTTCAAAACTACACATCATGTATAAATCGCACTACAAGTTGTTACTCTATGAATTGAAACATCTTGTATGCCATATATCGCAAGAGTAATACGTTATGTGAATATAATACATGTTGGGTAGATTTGAACGGGTATTCACCAGGATATCTCCAAGGTGAATTTATGTACAATGATGAGAATATCAAGGAAATTCAGACAAGGATTAAGTTAAAAGGATTGATTAATTAAAGATAATAATTAATCAATTCAAGAAAAATTTATATTAATAAGAAATATTAAAGAGTTTAATACTAGTTTTATTAAATGTGTAACTCATTATATTTATGTGGGTGATCATGATCTAGACCAAGACCTTTGTATGTGATTGGTTTCCTTTTAATTTATTTATTAAATTAATTTTTGGCATGTGAGCTATCTCTTCTCATTAATATGTAGGGCATGTGTTCTCATGGTTTCTTTTACATAAACCCCCCTTTTTACCCCTCACCTATGTGTGAGTTAAAAAATCATATGTAATGGATGGAAATCCCAAGATAGTGGAGGTAGTTAAAGCTAGATCCAAAACAAAACAAATCCCAAGAGATACAGAGGTGGACAAGTGGAATGTTGTAAACAAGAACCCAAAAGGTTCAAGGTGTTTCTCCACTAGGCCAGGGTTAGTTTATCAACTTCTAGATAAACTAACAATTAAAAAAACTCATGATCATTCCCTTTACTTTATTTTATTTTTGTCAGTTTAATGGTTTATCATTATGGATGTGTTGTTGTGATCACATAATTAATGAACTAACAAGAATGCAAGATGGAACTAAAATAAACCAGGCTTATGCATAAATATTATTAAGACATGGTTAATCACTTAAGTAAGTGTCACTTAATATTAACAAGCATGTGATAAAGATAATAATAAATTTATGCATAAGAGATAGAAATCCCTCAATAAAATATTAATTCGGACTAAGCCTTATGTTACTTGATTAAGGGAAATACTCAATAAAACTATGACCAACCCTTGTTGGGACACTTACTTTTATACTAGAATCCCTTATTAAAGGTTTCGGGTTGACTTAACCATATTACATCAAGAGGAGTAGCCCTTTCTATACTTAGTGTAATATTGGAGGCAAGTGATGAGGAAATCCAAGTCAAGATTTCAGAATTCGGGAATCCACTCAATGGATCAAGGAGTGGCAAGCCCACAGTTGGCAAAGACCTGCCTACCTAAATACCTTCAAATAGATTGACCAACCCTTTTGATGGTATGTGAAGTGGAATATGGATCCTTTCCACTAGAATTTCATGACAATTAGACATTCCGAATTTAATAGTGAGGGCCATTGGGACTTGATAAAATAGTGGGATTCTTAAAAAATTAATTAATTTATTATTTCTCATAAAACATAATCAAGAAAGTTCTGATCATCTTCTATTTTAATTGTAGAATAAAATGGCAAACTCTTAAACCACATTATCCCTGTGAACAATTATAGATAAAGACAACATCCTCACTAGCAGTAACGTCCAGGAATGGTTTAGTCACCTTTGGGTTATTCTACCCCCTGAACGGAAGTCTTACATAATGGAGTGAGCATTACTTGATCTTCTTGCCCAAGAGGTGAGTGAATAAGAGTTCTTGGTCTACGAGAAACATATGAATGATGTGGTCGACATTCAATATTTGATTTTATCATCAATGTATAGTGATCTCATGATGTCTCACGAAAACATGGATGCCTATAGCATGATCAAGAACCTATGTGGTCTTTACTAGGAGAGAGAAAGACAAGAATGGTTTGAGATCTCCAAGGCACTCTTTCAGAGTAATCATGGATAGGTTTCCCCAACTGGGCCTCACATAGTCAATATCATTGGCTACATTGATAACCTGAAGGTTCTAGGGTTTAAACTCCTAGAAGAACTGGGTATTGATCTCATTCTTGCATCATTTCCTCATAGATTCTCTAGATTTGTTGTTAATTTCAATATGAACAACATTGAGGAGTCTATATCTGAACCTCTTATCTTCATTCACCAAGTGGAAAAAGATATGAATAATAAAAATTCTTATGTTCTTATGGTGAATAAAAGGAAAGGGAAGGCGAAGAGTTTTATACCCAAATCTTCTTCACACCCTTCCAAGAAAAGTAAGGTCAAAGGGGAGGAAAGGGAATAGGATGTTGTATGTTTTGCATGTGGAAAGAAGGGTCAATGTAAGAAGAACTGCACACATATTAAGAAGAAATGGGAAGCTCAAGTGTTTTTTTTATTGAATTTAATCTATATATTTCTATAAATTTTGTATTATATACATATTTTGGTGTTCACATATGTATCCAAATACCGGAACCAAGTAGATTCTGGAAGATTAACCAAGGGGAGGTAGATCTACGAGTAGCCAATGGAGCTAGACTTGTTGTTGTAGATGTCAGGGACTACCACCTCACATTGCCTACTGGGGTGATCTTGGTGTCAAAGGGTTGTTATCACGTGTTTTCTGTTACTAGAAACATTATTTTTGTATCTAGAATAGATACATATGGATTTATTTTTAAGTTTGGAAATGAATATTTCTTATTTTACATATATAGAAATTGTTTTGGTAGGGAACATTTATACAATGGACTTTATGTATTGTATTACACAAACCAAGTAATGGTAATCAATAACAAAGATACTTCACATGACTCATACCACACCCAACTTTGGCATCACTGGCTGGGTCATGTAAACGAGAAACACTTGAAAAAGTTGCTTCAAGATGGATATTTAGATTATTTCAAACTAAAACCACTTGGAGTATGTCATGCATGTTTACAAGGAAAAATGACCAAAGATCCATTTAGTGGGAAAGGTGAAAGAGATAAAGAACTTATTTAATTGGTTCATACCGATTTGTGTGGACCATTTCTAGTTGAAGAAAGGGGAGGGTACTCATACTTCATAACTTTTACTGATGATTTTAATAGATATGGATATATCTACTTAATGGGGTATAAGTCGGATTCTTTTAATAAGTTCAAAGAATACAATAATGAATTTGAGAACCAGTTTGGTAAGAAGATTATGAAAATCCGCTCAGACTAAGGTAGAGAATATCTTAATCAATACTTCATTGATTACTTATGAGAATTTGGGATATTATCCCAACTCAATCCTCCTTACACACTCTAGTGGAATGGTGTGAGAAAAAGGAGGAACCTCACCTTGTTAAACATGGTGAGATAAATGATGAGTTATACAAGTATTCCATTACCCCTTTGGGGATATGCGTTATAAACAGCAACATGCAAAATAAAACAAGTACCAAAAAAATTGATAAATGGTATTCTATATGAGTTTTGGAGTGGAAATAAATCCATGTTATTGAATTTACATATGTGGGGAAGTGAATCATTTGTTAAGGATTCTTAAGGTAAAAAACTTGCACCTCGAGGCACAAAGTGTACCTTTATAGGATACTCCAAGGAAACAAAGGGATATTACCTATAAAACCCCTCTGAAAAAAAGGTTATAGTGGAAAGACACACCATATTCCTTAAGATGGAGAACATCTCCAAAAGAGATAGTGGGAGAGAGATAGGCTTCGATGATGTTAAGGCTCAAGGTACACAAGAGTTGGTACAATAATAGATTCCACAAAGACCTGTGGAAGAAAGAACTATTCTAGAGACACAAGAACTGTGTAGGAGTATAAGAGAGGTTAGATAATTGAAATGGTATGGTTTTCTTGTTATTGAGTATGGTGACTTATTATTAGTTGATAATAACGATATTATAACCAACAAGGAAGCAGTAAGTGGCACAGATATTACTAAGTGGAAAGAAACCATGAATTTTGAAATGGATTCTAGGTACCAAAACCAAGTCTAGATTTTGGTAGATCCTCCAGTTGATGTAAATTCTGTTGGTTGAAAATGGTTATTCAAGAAGAAACTAGACATGGAATGACAATTCAGTACCTATAAGGCACGACTTGTTGAAAAAGGGTTAAAGTAGAATCAAGGCACTGACTATGACAAAACCTTTTCACCAATTTCAATGCTAAAATCCATCATAATTCTATTTTCCATTACTGCTTAAGATGACAATGAGATTTGGAAAATGGATGTCAAAATAGCCTTCCTTAATGAGAACCTTTAGGAAGATGTCTACATGACACAACCTGAATGGTTTATGACTCCAAAGGATGCCAATAAGGTATGAAAGTTGCAGAAATCCATTTATGGATTAAAGAAAGCATCCAGATCATGGAACATTCATTTTGATGAATCTATAACGAAGTTTAGTTTTATCAAGAAAAAATGTGAGCCTTGTGTCTACAAACAGTTTATTAGGAGTGCAATCATTTTCCTAATAGTATGTGTTGATGACATATTACTTATTGGAAATGAGATACCAGTCTTATAGTATATTAAGGCATGGTTGAATCAATGCTTCTCCATGAAGGAATTGGGTGAGGCAACATATATTCTTGGGATTAAGATCCATCGTGATAGATCCAAGATATTTTTGGCCCTAAGTCAAAGTACATACATTGATAAGATACTTGATAGATTCATTATGGAACAATCCAATAGGGGATTATTGCCAGTGTCACATGGAATTCATATTTTTATGAAAATATGTCCTCAGACACATGAGGAAATAAAGATAATGTAAAGGAATTCATGTGCATCAGTGATTGGGTTATTCATGTATGACATGCTATGTACTAGGCTGGATGTCGCCTACACATTGAGTGTGGTAGGCAGATATCAAGCTAACCCAGGTGACAGCTATTGTATGGCAGTCAAGACTATCTTAAAGTATCTAAGGTGCACTAAGGATATGTTCCTAGTTTATGGAGGAGATAAGTAACTAGCCATAATAGGATATGCATATTCTAGTTTCCAGACTAATCAATATGACATGAAGTCATAAATGGGATACATCTTCACTTTTTAATGAAGGTGAAGTGATCTAGAAGAGTTCAAAGCAGAGTGTGGTCGCAGATTCTACAATAGAGTCTGAGTATATCACAGCTTCTAAGGTAGCTAAAGAATTAGTTTGGATGTGATGCTTCATTTAGGATTTGGATGTGATACCTAGAAATAAATATCTCATCACACTATATTGTGATAATACTTCAGCGGTGGCTCTCGCAAAATATCCAAGGTCACATCAGCAGATGAAGAACATACTTCAGAAGTATCATCTATTAAGGGATTTTTCTCAAAGAGGTGAAGTTTTAGGGATTAGTATTTCCATAGAAGAAAATGTGGCAGACCCCTTGACTAAAGACTTGACTCAGCAGAAACATGATCATCATGTGAGGTCTAGAGGGCAGAAAATTGTAGGTAGTTGGCTCTAGTCCAAGTGGTAATTTTAAAGATTTGGTGTCCTAGAACCAACTTTTTGTACTTTGATTACATGAATATTTAATATATTTAAATATTAAACATCTTATTTCATATTTTTCATTGTTCTGAATCAATATAGTGTAATAATGTCCTAGAGTATTTGTTGCATTGACAAGGTCATAACAGTTTCCCACTGTGATGAGAACCTTAAAGTGCTATGACAATATTCTTAAATATAGTTATTGGGTTGGATGATATACTTTAATGGGACACATAGTATAAAAACCTTCAGGTGAGAGTACTCATAAGAATATGAGGCTTCTTCTTATGAATTCCACACCTAATAATCTCCAAGATGGAATATTATGAGAACAGACCCGCCAGTAGGAATTCTGCATGTTTTTGTGTCATCGGATATTTCTATCTTTGACCATGTGTAATGATCATTATACTTTAATATTATCATTAATATTTGTAATGACTCACCCACTTTTATTTGCTGATGAAAACCATCATTAAGACAGTTGGAAGGAAGTAGGGTACATTGGGTGCATCATGAATGACATGTTATTAATGGATAAGTTGAGGAAGGATTTGTCCCTTCCATTTACGGAAGCTGATATCTCGTTTCTTTGATTGAAATAGAACCGTCGCAATAAATTCCATGGACATGGTCTAACAATGATTTTATTTCAGGTATTCAAAGAATGAAATATTAATCATAAAGGTTGATGACACTATCATGAAACTATCTTGATGAGATATTGAGATAAAGGGATTATATTACACAGTGAGCATTCATATATGGATGTTGTTGTTGCGACTTTAAGTTCCTTATCTTGGGTGACTTGACCCATTTCTAGATAGTACTCTTGGACATTAGGCAAGCCTACCTAATTCCAATAAGAAATAATCCTAGAGGGTCACACACTAAGTGATTCTGGTGATCTCGGTTAAATTATATTTGAATTTCATTAATAAAATAAATATTATTCTCAAGAAAGAGGAATAATTTTATTCAAGTTAAAATGATTGCATAAATTAAATAAATATTTATTCACCAGATTATGGTTAAAATATATTTATTTATTTTATTGAACATTTAATAAATATTTATTTACTAGTTTGTATATAAAATGTTTATTTAAGAGAATAAATTATTTATTTATTTATTCGGGTGTTAAATAAATGGAAGTGGAGTTCGAGCAGAGCAAGGCTAGTATGGTAGTAAAATAATTATTTGTAAGATGGTAAATAATTATTTAACTAGTTGGTAAGAGTTAAAATAATAATAATGCTTTTATTATTTTGTGACATGGAATTATATTTATAATTCTGTTTTGCACAAGTTGGCACACCATAAATAATGATGCGGTATTATTATTAAAAACATGAGTTTTCTATAAGTTTATGAATTTATTTAATTTTTGTTATGCAATTAAATATTGTAACTGAAGCCTTGTGTCAATAAATAGACATGTACGTCTATTGTACCATGTACCAAACTGCACGTCCGGTAAATTGAGAATTTTTGAGCTAAACGATTTCTCTCTCAAATTCTCTTCCTTCCCATCTCAAGATTGAGAGACATTCTTCAAGACCGAAGAAAAAGAAATATATAATGACTGAAACAAGATGATCGATTCACCACACTAGCACCCAAAGAACGAGCCGTGTTTATAGGAGTTCATCAGAGCATTTGTGGATCACCACTAGAGATATTCTGGTTTGGATCCTCGCAAGTGCAACGAGACAATATGGAAGGGTTATTCTGGATGATCAACATCATCAATGAAGAAAGTACCAAAGATCCATGTATTCTTTTCTTTATGAAATTAATTAAATTAATTATAAACATGATGTGAAAGATCCTCTCTAAAGGTTTTGGGCCTCTTCCTTCTTTATCTAAATATTTGATTCTATTCCGTGGAGACTGGAATTCATCGTCGTATTGATCCTAGAATAATCATTGATCGTGGTAAAAATTAAAGTTGGTCATTGGCCTAACCACGCTTCCACTGTACCCGGATCCTACAACTTGTACGCACACACATAGCCAACCCAATGCAAAAGTTCATAGGGAAATGAAAATATGCAACACTGGTATAAATTAAACCAAACATGCAAGAACCTCTAGATGATACAAAAGTATGGTGGTGAGAATTGAAAAGTAAAAAGGGGAAAAATACACTCCCAACTAGAAATGTGTCCCAACCTAAAAGAAAAATGGAAAAGTAAAATAGTTGAGAGAGCCTAGCTCTTGGATCCCAAGCTACGACCATCGTATGTGGTTCAAGCACCCCATATCCCTAAGCTCCTCTGAAGTCTCGACCGACCTGTCCGTCATCTTCAAAATACATGACACGTGTTAGTAGAAGACCATACATGGGTGAGTATATATATACCCAATAGAATGTCTTGAAAAGGGAGGGGAGAAATAAGAGATATAATTGAAAAGGAAAGTTGTAGATATAACAAGGTACAGTAAAAAGAGTACAGCTCAACCCAACAAGAGAGTGAAAGTAAACTCATCCAAACACAAGGAGCTTGAAATGATGAGAATATGAGCTTCTTTTCGAGTCTTATCTACCTATAGTAGTAGAGTAGACTCAACCAACCATGAGAATCTAGACACTGAAAACATGTGGCATACACCATGTGTCTTCGCCTCTCTTGGAAGGAGAGTAACCAAAACCCAAAGAGTGGGTACTGAAGAAGGATATATATATATATATATATATATATATATATGCTCAGTCAAAGAATCCCAAATGAGAGAGTGAGGTGATATTCATCTCACAGCTTAGACCAAGAAGAAGAGTCATCAATAGTTCCATGGTAAGTCCATCTACGATGCCCAGCACCTCATATGTCTGCTCAGACACACAAGTATAAGGGACACAATCACCACACCTTAATATTATCCTCTTTGGGTGACACTGACTTGCCCTCATAGTTTTAGGGACCGTCACAAAAACGTGTCTTGGTGGGGAAAGTGTCTATCTTCCTCATGAGTCCAGAGATACATCAAACCAATTCTCGTTATTATGCCTCACAGTTGAGGGGTCATATTTCAAGGATGAGAACTCATCACCAGCCAGGTTGGAGGGTGTCACTCTAGTGTCATCTAGGACCCATAACCATCTCGGATGGAGGGTGACACTCAGAATAGGTTGAGGACACATGCCTAGATCAACTAGAGGGTGACACTCTAGTGTTGTTGAGGACTCATGCCCAACCCGGTTGGAGGGTTCCACTCAGAATAGGTTGAGAACTCATGCCCTTCCCAGTAAGAGGGTGTCACTATGAAGATCATCAAGGAACCATGCTCATCCCAGCTGGAAGGTATCACTCATAAAGCATTGAGGAACTACACTACTCATCCCTACTAGATGGTAAGCACAAGATACTCTGATATCTTGGTTGGATCGTCTCATATCGTATCTTGAAATCCACTATAGATGGACCATCACATTCAACATGGAAAAACACTCTAGATAGGCTAATCGTGGGCAAAAAACTAAGTCCATAAGAAGAAGATGCAAGAGGTAAAAGATTCATAATGAGGTACATGGCGTGTAGGGAGGCCACATGATGTGTGACCCTGCCTCATTTCCTGGTCATGTACCTATCCATACTCAAGTACTAAGATGTGTACATGTACCCCAAGGAATGACAGTGTACTCTCAGAGTACATGGAATATCAATCCAAAAGGCTGACGAGTGCACGATGCTCATCATTGGTTTGAAGGAAAAAATGTAATTTCACTCACATGTCTCCACAGAGAGTACCAAATAATCAAACAAATCACACTATTGTGATCCTTGCAGAAAATCACATAGGATTGACTATTCATTCGCCTGAATCAGACACCTGATGACGGAACTGCATTTTACAACATTGTGCATGAATAGTGCCTCATGGGGCCCATGTCTCTATCCTAAAATAAAATATATGGATTGCACTATTTCAACCCTCATAGAAAAATTCATGGAATCGAATATCCATATTCCTCAATCAGAAACTTGATGAAAAATTCATATCTCATCTCATTATGCTTGAATGGCGTCTCGTGGGCCTAAGCCATGATTCCAAATTAAATACTCGAAATTGGACTTGAAATGTCTGCTTTAATTTCATGATAATAGTGTCACAAATGGTTCATCATTTTGACACCGTATGAGGTAGATATATTAGATACAAGATCAGAGATAATAATAATTTTATTGTTATTGAGTGTTTTTTTGACCTCATGCATGAGTCTGAAACAATTATCCAATATGTGTCTTTAAATGACCGTCTCAATTTCATGGTCATTTTTCTACTGACGATTCGTCAATAAGATATCATATGAAAAAGTTACATATGAATTTGGGTTTGAGATAAAAAATAAATAATAATAAAATTTTATTATTATTATTTATTATTATTATTTTATTACACCATATTGAAAAAGGATATGCTCAAGATGGGATATCCTCCCTTACCATTCACTCCACCAAACATCAACGCCCCCACTCTCCCTTTTTGGTCTTTTAATATTATTATTATAATTATTTAAAATAATATTGTTATTTTAAACATTAATTAAATGCTCAAACCAAATCATTCAAGCACACCAATACACCTTAGGTGCCTCTACCATGAAATCATTTATTTCACATTTCATTTATTACTCAAATCATTAATATTAGGATAATATTAATAATACAATCACCATTAAATTAAACTCATTTAATTTAAAAAAGTTTTTCTTTACCCATCACCATTATTAATAATTATTATTATTAATACACATCGCATTGGCCACATCCGACCACCCCATTGGAGATTTGATTCTGACCATCATCACATCCACGCCAAATAGTTTCCACCATGAGATCTTGTGCATGGCCTCCACTTGAAACTAACCCTGTCACAGCGCACGTCGTCGTCGTGCATCTACTGGGAAAATGGGGGTTATCGACCTAATCCCGAACCACCTCTAATAAAAAAAATGCACCTGTTATGCCGAGCGGTCGTTCGGTTCGTGAAGCGGCGGCGCCATGTGGGCACCGCCCGGTCACCGCAAACCCCATAGGAGGCACGGGTTCTTCCATCGCCGCAGCTTCGATCCACGGCCTCATCCACCCACGGCTAGCCGGTGCTGGCCACTGTTGTCCGTAGTGGAAATATGTCGTGGCCTCTTTCTCCAGTGGCACGCGATGGCGGGTCTCCACCGCCTTCACAGTTGGTCGTTGCTAGCTGTCGCCTTCACTTGTCGCGGCTACAGTCACGGCCTTCTCCGCCGGTGGCATGCGATGGTGAACCGCTATCTCCTCTACGACTAGCTGTTTCTAGCCACCGTCATCGCCCACTGTCCCGGGTCTCGTTCAACACGAAGGTAAATCTCGCGAATAACGCACCAAAATTCTAACAAAAGGTGGAGGGTCTGGGCCTTGTTCGTTTGGCCTGTTCCCTCCACGTTAGCTTTAAAGCAAGAGGGTGGAATCAGATTCAACAACTCTTGCAACTATAACCAAAAGTAAATCTAACCTCAAGAATGATGGAGAGCACCCGCGATTGAGGAAGTGTGTTGGCATTTGTTGTCCCCGCAACAAGCCACCAATGCTACCACACAAACTTCATCCTTCAGTTCGTGATTCAGTGTCACCTGTCACCTCCCTATGAAATCAGCTCTATCCTCCATGTTTGGTGTTGCGGCACTTTATCAACACTTCGTTTCTTGGTGAAGTCGTGCCATTACCTCTCCCCAAGCTCCATATAAATAGAAGAGGGGGAGGGTGAGCAACACTCGTAGAATTTATGAGGGTTCATTTAATAAAAAACTTCGAAAATTCTAATGACATTGTTACAGAGGATTTGAAGGTTCAATCCATTTAATGGATTGACACACCATTGGTCCCACGCTGCCACTTGTTCGTTGGTGGAAAGGAAAGAAATAAATAAAATAACAAAGTTATTTTATTATTCTTTTAAAAAGTCCCAAATCTAACTTTTGCTCTAGACCTAATTCACTCGAAGTGAATCCTCCGTTAAGCGAATCTCATTGTTGTGGATTCAACGGTGCCCTCAGATTTTTAATCTGAACACCAGTTTGAAAGTTATAAAATTTCTCCCGCATGTTTACTAAACATACCTTAAAAAAAGTTCAATAAATTATTAACATTCATCATCGACCCGTGCCGATGGACGTTAGGCTCTGCCTAAGGGAAACACACCAAAACAAACTCAACGGTACTCTTGTATTTTCAATCTGAGTTACCATTTAGAAGTTATGGATTTTAAAAATAAAATAATTGTTACTTAATTATTTTATTTATGACCAAAAACTAACTTCAACGGTTGGCCTGCATTGGCCAATGTTAGTATCTTCCTAAATAAAGCATACCCCCACGAGATCAGCAGTCATCTCAGATTTTTAATCAGAGTCACTGTTCGTGAGTTATAAGAATTTTAAAAATAAAATAACTTTATTTAATTATTTTATTTATGATTATACCATTTTTGGGTTTTTTCACAGGAGGCATGCGCCGACTAAACTTAAGTCACGCCTAGGGTAAAACCGTTATCCTAAACACTACAGTGCCCTCATATTGCTGATCTGAGAAACTGTTCCATAGTTATTTCACTTTTTCAAGAAAAATGCTTACACATGCTAATTAAACTTACCAAAACTTTGACGGATCATTCCAGGCACTCCGAGCCTCGGAATCACGTGCTGTTAGATTTCGCGGTCTCAAAATAATTCCATATAATTAAAAAAATATACATAAATTCCAGGACATTACATTCTCCCCACCTTAAGGCTTTACATCTCTGAAATCCAAAACAAAGGAAAATCAAACAAATGAGGTTACTGAGCACAAATCTGATTCTCCCGCTCCCATGTGCTCTTCTAGAGGTCCCCATGCTGCCACTGAACTCACACTAGAGGTATCGACCATTCATAAAGGATTCACTCCTATTGATCCTTTATCTCCACTAGGAACTCCATAAAAGTCGTCACATCGTCAAAGTCCAAATCTCCCTAGTCAATAACGTGCGATGGATCATGCACGCATCTCCTAAAATATGACACATGAAAAACATTATGCACCCATTGCATCTGTGGAGGGAATAGATAGACGATACACCACCTCACCCACTCTGATGAGAATCTAGAAAGGTCTGATGAACCTCAGAGATAGCTTTCCAACCTAACTAAACCTCTGCAATCCTCATTGTGGTGAGACCCATAGGAAGACATGGTCTCCATCCTATGACCCCAAGGGTCTCCATCTCCTATTGGCATAAGACTTCTGCTGGATCTATGTAGTTTTCACTTGCTGAAAAGTGAGACATCGAGATACAAACTCTATCATTGCTTCCTTCATCTCTATCCACCAGTATTGACGCCGGAGGTTCTAGTACATCTTCACCACTCCAGGATGTACTGTTAATGGTGATGTATGGAACTCCCTCAACGCCTCCTCCCAAAGAGTCACTGGTACCATGGTTTTCCTCTGAAGAGAACGATGTGCTCCCCACCTTCAGAAAATCCTTCAGGAGACTGTCCTAATGATATCTGATCACGTTGAGCCTCACAATCAACATCCCCAAGATGTGCCTCCTGAACTCACTGAAGAATTGGGGGAGTGACAGTCATAGATTGGAGGTAAGATGCTCCCTATTTTTCCATTAAGGGTATCCACAGTGTGACAAGCTTCTTTGATGCCTCACTCAGCAGTTGTAGACCAAAACTCCTGCTGAGTACATTTTCTACCACGTTCCCCTTCCCAGGAGTATAGACTATCTCAAAGTCATAGTCCTAGAGGAACTCTAGCCATAATCATTGTCTCGAATTCAGGTAATTCTGTGGGAAGTTATACCTGAGACTCTTGTGATCAGAGTAAACAGTAAACTATTCACCCATCAAGTAGTGTCGCCACATATTCAGTGAAAAAACCACTTCTTATGACTCCAGGTCATGGGTAGAGTATTTATGCTCGTAATTCTCTGTCTCAGCTCTTGAAATATCTTCTAACACCACTCCATCCACAGGAAAATCTCCCCCTTCTTATTTAATGTTTACAAGGGTGTCGCTACCTTGGAGAAGTCATGTACAAATCTACAGTAGTACCCGACCAAAGCAAAATTCCCTCTACCTTTGGGGTGGTAATCCTGGAAACATATTTTGAAAAGATTTCCCCACACTCTTCCACTCATATTGGGAACTGAAAACCCAAAACTCCTATTTCCACGAGGGTAAGGCTGGTTGAATCAAGAGTGATCGGCTGAACCCTCCTTTGCATGAGTTTATTATGGGTTTTCTGGGTTTCCTTAATCACCGACCAAGGAAAACCCCATTCCAATATTGTACGTAAACCACAAAATTTTTTCCTAATATAGTCAATCTGAGTATGAACTGTGGATGTCCAGTCCATACCCAAAATAACTTCATAAGGCCTCGACACTGCCACCAAGAGGTTCCAACCAAAACTCTTGCCTCAAGGGTCAGATCACACTATCGGCATAAGTGTGATTATCGAGTCTCCTCCCAAAGGTATCTCCAGACGTAAGGTTTAAGTCAATGGTTTAATCGAAAACACTAGGTCTTGAAAAATATTCGTGCAAAGAAAGAATTATTAGTTCCTATGTCTATTAATATGGAAGTTATTATTAGACACAGACCATACCTCTCATCAATCCTGGAGCCCTTGGGTCACACTCCTTGACCACATGCAGCTACTCCCTTCCCCTATCCTCTAGCTCCCTAAGCCTGGTGGGGACCACATTGAGGTGGTGTTTGTAACATGTCTAAATTTATACCACCTCATGCTCCTCTCCTAGCTCCACTTCCATGTATGTTTCCCTACATATTCATCTTTCCCTATCACTTCCTCTTCCTGAAACATTTTACACCCCCCAAATCTCTGATACTGGTGTTAGTTTCCCGATTTCCCACTATTAACATTCACTGGTTGCATCTGCTCATCCAAAGAACATTCAACCCTAAAGTTTCTCTCTAGCACCCTAACATAAGTAGGAATGAATAGATGAATAGTGATATCTCGAATGTCCCTAAACACACCTCGCTCGGATGTCCAATCCTTGAAGCACTGACCGTATTGTATTCATCGATTACCTGGGATGGTCAGTACACCTCAATGAATACTCAGCTACCGACATGTCGTCCTTCCAAAGTTGTAGAAGATCTAGGTAACACTAACCATTTACCTTTTTAAGGCAAGAGATCCCCTTTTCTGAGGAAGGTTCTCAAACTTGTCAACAGAAAAGTCACCTCTTCGCAAGATCAAGGGTAATCTAAACCCTATCATCATCCTGATGATCTATGTAGAAGGCTCTCTACCAGTACCGACATCTGATCAAATGGTGCTCTAGATTGATGGAAACTCAGCCACCTCCTAAAGCTAGTCCTTAGTCGCCCGTGAGTCAGGCTCGCCTCAGAACCTAAGGGGTATCTGACACTGAAACACATGTAAGGCACTAATCCTACATGTTTCCTCTACCGGTACTTCCATTTGTAACTTCTGACCAACGGGTAGTGATATAGCTGGTACACCACCCGAAGGTGCTAATGCCATAAGAGGACCCTGCACCGAGGCCTCATCACTCTGTGGTCCATCATCGTGTACTCTCTCGGGAATCCTATTTGTATATCTACGTGGCAACATCCTGATAAGGAATAGGTGTTCCATGATCAATGAGTTATACCTGGAGATCTGAATCTAAATAAACCAAGGAAAAGCACTTCCAAAACACACACAATCAGTATTTTCTTGCACTGAGTCAGAAATCAGAATTTAGGTTCCTAGTGTATGGATACGTCGGCTGATGCACTAATATTGGACTCCCTAAACCGAAAACCACACTCAAAACACTTAACACTATTAATCCATTAAAAAGATCAGAGTCCTAGTTCTTCAGTAGAACTAAATCCTCTGATACCACTTTTTCATGACCCATCCCTCAGGGCCCAAGCCATGACTACCCCAAGTCTTCCTTCCATAGGGTAGGGGCTGGTGACTAGCACTGGAAAGGCATATCCCTAAAATGGGAAGTAATTTCCTTTTTAACCTGAACAGACACATAGTCCAAGAACACAATAAGAATAAACCACAAAGTTAACTGTTGTAGTAATGGTGTGCTGAAAGTAAAGGGGTGGGAATATAATCCCAACTAAAAAGTAAAAGTACAACTAAAAAGTACAAATACAACTGAAAAGTGAAAAACATTTCTTGGATTATCCACCGAGGATCCTACCCGAAGGGTAGGTATAGATCATGATCAGTACTCCCTGTGTCACATCATGCCAAATGGTCCACCACCGAGCACCATCCAATCCTGGCTCCCTCATCCTTGATCAATGTTGTCCGTCGTCTACACAATACACAACAAGATTCAAGCATAGCCCATGAAAGGGTGAGTATAACGATACTCAATAGGGGCCTTGAGACCCCCGTACGTCTCCTAGAGTTCTACAAAGGAAAAACCACAATGAAATACCTCCATCTAAAGCATGAAGAGATAGACATAAACTCTACTTAGGTATATGAGAATACATATACCTAAGTTATCAAGATGCGCTCATCTCATACATGAGAGAAGAATACCACAAAGGTAACACCACAAAGGTAGAAGTACCACACAAATAACACAACAAAGATAGAAGTATCACACAGGTAACACCACAAATATAACACCATGAAGGTAACACCACGAAGGTAAAATTACCACATAGGTAACACCATGAAGATAGAAGTACCACACAAGTAATACCACGAAGATAACACCACGAAAGTAGAAGCACCACATAGGTAACACCACAAAGATAGAAGTACCACATAGGTAACACCATGAAGATAAAAGTACCACACAGGTAACACCATGAGGATAAATCCTCAAAATTAGAAGTACCACACAGGTAACACCATGAAGATAGAAGTACCACATAGGTAACACCACGAAATAACACCGGGAAGGTAAAGACTCAGCTCACAATCAGGTATAACTTAAGTACATAAGTACAGATGATTAGTCGTAAGCTAGATCATCATATTCTATTAAGAGGAACTGCTTCTAACCCACACAGGATCGATAGGTAATAACCCTCGTTAACCCACACAGGATCTTACCCACGCATGATCTGTGTGTGCTAACCCACACAAGATCACTGAGTGATAACCCACATAGGATCTGATAGATGATGACCCACACAAGATCGATAGTTGCTAACCCACTTAAGATTGATGTTATGTCTTCACGTTACAGCCAGCCACAGGATTCCTCACACTCAGTGCGCTTGAGTTCCATATAATCTTCCCCTCGAGATATCGGTCCTACCTCTACTACCAATAATCTCCACAAATGAGTAACCCAAATAACCGCCATGTCGTAAGGGTTCCAATGAGATAGACGGCACGTTAATTAGATCCTCGGTCTGTGACTTATAAGCATTTTAGTTCTAAGGTCACAGTTGGATTTTGGTTCGATACAACCCATCCATACTCCAAATTTCTCCAAAACTCAAGTGGAGTATACCAAAAGTAACTTCTCTCTCCAAGGTTCCCATCGCCATAGATGGTTCGTTAAATGGACACCTGAATTTTAGGATATGGCCCTTTAAGAGGAACTGGGACTGGTTCGGTCCAGGTCTGGTCCGACTCGGTCATACCGACCCGATCTTGGCCCATCTGACCTGGTTTCGGTCGACCCAACCCGGACCAGGTCTGACCCAGCAGGGCATGGCCCAGCTTACATGGGCATGGCCTACTGGGGTCGCACGGCCCAGCCCGCGGAGGCACGTCCCGGCTCGTGGGGGAGCGGCCGATTGGGCTCACGCGGCTCGGCCCATGGTGGGGCGCGGCCCTCTAGGTGCGTGCGGCCCGGCCCGCTATGGAGCATGGCCTACCGGCCTAGCCCGCGGTAGGGTCTAACCTAGCCGGCACCGGGGGTGAGACCCCCGGTCTTCTCGAACGATCGAGCAGCCGTTCAGTTCATGAAGCGGCGGCGTCACGTGGGCGTCGCCCGGTTGCCGCAGAACCCATAGGACACGCGAGTTCCTCCACCACTGCAACTTCGAGTCACGGACTCCTCCAGAAGCACGCTTCTCCACCTCCATCCACGGTTGGCCAATTCCAGTTGCCTTTTTCCGCAGCGGTGATATGTCGCGACCTCTTTCTCTAGCGGCGTGTGACGGCGCGCCGCCACTTCTTTCGCAGTCGGTCATTGTCGGCTGCAATGTTCACTTGTCATGACTACGGTTGTGGCCTTCTCTATCAGTAGTACATGATGGTGTACCGCTATCTCCTCTGCGTCCGGTCGTTGCTGGCCTCCGTCATCACCCACTGTCCTGAGTCTTGTTCAACCCAAAGGTAAATCTCGCAAAGAACGCACGAAAATTATAACAAAAGGTGGAGGGTCTGGGCCTTCTTCATTTGGCCCGCTCCCTCCACGTTATCTTGATATCAAGAGGGTTTAATAATATTAAAAAACTCTTGAAACTATAACAAAAAAGTAAACCCTATTTCAGGAACGATGGAGAGTGTCGGCGATTGAGGAAGTGGGTCGGCGTTCGTTAGCCCCACAACAAGCTGCCAATGTTGCCACTCCAATGTCGTCCTTCGGTTCTTGATTTGGAATCACCCATCACCGCCCACTGGAACCGGCTCCATACTCTAAGGTTGGCGTCACATCACTTTATTAGCACTTTTTTGCTTGGTGAATCCATGCCATTACCTCTCCCCAAGCTCCATATAAATAGGGGAGGGAGAGGGTGAGCAACGCACGTAGAATTTATGAGGGTTCCTTTAATAAGAACCTTCTTAAATTCTAATGACGTTGTTACATAGTATTTTAAGGGTCTATCCATTTAATGTCTTGACACGTCGTTGGTCCCACACTATCGCTTGTCCTTTGGAGGAAAACAAAGAATGAAATAAAATAACAAAGTTATTTTATTTTCTTTGAAAAAGTCCCAAATCTAACTATTTATCTAGACCAACTACACTCGAAGTGAATCATCCCTTAAGTGAATCTCAGCACTGTGGATTCAACGGTGCCCTCGTATTTGTAATCCGAGCACCAGTTCAAAAGTTAGGAAATGTCGTTCACGCATTTACTAAACATACCTTAAAAAAGTTCAATAAATTATTAACATTCACCCTCAACCCACACTGGTCGACGTTAGACTCTACCTAAAGGAAAAACACCCCAACGAACTCAACGATACTCTCTAATTTTCAATTTTAGTTACCGTTTAGAAGTTATTTATTTTAAAAATAAAATAATTGTTACTTAATTATTTTATTTACATCCAAAAACTAACTTCCACTACTAGCCCACGCCGGCCAATGTTAGAATCTGCCTAAAGAAAGCATACCCTCACGAGCTCAGCGGTGCTCGCAGATTTTTAATCTGAGTCACCATTCATGAGTTATAAGCATTTGAAAAATATATACAAATATTCCGAGACATTACAAATAACGATAGTTTATTTTAGATAGAATAATATGGCTGCCTATATTTATTATAATGGTCAAATAATTGAGACAAAAAAAGGATTTAGTTATAGTATATGGCCAAAAGGTGTTGTGATTATTGGAGGTTGTACAAATTTGGAATTTATTTAAATGAAAATTCATAGAAAGTTAAAACTGATGAGAAATAAAGTGATAGAATCCATAACATATAGATATCTACAGTTTCTATAAAGGTTTTGGCATGTGTCCTATCTAGTAACTGATGATGAAGAGTGGGAATACTTACTTTCATTGGTTATGTATCAACCTGAGAACCAAATTATGGAGTTGTATGTCACTATAGCTACAATAAAGGTTCCATAGACATTGGAAGTTGGGCCATCACAACGTCATGATACTATGTCATATCCTCCTGCTATAACACATCAAGATGTTCCATCAAAAATGATAGTTATTCTGTAATTTTCTTGAGTGACCATTTCTATGGAAGTCCTCCACATACTTTAGATGCACTAGTTGATGATTTTTATGATGGTGACAATTTAGAACAAGAATATGAAGAGGGGTTGAAGAAGAAGAAGAAAAAGATCATGTAGAATAATAATCTGTTCCCACTCGTGTGAGGTTGAACCGAACATTAAACCATCCTCCACTATTGGCTTCATGGTCGACTGAAGGCATGAATCACTTTCCAAAATTTGATTTTTCTATTATTACTCCTAGTATAGAATTTCTAGGAATCATTGGTGGCATAAATCAAGTATCAGATGAAGTTTACTATATATTGGAAGATATTTTTAGAGTAATGATGTAATAAAAAATTTGATAAAAAAAATTATTACATTGAAATACATTACTCTTATATTGTAGAAGAGTCAAATAGGTCTTGTTATGTGATCCATTGTGAAAAAATTTGATTCGTGCTGTCAAATGCATCTGCGAGATATAATTGAAAACACTTTTCACAGCTGGTGCATCCTTAGATGTACTCCACACACATGTGTGAACCCAATCTTGTCACATGACCACTTCTCATTAGATGTTGTGTTTGTTTCAACTATTATTGTTGAAATGATTTAATCATGTCAAGATGTTTCTCTCATTCTAGCGGTGGAGAAAATCAAATAACTTTTTGGGTATTAAATCTCTTACTAGAATGCATGGGAAACATGAAAAAATATATTGTGAAAGTATATGGTGATTAGGATGACTCTTATAGAGTTTTACCACAACTTATGGAACATTTACATCACAACAATCAAGTTATCTATAGGTTACATACTACTGAATATGTTAACCAACAAAACCAAGTTGATCAGTCAATGGTTATGTTTGATAGATTGTTTTGGACATTTTTACCATTTGTATTAGATTTTAGACATTATAAATAGTGTATACAGATTGATGGCACATTTATGTATAGAAAGTATACAGGAAATTTACTAATTTTTTCCACATAAGATGGAAATAGAGCCCCTCTGCCCTTGGCATTTTCAATTGTGGAGAAGGAGAACTTCTCATTATGGAGATAGTTTCTAGCTTGTCTTTGAGAGTTTGTTATGGATGCAGAATGGATTTGTATTATTTTATATCACCATCGTGCAATCAAGGAGGAAGTGTAGTCTGAGGGTCGTTCCTGGAGACCACCATATTCCAATCATCGATACTATATTTGACATATTGCTAGAAATTTGTGAAAGAAGTTTAATAATAAGTCGATGAAGAAAGAAATCTAAAAAATTAGTATGAATATATTTTTTCATTTTACAAATCACTATCATAATTATTTATAGATGTGTTTAGATTTGTTTTTTTATAGCATATGATCCTTAACAACAAAGGATAGGGGATCATCTTGAAGCTATTCACAAAAATAATACGGAATTTTATGATTACATGATGCAAATTCCAAATCCTAAATGGTCATTGGAATATGATAATGAGAGAAGATATGGGCATATGATGACCAACATCGTAGAATTTATTAATGGAGTTTTCAAGGGAGTTCGGAAATTACCTATCACAAGTAAATAATAATATTTTATTATATGTTACTCAGAAGAGCTACAATTATAATATAATATTAGTATAATGTTTCAAATATAAATTAAATTTTTGGTACAAGAGACCTTCTATCATACTATAAAATTTTTTCTACAATGAGTAAATTGGGTTGAAGAGGTCTTGAATAGAGGGATGCACTATGGACACCATTACCAGTGCGAGCTAGATAGAGTTCTTTTGGAGGCTGCAACTTATCGTGTAACTGCATTTAATTTTCCAAAGCAACGATTTTAGGTCGTTGAGCCCGGTGATGTTGTGTCTTGTAACATTGGTCGTGTGTGTGTTGTTTTATTAGAGAATCGTTACTATAAATGTGGAAAATTTCAAGAATTGAGATATCTTTGTGGCCATGTGATCGCAGCATGTTCTTACATACACTTATTTTGGGAGTAGTTTGTTGATCCAGTTTATCGACTAGAGATTATCAACAACTGCTATAGTACTCTGTGGATGCCAATTGGTGAATATCAGAATTTTCATCTATCTAATGGTGCACCCACACTTCTACCGAACAACACTGGCCTTCTACCTAAAGGGAGGCCAAAGTCAACTCGTATTCATAATTATATGGATTGAACCAGTGAACTGGAACCTAGAATAAGGTGCAACATATTCCTCTAGGAAGGTCATACGAAGACACATTTTCCTAGACACATAGAGTAATAATATAATGGTTAAAATTATTCATGTACTCAATTAGTCACTGTAAAAGTTTGTACATGTAATCATTTTTATCATTATGATAATTTTTAATCATATTTATTTTATTTGTGTATAGTGTAACTTTTATAAAATGTACCTATATATTATAATAAATACATATATTAAATATATAAAAGAATATATATCAACCCACAAGGTTCAAAAGTTTCTTTACAATTTAACAACCAAATGGTTTTTAAAACAAAAACATTTTATAATCTTCATAACAAAAATCAACTAATTTAATCAAAAACATACTCAAAAAATTTATGGTAACCAATTCCATTTTATAAACAATCTCAAAGTACTAACTTCATAGAAAACATTTTTTCATGAAATCAAACCCTGTTTTATAAATAATTCCCTAGGATCCCTTTCAAACTAAAAATAATTTACCTAAAATCCACACTTTTCAACATTCCATGAGGATACACAATCAATGGTAAATCCAACAAAATTCAAACTTCAAAATTCAAACCCTACTACACATGGTATCACATGAACCATCATGAAGGGTGGTGATCAACTACCCACTAATGAAGAACCTCTGGAGCCCCAAAAACAATCCTAAACCAGTCTTACTAATACCAATTCAAACATCAAGAGAAGATACATAACTAGGAACTTGAACCCTACAACGCATATATATAGGTGCGAGCTAAACTTCCTAGTAGATCACCACCAGCTAAGTCTATAGAAATCCCTTAATAATAAATTTCATAAAGTGAAAGTGGGAACATAAGATGAAAAATACAATTTTAACATGCGTTATAAAACCAGATCAATAACATGCCACTTAATAAACACTATTTCCTAAATCATATTTAAGAAATAACCAAACCATTTTAATTTTCTAAATCACACTTTCAAACTATTATAAAGTAAAATCATTTTAAATTAAACCGAACACACTCAAGGTGATAGAAAAATCACTCATATGAACCAAATAACTATGGAATATACTCCAAGTAAAAAATTAAATAAAATTTTATATTTAATCATATGAACTAGGGGAACACAATCAATTCAAAAAGATAAATCCCATAAATTTCATATATTACATGATAAATTTCATACTACATGAAATTAATGTTTTAATATTCATACATTCATATGAAGTTGCCTCTACCATCTACCCATAAGATGCATTTGTTGCGTGATGTGTTGGCATGACAACCTGTTAGATTTATTTCTATTTAGAGAGAACATAATTTTCATCATGATGCACCCCTAAATTTCATTTTTCCATACCTCAAACGTAATGGATTTTGTGGAGTCTCTATGCGTGACTTCAAGACCATTGATCACAATTTT
This sequence comes from Viscum album, assembly GCA_963277665.1. NCBI lineage: Eukaryota > Viridiplantae > Streptophyta > Magnoliopsida > Santalales > Viscaceae > Viscum > Viscum album. Next base: position 74,062,660 of record OY728142.1, read on the forward strand.
ATTGCTACATTGGTTGAGAGATGATGGCCAGAGACACACACATTTCATCTCCCAGCAGGGTATATGACCTTTACTTTATAGAAAGTCTCCTATATGCTCGGTTTACCCATCCACAAACTGGAAGTTATAGGTTCCACTAGTGGCGACTGGTGTGTGGTCATACAATGTCTACTAGGCATTGATGTCGTCAGCATACAACATGTCCTCCAGGGTTCCCTCTTGCACATGGGGTGGCTTGATGAGCATTTTGTCGTCATTCTTGATGATGCATACAAGGAGACACTTATTTAGCACACACATGCATACATTTTTTTATACTAATTAGAGGCATGTTGTGCATCGACTACTCCACCACTTTGGTACACATGGTGTACCTCCCATTACTTGAGGATCTTTATCAGATGACTACATATAGTTGGGGATCCTCTATATTATTACATCTGTATAGATGTATCTATAAAAATTGTCATTATGGTGCAAAACAGATTTCATGTTGTATAGTTTTGGTACATATGTGGTCCTCTGAGCGTTTTCCTTGCATCTCTCCTCGAGATTTCACACCACTGGCACCAAAGTTATTTCAAGATTTCCCTTAGGGATTCTGGTATGTTTACGTAATTACTTTCAGTTATTTATTACTTTTGTTATTGTTTTTTATAAACTTAATGTATATTACTCTTTTTAACCAGGTGGAGTCAATCTCAGAAGTATGAACATACTTTGAGACATAATGTGCATAGTTTTTTATAGATATTTGATTCCATACAGTTAGTTGATGTAAGTTAAACATTTATTTTTATGTAGAAAATTTTGTTTTGTTATTACCTTTTAAAGTTATTTAAATTTAATATTAGTAAAATAATCATGCTAATTTATGACTAATTTTTTGAGTTTTCATTTTAGATTTAAAGGAATCTGTATACAGGTTTTTTCTACGCATCACTTCCACCATAATGTACAGATATTATTGGATATTGTACTACAGTGGTGCCACTTATCCACATCCATATCATTGAGTGATACCATCCAGAATGGGTCATGCTTCAGTTTGGTTATATAAATCATATCCCCATGTCACTACGACATCATGATGGGGTAAATTTGATTGTTCTTATAGATAGACAGACAACAAACTAGCAGTGATTTCATGAAACTTATATCGAGCTTCGGGACATGCATGCCCAATATGGTATCTTTACATACGGATATACCATAGCACGCTATTTGTTAGCTGATCAAGGGGATTATGCATATTGGTACTGATGACACACCATCATGCACCATACATGTTAGTGGATTGACATTCAGTAGTTGGTATGTTTACTAATATTTATTGTATTTTTTTAGATCACTTTTAGAATTAATTTGAATGTTATTTCAATTTCAGGAAGATGACATTACTCATCTTTCACATATCACAGATCCTCAAGAGGAGGCATTTATTAGGTGGGATTTAGTTCACCTAGATGTGTTGGCTCTTAGAGATCCTCTCTGGTCCATACATGAGAGTTTCTATGATGAGGAGCCACAATTATATCCCGATTCATATCCTCCAGTTGCAACTCTTGGGGATGATGATGTCACTATTGTGCCTATTGAGGACGATGCACCACCATCACCCCACCAGCTGAAAGACAAATATGAGGACATCAATGGGGGAAGATGCGATGACATAGGCATCTGAGAGCAGCTCCTGTAGATGACACTGCACCATAGAGAGATGACCCTAACTAGCCTACTGATGATCTTTCATAGTAGAAAGATGATTATAATCCACATATGTCATCTTTGCAGACTGATTTGGACTATGATATGGGTGTGGTAACATGTCTTATGGAGGCCCCCTCTCCTAATGACAAGGACTTCTTAAATGTCTCATTTTTTCCATTTTTAGGAGCTCTAGGGCCATATGGATCCACACATGATTTTGGGCCATCCACACGTGATGTTGGATAGTCCTCTACACAGCATCATCAAGAGGTACCAGAAGCACCATAGAGGGAGGAATCAGAATATACAACTAGGACACCAGAGAAACACAGACGTTAGACATGGAGTGGGTGTGAGGTTCATATGATACATTGTGGTATCGAGGGGCATCGACGTTAATATATTCAGATGTCATGTTTTATATATTAAAAACCTATTTAATATGATAATTAATTGTTGTTTTAGACAAATAAAAATAAATTCACAAATATACTAAAGAAAAAAAAATTACATGAATAAATACCACCTTAGATGAAGTGATGTGGGAACATAAATAATGCATACCTAAAGTGATATTTGTACATAAATAATACATACCTGAAGTGATAGTATAATTTTTTTATATGGAATTCAAATATTGAGATGTTAGAATTCATGATGAAAGTTTCATTGAACCCTTTAATATTGGTCTAAAATAGGGGTTGCGATCGTGAAGATTATCTTAAATACATATATGAATTTTATGATTTTATATTGAGTGCATGGAGATATATTCTTGGTTGTTGGGTTATAAATGTAATAAAAGAGATAGACTTTAAGAAGGTTCTAAAAAAATAGGCCTTGAATATACTCTTTGTCAAACAATTGAACCTATTAGACTCATGTAATGAATGTAAAACATGATGCAAATCTATGACTATAATGAATGCTTTTTGAGAAATTCCTTGGATATGAATGCACAAGTAGACAGATTCTTTAAAAATCAGTAAATATATATATTACCTAACCACCAATATGAGTTAAATTTCATAGGGGTTAAAATATTCTAATAGAATATGGGAATTTGTATAAAAAAGACTAAACCATATTCATCCCACCACCACCGTCAGGTGTCTAAAATGATATTCTTTGGTCATTCAATTTGAATTAATAAGATGTTCCATATGATTGGATCTATTTCTAAATCCCCACTGAATTTTAATTTGACCAATGTATTATATATTTGAGATGTTTGATGAGACTTAGATAAAAATATGAAAACATATTCCTATTATTACTTTTTTGGCAGTCACTTCCATGACTATGGATAACAGGAAAATAAAATAGAAAATGAAATAAATGGAAAAATAGAAATTGAGAAAGGGATGAACAGCTTAAAGAAGATGAATAATGTGATAAGTGAACATAAAATGATTTTATGGATAGAAATATTTTTGATTACTCTAGTTCACAATATATATAAATAAAGTTTATTTATTACCTATATATATATATATATTTATAAACAAATTTAATAAGGTTTATTTATATATTTAAATAATTATATAAAAATTTATAAATTTTAAATATAAGGTTTATTTATATATATAATTATATATATTTATTATATTTATGATTATATATTTATCGTTATATAAATTATAAATATATACATATTTATATATAATTATTAATATAACATTATATATTTATATATTTATAATTATTTATATATATATATAATGAAAATATTTATTATTATATAATTATGAATCTATCTATATAAATAAATATTTATAATTATATAAATATAAATATATTAATAATTATACAATTTAATATACATTTTAACTCCAAATAATATTATAAAAATGTTTAAAATATATATTTATAAATAAATTTTTAATATTTCTAAACATACAATAATTTATAAATATATATTTATGAATTTAATTATAATTATATTAAATATAATAAATGAGATAGGGTTGGGGAGAAAAATATTTATTCGGGGAGAGAAATATTTATTATAAATATATTTAGATAATTGTTATTATATATTTATTATAAATACTAATTATAGTAATTTATATATTTATTATAAATATTTATTATTTTAATTATATATTAATTATATTTATAATATATTGTTATTATATATTTATTAAAGCATACATCATCACCGCGTGCCAATCGAGAAAATGGGGGTTATCAACCCGATCCCAAACCACCTCGGACCACAAACACGCACCAGTGATGACGATCCGATTCATTCACCAAAAACCATCCCAATCATTTATTAGTCCAACCCCAAACCATAGATATGTATATTGTTCATGCCACCACAATGAATCTGGGTGTTTAATTACACTCGCCCCGACAATGTCGAATCGGGACCCCGTGGTTTAACGATGAAGAATGTGAAAAAAAAGTTGGGGGAAATCACCAATATAAATGTTTTAAACATCATCATCCAATATTTCTTATTCGATGATCAAGAACAGTGCACCGAGGTTAGATAAAAAATCATAAAATAATTAAAATTGCAAACTTGGTCACATGTGAAGGGTATTCAAATTAATGTATAACAAAGAGAGGAAATTGATCCTTCTCAATCTTTTAATTATAATGGTGAAAAACCACATATAATGAATCCTACTTATTTATGGATTGATCATTGGTGAAAACATGTTTTTTAATAATTTGAGAGATGTTATTGTGTTCGCTACATCCTGATCTTCTCTGATCTAGAGTTCCATTGTCTTTCATCATGATTCGCCAATGAAAGGAATGAGAGAGATCTTGAAAAATAATCAGGATTATGAGGCTAACCCTGGACAGGTATCCATGGAGATATATTTATAGATTTTCTATCTTGGTCAAAAATGAATTAATGGATGAATTAAATTAATTAATTAACTCACTAAATGTACTACCAACGACTATATCACCCGAACATCCCACGCTGATCAAATTTAGGTCGCACCTAGGGAAAACACTGCATTAAAAACTCAACGATGGTATCTGATTTCAAATATGAGTCCTTGTTCATGATTTAATTGGATTATCATTAAAAATAAAATAATTTTATTTAATTATTTTATGTACGGTTACATCCTCAGTGATTTTTTCTACATATGACCTGCGCCGACAAAAGTTATGTCGCGCCTAGGGTAAAAATCACATTCCAGACTCAACTGTGCTCTCAGATTTCTGATCTGATCTTCTGTTTAGGAGATATTCCATTTTTTATGAAAAAATCTATGCGTGTAATAAAAACATATTTAATATTTTTATAAAATTAATTCCAGGATCATTGGGCCTCAAAAACGTGCATTTCCTCATATCCTGGCTTCAAAAATATTTCTATAAATATTCCAAAGTCTTACACAGCAAAACTAGATTCTCTACAAAAACTCATTTCATTTGATTTTAATATTAAAATAATTTAATTTAATTAAAAAAAGTTACCCAAAATATGTGTCGTGGTGTGACCAGAATGGTTATGACACAATGAATCGTCTATGGAGACCCTTTTAGTGTAGCCCATATGAACAAGTTGTAATATGTTTCACCTAGAAAAAATAAAAATTTGATCCCCAACTCTTCACAGCATAACCACCTCTTCATGTTGTAGTGCTCCTCTACTGGCTGGACTTCATGATTCATCCCTGTAGCATCATGGCATAACACAACCCATAGATCAGGATATCAGGGAATTACCTAGGGGTTTCAGTATGATCAAACTATATAAAATGAAATTTAATATTATATAGTTGAGAAGGTTACTTTTACATAAACTTTTCCATGATGAAAATATTTACACTATAGAATAGTTTCTATATACCCCAAAAATATTATCTAATGAAAACCTCACCATGGTAAAGTTACCTATGAAAATGATGCAACCAACCACCCATGTAATATATAAATCTTATACATGCCACTTTCCATAGTGCATCACCCTAGGCTACGAAGTGTTCTTCATCCTATAGCATATTTTTAGTCCAATCCCAAGGCTAACTTCTAAAACTGACCCTTGGGTCCCATTCCAATTCCTCCAACATCTAAAAACACTAAAATACATGAGGTTAGAAAAAAATTAAATCAAAAACATAATTTATATGGATACGGGGTGTTATAACCTCCCCACCATAAGAATCTCATCCCTAAGATGGATCATTGACTGTCACTTAGCCTCATTGGTGAAAGAATTCAGCCACTAGGCTCATATATCATTATCTCACTCCCATGAATTCTATCAGATGCATATTTGATTCCAATTCATATATACCAATGGGATTTTCCTCCTATGAAGATTTTTCTCACTCTAATCCACTATACCAACTAGTCTATCCTTGAATGATGCATCAGGTTGTATCTTTACGTCATCATAACTAATCACATGAGAAGGATTCGAGTGGTATATTTTGAATTGTGATGTGTGAAACCCATCATTCATAGAATGAAAACTATAAGAAATCTCCAATAGGTATGCCATGGTACCACCCCTATATACAACCTCAAAGGGCCCCACATATCTAGACATCAACTTCCCTTACCTTCAAATACGATAGTGTCCCAAACATGGTGATTCTCGCAAGAAAAGCTGACCATCTACCTCAAACTCAAGTCAACAACATCTATAGTCTACATATGAAAGTTTCCTTCTATAAATAGTACATAATCTATTTTAAATAAACTTGATATACTTTGATATCTCCTAAATTATACTCAACTCAATAACCATTGACTCTATTACCTGTAACCAGTAGAGAGGTAAACAACATGGTTTATCATAAAAGGCCTCAAAAGGTTTCATCTAAATTGAGGCCTATCGGTTATTATTATAAGAGAACTCAGGTAGAGTGCGATAGATCCTCTATATACCACAAAAATCCATAATAATGTGTAACAAGATCCTACTGTGGGGTGTATAGAAAATAATTATTTACTGTGGTAAATGTAGTGGTGGTGGTGACCCTTTGTTGTCTTTAAAGAGGAGTGCCCAAAAATTAATTTTTACTTAAGGAAAAATAGGGGTTTGGAAATTGTTTGGTTTTAGAGATAATAAAAATTAATTAATCTAGGATACTAAAATAAATATAATTAATATTGTGATGGGATTAGGGAAGAATTTTCATTTTTAATGTTATTATAGTATTAAAAAAATACATGTTTTTTATTGATTGATAAATGAATGATTTTTCGATTGATTCATCGATCACCCGAGGTTGAAGGTTATATTTGAGATTGATATAACATTGATTACTAATTGGTTACCCCTTTTTTATCTATGTGAAAAGTAAGAAAACTACTCTTAAACTAGAAAAACAATACCCAATTGGGTTTTGGTTTTCTAAAGTAATTTTTTATTTTATTACTATCTTCACACATGTTCCAGAAATTTCTAGACACTCACCACCCAATAAAACATATTCATTTGAGACAATTTGCACTTAGTGTAGGAAGATTAAATTTATAAACCTTAACAGTAATAATTAATAAGTTTAAATCCTTAAACATTATTATATTAAAATTATAAAATAGCTACTGAAAACCAAAATCAATCAATATAAGAGATTTTTTATTCAATTAGGTGCACATACTCAATAATTATAGTGGTTTTTATTTACCTTCCCTAATCACAAAATTTTGACCCCTCTTTTTAATGGGTATTATAAATGAAGGAGGAGTAAGACATTACAAAAATAAGGAAATTAGAAAATTAAACAAGAAAAGTAGTAATATTATTAGTAGAATTATAATCCATGTGGTTGCATCTGAATGGTTGCATTAATTATAATGTGTCAGTCTAAATACTTGGCTTGAAGTGAAAATAGATCCCATAAAATCCAATTATTTTCATCCTTCAGCATAATTCTCACCAAGTAAATCATTGTGTGTGGAAAAAAATACACTACATGAGGTAAATTATCCTACTCAAATAAAAATATCCTAAAAAAGTAGAAAAATTATCCTTCTAAAAATTATCAAAAAAAATTAAAGTAAATAATACAATGCACAATCAGAATTTCTTATGCGTAGATATAATGTCATACACGCGGTTGAGTGTCTCCTATTTATGACTTTTTCTTTTTAAAAAATTGGATTTCTCCAATATCATATGGAATATTAAAATATCCTATATCCTCTTAAAATATATTATTCTTAGGATATTACTCTTATGTAAATGAAAACTTCATACGTGGCACACAACTCTCTTATATGTAAACATTGTAAGACAATTTCCTTAGCAATATTTTCAACTCCAGCATAGTACTTTCTATAATGAATTAAAACTTATCAAAATCAAATTTAGGCATATAAAATCACCTCTATATATCTTATAATAACATCAAAACACCCAAATTTGAGTGTAATATTTATTATAATAATTCTAAAGTTTAAATAAACAATTAAAAACCAAGTTTTAATCCATTTAATAATTAAATTCCATATTATTCCTAAAACTATGGAATGAGATATTTACATAAGAACTATTCAAAAATGTTGGGATTATAGTCATGAATATCCAACTAAAATATATGAATAAATTTTCTATGTAAATTACCCTATACTTAATCCTTAAACTCCAAGACAAGTGATCTCTAAAAATATAACAAAAGAAAGATTCTATCACTAGAAAATATGATTTCCCTTTTTCAATACCATGATCCTCAATTTATCAGGCCTATTTAATGTTATTGATTCCATTCTCTCCATTAAGTACATTCAATTAATTTCCACTTATTTTATCCTCTCATTCAAAATTATACCTACCTTCCTATAAATATTTCACTCAACACTCAAACATGAATTTTAAGAAAAAAATTCCTCACTCGAAGTTCATGTAAGTTAAACCACAAGATTGATTAATTTCTTCATATCCGCCCAATGAGTAAAGTATTTTTGTATAATATGAGGTATTTTTTTAGGTTTGTTATATGTCTTTATGTTGGTGATTTATATTTAGAAAATTCTAAGGCATATTAGAAGTTTTTCTCAATATTGAATCATAATGTAGGATATTTAGTTTCTTTCAAGAATTGATTCATATTTTCTATTATTTTCCCAATGATATAACTATAATACCTTGAATTCTTCCACAAAATCCAACACATTTTTAACATTTTATCAGTATCAAACTTTCATTCTATTTTTTCTTTAGTAATTTTCTATTTATCTCTTTTTTTTGTTTTTATCTTGAAGGTGGAGAGGGACTTTATATTTTCTATAGTATGTGTGTGGTATACCTTTCCCCAAAGTAAGAAGTATTTATCATCATTTTGACATTTTTATGGACTTTATTCCCCAACTTCAATACTTCATTACTAATAACTCCTTAAACATATACTTCATATATTTTTTCAGCTCTAAAAAAATTGTGTCTAAAATAAATCTAGTTGTCCTTAAATTCCTCCTTAGCTTCTTGGACAATAAGCTATTTTAAAACATCAGTAGCAGAAAAATTCTATTCCCTCTTCTCCCTTATGAAAATGTTTTAACTTGAAGGAAAATTCAATTTCCTGCATTTCAGTTCTATAATTATTATTTACATTTGGTTTTTTTATGGAAAATAGAGGTAATGTTCACTTCAAAATGTGGTAGAATTCCATGCCCAAATTTTTATAATATATAGGCTATTTTTCATTCATATCTATTTAATTTTTATCAAAAAATAGTATAAAAAACGTTACAAAATTTCCTTTTCTAAACTTAAGAATATCTATCAAAACATATTCTTCTAGCTCTCTTTCACCCTTCCCCCACATTTAAATTCAACCTAGATCATTCATCAGCTTCTCAAGAAAGGTGGATAGGGATTTTTAGATTCTAATGTGGTTGTATGAAAAAGTTTATTCATGACTATTACTTGATATAAAGTTTAAATGTAAAGTTAGTCCAAATATTATAGTTCATTGAAAGGGTGAATTTAAAATCAAAAGAATGAATCATTAATTTATAGCTCAAAGTCCTTAAATTCTCCAAGGTTTTTACTAGATTACTTAGTAAATTTTTATTTTCCAAACATGATTTGGTTATATCAAGAAAAATGGGATAGTAAATAAAATTTCAAAGTGGGTTAAAAATACTCTCTCACAAGTGACTAAAACATGGGAATGTATTTCATGGCATGAAATTAAAAAATCAATGGGCCTTGCATAAATTTCCTTCACTTAGAATATGAAAAAATTAATTATTTCATCATTCATTTAAGGTGAGTAAATGAGTTCCACATCTTTGTAATAGATTCAAATTTTCAAGGAAATTTAATTAACTACAATAAACACACACACAAAATTGAAAAACAAATTCAAAAAAAATTAAATATGAATAAAATTTGAAAAAAACAGTTTTTTCTTGAAAAAACCTAAACTAAAAAGGTTCCCTCCCCACACTTAAATGATGTAGTTTCCTAAATTAATTCAATAATATTTAACATTTAAGTTTATTTAAAATAGAATAAAAAAAATAAGTGAATGTTAAGGATAGTTATAAGCTGATGGTTTTCATTTATAGATAGGTTTTAGGAGTTTTATCTCTTTTACTAATTCATGGGGCCAATTTCTATGAAATTTTTTCATTATGTTCCCATTAATAGTTAATGGGTTATTTTTTTCTTCCTCTACAACCTATATACAACCAAAATGATACAAATGAATAATTATAAGTGGAACTTCCCATCTGACATAATATTTACCTGGAATTATCTTGAGTCTTGAGTTGTATAATAGAACTATATCTCCTAAATAGAATTCCTTCCACTGAATGATCTTGTTAGAGCCACTCTGGTACTTCCATTGTAAATTCTAAAATTATCAAAATATTATCTTATAATTTTTTTTAACTCCTATATATATAATATTCTCTTTATTCTAGCTTTTTCTAGGTGAAAAATCATTTATCTCACAACCCAATAATATTTTTGTTCCAACTCCATAGGTAGATGACATATTTTTTCATAAATCATCCTATATGGAATCATTTAAATGAGAGTTTTATAATCTATCTTATAAGATAATAAATTTTTTTATAATATTTGTGTCTAAACTTTTCTTTTTGGATTCACAATTTTCTCCAAAATTCCCTTTATTTCTCTCTTTAAAACTTCATCTTACCCATTTGCTTATATATGGTAAGTTTTTTATATCTTGTGATGTACTCCATAATTTCTCAACAAATATTTAATGCACCTATTTCATAAATTTTTCCACTGATCACTGATGATGTCCCTTGGAACTATAAACCTATACAAGATTTTAGTCCTAACAAAATCACACACATCATTAGCATCATCAATTTTAGTGGCCTTAGTTTCCACCCATTTTGAGATATAACCAACTATTATCAATATGTAAGAGTTACCAAAATACATGGGAAAAAGTCTCATTAGTTTAATCTCTAAACTTTAAAGATATCACAAAATATTATGGGTTTTGAGGCATTCCTTTCCACTTAGAAATGCTTCCAAGAAATTAGAGATCTTCACATTTTTTGCAAAACTAATGAGAATATTTAAACATGTTAGAAAAAAAATTATATATTATAAAACATTTTTACTACCCTTTGAGGTCCAAAGTGGCCTCCAAAAGCTAATGTGTGACATGATTCAAAAAAAATTGTTTAACTCTTAATAAATCATCTCTTTATGACTTGATTATTATAGATTTTTAAAAGTTATAGATCTCAAATATGAAAATTTGATTCATATTTAAACCTAATAATTTTTTTAGGGGGTTTAGATGAGATGGTACCTAAAAAGTTACAAAAAAATTATCATTTTAGTATATCAAGGTACTTTTAACTACACTAGATATAAATACACTCCTAAAATACTGTCATATAGTGGGTCAGTGGTTGGAATTTCTACTTCAAAATTATGGGGAAGCCTACTCCGGTGATCGACCACTTAGTTCGTAACATCATTATAGTAATTGATTTCTATATTTAACTATTTAACTAAAAAATAAATATAACTAGGGTAGTATTTTCATATTCATTCTTTATCAAGTATCTAAGGGTATCAGAATAAAAAAATTATAATTTTTTTTCCCAACAAATAAGATATGATTTTTTTTTAAATAAAAAAACTAGTAAAAATTATTTTTCTATGATTGTGTAGTTGAGATAAGATGTATCCATGGTTCTGGAAGTGTAGGAAATGATTTGAGTTGTGCCTTCAATTATTTTGGATATAATTACTCCCATAGAATTGTTGAAATCATCATATAGTAACTCAAAATTACTCTCCCAATGTGGTGGCTACATCACTGATGGTGTGATCAATATATTCTTCAACTCATTAAAAATATTTCCTACATTCAGTAGTGAAATCAAATTCAAAATCTTTCAAAATTTACCTAGAAAGGGGAAGATAAATTTTAATAAATTCTTTGATAATCCCATTGCAAAACCTTCATGTCCTAGAAAATATCTAACATGTTTCACACAATTTGGGCATGGAATAGAATTTATCACATCAACACATTTTTGTTAAATTACATTCCCTAGAATTATTCCTCTTTCCACTATGAATTTACATGTTCCAAAATTCAAAACATTTTCCATATTTTTCAAGAAATGAGAAAATAAATTTATAAAAACTATGAAATAATACAAAAATACCTATAATAATTCATCAATGTGGTCTGAAAATATACTTACCATACACTGCTAAAATTTACCTAGGGTATTACATAATTTGAATGTAATACTTTTCTAATTAAATGTTCCAATGGGACACGTTAAAGTAGTCTTATATTAGTCTTCTAAAGTAGTGGGTACTTGATAATAACTTAAAAACCCATATTGAAAACAGTAATGAGTCCTTATTTCCAATATCTCTTATATTTATTCGATTAATGGGATGGTGAAATGATCTTTCCTTATAACCTAATTTATCTTTTTATATTATATACAAACTCTCTAGCTATTCTTAATTTTCAAACGGATTAGCTCATCATGGTCGTTCCTCATAATGGTATGTATTATTTTCTTGGGAACTATATGAATGGGGATGACCCATTGTGAGTATGAAATAGGGTAGATTATGGAATTTTCTAGTAACCTTTAAATTTCCTTCTCCACTACCTCTATCATGGTTGGATTAATCCTTCTTTAAGGTTACCTAATAGTTATGGAATTCTCTTCATGCAGAATTATATGCATACATATTTTGGGTTGTATGACTGATATATCTCTTAAGTTCCAGCCTACTGTTTATATATTTTATATCAAAATTTTAATCAATTATTTTTTTGTGGTTATGGATAGGTTATTATAAATGATCTAAAGTATTTTTTCTTCTTTCATCAACTACACATACTTAAAATCAGTGGTCAGTTGTTTTAATTCCATATTTGGGGGTTGCTCTAATGATGAAATTAAATTGGGGTTATTCACTTCCATAGCATGGATTTCCTAGACACAAGATTAAATATAAGACATCTCATTATAAAATCAATAATCAAATACATCAAATAATCCAAAAATTCACCTCTTTTTCTAATATGAAAATTTATTTTCCAAATTTCCTAATATTTTTCTCCTACCTATAATTTTCAATAATTTAATGTTTACCTAAAGATAAAAATTCATTTAAAATATCTAGATATTCAATTGGTTCGGTATTCTCAATGTTTGAGAGTGTAATAAGTGAATGATCCTCTAATGGGTGCCTCGTGGAGTCAAAAATGTTGAATTGATAGTTTTGTCTCCAAGATCCATGGTGATTATTCCTTCATGTACATTAATAATAGTCTTAGATGACTTTAAGAAGGGAATAACCAAAATTTTTTGTGAGTGTCTTAGTGATTTATCATTCACCGTGTTAATCACATATAAATCTATTGAAAAAATCAGGTCCTGAGATCCAACTAACACATCTTCTAAAACTCCTACTATAAAATTAATTTATTTATTTTCATTTTTTACCACCACTCTTGTGGGATTTAGTTATCCCATATAAAAAACGTTAAATATTGAGTGAGTCATAACATTGATAGAAGAACCTAAATTAATTCTTTTATTCCCTTAAAGCCTTGTATTTTTAGTGAAATGATCCCTACGGAACTTAGAATACTTGTGGATTTGTTTGATAACTTCTAGAATGGGTATGTTTATCTCCACTTTTTAAAAAGTTTCCAAGATTTATATTCAGAGTTATTTTTCTTTGATTTTATAGGATTGGATCACACTTGAGGGTAAAGGAAGTGATAGATCTTTTTTCTCCCTTTGTTTCCTCTACAAGTGTGTCTCTGGTATTTTATTCCTATTCAGTTCAACTTCCTACTCTTATTTCTTTTATTATTCATTTTTTTACTACTTCCCAAGATTTTTAGCAACTGGTTCTACTTGGTTTTTTTCAGCTTCCTCTCTGGAATTCTTTTCAATGTTAGTAAATGAAATTTTAGGTTTAGTTTTTTCAGATCCTTCTACTTTAATACTAGGTTAATTTTTTGGTCCAAATGTGGTCATGGGGTGAAATTCATTTCCACTTATGTTGGTAATCATATTCACATTACCTTTGTGATTTAGGACTTATTTGTCTAGTAATTTTCTTGGGTACTTGGAAAATACTTTCATAATGTTCCTAAGTAGATCTCTTAATTATTTTATTTCATTCCTGAGACTATTCACCACTATACTTTATTGTTGCTAAATAAGGGTGTTTTACTCGTGGAGGGTTAGTTAAAGGGTTTATTTTATTGGAAATGGGGTGGATGGTAGTCTTTTTATTATAATATTGTTTGTAAGATTTTTTGTAATGGTGGGTCTTAGTGTTTTTGGTTTAATTACTAGAATGTATATTTTTATTGGTATTGATTTTATTAGGGTGGTGGGGCTTAATTTTGTTGATTCCCAAATATATATTGGACTTGGGAATTATCTTTCCATCCTATATTGGGATGCTAATATTGTCTTGGATGGAAGGCTACTACACAACTCTCCATGCCCAATGCTTCAACACACTTGTTAGTAAAATTATTGGGAGATTATCATAAACCATATATATTGGTTGGTGCCTTTTATTAATTTATCTTCTTCATAGTGATTATTCTAACCTAGTTGGTTGGTTCTTCCAACTTATATTCTAACTAGGGGGATGAATCAATATATCTCACCTCATGAATACCACTTGTGCTTATACTTCTTAGCCAAAATGTTATGAGTTTTGGAAAATCTTCTCAAACAACCCATATGCCTTTACTAATAATTTTTCTATCAAGGATCCTTCATATGATTTATCAAGTGATTTTTTTTCATTATCTTATAGGCCTTGGCAAAAGAATACTAAAAGGTTCTGATCCTCTATATCTCAATATAGGATGCTAGAATATAGATTCTTAAACCTCTCCTAGTATACTTAGACAATCTCTCTAGTAGATTTTCTAATTTCATACATTTTCTTCTTGATGGTTGTGATCCTAAAGGTGGGAAAAAATATTTTCAAGAAGCTTTTTTATGGATCATCTTAGACATGGATCTATCCAAGTTATAGGTTGTACAACTATTCATTAGTATCACTTTTAAGTGAAAAGGTGAATTTACTCTACTTAACATATTCCTTATCCACACATTTTGGCCTAAATATATATTAAAAAATGTAAATTTATTTATTTTATTATTCAGATCTTCACTTACAAAGATAGAAAATTTTGGTATCATTTGAATAAAACAATATTTTAGTTCAAAATCATTTTGAAGGGAAGGCATGGAAATTTTATTTTATTTTTTTGTTTATAAATTATGGTGCACAAATATCTATCAAGGTCTAGTTAGGATTTCTATCCATGGTGATAGGTTTAAGGTGGACTCTAGGAGTTTCACCTGAGTCTACAAGAGAAACATCCTCAAATTAGGTTTGTATATTTAGATCTCTCATCTTATTTAGTAAGGTTATTCCAATTTTTAGGTCAAAATAAAATAGTTGGTTATTAGAGGCTCTAGTCATGAAATGTTTCCTTCCTAAAAAACCAAAACATGCTCTGACACATCCATGTCTCAAGGTGTGTAAAAAACAATTATTTCCTATACCAAATTTAGTAGTGGTGGTAAACTAGTTTTTCTCTAGAAAGGAGCGCTCAAAAATCATTGTCACTTAAGGAAATGGGGAGTTTTGAAATTGTTTTTTAGATTTAAGAAAAATTAATAAATCTCATAGATCGAAATCAAGATGATGAATAAATTGATGGGGTTGGGGTTATATTTCAATTTGTAATGCAATCATAGTCTTAAAAAAATTACCTATCTTCTTATTGATTGATAAATGAAATATTCATCGATTGATTCCTTGATCACCTTTGGTTGAATGTTATGGTGGAGACTAGTCTAGCAGTTATAAATTTTTCGTCATACCCCCTTCTTATGTGTATGAAAAGTTATAAAACCACTCTTAAACTATCAATTCAATACTATATTAGGTTTTAGTGTTCCTAGGTAATTTCAGAGTTTTTTACCACATTCACGCATATTCCATAAATTTCTAAACACTCACCAACCAATAAAAACTATTATTTTGAGATAAGATGCTCTTGCTGGAGGGATATTGAAAATTATAAACCTAATTAGTAACAATGAACAAGTTTAAAACCTTAAACACATTTATAATGACAATATAAAATGACCACTAAAACCCAAAAATCACTCAACCGAAGTGAGTTTTTATTCATTAAGTCATGTAGAATCAATTATTATAATAGATCTCCTTTTATTACTTAATCACTCAAGTTTTCCACCTCCATTAAATGGAAATTAAAGATTATGGAATAAGCATACATTATAAAACTAATTAAAATATAAAATTAAATGAGAAAAGTGATATGAGAGACCATATAATTCTCTACCCATCTTTAATGATCCAATTACCTTCTTTATTTAACCTAATTTTCTTCTTGTAGATCATCAGTTTCCATTTTCTTCATCATGGTCAAACTTATAATATCCTCAATATTTTGAAATATTTTTCTTTATCTTTCTCCCATAGTATAACCTCTTCTTTAGGATATTAAAATCTCTATAAAATCTATAGATTTCCTTCTTTATTCTTGATCAAAATACCATGAATATTATAATCCAGGTGGACACCTCTTATTGGTTTTATTAATTCCTATGTGGTAGCCTATATCCTTAACCTGAAGTGAAGATGGATCACCTAAACTCCCCTTATTTTCATCCATTGGAAGATTTTTTTCAAAGTAAATCATTGTATGTAGAAATAAAATATCCCACACAAGGTAAATTCTTCTACGAGAAGAAAAATAACATACACGTGTTGTATAATTATCCTTATAAAAATTCTTTTCATTTTTTAAATTAAATTGTTCTAAGTGTGGTCAAATTTTCATAAACATAGATGAAATATCATGCAGAAAATTTAATGTCTTCTACATATGACTTTTTCCTCTAAAAAAATTAACTTTCTAAATTATCATATGGAAGATCAAAATATCATAAGGCCTCCTCAAAATTCTCACACATGTTATAATTCTTATACATGGATAAAAACTTTATATGTGGCTAAAAAATAACCTATGTGTAAGAACTGTAAGATAATTTTTCTTAGCCATATTTTCGACTATAGCATGGTATTTTCAAAAAAATAAAACTTTTTGAAATTAAATATGGGCCTTAAATATCACCTCTTGATATCTAAGAATAACATAAAAAACCCAAAGTTAAGTGTAGTCTTTATTCTAATAATTTTAAAGATAAAATTAACAATTAAAAAAAGTTTTATATTATTTAATAGTTAAATTTCAGATTATTCCTAAAACTAATAAATGTGATATTTTCATAATAATTGATAAAAAAATGTTGGATTATAATCATGAATATACAATAAAATATATGAAAATATTATATTTATCAGTATAATATAACCACCCATTAGTTTGAGGATGGTATTTTGTGCTCAAATGCACCTTAGTATCAATCACCTTTCATAGACTCTTCTAGAAGTGAGATGTGAATCAATAATATTAATCAAAAAGATACTACTCACCACACTATAAAGATGCACTATCTAATATATATAACCTACCCATATAATCAACATAATTTATCTTCTAAATAGGTAAGAAATTCATGACATCCATCAATTAGTCCATAATAACCCATACTATATCACTCCCATGAGACAACCTTGAAAATCCCATCATGATGTCCATTTTCACACCATCCCATTTCTACTCAGGAATGGGTAATAACTGAAGAAGACTGGTGTGTCACTAGTGATTAGCCTTAAATTACTAATAAAGCATCACAGTATGAACCCCATTATATATTTATTTATCTCATTCCTCTAATAATTATTATGAATGTCATCATTGGAATCAAAAAATTATCTTCTATTCACTCTTCTACAAAACTGATGATGTGATCCTCACTCGGATAGTACAAGTCAAGTTTGAGTATATAAATGTTCCCATGCTCGAAGAAGAATCTAATGGGATTTATATGTTTTCTCATGATTTCTCACACAATGAGGGGTGTATAGCCTTTAAAAAAATCTCTCAATCTAGTGATGTGGTGGTAAGAACCTCCCACTGGGAGTAGGCTATGGATTTTATGAATTGTTAATAAAAGGGTTTTGAAGCCTTAGAACCCATTATTAAGGGTATTTAGGAAACCTTTTGGCCTTTTAAATCACAATTCATAAGGTAACCATATATTTTATGGTGTAGTTCACTTCATAAGATTTGATCTGTATAGTTGTGGATCCAAAATAGTCACTCGGATCAAAAGTTATGGTCATTTTAACTTAGGCATTTATGAAGATTTCTTAGAGCTCTACTAGTACTAGTCTCAATCCCAAGTGTGTATCCCTAATCTTGATCCCTAGTTTCAATCCCTTGTTAAGAACCTCTGCATAATCTTAGGGACACAACCTATGTTCACATCCCACCAGAACAACCCACACCATAGCTTATATGGATAGCCTAGACATATAGCCTATGAACATATCATACGTGCACAACCTACGTGCACACCCAATGCGTACATCCAACATGCATAGCCTATGTGGACATTCTACATACACATGCGACACACACATCCTAGGTGCATAAATTATGCACACAACCTATGAGCACAAAATACATGCACAACCTTCACCATAACCTATGCACACAACCTACATTCCTAGAATATGAATAAAACATGTGCAGACATCATGCACGCACAACCTATGCACAAAAACTCCACACACAACCTACATGAAAAACCTTTTCACACAACCTACCTTCCAAACCAATATTCACCAAGGTTATTAAATTCTCCTATAAATAGACCCACATGGGTCCTCATTTTACACCTTTTTGAGGATGAATAGATGTCCCAGAGCTCTATACGCCCTAGTATCTAACTCCCTCCAGGTAAACTTTTTATGCCTAAAACCCAATGGAATTAACCAAAGGGATGGTTAATTGAGTCATAGAAAGTCAAAATATTTGTTAAATATCACTTATCAACTATTTATCTTAAACTAAGGGAGAAGGAACCATTTATTTACTAATAGTAGGGATAAACACCTTTTATATCCCTCAATAGGGTTAAACACTTAAACTATCCCTCTCCAAGGATAATCACCTTAGATAATCCCTCATTGGGGTTAATTACCTAAGTTATCCCACACTAGGGAGAAGAACCTTTTTTAAAATTCACTAAGTCTAAGTACCTATGTTATCCCTCACTAAGGTTGAGAACCTTAACTAATCCCTCACTAGGGCTAAAAACATCTGTTATCCCTCACTAGTGTTGAGCCCCTCCACTAGCCCTCACTAGGGATAACTACCTTAGTTAATCCCTCAATAGGGATAAGCAACTACAATAGACCTCCCTAAATCTAAGAAATTATGTTATCCCTCACTAGGGCTAAGAGACTATGTTATCCCTCACTAGGGATAAGCACCTTCACTATCCCTTACTAGGGCTAAGCACCTATTCTCACCCTCACTAGGGATAAGTAACTTATCTAAGACCTCACCAGGGATAATAACCTTACCCATCCCTCACTAGGTATAAGAAACTTATCTAATCCCTCAGTAGGGACAAGAACCTTAGAGGGCTGGGCACATATTCTATCCCTCACTAAGGCTATGCACCTACACTATCCCTCACTAGGGATAAGCACCTTATTTAATCCCTCGTTATGGATAATAATCTTTGATACTCCTCAATAAGGATAAGAACCTTCTCTAGCCCTCACTAGGTCTAAGCATCTATTTTATCCCTAACTAGGTATAAGCACTAACTCTAACCCACACTAGGGACAAAAACCTTAGGTAATATTTCACTAGGGTTAAGAAAATTAGCTAAGACCTCACTAGGGCTAAGTACATACATTATCCCTCTCTAGGATAAACACCTTAGTGAAGATATTATTAGAAATAAGACCCATGGTGAGCCTATAATTAGGATCCAATTCACCCAAGTCACACACCTAGAAACCAATTCACCTAGGTCTCACACCTAGTCACTAATTCACCTAAGTCTCACACATGGGAATCAATTCACCCAGGTCTCACACCTGGCCACCAATTCACACAGCTCTCACACTTGGTCACCAATTCACCTAGTTCTCTCAATTAGGCACTAATTCACTCAAGTTTCACACCCTGACACCCATTCACTTAAGACTCGCACTTGGGAACTAATTCACCTAGGCTTCACACCTAGGAATTAATTCACCAATATCTCAAACTTGGGTACCAATTACCTAGGTATCACACCTAGGAACCCATTTATACCATAAAACTTGAGTCAAGATATTCCTATTGGTTTCTATATACACATAGAGTTGAGATACTCCTCATTTTTTACCTCATACACCTTGAGTCAAGATACTTTTATGGGTGTCCCAAAATTTCTAGAGTAGTGATACTAATATTGACACCCTAAAATACCTTCACCTAGACCATTTGGTAGAGTGAACCATATATGGCCCTACTTATTGGGTATAATCCCCAACCACATTCACATGTTCCACATACTAGGTTTAAATCCCAATATTTCTTGCATTTTTCTAAGTCACTTCTTAGGTCAGGAATCTAAAGGAGGTACATGTGTAAGCCCTACTTTATATATAGTTTCCATCCCTTTTACAACATAGGAATATTATACGGTCCTCCTACTTGGTGTAAGCCTCAAAAACTTACCTTCACCTAAGACACTTATCAGTCTAGGTATCCCACAAGGGAAACATCAATGCATTATCCCCATACAATATCATGTTGCATGATCCAATGCAATTAAAATAATCTTCTATCTATTTTTTCTCGCACTGATTATTAATCGAATGGGATTAAAGGTTTATTTGATCATTATATTATCATGATTGATCCACATCATATGAATCACCTTCAAGTATGATATGTATGACTTTAAACTGCCTAGCACACATACATATCGCACGATATTAAAATGCATGGATTTTTACTCACACATGACCTTAAACGGTGTCATTATAACTATGTGGGATTTGATTCTTTCTCTTTTAGGATATGTAGGATACTTCTTTGAGTTTCAAACCCAAAATTCCTAAACATAACTCTTATATTATTTGAAAATAATAAGATAACCCATTCAACCTTGATTCAAGATACTCATATTAGTATCTTCAAACTTTGAGTCAAGATGATTCTATTAGTTTACTCATTCACCTTGAGTTGTGATACTCATATTGGTTTACATACATAGGCCACCTATTTGGTGTAACCCCCAAACTAAGATAGTGACCTCCCATATGAAAAGTATATGACCACCTTATATTGAAGAGTGCTGGTAGAATCATCTTTATTTGAAGATGATCTAGGGATGACTCTGGTGATGATCCATAAATAACGTATACCTTATCATATTTAATTATTGAAAAATAAGTTCACCATAAAGGTTCTATCATGCATAAGTTCCACACCAACTATTTCTAGGAACCCTTTTCCTAGTCATCCATTCTTCATGACATTAAACTTCTTGGAAATGGTCCTTGTCACATGACCTTAAAAGGTATTACATGTATCATTACGAGGAACTAAACTACATGGATTCTAATTACTTTCATAAGGAAATATAGGAATCCCCTATCATGGGCCCCATCCTGACATCAAAACAAACAAACACATTTGTATATAGAAATAAACTCCAATTTTCCCAATTTTGTCTTTAAACCTAAGAATCACTAAGTAATAAGAGAAGGATAGAGAACTTATAATACACAATGATTTTCACATCTCCACATGGATTTGATTAGATCATTAGTTAGGGTTAATCACACCTTCACTAGGATTTTTGGAAGGATTCATGAATAAATCATAAATATATAATATATTCTTGTGTTAGGAAATAATCTCCCTCAAAAGAGTGTAGTGATTCTAACCTCACATCATTTCAACCAATGCATTTTATAAGATATCATTCGTAAAGTATCAGTTGTTGTATTTAGTTCCCTATAAAAAAAATCTGTGTACTTTATGATTACTTGTATTCATAGTTTTTAATATTAATAAACTACTTAACACATCATGGTTTTTCTTCTGTGTGACATAGTATGTGATCATGTCCTAAGAGTTGTTTTCATACTAAAAGGTCACAATAGTTCCCCGTTATGATGAGAATCCAAAAGTGTCATGATAATATTATTAAATAAATGTTATATATCTAGAGGGAATCATTTTTTGGGACACAAATGGTATAGGATATCGGGGGTGGAGACTCATAAGACTTTAATTCACCTTCTCATGGTATACACCCTTGTTAATATCCAGTATAAGAGATTATGAGAACAAGACCCCCCCAGTAGGAAATCCACATTTATATATGTCATTGGATGTTCCTATATATGAGCATATGTATTGATCTTTATACTTTATGATTATTATTAATGTATATTATGAGTCAAAACTTTGATGTATTGATAAGAACCATGATGAAATATGTTCATGGTGAAGTAAGATAATTTAGGTGCATCATGAGTAATATTTCATTAATAAATAATACTAGAAAGGATTTTTTTTTTCCTTCTATTATTTAATAGAATTTGATATCTCAGGCCCTATGATGGAAATTATATAGACTAAATAAATCTATGTCTATGGTGTTCTATGGGAAATTTCAATTCTATAAAACTCAAAGATAGAGACATCAAGTACGTAGGTTGATGAAACCAATATGCAACATGCTTGATTAGATACATCACAATAATTAGATTACATTACATAATAAGTGTCAAGATGAGGTTTTATGTCACTATGAAATTAAGTTTTTTCTCTATGGGTGACTTGTAATGTTGTTAAATTCTAACCTTAGACTTTGGTATACTTCAACTATTATCACTAAGAAAGAGGCCTAAAGGGTCACACGCTATGTGTATCTAGAACTCAGTTAAATAATAATATTATTTAACATGTTGAATAAATATTATTCCCACACATTGTTTAATAATTATTTATTTTGTCTTAATCACATATATTCTACCACTAGTTGTTCAAGAGAATATTTTGTGAGCATAATAGTTAATAAATATTTATTTTTTGTTTAGTGGATATAATATTTATTTATTTATAGAAAAATAATCCAGTGATATTTATTTATTAAATAAATATTTATTATTCAAGGATTAAAAAATAATATGGAGGAATTTAATTCCAATAGTAATGGTTCAATAATAAATAATATATATTAATTATTATTTGAATAAATAATATTTAATTAATTTTCTAGTTTTTCACATGTCAAGAAATAGTAATATTATTATTATAGACATGGGGTTCCATAGGGATTGAGGAAATAATAACAAAAAATTTTCAATTATTATCTTCTAACCCTATCATTATTTAAACCCAATTATATTATTTCTAACCATGATGTGTTGCCTTTGTTTTGGTTGTGCATAACAACATCATGAGAATTCTCTCAAATACCTAGAGAGATCTATCTCTAAAAATGATATCAAGGATGGAGAATGATACTCCACCTCCACCACTCTTTAATATAGAGAGATCAAATATACTCATTCTTGAATTGATTCTTAGGGTGATCAAAGAAAAATGATGCAATAATTAGGATCTAAAGTGCTAGCATCCAAAGATTCATACTACGACGTTTGGAGGTTTGTGGAGCACGTGTGGATCACCACTAGAGAGATTCAACAATTGATTCCTACAATAAAATGACGGTGCTATATAGAGTTGTTTTCAGGTTCATCAATGAAGAAATAATTCATCGTATGGTAACTATTTAATTTTTTAAATTAATTATAAATCATTATGTGATGATCTTGCATTTTGGTTCCAGCATTATCTCATCAAATAATATTTAATTCAATTCCTCTGGTTATGGGTTTTATCTTCGATGTAAATATATGATTAATAATCAAATATGACAAAAAATAAAGTTGGGTATACTTCATCTATAACCTCCACTATGCCTGGGACCTTTAAGTGGTATCATAGAAGTCACATAATTATTTAAATATCATTGATTGATTTACACATTTATCATTAGTTTTCAATTCGAGTTTAATTTTTATTTAATATGAATAATGATATATAATCTTATTCCTATTAATTCTTGAAAATATAATCAAAATTTGATTAATTTTATGAATGAAAAACATTCATAGAACTCATCCATAGGTTCCAAGGATTCTATACAGATTTTGCAAGAGTACACATTGTGTAGTTTTTTGGTACATGTTGTGTACCCATGTTTAATGCGCTAAGATAATTCATTAATTAATTTGGAATTAATTCAATCCATGTGAATTTATTACACATGGTGTGTATTAAATAAACCATATTTTGATCTGGTCATCCTGACACATGGTTAGTCAGACTACATGACATGTAATAATCATACATGATGTGTAGTCCATTATTGAAAGATGGACTGTGTATTTAATTACAAGGACTATATGATTGGTGACCATGTAACTCAGATACCACATGGAATGTGGCTTATATACATATCATTTACTATATTAATTTTCATGGCATGATTTCATGTCCATTCCCTAAGAATGTCTCATGGATAGATGGTGAGAACTATACAAAATGTGTAGTTAGATTATACATGTCATATATATTACCAATTTTCATAGAATTAAAAAAATAATTTATTATATTACTTAAAAATTATCATCATGTGTTATGTGTTTCATTTATTTAACTACATACACACACCATGTGATGGGTTTTATATATATTAATAGTTTGGTTGATTTTTGTACAATTTTCGGAACTACATATTGTGTATAATCTGTAATTCAATCATTAATATATGCACATTGAAACATAATACACTACATAAATAAATTTTGTTTCAGGTTTCATTCAGTTGATTCATACATTCCATTAAATTATGTGATAATTCATGTATGCTACATGCTGCATCAGTAAATAGTTTATAGATATAATATATGTTGGGTAGTTCTGATGAGTACTCATCATGTTTCCTCCAAGGTACATATTTTGTACATAGTTAATTTTAAATAAATTTATTTAATTTGTTTAAAATTATGATGGATGAGAACCTCAAGAAATTTTGGATGAGAATTAAGATAAAATAATAGATTAATTAAAGAATATAATGAATTGATCTGCACATGATTTTTATTAAATATGAATTATTAGAATTAAATTCTTTATTTTATTAAATTGGTAATTCATTGAATGTATGTGGATGATCATGAGAATAGATCATACCTTTTCATGTGACTAGTTTCCTTTTAATTTATTATTAAATTAAATCGATGGCCTATACATCTTCTCTTCTTTCATTATGTAAGGGCTTGTGTGCCCACAGTTTCCTTTTATGTAAACCCCTTAATCAATCATTTGGTTCCCCTTACCAGTGTGTGAGTAAAATCTTATGTTTTGGATAGATCTCCAAAGTGAGTGGAGGCTGTTTAAGTTTGTATATGAGGAGAAACTAATCCAAGAGGTACATGGGTGGATAGGTGGAAATCAGTAACATGAACACAGTCATGGTTCAAGGTGTTTTTCCTCGAGGTTGATGGAAAGTTTATCATCTATTGGATAAACTAACCATTAGTAAAGGATTATTATCATACAACTCTATTATTTTATTTCTATTTAGTTTCATGGTTAATTTCATTAAGGATTTTTTTTCATGATCACATGAATTAAATAATTAAGACTCATGCAAGATAAAACTAAAATAAAATAGATTATATATAAA
The DNA here is from genome assembly GCA_963277665.1 of Viscum album. Classification (NCBI taxonomy): domain Eukaryota; kingdom Viridiplantae; phylum Streptophyta; class Magnoliopsida; order Santalales; family Viscaceae; genus Viscum; species Viscum album. The sequence continues at coordinate 74,088,547 of OY728142.1, forward strand.
CTTTATCTAACACATGGTTAATCACTTAAGTAAATCTACTTAATATTATTAGGAATTTAATAAATATGAAATGGGAATTTTTTTCATAAAGACAAAAAATCCATTGATTATATATATATATATATATATATTAATTTATTATATCCTTCCACTACTTAAGCTAAAATCAAACCATAATTTAAAGTGCTTGATCGACCCAAGTTGGTGTGCTTTCAATTATTGGGGAATTATAACTTGATAATTTGGGTTGAATTAACATAGTTCACATCAAGAGTTGAATGACTAATAAGGAATTATTGTGAATAAGAGGTAAAGTTTGAGGAAATCCAATTTAAGAATTTCAGGATTGGGGAGTCCACTCAACAAATCATGTAACTGTGAGTTAATGCAGTTTGAAATTTTAATGCCTACCTAAAACACTTCAAATAACTTACCAAGCCCAAGTATAGATTATAAGAAGGGGAATATGGGTCATTTTTACTAGAATGTCCATGCAATAGGATATTATGAATCCAATATAGAGGGTTATTATGTTTTAATAAAATAATGGGAGATTAATAAATATAATATTGATTATCTACTTTTATTAGATAAAGTAATAGAATTATGGTATTCTTAATTGTAAAATTGAAAATAAATATGACTTCAAACATATCACTATGGTTCATACTTGAGAAGTATTACCTTCTCATGGCACTAATTTCTAAGAATGGAAATCGCTTTGTGTTATCTTATACCATGAAAGGAAATTATATGTGCTGGAAAACCCTATTTTGGAAGAGACTATCCAAAAGGTTAGTGAGGAAGAGTTTTATCTATATGAGAAACATTTATATGATGCCAAATATTTCTAATGTTTAATGATATCATCCATGACTAATGAGATTCTAAATAAACATGAGGGCATTGATGCATATAGCATAATGTCTCACCTTTTTGATCACTATCAATAGAAGTTGAGAGAAGAGTGATGTAAGATCTCCAATGCATTATTTATATGAAATATTGGAGATTTGGTACCATTTTGGAAACATATAGACAATATTATTTTCTATATAAAGTTATTAGATATCTTGGTCATTAAATTCATAGATGAGTTGCTCACAGATCCCATTCATTCCTCACTACACAAGTCCTTCTCTAGTTTTATTGTTAATTATAATATGAGAAATAATGAGAATAGTATTTTGGAGATTATTACTCTCATTCTATAAGTTTACAAGGACATGGGGCATGACAAACCCATATTCCTTATGGTGAATAATAAAAGTAATAACAATGAAAAGGTTCCTAAGACTCATAAAAGTTCTAAATCTCCCAAGCACCATCCTTCCATGGAAATGACTATTCAAAGGAATTCAAAGAAAAAGGAAGCTGTATATTTTTCATACGGTAATCAAGGAAACTAGAAGTGAAACTACACCCAAAAGCAATGGGAAGCTAAAGGTGTGTTTTTAATTGAGTGTAATATTTATATATATTCATATTGGGAATTAGATATAGATATTGGTTCTTATATATGTATCTAAATACATGAATCAAGTAGACTCTAAAATATTTTCAAATGATTGGTGGATTTTCAGGTGGCCAATGGTGTGAGGTTGGCTGATCAAGCCTTTGGATACTACCACCTTCTATTTCCAATAAGAATAATCTTAGTATTAAGATATTTTTATTTTGTACTAACTGTTACAAAAAACAAAAATTATGTATCTTGCCTAGATATAGATGATTTTATTTTCAAGTTTGGAAATAAAAGCTATTTATTTTATAAAGATAGAATCTATGTTATGGAACATTTAAATAACAGTATTTCTATATTAAATTATAAAAACCAAGAATTTTAAATTGATAACAAATCATGTTCACACGAATCATATAACACCCAGCTGCAGCATCACTTCCTTGGTTATGTAAATGAGATGTGTCTGAAAAAGCTCTATCAAGAAGTTTATTTAGACTCTTTTGAGAAAAAACCACTTGAAATATGTTATGCTTTTTTACATGAATAAATGACCAAACCACTATTCATTGTATATGGTCAAAGGGCTAAAATTATACTAAGATTGGCACACACTGATGTGTGTGGACCATTTCTAATAGAATCTAGAGGTGGGTATTCTTAATTCATGATTTTTACTAATGAATTGAGTAGATATGGATATTTCTATATGATGGGGTATAAGTATGTGTCCTTTTATAAATTTAAAAAAAATCATGAATGAAGTAAAGAATCAACTTTGAAATAAGAAAAGGAGACTTTAATCGAATCAAAGTGGTGAATATCTTAAACAATATTTTATCAAATTTATACATAGTTTGAGATTCTTTCTCAACTCACTCCACCTTACACACCATGGTGGAATGGTGTAAGTGAAAGAAGGAATTATTCCTTGCTAAACAGGGTTATTTTTATCATGAGTAATGTAGATCTTATATTATCCTTTTGGGGATATGTATTACAAACTACATAATAAACACTAAATTGAGTACTATCTAAAGTGAAAAAAGAAATTCCATTCGATTTATAGAGTAGAAATAAATCCATTTTTTCACATACACATGTATGGGGTTATGAAGAATTTGTTATGGTCATCTTAGTAATAAAAACTAGTACTTTGGAGCATAAAGTGTATCTTTATAGGGTATCCTAAGAAAACAAATGAATACTACTTATACAACCCCATCATAAAATAAAGTGGTTAGACCTATAAAATCCATATTTCTTGGAAGGTAGTACATAATCAATAAGGATAGAGGTTCCAAGATTGATTTTTATAAAGTTGTTTCTCAAGATACAAAATATTTGGTATAAGAATAGATTCCATAGGTTTGTATGGAAGATGGTGTTTTTGAAACATAGGTACTATGAATGAGAACCAAATAGGTAAGAGGACTATAGAGATATGGTTTTCTAGTAAACAAATATGGTGACTCATTATTGGTTGAAAATAATGAACCTCTCTCCTAAAAAAGTATAGTGCCCAGAAGTTTCAAGATGGAAAAAAAGCCATGAATTCTGAAATGAATTCCATGTATTATAACCAAGCTTGGGTTCTTGTTTATCTTCTAGTTAATTTAATTATTTTTGGGTGAAAATGTGTATTCAAGAGAAAAAATATTCATGTAAAGTAAAGTACCTATAAGAAAAAATAGTGTATAAAGGGTTTAAATAGTATTAAGGAATTGACTAAGAAGAAACCATTTCTCTGGTTTCCATGTTTAAATCCATCAAAATTATACTTTTTATAGTGTCTTACCATTACTATGAAATTTGAAAAATTGATTTCAAAATATCTTTCCTTAATATGAACCTAAAGTAAGATGGGTACATAACACAACTAGAAGGGTTTGTGACTCCAGGTCATTCCAAAAATATATACAGGTTGCAGAGATCCATTTATGGATTAAAGTAAGCATCTAAGTTATTTAATAATCAGTTATATGAAGCTATAAAATAATTTGGTTTCATTAAGAATGAATATGAACCATTTTTTTACAAGTAGTTCAGTGGTAATGCAGTCATTATTCTAGTAGTGTATATTGATGACATATTACTTAATAGAAATGACATACCAGTCTTATAGTCTGTTAAGGACTGGTTAAACAAATGTTTCTCCATGAAATAATTAGATCATTCATGATGGATCCAAAAGGATTCTTAGACCAAGTAAATGTGCATACATTGACTAGATACTAATGATATTTAGTATAGAATAATCAAAGAGGGGATTGTTCCTAATGTCACATGGTATATATCTTTCCAAGAAAATGTGTCCTCATACACAATAGGAGAAAGAGATAATGGGTAAGTTCTTATATGATTTTGTGATAGGATCAATCATGCATGAAATGTTATGTACTAAACTTGATGTTTCCTAAGAATTGATCATGGTAGGTAGATATCAAGATGATCATGGTTAATAGAATTTGAAAGTTGTTAAAGTTATCCTTAAGTATCTATGAAGAATTGAGTATATATTCCTAGTCTATGTAGAAGATGAGGAGTTAGTCATCAGGGGTTATACTAATTTAAGATTTCAAATATATTAGAATGATCTAAATTTACAGTTAGGTTATGTTTTCAATATCAATGTAGGATCTGTGATTTCAAAGAGTTTAAAGAATTCAATTATCATAGATTCTAAAGTGGAGTTTGAGTGTATATTGACTTCTGATGTATCTAAATAATCTATTTGGATGTGAATTTTTTCCATTATATTTATGTGGTACCTAGATTTAATAACCCTATCACATTGTATTGTGACAATACTGAAGCGGTGGATCTTGGAAAATAGATAAGGTCACACCAATGGATAAAGTACATTATTTGGAAGTATTGTCTCTTGAAATATTTTTCTAAAAGGGGTGAATTTGAAATAAATTGGGTTTCTATAGAAGAAAACATGGTAGGCCAATTTACTAAATAATTTCCTCTATATAAGTATTAGTATCAAGTGAAAACTAGTGGACTGAAGGTTGTTAACAGTTGAATCTAATACATGTGGGAGTATGTGGGAGTTGGTGCACTAAAACCAACTTCTTTGTACTTTATGATTATATATATTATTTTTTCTAATATTAATAAACTAATTATAACATCATGATTGTTATTCAATATAACATAATATGTGATAGTTCTCTAAGAATAGTTGTCACATTATAAGGTTATAAAATTTCCCTACTATGATGATATCCAAGAAGTGACAGAATAGTATTCTTAAATATATATTTTATAGCTGGATGAAATAATTTTAGGGAAAAATTGATATATACTATCAATGATGGAGACTCATATTAATTTGAGGCACCTTCTCCACACCCTTGGTAATATCCAGTGTAGGATATTTTGATAACATGACCCTCAAGTAGGAAATCCACATTTATATGTGTCATTCAATATTCCTTTCTATAAAAATGTCTATTCATACTTAGAATTTAATATTATTATTAATGGATATTATGAGTCATGTACTTTGATGTATTGGTGAAAACCATGATGACATATGTTTGTGTCAAAGTAGGATACATTGGGTGCGTCATAAGTAAAATTATATTAACAAATAATGTGAGAAAGGATTTTTCTCTTATGTTCTTTAACAGAAGTTGATATCTCAAGTCTGTTGATGGAAATGATATGTCCTAAATAAATTTATGCCCATGGTATTCTATGGGTAAGTTAAATTCCATAAAATTCAAAGAAAGAGACATCGATCATATAGGTTGATGGCACCAACATGCAACCTTCTTGATTAGATATGTCACAATAAAGGGATTATATAACATAGTAATAATATTTATGAGGTTTTATGTCACTGTGACATTAAATTATTTCTCTATGGGATCCTTTACGTATTGTTATATGTTAACCTTGGAATTTGGGATACTTCACCTAATTACACTAAGAAACCAGCCTATAATATCACACACTAAGTGTATCTAGAACCACAATTAAATAATATTATTATTTAACATGTTGAATATATATTATTTTCACACATGTTTTAATAATTATTCATGTTTTCATGATCACATATGTTCTATAACTATTTATTTGAGAGAATATTTTATACGAAACATATTAAATAAATATTTATTTACTATTTAGGGAGTATAATATTTATATATTTACTAGTGAATAATGAAGTGATATTTATCTATTAAGTAAATTGTCATTACTCAAGTCCTAATAAATATGGTGGAGGAATAGTGGACCAAGTTTAATGGTCTGATAAGAAATAATATATATTAAGTATTATTTGAATAAATAATATTTAATTAATTATCTAGTTTTTTATATGTCAAGAATTATTATTATTATTATTATTATTATTATTATTATTATTATTATATGGTTTCTTAGGGATTAAGTAAATAATAATGAAACATTTACAATTATTACTTTCTAACCCTCACACTATTTAAACCCAACTATATTATTTCTAACCATGAGGTGTTGCCTTTTTTTTGTTGTGCACAATAATATCTAAAGAATTACCTCAATTCCCTATATATATCCCTCTCTAATATATCTCTCAAGGATAGAGTGTGATCCTCCTCCACCACCACTCTCAATTATAGAGAGATCTAATAGAATCCTTCTCTAAGTGATTCTCAGGGTAATCAAAGACAAACAATGTAAGCATTAGGATCTACCGTGCTAGAACTTGGAGATTCCTATAGTAACATTCGAAGGTTTATGAAGCATGTTTTGATCACCACTAAAGTAAATCTACACTTGATTTCTATAAAGTAATTATGGTAGGATGTAGAGACATTGTCAGATTCATCAATGAATAAATAATTCATTGTAAGGTAATTATTTACTTTCTTAAATTAATTATAAATAATTATGCAATGATCCTGAATTTTGGTTAATATGTTCTCTCATCAGTTAATCTTTGATTAAATTCCATTGTTCATGGGATTTATCATCTATGAACATCTTATACTAATCATCAATTGCAACAAAAATACAAGTTGGTCATACCCCATCTGGTGCTTTTTCTGTGCTCAAAACCTTCATCAGTGACTGCCTTCCTTGGTAAAGTAGGCTTGTATTAACTTGAAACGAGTATGAGTGTGAAATACATTAGAAAAATGGATAACCTTATGGTAATCCTTTAATCATAAAGGTGATCAATCAACCAATAAATCTTATTTTTATGTTTTATTGATGGGTTTCTTATTTTTGTTTCCTTTCTAGGACATTCAAAACTCCCTACAACACAAATGGAATGAAAAAATACACCAATTAATTCCATGATCATTAGATAAAATGGTATTACCCATAGGGAACTACAATCCATTTCACACAACCATATTATGTGTTAAACATATGCCCTTATTTTTATGGAATCCATGTCCTTATAGATCTGACATAAACTATCACTGAATAATCCCCTCTAGAACTAGTTAGTGAACGCCCTGGTATGTGAGTACCATATCAATAAATCCATAATAACTACGAATATAGATCATAAAACCCTCTAGAGGATTAATTATTGTAGGCCATCCTATCGATGATAGGTCGTGGACAAGCTGTTGGCCCCTATTTCCACATCCAATCGCTTCAGGTGCCTATCCTGAGAGCGAAGAAATGCATACACACATTCTCTTAGGGAGTTTGTAGAGGAGACTTAGGGCATAAAGTTAACCACTTAAGAGATTCCTAGTAGGGATCTAATTTACCTTGGTCATCGTCACCAATGTATGACCCCAATTCAGTAAGAATTTGCGGAGGAAGTCGTGTATGTCCCAGTCATCCAAACTAGGGAACCTATAAGAAGAGATCATCAGGGGTAGTCAACCACTACAAATACATAGAAGTCCCATGACCATTATATTTCCATCACCCCTAATTACCATAGTTTTATCCCAAAAATGGACTAGAACCAATCCCAGATCATCACTATCCAGAAGCATATACCTTCATCACAGCTAGCCTTGGTGACTGCAGAATCCCAGGTGGAAATCCATCCCATATGGATGGGGGAATTTTTATCATTTTTAACCATAGATTAATATCCAATATCATAAATTTGGTAGTAATGAACCATGATTATAAATATTTATACTCCAAAGGAATTTTTATTTTCTTATGATAGTTTCATATCAATAGATAGAATCACTATTGGACTAACTGATGTTGCAAACCATGATAGCATCAAATAATAAATAAGTGTTTCCACATTCACAGAAAATCCACTAACAAATAATGGTGAAGTCATCTCAACTGAAGAGAAGATTTCTCAGTTTGAATCTAAAATATAATAACTGGATCAGATCAATGTTGAGTTTCTCAGGGGAAACAAACACACTGATTATATTCCAGAGGCTAAAATTAGCATGCCTCCTTTAACTAACCCTTTCCAACAGGGGGATATTTATCAAATCACAAAGAAATTATTGATCCACTCAATTGAATTTAGATAATATAAATTGTACTATTTTACTATAGTTTTGATTGATTACCAAGTGTTCCCACCACTAGGAAGACATCAGCTACTGGTTCAAGAAAGTCTTTTGAGGTTTACTTAGGTGGGGGTATCTCATGAATTACAAGATTCTCTCATTTCCCATATATATTATCTTGAAGTTTTATTTTCACTAGTATAACCACAAAGGAATACATAACCAAATTTGGTGGATTTTACTACTCCCCTACCAGACTTAGGTAATCTAAACTTCTCATTATTTGATAGAATGAGAGGCCCGGATAAGCACCTTAGCCATTTCTCTTCCCAATGTGACCTAATGTTGGGAACCGTAGAAAAAAAGAAACCACCAAGATTAGATGATTTTTTCATACCTTGGAAGGTTCCAAATTTTATTAGTAAAATAACCTCACAATTGGGAAAAAATGAATAATATTTGTGGAATCATAATGTCTAAATTATCCAATAGTTAATTTTTCATAATTTTCATAGATATTCAAATTTTTGGGTAAAAATTAAATACTGTATAAATATAATTTTTGTATTATGACATAATAATGACCCAAAAGTGATGTAATAAGTGATGTAAAGGGTATACATGACAAAATATATGTGTTCCCTTTAAAATAATGTGATTTTATGTTTATTTTATTAAATTTATAAAGCCTTTATGAATCCTCCAAAATCATTAATATATTTTAAGGTTTTAAAGTAATTTTTTAATAGTATGACTCACTTCCACATAATAAAGGGTATTACTTTATTATTTTTGAACCTCAACCTTATAAAATAATTAAAACTACTCCCATTTGGCAGAAACCATTGGCAAAACCATGGTAGGTTTTGTGGTTTTTTATATTTTATTATATAGAGTCCAAAACTTAAGTTTGAGAAATAATAAATAAATCCCCACTATTATCCTATATAAACCCACCAAATCTCCCATATATATTCACTCAAAATATTTGTATCATGTACTTACTCTTACCTATTTTCTCTTGAGTCTTCCCAAGGTGCCCCCAATTTCTCAAGAAGCTCTTTCCAAGCATTTGGAGTCACACACTCAAGTAATGGATCCTCACCTTCTCTTCTTTATTGAAGTTTCCTTATTATATTATGCCTTCCATTTCTAATTCCTTATATTGGGATATATCTTTACATGTCCCTATTTCAAGGGAATACCATACCCATTTCTTATCAAGGGTGTTCACCTTTATACACTTATAGCTCTTTGACTTGGGACTTACATATATTTATTCCAAACTCCTTGATCTTGTAATAAAATATGATGATGAATGAATCCATATTGTTTGATCTATGTGGAACAATTAAACATGATAATGAAATAAATGTGATGGGTGTGCCTGGAATTATATAGCTCTCCAATGCATTGGGTAATGTTTAGTATCATGAGACATAATTTTGGGATAAGGATTGAACCTAATTCATTTATGGTTATTAGTTCATCATGATATAGTAGTAGTTATCCTTGACCTATGTTTATGATGGAGTGTTTTAAGTTTTTTCCATATTTACCATGATATGATTATCATGCTATATCATTCCTTATTATTCATGTTACTTTTATTGTCCATTTATAAGCCTATTTTCTAACATGTATTACCTAATTCCATGTTTATTCCCTTAATGATATTTATATCTCACCCCTTTCTTACGTATGACCCCAGGTTATCCCGTGTAGTTTTAAAAACCATGGAATTTTTAGAAACATGTTAAGTAAGTTTTTAATAATATTGTCATATCCCATGTTCAAGATGTTATGATATGTACAAAATTCCCAAATAAACTGGACTTCTCGGTCTTCTAGATTGTATTATGTGTACTTTAATGTAATAAATCATATATTAATGTGAAATAAAGAATGGAGTTTTTATACCTAATCACCATAACTAATAATATACGCTATCTCTCACAAGGTATAAGAACTTATTCTATCCCTCACTAGGTCTAAGCACCTAAACTATCCCTCACTAGAGAAAATCACATATGGTATCACTCACTAGGGATAAGCACCTATTTTATCCCTCACTAGGGCTAAGCACCATAGTTAAGCCCTCATTAGGTATAAACAACTTCGTTATCCTTCACAAGGGATAATCACATTCTCTATACATCACTAGGGATAAGTAACTTAAATATCTATAACACCCCCATGATTTTATATGTATTTACTTTTAAATATAACATGAATTATTTGATAGCTTACCTTACACACAACCCCTAGTCAATATGAGCTGCAATATAGTAAAATCTTATAACCTAGTCATTAAATTGAAATATATGAATAAAAAACCACTTTATTAAGAATATGTATAAATTTTTTTATTAATTAAAATTTATTTATTAATTCATAATAAATAAGTACTCAATTTTCAATAGTCATTTTACACTTAAAAAATAAGCTTTCTTCAAAAATGGATTCTATCTCGTTTCTACACATGATATTTATAATTAATTTATACCATTTTTTTGAAATTTTATATTATTAAATGAATATAATTTTTAAAATCATCATGTAAATATTATATTAGGTTGAATTATTAGTATTTTTCTAAAAAGATATGTTTTTTAGTGAATAGTGAAAATACCTATTTTTTTAAAAAAATAATTTCTTTTCAAGTAAATTTTACATAATGTTATGAATTTAATATTAAATTAAACTAAGTATAATTTATTTATAAATAATATAATTAATTACGTATGAATCATTATTATACTTGATTTTTGGTATAAGTTAATTTTTAGGCTTAAAAATCATTTTTCTAAAAAATTATTTTTATGCACACAATGTGTTTTTATCTTAATAAATTAATTTAATCTATATAGATTAATATTTTAAATTATATATATATGTATGTATATTATTAAATATAATATTTTAAAACTCATTTTAGGGTTTTTATAGGGTAATGAATGGAAGAAAATTACATTTTACACTTAAAAATTCATTTTTTGAAAACGGGTTTTCATAGCGGTTTGTGCGCTTAATTAAATTAAAATTTTTAAATTAAAGAAATTTAATCAGGTTAAATTTATTCCATATTTTTAATCATAATAAATAATATAATTTAACAGGATCAATTTTTTTCATGGTGAACAGTAAAATCAGTAAAATTTTGTTACCACAGTTAAGGTTAAAATGAGTTTACCAGGGGTTAAACCATGCAATAAGGGTAGGATTGCCACCCACACATATCAAATTATTATTTTTTGAAGATATTTAAACCTTATATTATCCTAAAATCTAATAGATATAAAAAAATTTCCCCTTTCCCATGAAATTGACCTTAAATCATGGAAATCTTTTAAGAAATTCTATGTGTGTCCCTCCCCTCACTTATAAAAGTGAACCTCTTATCCTCCCTTATTCACACCATTTTAGATTTATATATTATTCAAGACATGATCAAAATAATTACTATAATACTTCCCTTAATCCTAGATATTCTTTTCTTATATTAATACTAATCCTTCAAGGCTTAAGGAGCAATCCAAATGAGGTCTCTTAAAGAAGAGGTATAACCAAGACCTTTCAATTTTATTTCTTCTTATAATTCATATAAACCTGTTGTATCAAAAAAAACATGAGAACTAAATTTTAATAAATATACTTATATTTTATTATAATTATAGAGAAACTATTTACCACCTCTTCTTAATCCAGTAGGAGATGAAAGTATTGCTCGTGCGTACGTGTAGACTATTGCATCCACATAGCGATACGACTCATTTTCCAGCACCATCATTCATGGTTGGTTATTATAATAGATTTAATTTTTATATATGAAATTTATATTATAATAATTATTCTATAAAGTTTAATTAATGTTTACCTTTATTTCATTCCATCCAATGAAAAATGGAAATGAAACTCATGTGTACATACGGACTACCATCTCAAAGTAATGATGTGATTCATTTTTCATCACCACTTTTTATAAATGACTATAAAGATGTATATAACCATGATAAAATTTCAAGTATCATAACTACTAAACTAAAACATACATAAAAAATGAAGCAATTAGCACCTAAAATAATGACTTTAATGGAGAACTGTTAATAAAAAGGTGTTGAAATGATATAATTGGATCATATATGATATTATATGTATTAATATTATTCACTTATATAATTATAATAAATATAAATTTATTATACATGAATTTAGAACAATTACAAATCAAGTCGGTTATAAGGTAAGGGTTTATTTGTCTCATTTTCAACTTCAGGCGACATGTTTGATATTATGCACCATTATTTCATTTATGTGGTGTGATTAATACCAAATTAATTTATTTTTACATATACATGGAATTAATTGGGTTTTAATATACATATCATGTTTTTTATTTTCATAGCCTTAATTTCAAAAGATACTAATGTTGTAAGGATTTTTCGTCTCAATTTCTCTTCATTTAGACATGTTTTAATGCAAATCACCAATTTCATATCTATATAGTGTATATATATCCAAAAAAATATATTTTATAATAATAAATGTTTTAATTAATGGTATTTAAATATACATATGATTTTCAATCACCCAATTACATTTTATTCGATGATAACTAAACTTGTAAGGGTTTTATGTTACAACCTCATTTTTACTGAGATTGTATATGCTTAAATTTCTGATGATGAAATTATATGATCTATATCTCCCAAATATTATTTATTTTATTATACTCTATTTATATCTATATATTAAATGTTTTAATTTCATTTTATTATCTTTATGTACTAAAAATACCTAAAGTATGTTTTAAGCAAAAAAATATTATTTTCTCTCTTATATTGGGAAAATTTTCTTCCATGTCCATATTTTCTTTAAAATGTTTTCAAGAATGTTTTTACTATTATAAAAATATAATTTAAATTCATTTATAACTATATTTTACATTATTTAACAAGATTTAAAATGATTTTTATTATCATTTTCTAAACAAGGTACTTTTGACTTTTTACTGAACATGTGAGCCAAATTTTTTGTTTAACATACACAACATGTATACATTTCCCCACCATGGTGAATAATATTATATTTAAAGATTAATTTATAATTTTCCTTTTATATTTTTAAAATAATTTTTTTTCTCAATATTTTTGAAAAAAAAAATATTCTAAATAGGTTATTTCAAATGAAAATGGTATTTTCCTCAAGAAATGTTCTAGTGATCGTTTGAAAGTATTTTTATCTATAACAACATATTTTGATGTTTCTTATGATTTTAAAGTGATATTATCCAATTTTACCATATTTATTCTTTCTCTAGATGGTTTATGACTATTAGTATGAAATATTTATGAAACTCATTTATTTTCCATAGGTTATGACATGATGATATGATGGGTGTTTTATGATCTTGTGGAACACATATGTATGGTGTTAATTATGTGATGGGTGGTTCCATTATAAACCAAGTACAGGTGGTTACATTATAAAACATGGTTTGGTGAGTATGTTATGGCCCTCTAATACATTGGTTAAAGAAGTATATCTCATGAGATAATAAGGAATATATTGGAGAGTGAACTAAATTCAGTAAGGTACTTCGTCCAATAAGATATTCTTGAGAGTGAATCATGAAAAAGGAAATGATGGAATGTTAAGTGAACCCAATACACTATGATAATCTTGGTAGCAAGCCCTAACTAAGGAAATTATTTTTTATGCTTATGTGTATGCCACAAAATTATGTTTTATGTTTATGAAATATTTTCATGGCTCATAATTAACTATTGATGATTCTACATTCTTATGTATTATGTCATTTTTTTATAAAACCTTATTCCATGATTAGTGGTTAAAGATATTTGACTAATTGGGTATGATTATTGCAAGTCTTGATCATGCTCACATACCCTCATGCTTATATTATGATCACTTAAGATCATTGATTTATATTTATTATGCTTATCCTTATTGAGCATATAATCTCACCCTTTCTTATGTTTACCTTACCTGGGTAATGAAGAAAGGTTTTAAGTATGATATGTATAATAAGGGTCCAAGTTTTGAAGAACCTAATTCGAAATTATATAGATATTTTATGTACCAGTTTTTTATGTATCTATGTTTCAAAATATATTAATTTATATGGTACTTAGGTTTTTATTATTTATAAATATATTGAATATTAATATAAAATGATGTAAAATTTATGTATAAAAAGTATGGTTCACTATAGTTAGTATTATAGGATAGGTTTAGAAACTTTGGTAAACTACAATGAGTAAACTTTAGTGATAACCCTTAGGATAATCATAAGTATAGGAGAACTTCCTTAAGTTATGGTAAATAAAGTAGTGTGGTTTCTATATGTAAATAAATACATGTCTAGATACTATAAGTGGATATGGTTTTGGCATATGTTCATATAGGGGTAATAACCCTGAAAAGAGTTTGTCAAGTATATCTCATTCATCATTAAAGTTCATGATGAATGATCCCTTACTATGCACCTAGTTTAACATTCCCAGGTCATATACTAAAATTAATTCAAATTTTATTTAAGATCCATTATGAGGATTTGAATAAGATATTGACCATGGATGTATGAGGTTAAACCTAAGGTGTCATATATTGAAAAGAAAATATCAATATCTAGACATCATATGAAATATTTTTCACGATTAATCACTATGATTAATGATTCTTGATGTTTATGATAACCATTTTGGTTTTAGTACGGGATTGAAGATAAAATAATAAAGTTGAGATGGTTATAGGTACACTCAAATATTAAAGTATGTTATTTGATCTTAGTCATATGAATTCATCTATATCATGAAAATGCTTAAGAAATTATTTTTCATATCCTTAATGATTAGATGTCAAAATAGTAGTAAAAACTTATAATGGTATGATGATCACATTGTTGGACTAGTAATGTTATTACAACATATCCAATTTACTTTAGGTTTTCATGATCTCAAATAAATTTCATATGTTACTAATGTTTTTATTTTTGAGTGTTTTTATTAGGTTTTTATCATTATTAATAAGGTTTTATCATTATTTTTAAGTCATTATGATGTTAAAACCATTAAGTCTGCAATTCTAGAAATTTTGGATGAAATTTTCCAAAGTCTGGAAAATCTACTACATGAGGCATTTGGATAGATTGAGAAATGATTGTGTTGATAAATCATCTACATCAATCACCTACATAAAGGATTCACCTACAAGAAAAAACTACTTTGATAAAAATAGCTACATGGAAATCTCATATATAGATGAATCGACTATATGAGAGGTAAAATTATCAAGAGAAATGAACCTGTAAGGAGATAAACACTATGGTTTCCTCCCCCCACCACCACCTTTCTCTCCCCCTATGGATTGGCTTCCCTCTCTTCGATGCTTCAGCATAGTGAGTTCATGGCGAGTGGGCTCTCATGGAGGCACAATGAGGATCCATCATTTGAGTTTCTAACTACTGCGATGAGTTTTCCATCTCTTTTTTACGTTGTCTATTGGTGGGTTGGGTGGATCTGGTCATCGTGTGTGGGCGTGAAGGTGACAATGGTATTTTAGTTTAGGTCTGTGGAAGGCCTTCTTCTGGTTTGTTCTAGCATTCAGGTGATCCTTTTTCAATGATGGCTTGTGTTGTTTTCTCCTTGGTCTGCATTTTTTGATCTTTTATGTTAGATTTGGATGTGACTCTAGTTCATGGTTTGGATTTGGGTATGTGGTTTGTAGTTTTTTTTATCCAGTGTTATGGTCGTAGAGTGGTATTAACGGCATACGTTGAAGTCCTTATAGGGTTTTTTTATTCTGAAAATGATGGAGCAAGTTGATGTTCGATCAGTTTTGTGATGGTTTTACAGCGTGGAAATGGTTTTTTGGAGGTTTCTCATGTGATGTTGATGAATTTTTTTACTTTGTGGTTGGTTTTTTGTGAAAATGTTTGGTCTACAGTTTGTTTTTAAGGGTATTTGCAACCAGTTCTTCTATAAGTGAGGGCTCTAGAGGAGGTTCAGAGTATAGATTTTTCACCCGACATTGCTATTCTGATTCAGACGTTTGAGAGGGTATGTATTTTCCATAAGTATCAGGCCCATACATTCATGCACTGGATAGCTTGCCGATTAGTGGTGTGTAGGTGGAAGCTAATCTTCATGGTTATGATTTTGGGTAGGATACTTGCTTTGTAGTTTTAAATGAGTTGTTTTATGTCCTAGAACTGACTGTGAGGCTTGGTTTTTGTCTTAGTCCTGATGTCATGTTGGGTTCCCCCTCATCCGTTAAAAGGGGGTTTATGATAATAATAATAAAAAATTGCAGTCAGACTATATGGGAAATCAGCTACATAGATCAATTGGCTACACGAATTGGTTACATAGAGTAAGCATCTATGGGATTTTGATACGTGGTATAATTGGATATGTGGTTCCAAATGGATATATAATTCATTTTTCTATTTCAAATTTGGCTACGTGATCAAGAAGGATATATGAAGAAAATCACCTTTGTAAAGAAGGATTACGCGAATTTGGTTATGTGGATAAATGAGCTAATTGAGAAATGGCTATGTGGATCAATTTGTCTATGTGAACTCAAATCTGATGAATTTTTCTATGTGGGGATCTGCAATTGGCTACATGGATCTGCAATTAGGTATTTATAATTGTTTGTGTAATTTCAATGAGAAATAATGTTTTCATGTATTCATTAAATGTGGGGTAACCTCTTTTTGGTAAAAATGGTTATATTAAGAGTCAAGTACTGAGAAATGAAAAAATTACAAGGATAATTTAATGGATATTATTATTTATAAGTTATTTCCAAGAAAAGGATGTGTATAATTTAAAAATCCAAATTTTGGATTTTATGGATCTGATGTTGTGAAATTAAAAGAGTAGTATTTCATGAATTTTGTATTTGGTCTATGTGTGAAAATGAAAATATTGAGAGGAAAAAAAGAACATACTCTATCATCTAAGAACTCACTTTTGAAGCTCTGTATGCATTGGTAAATTTTACTTAAAAATAATAAGAATCTTCAAGATATATGGTTGTGATATATTGATCAAGTTTTTTATTGTTTTGGAAGCCTCTCCTCAAGTTACTTTTTATTCTTAGCATCTCTAGTAGAGATTTATTCTCTTTTATCATTTTTATATTACAACTGTGAGCTTCACCAATAAATAATTTGTTTATTCTATCTTTCATCAAAAAGGTTCATGGTAAAATAATTTTGATGGGTGTTATTTGAATATACTTTTTGGAGTCCAATTGAAAGATACTGTTATTTTTGTACCAAGTGTTGACTTCTTTCACTTACTCGTGAAGTCCCCAGTAAAAGGACTCATCTAGTGAAAATCACCAAACTCTTAGAGTTTAGAATTAGCGGAGTGGACTAGGGGTTTTCTATTCCCCAAACCAATATAAATTTTTTTGTATAATCACTTTTCTTTG
Organism: Viscum album; assembly: GCA_963277665.1. Lineage (NCBI taxonomy): Eukaryota > Viridiplantae > Streptophyta > Magnoliopsida > Santalales > Viscaceae > Viscum > Viscum album. The sequence continues at coordinate 74,105,929 of OY728142.1, forward strand.
TAATTTTATTTTTGATACTACTTGTGCTAAGGAAATGATCAAAATTTAGTCATATATTAACGAGGGTGTTTTTCTAGGTAAATGAAATTTTAAAATAACTCAATTCAACCACTCCCCTATTGAGTCATAGTGCAGTCACTCTTGGTATAATAATTGGTATTAGATCTTATGATTATTATTTCTCATCTTTAAAAGGTTGAAGTCTAAAGATCCACTTGAAAATGGATGCTGTGATTGACACCAGATAAGGTATGTTTATGGTGAGATCGCCTTACTTTAATGGTGAGATTTATGGTTTTTGGAAGGCTCATATGATAATATATTTAAAGAACCTTAGTCTGAAGTTTTATCTTAAATCCATGAAGCCTTATGAAATTCCAAAGACACAACCAAAAACATGGTATGCCAACAGTAAGGAAAATTATGAAATAATGTATAAAGATATGAATGCTATAATATGTGAAGTAGGTATAGATGAGTTCAATCGATTTTCACAATGTGAAACTACTCATGAAATGTGGAATACTATTTTAGTATCATATGAAGGTACAAACAATGTGTGAGCTCTCATATATAATACTGCCAAGCTTAAGTTTGATAAGTTCAGAATGATGGAAATAGAAATTATCACCCAACATAATAGAATACATACTGAGGTGGTAAATTATTTTTATACTTTAGGAGCACCCATTCTTAAACAAGATCAAGAATTGAAAATCCTCAGAATTCTATAACCAAGATGGAGTAGAATCTCGGCTAATATTAGGAAATCTACAGAGGTCAAGAAATTAAAAATAAAATGATCTTATTGGAACTCTTATGATTTATGAGGATGATATGGATGATAAATATAGAAATAATATATTATTTAAGAAGTAAAATGTTACTTTAAAAGTTTCAAATTAAAAATATATAACAAAATTCAAAGAGATACAGTTGTTTAAGTCATTAGGTGAAGACACCTCAAATAGTTTTGCTTCAAATAGTAAGCTTTATAACTTTGATAGAAAGTTAAAAAAGTTATATAATAGGAGAATAAATTTCAATAAACCCTTCAATAAGTTAAATAAATAGGAAGGAAACTCTAAATAGGTAATATTATATTAATATAATAATCTTAGACGCATAAAACTATATTTTCCATTGGTACAAGATAACAAAAAGTCTAAGAAAAAGTATTTCAAAAAGGTTGGATATAAAAAGAAATCCAAGAAGTCCATGAAAGACATGTAGAGTGATTTAAATGATTCTAGTGATGTCACATATTCATAAATAGAAGATAGAAATTATAATCAGAAGGACAACATGTGTTTTATGGTAAATTCAGATGAGTTGTATTATAATTATTCTCTAGATCATAAATCTGAGTCTATAAATGAAAATTGATCTTATGAGGAATGAAATTAATATTATAACATGTTGGAAACTAAGTAATAATCCTTGAAAAATAAAAAATAAAACTCTTAATATTTCCTATGATGTTGTTGTAAATGAAAAATATAGCTTAAAAAACGTTTTGGATTTTAAAACCAAGCTGGAAAATTCGGTTGCATCTTGTATTAAACATGGTTACAAGATTAAAAAAATGTGAAAATAATTTCATGACTATAAATATTCTACGAGTATTTTAAAAAAAAAGTTGAAAATTTCCTTAAACAAATTCTTGTAAATAATAAATCTCATAAAAACCGTTTGGAATGGGAAGTCAAGGTGAAAAAACAAATCTTTATAAAAATTATTTTGTGCCTAGATTTAGGAACAAACCTCTCCAAAATAACTTATTATCACTATGGAGAGTTTTGAAACTAGGATACCAATTTTAATTTGAGTAACCCACGATTTTATAGAGTTAAACATGCTTTCATTTCAAAAAAAAATTAAAATTTAGTGCTGTATTTTCAAGAAAACACAAATAGATTTGTGTTCCAAAATCTTTAGTTACTAATATTACTATACCAAAGTAAATATGGGTACCAAAATAATTTCTTGTTTTATTTGTCTTTGTAGGAAAAAGAGTTCCAAGTGCATCAATAAAAAATGGTATATGGACAGTGGATTATCAAGGCATATGAGTAAAGAATTATATGATTTCCACTCCTTATCAAAAATTGATGGAGGATATGTCACTTTTTTTGACAATTATAAAGGAAATATTATGGGAGTTGGATCATTTGGTAATCCAAGATTGGTCCTCATTAACAAATTGATTTATGTGGAAGGATTAAAGCAAAATTTGATAGGTATATTTCAACTTTTTGATGACTTTTATTTTGTTGATTTTTTTAATAATTTAATTTATGTTTTTAAAGATAAAATTCTTAAATTTAAGACACATATAAAGAGAATTCATATACTCTAGATCTTAATTTTTTGAGTAGAAAAAAATAAACAGTTTAAATATTGAAAAAAATAAATCTGGGATTTGGCATATAAGATAGGGACATTGTAATGTCTATTATTTAAGAAAGTTGACCAAAAATAATTTAGTTTTATATTTACCTCAATATAAATTTAATAAAAAGAAGCTATGTGGTGAATTCAAAATGGGAAAGCAAAAAAAGTCATCTTTTAAACCAATTAAAGAGTTTTATACTTATATACCCCTATAACTAATTCATATGGGTTTTTTGGGCCATCTATAACTATAATACTAAGTGAAAAATCTATTTTTATGTGATTATTGATGATTTTTATATATTAATATGGGTTTTATTTTTTAGTGTTAAGAGTTAATATTTTTTTATAATTTTTTGTAAATTATTTCAAAAAGAGAAAGATTCCAAAATTATTTCCATAAGAAGTGATCAAGTAGGATAATTTTAAAATTATGAGTTCAATCCCTATTGTTCAAAACAATATATCAAACACACTTTTTCTATCCCTAGGACACCTCAACAGAATAGTTTTATTGAAAGTAAGAATAGGAATTTGTAAGAAATTTCCAAAATAATTTTATGTGAATATAGCATGCCTACTCATTTTTGGGATGAGTCTGTATACACAACATCTATGTCATAAATTGAGTTCAAATTAAACCTATTTTTAAGAAAATACCCTATGAGATATAGAATAGTAGAATTAAAAAATTTTGATACTTCAAAGTATTTGGATTAAAGGTTTATATTCTAAACACCAAGGATAATATTGGTAAATTTGATCTAAATATAGGTGAAAGAATCTTCCTTGGATATTTTACTACTTCTAAGGCACATAGATTTTTCAAAAAAAGGTAAAAGATTATTGAAGAATCAACTCATGTGAAATTTGATTAAATTGATCCTTTTGATCACAAAATGAATCAAGTTGATGAGCTAAGTGATTATTTTGAAAACATGAGACCTAAACCTCTCTTTGATAATAAAAATGATGATGATTGGGAACATGATTTTCCAGAACCAAATCCTAAAAGGTTGGATATCCGTGAACTAGAAGGTGTGATGCCTAGACATCCTATAACCCTTAAGAACCATCCTGTAAAAATAATTATAGGAATATTATATGAATGGATTAGTACTAAAAGGAGTTTAAGAAATATTTTATAATTTTATACTATTCTATCTCATCTAGAACCCAATACTATAGAGGAATCCTTAGTTGATGAGAGCTAGGTGTTAGCAATACAAGAAGAATTAAATATTTTTAAGAGGGAAAAGGTGTGGGAATTAATTAATATACCCTCTAACTATCCAATTATATAAAAAAATGGAATTTCAAGAATAAATACGATGATAATAGTGTGATAATTATAAATAAAGAAAGACTAGTTTCCAAAGGTTACAACCAAGAAGAAGGTATAGATTATTAATAGATCTTAGCATTTATATCTAGATTAGAAGAAATTAGGATTCTCCTATCCTATGAATCACATATTAATTTAAAATTCTATTATATGGATGTAAAATCCTCTTTATTAAATAGTTTTCTTATGGGGTAATTTTAAGTTGAATGGACTCCTAGTTTTGAAAATCCTCATTTTCCAAATACAGTTTTCAAACTTACCAAATCTCTTTATAGCCTTAAATAAGTACTTAGATCTTGGTATTAAAATTTAAGTTATTTAATTTTATCAAATGGATTTTTAGTAGGAAAGTAATATCCTACTTTATTTAAGAAAACTTTGACTTTTGATATTTTTTTAGTTTATATATATATATATTGGTGATGTGATTTTTGGTTCAAGAAACAAAAAATTGTGCAATTAATTTTCAAAAATCATGAAAAAAGAATTTAAAATGTGTATGATGGGTAAGTTAAATTATTTTATAGGTTTTTAGATTTATCAAAAAGACTTTGGGAATGTGATAAATCAAATAAAATACATTCTTAACTTGTTTAAAATGTTTTTAATTGAAATTTATAAGTTTATATAACTCTTATGATTTATAATGAAAAACTTGGATTGGATGAAGATGGAAAACCAATTTACAATAAGCTATACAAAGGAATGATTGGGTTTCTATTGTATTTGACTGATAATAGACCATATATTATACTTGAAATATGATTATGTTCTATATTTCAAGAAAATACTTAGGAATATCATTTAAATGTTGCCAAAATAATTTTAAGGTATTTAAAAGGAACAATTTATCTTTCCTTACTTCTTAAAAAAACTTTTTATTTTAATATGACTTCATATACAGATGCCAACTATGGTGGTTGTAGACTAGATGAAAATTTAATTCAGGAAATTATCATTTTATAGGTAGTTAACTAGTACCTTGTTCTATTAAGTAACAACACTTAGTTTCATTATCTACTATTAAAGTAGAATATATTATTATTGGTAGTTGTTGTGCACAAGTTTTGTGGATGAAACACATCTTAATGGATTTTTATTTAATTATAATCAAGTATCAATCAAATTTTATAACATTAGTGCTATAAAAATTTAAAATAATATACTAAATCATTGTAGAATGAAGAATATAGATTTAAGACATCATTTCTTGAGATATTGTACTCAAAAAAGTGATATTACTCATGATTTTATCTCTAATGAGAACTAGTTAGCATATACTTTTACTAAGCCCCTTGTGTGTGAATATTTTAATTTTATTAAAAAATAATTGGGGTTATTTGAATATAAATGAGATTAATTCATCTTATTTTGTTAATTTTTAATTTATGAATTATTTTACTAATGATTTATTTTAATGTTTTTATAAATTCTAAAGCAATTATTTTTATTTATTTATAAAATTTATTCAATGTTATTATTTAAAACCTATTTTTTAAAAAATAAATTGATTTTTAAATGTTTATTTTATTTTATTTATTTATGAGTTATAATCAACCCAAAACTCTAAATCATCTGCACAAACCTATTTTAAATTAAGTATGTAACCGAAATATCAATTGGCCCTAGATTCCTTCTTCCTTCTCCAACATTCCTTCCTCTAGAAGCTAAATCATCACCCTTTACCTCTCAATTATTTCATGACCTCTAACTGACCTATCTTCCATGTAAAAATCCAATAATGAAGATGATGGTAGATACGGTTCATCCATGTAAAAAAAAGGAAGTGATTCACCATACATAGTTCTCATTAGGAAAGTTATTGATATGAGTTGTTTGAACTCTACCAAGATGCTACTAAATAAGGTCCTTCAATTTCATAGTTGGTAGTTTTTTTATTAAAATAAAACCAATTTATTATTTAAATAATAATTGAATAAGTTTTTTAGGAATTTATAGTTCCAATTTGGTGGAATATAGGATATTCTTTCATCAAATGTCAATGTAAAGGTTTTTCTAGTCTCTTCAGGGGAGTTGGATGAAACCCTTCACTATCCCCATGAGGCGGAGTTCATCTTTAGTTAGATGATGGTTGGTAAAAGTATATTAGGAATAAAAGGCTTTTAAATTCCTATTTAGAACCTATCCTTTTGATAAGAATCCTATAAAGGATTTAGATTCTAAATGGAAGTTCATGTGTAAGCTTGTCCAGACTGGGATTTACTAGAGAGCTCATGAAATAGAGAATGTTTTATTTCAGGATATGTACTTGTTATATTTTCTAATAAAAAATATCAAGATCAATATTTCAAGATATATGACGTGATTTATGAATCACTGCTGCAAAGGAAAAGGAATTTTGAATTATTACCCCTTTTGTAGGCTTATCTCCCCAGTTATGAAGAAGAGGTAAGTGGATATAAATGAGGGAGATGTCATAAAATTAAATAAGATTAATACTATATCTAATTTTATTTTGAAAAATATTGTATACTACTAGGAATAAAATTCAAACTCTTTTAATCCCATTGGATAGAAAAGTTTGGATCAGGTGGAACCATCCCAAACCATACTACATAGGGATGAAGCACCTATTGATATAGTGCCTGCTAGGGAGGTGTAGGAGTCAAAAGTGGATAGAGAAGAGCCTTAGTTTATAAATATAATTATTATAGTAGAAGAAACTATTTAGTGCCAAGGATATAAAGTTATTAAATCTACTTAATTATTTCATCATTTTGAGCCAATTGTTGAGACAATTATTGTAGTTCCCAGGGGAAGTTCATTTGAAGTTGTGCAAAGTGATTCACTTGCTGAAGGAAGACCTGAAGATGAAATTGAGCATAAAATAGTGGATCTAATTATTCTTGGAACACCTACCAGTATATATAGATCTATTTATGTGGTTATAAATACCATTAATTATTCTTATACACCATCTATTCCATCACCTCCTCCTTGTGTGCATGAGTAAGAACCATCAGTAATTAAGTGATCAGATAGTACTAAAATTAAATCCTTTACTTATACTCTTATGGATTAATTTTATAATATCATAATACATTAAAATTATTTGAAACAGGAGCTAAAATCCCCAAAGGATGAGATCAGACAGGTCAAGTATAATTCTGTTTGAAAAGATGTTTTTGATAAATTGGTTGGGATAATGGAAACCCAAATAGAGCTGATCAAGAACCATCAATTAATACCTCATGTATAGTCAGTTTCCCTTAAAATAAGTTCAAAAGATATTTAGGAGATCAAATCCAAAATGAGTGGGATGAAAATTTTGTGTTCATTCAAGTCAGAATTCAGTGAACATGGAGTGTTAGTTTCATCTCATAGAGACATGATCCAAAATCTTCATATGGTTCAATATCACATGTCTTAGGATAATATTGATGAAATTAAAAGTTTTAAGTCTTTTACTAAGGAAATATTTCATACCTTGAATAGTATTTTATTCAAGAAATTTTAATTCACTAATAGGTTTTAACCAACTATCACATCATTTACCTCTGAACCTTTAGTTGTTCATTATTTTCAAAATGGAATTGATCAAATTATTTATTATTTGAGATTCATGTCTTCTCAGATCCAATATCTCCAGTGTGATATGTTCATGCCAGTGTTAACAAAAGATTTCAAGAAAGATATTGTGGGTGAGTTCCAAGACACAACAGAAGCTATTAAAAATATTAGATTTGGAACTGACATGTATTTGAATGACATGGGAGGTTATCTTATATAATATATTAATGAGAATTTGAAAGATATACTAGATGTTTCTAAATATATTCATGGTATGGTTTCTAGGTCACTTGGTCCTATGACCAGGAATCATCATAGAATAATAGATCTACTAGTAAAGGTTTATGAATAATTTGAAGTCTTGTACTCCTCTAAAGAGGATTCAATATCCTTAGAATCTGAGTAGGTTCCATCATTTTCAATTGATGCTATATTATTGTACACAAGACTCTTAGGATATTTCCTACAGTGCATCCAAATGATCCTTCCCCTACTACACCTGTTTCAGTTACACCTGTTCCTAAAATTGTTGCTTCTAGTACTCCAGGCCCACAACCTCCCTCTAGTTCCATTAAAAAGGTAGCTCAAGGTTTAGTAGATCAGATCACTAATATGGAAAGAAAATTACAATAAATGAATTGTAGAGTGATCATTATCTAAGGATCAGTGGACTGGATTCTAAAGAAGTTGTATCTTGACTTTCCAACTACTTTATATATTCCTCAACTGATTCCTTTTTTTCAATTCTGATTGGAGTTTCAACCCTTCTCAACTTGAGTATTTCAAAATAATTCTGAGAAATGGTCTCTCATCTTTTTCTCAAATTCATAATTAGGTATCTTTAATTATTATTGAGTTCTAAAAATCAGATATCATCACTTGAATAGAAATGTGTGTAGATTCCTTACTCTCTTTAAGAGGAAGAAGGACTCTAGACCAAGATCCTCCAAATACCTTTTGATGTACCAGATAGAGATTTGATATAGTTTATGATCTAGACAACATCTAGAAAATTAAAAATCCATGGTGGATTTAGATTTAACTACTGATATATATAGGTAAGAATCTTCCTTCTCATACTCTCCAAAGAAGTTTTATTTTATAGTTTCAAGATCATATGATTTCAATATAGCTGAAAGGAATCTTGAAAAATTTCTCAGCACTCCTACTCAAGATCAAAGGGATAGATCATTTGTTGGTTTTATAGACCAAGCTACCACTATGATTGGGAGAAAATTGTTGCCACTAGCAATAGAACCTCCTACCACCTCTATAACCTCTCCTACTTTCAAGTTACCTCCACCCAAACCACCTTCTTGATTTGACCTTATCCATAAGCTCGGGTCTTCTGACTATAATATTTTATAAGTATTTTTGTGGGAACTGAGTGGATGTAGTTTTCTTAAAAATGATTGAAAACTAAAATAATTTATCTTTATCAATTTCTTATGATTTTCTTAGAAATTAACTTCATTTAATTTTTTTAATCTATTTATTTTTATTTCTGAATTCCATTCTTTCCATAATTTCACATTCAATTTTAGCATTATTCTTAATAATTTCATACCTATATGTGATAAATTAAAAGTTTTTATCTCATAATATTCCTTTCCTTTTTAATTACACAAAAAGGGGAATAATTTTATGAAGTTAATCAAAGGGTGAAAATTCTTCAAGTAATACAAAGAGGAGAAGTGTCTAATTAAGGGGGTGAACTAAATAATAAATAAAACATTTTAAAAAAATTATAAATATTCTTTATTTTTTGCAAAATTTTATAAAAAAATTATACTTTAGGTTTAATATCTTATGGGTTTTATAATCATCGAAAATGGAGATATTGTTGGACTACTAATGTTGTTCTAACATATCCCATGTACTATAGGTTTTGATGATCTCAAATACCCTTCATATGATACTATTTTTTTTGTTTTTATGTGTGTTCATCAGGTTTTTATCATTATTCATTACATTTTATCATTATTTTAATTCTTTCTACTATTAAAACCATTAAGTCATCAATTCTAGATCTTTTGGCTAAAAATTTTCTAAGTATGGAAAAGCAGCTACATGAGGCATTTGGATACTTGGATAAATGGCTACATTGAGAAATCAACTACATCAATTACCTACATAAAGTATTCTCCTACATGAAATAGCTACATCATAAAAATGGCTATGTTTAAATCACATAAGTCAATGAATCACCTGCATGATCAATAAATTACATAGATCACTTGGATACATGAATTGGTTATGTGAAGTAATTGGCTACATAATTTGGATACGTAGTGAAAGCAGATATGTGGTTCAAATGGATACATAATTTAGTTGTCTACATTAAATTTGGTTATATGATTAATAAGGATACATGAAGAAAATTGCCTATGTGAATAAGGCCTATGAAATTAGGCTATGTGGATAAATTAGATATGAAATGGGTGGCTATGTAGATCAATTTAGCTATGTGAATTCAAATCTATAGAATTCATCTATGTGGTGATATTCAATCAACTACATGTATCTTCAACCTGATATTTATTACTATTGGTGTACTTTCAGTGATAATTAATGTTGTCGTGCATTCATTAAATGTGGTATTATCTCTTTATAGTAAAAATGATTATAATAATAGGCTAATATCGAGAAAGGAAATAAGTACAAGGATAATTTAATGGATAGTAATGTTACTGAGGCATTTCTAGGAAAAGGATGTGTGGAATTTAAAACTCCAATTATAGATTTTATAGATATGATGTTATGAAATTAAAATAACAGTGTTTCATGAATTTTTTGTGTGGTCTGTGATTAAAAAGAAAATATTTATAAGAATAGAAGTGTATTCTATATAATCCAATAACTCACTTTAAAAGAACTATATGTGCTGCTCTGTTTTACTCAAATATAAGAAGAATATTAAAGATCTATAGTTGTGAAATATCAATCATCTTTGATGTTTTTTTAAAATACTCTCCTTGATATAATTTTTATTATTATCATCTCTCATGGATATTTTTTCTCTTATATAAGTTTTATCTTATAAATATGAGCTTCACCTTTAAACACTCTATTCATTCTCTCTTTCACTATTAATGTTTCTCAAAAAATAAACTTAAAGGATGTTATTTGTAAATCCTTGTTAGAGTCCAGTTGAAATCTCTTGTTGATGTTATACCAGTGTCAATTTCTTGCACTCCATTATGCAGTCGTGAATAAAATGAATGGTCTAGTTAAAATCACCAATCTCTTATAGTTGAGCATTGGTGGACTAGAGGAATTCTATTCCCCAAATCACTATAAATCATTATGTTTTCTCAATTTTCTTTTTGATGTTATTTAAAATACTAATTATATTAAGGAAAATATCATAAGTTAGTAATATTTTAAAGAGGGTATTTATTCTATGTGAATAAATTTTAAAAAGAACTCAATTAACCCCCCTCTTGATTCATAGTGCAGTCACTCTCAGGACAACACACATCTCAATTCCATGATTCTTTCCCAATTGAAGTTTATAGGAATGTGATTCTTGGAAATATTTTTATTCTTCATATATTTGAATTTAATGTGATCTAGCACGTAGATTGACATTATTTATATAAATCCCATATCAATTGTTGAAGAGGGGAAGTTACATTTGATATTTCAAACCAACCTATGATTATCTTTTGGTGCAAGGATAAATATGAATTTACAATTGAAATTACATTTGTTTCATGGGTCATGATTCTTATTCAAATGGGGTGTTTATCTCAGATAGTTGGGGAGAAACTCAACATCAAATATATTCCTATTTTATAAGATTTTTTTAATGTCTTTTAAGAATAGTTACTTAGTCTTCCTCTAAATCGTGAAGTCAAGTTTTCAAAATAACTTATACCCGGTGTTACACTTTCAAATACTCCATATAAAAATGTACCAATTGATTTGTAATAATTGAATAAGAAACTTTAGGAAAATCTTGATAAGGGACTCATTCATCCAAGTTCATCATCATGGGGTGCACCTGTTCTTTTTTGTTAAGAAGAAAGATAGATCAATGACACTATAAATTGATTATAAATAACTCAATAAGATATCTATCATGAATAATTATCATATGCATCATATTGATTATTGGTTTGATCAATTATCTAGAGCTCAATATTTTTCCAAGATTGATCTTTTATCTAGATACTATCTGTTGAGGGTAAAAAGGTAAGACATACCCAAGAAATCTTTTCAAATGAGGTATAGAAACTATGAATTTATAGTGATTCAATTTGTTATTACTAATTAAAATGTTATCTTAATGAGTTTAATGCATAGAGTCTTTAGATATTACCTTATTCAGCTTTTTTTAGTCCTTATAGATGATATTCTCATGTATTTCAATAGAAAGGAAGAGCATGAAGATCAATTGAGGATTGTATTAAAGATCCTAAGGAGTAATTTTATGAAAAAATTACCAAGTATGAATTTTGGCTATATAAACTTTAATTTTTTGGTCATATAATATCAATTGAGGGTATATCGGTGGATCCATCAAAGACTGAAGCTATTGAACATTAGCCTAGACTGACCGCTACCACAGAAATCCATGGTTTTTTTGGATTGGATAGATGTTATTGAATATTTTGGAAGTATGTATCATGAATATATAATTCACTCAAAATTTTGTCTCATAAGGTATTTAGGTTCCTTTGGATTAATCAATGTGAATAAAATTTCAAGGAATTGAAGAGAAAGTTGGTCAGTGAACATGTGATCACATTACCCTACAGTGGAGAAGGGTTTTTGATTTATAGTCATGCATCAAATAAGGGGTTGGGTTTTTTATTCTATATAGTTATATAGTGATATCTTATTACTCATTTTAATAGAAGGTTCATGAGAAAAATTACCTGACTTGTGATTTGGAGTTAGCAGTATTTATCTCTGCAATAAAGATCTAGAGGCATTATCTTTATGAAAAAACGTGTGACACATATACTGATCCAAAAAAAATTAAATTATATATTCATACAAAAAAAATTAAATATGTGATATATAATATTTTTAGAGTTGATTAAATATTAATAATTCTCAATACACTACCACCCTGGGAAAACAAACAAGGTGGATGATGATTTGAGTTGAAACAACCATGCTAGTTTATCTATAATGAGGATAAAAAAGATTCAATATTTATGTATTTTCAAATTATATACCTTGAAATATTTAATGAAGTGAGAAATATTATCTTTCTCAAATTATTGTTTAGAAATCTATCCATATAAAGATTAAAGAGACACAAAAGAAGGATTTTGAGTTGCAAAAAAGGTGATAATTATTTTTTGAGTTCAACCTTGATTGTGATGGAATGATAAGAATTAGGAACCAAGTATGTGTTCGAAAATACTAGACTTGAATAAGAAACTATTGGATAAATATCATAGCTAAAAATTATATATTCATCTTAGAAGTATGGAGATGTACAGAGGCCTAAAATAGTATTTTTGGTGGGACAACATGAAGATATATATTATGGATTATGTATTTGGGTGCTTGAAAAACTAGGGCCTCAGAGTGGCTTCTCCATCTCTACTTCCTTGAGATACAGTTTCCACATCATTACTTTGATAGGGGAGGCATGTGGGATTCAACCTCATCTCCCCTCCCCTCTTTTCTCCCTTTTCCCTCCCCACCCTCTTTCCCCTCTCATCCACTCTCTTTCTATTCCTTTAGTTTTTGTCTCTCAGGGTGATTTTTTTGATTCTGAAGAAGGTGGTCCACTATTGAAGTCTATGGCCACTCTAACCCTACTCTGACCTTGTGTTCTGCCATGAATCTCTGTGTCATACCTGGAGCAACGATTTCATAGTGGTTTTGTGATTTTTGGTTCAGCGGTCGGTGGCTTTCCAGTCTCTCCTGAGTCGGCTCTCTCTTGTCTCTTGTTTCTGGTTTCACCCCATTGTGATTTCATTGTTTGAAGACTTCGACCATTCATGTATCTGCCCTGACCTAATGTCATTATGATCCACTCCTCAAATCTATAGTAGTAATTTCATGAAGTTTTGGGAGGTGGGGTTTGGCGGCCAACAGTGCTTCTCACACAGCCTGAGTCGGCTTCCTTCTTTGATGGTGTTTCTGATTCTCTTCCTTCAAGGTGGCATCGACATTGTCTCTGGTTTTGTTTCTGATTTTCATATTTCTTTCCCCTATTTTTGATGAATGTGTGTTCATTTCTTCTTTGAAGATTTTTCAGTGAAGGATCTATTTTTCGTTTCTGGTTTATTTTGGTTGTGGTGTGGTCTCTGGTGTTGTCTATGACAATGATGTGATAATGATGTTCGGTGAGATATAAGGTGTTATATGATGTTGTTTTGAATCAGTAATGATGATTGTATGGTGTTTTGAAGGCAATTATGGTGAAGTTTAAGGTTAAGGTGAAGGTTTCCCTAACAACCGCAGGTTGACTATTATGGCTATGCTTCTAGGTTTTATTTTTCTAGTTACCAAATCCAGTGGTGGTGGGGTGACAACAGCATCAATGGGGGAGATTTAATGATGATGGAGGCCAGAAACATGTCTTCATCTAATGTGTGATGTTTATTTTTCCTAGATTGAAGATTTAATTTCTGTAGATTGGACTATGTATGCAGCTGGTAGCGGGCACATAGAGGTTTTGGGTTCAAGGTTTCCAAATTTTTTTATTTTTAATTTTGAACTTTGGTTGATCGGAGTTTTTAATTTTTGAAATTTTAATTTTGAAATTTTGTTGTAGTTTGAATGTAAAGTTACTACTAAAATAAAGTGGAATTTTAGAAAATTAAAAAAAAAAGTTTGAGGTATCTAGGTTCTTGATATATTAGTAAGTAAAGTTTTTTAGATATAATTATGAGGGGATGTTATAACCATTACCTATACAATAATGGAAATGGAAAATCATCACCCTGGATTTCATTGATGGATTCCCCAACATATATAAATTCTATAATTCTATTTTATTTATAGTAAATAACCATATAAATTCAACACACTTCATTTCTATTAGATATTATTACTCTCTTTATCAGATTTATAGGATATACATTAATAAAGTTGTAAGGTTACATGGGGTGCCATATTCTATTATATATGATCAGGATCTTAGGTTTACCTAATGGTTCTAGAGAAGCCTTCTGCAATATCTAGATATAAATTTTTATTTCAATAATACTTATCATCCTCATACATATGGTCAGTCTGAGAGGACCATTCAAACCTTGTAGGATATGTTGAGATATTGTTCTCTAGATTTCAAAGGTTGTAGAGATCAACCCCTTTTTCTAGTCATGTTTTCTTACAATAATATCTTTCACTCAAGAATTCAGATGACGCCTTATGAATCCCTCTATGGAAATAAGTGTATAAATATGATATACTAAGATAAATTTGGATAAATAAACCTATTATAACTTTATCCATAAGAGTAAATGGAAGAGAAGGTTAGATCCATTCAGTAGTATATCAAGGTAGCTCGAAGTCGATAGAAGATTTATGCTGATAATAATTAGTAAGATTTGAAATTTTATGTTAATGATAAGGTTCTCATGAAAATTTATCTATGGAAGAAGGTTATGAGATTCAAAGATAAGGTAAATATGATCCCTAGGTATATTATTCTCTCCAATATTATTGATTGATCAGGGACTGTAACTTATCTATTAGCACTCCACCTAAACCTTTCCCATGTTCATGATGTGTTCCATGTATCTCTTATATGTAATTACATAACTAATCCTTCACATGTACTGAAATTAGATGCTATATAATTTGATCATTATATTTACTATAAATAATAAATTATATAAATCTTGGATCATATAGATTAAGGCCTATGGAACAATACTACTCACCTAGTTAAAGTTCTTTGGAGGAATCAAAGATTTGAGGAAGCTACATGGGAAACTGAGGATGTGATGAATTAGATATATCCTCATTTGTTTGTACCAAAGTGATATAATTTATAGGTAGAAATTAATTTTAATGGGTCATAATATTGTAACACCCTAAGATTTTATATATATTTCCATTGAAATAAAACTTGAAGTATTTGATAGCTTTCCTCACAAAAAACCTTGAGCCTATATGAACCGTGATATAAAAAATCATTATAACCTAGACATTAAATTAAAATACATGAATAGTAATAACCAATTTATGAAAAATTTGTATAAATATTTTTATTAATTAAAATTTATTCATTAATTCAAAATAAATAAGTACTTAATTCTCAGTAAATTTATTTTACACTTCAAAAATATCATCTTCAAAAATAGATTTTATCACATTTAAACACACAAAAATTATAATTAAATTAATCCATTTATAAAAAAATTATTTTAGGAAGTTAATATAATTTTTAAAATAAACATGTAACTATTATCTTAGGGTGCATCTTTAAGACTTTTCTAAAATTATATATCTTTAAGTGAATAATGAAAGATACCAATTTTTTATAAAAATCGTTTATTTTCAAGTAAATTTCACATTATGTTTCAAGTTTTATATCAAATTAACCTAAATATACTTTAATTATAAATAATATATTTAATTTTATAGGAATCATCATTTTACTTTATTTTTTTATAAGTTGTTTTTTGGGCTTAAAAACACATTTTTCTAAAAACCTATTTGTGTGCACGCAATGTGTTTTTGTATTAATAAATTAATTTAATATATATTGATTAATATTTTTAATGAATTTTATGTAATATATAGTTAATATAATATTTTAGCATTCATTTTATGGTTTTTACAAGGTAGTTAATGGAAGTAAGTTAAGTTTTATGCTTAAAAATTCATTTCTTGAAAACAAGTTTTCATTGTAGTTTGTGCACTTAATTAAAATTAAATCATACCAATTATATAAATTTAATATGGTAAAATTGATTCCATATTTGAAATAACTATAATTAATATAATTTAATAGGTTCAATTTAATTTGTTTTCATATTGAATAGTAAAAATAAAAAACATTATTACTATGATTAAGGTTAAAATGGGTTTACTGGGGGATTAAACCATGAAATAAGGGTATTATTGCCACCAAAAACTATAAAATTATTATTTATTTAAGATAATTTAAACTTATAATATCCTAACATTGAATCATTATCCATTTTCAGCCACTTTCCCATGAAAGTGACCATAAATCATTGAAATCTTTTAAAAAATTTCATGTGTGTCCCTCCCCTCACTTATAAAAGGGAACCTATTCTCCTCCATTATTCACACCATTTGATCCTTCTATATCAGACATGAACTAATAAAAATAATTACTATAATCCTTCTATCCATCATAGATATTTTTTTATTCTCTTAAGACTAATCATTTAAGTCTTAATGAGTAATCCAAAGGAGGTCTCTCAAAGAAGAGGTGTAGATCTTAACTAAGCCCTTTCAATTTTATTTCTTCTTCTGCTACCTATAAAATTTTTTTATACATAAAAAATAATAAATATATTATCATAAATAAACTTAGATATTATTATTATTATTACTGAAAAATAATTTACCACCTCTTCTCAATCTGATGGGAGATGAAAGTATCGTTAGTGCGTATGTGTGGACTACCGTCTCCAAGTAGCGATACGACTCATTTTCCACCACCATAATTCTTGGTTTTTTATTATTATATATTTAATATTTAAATATTATATTTATGTTATAATTATTATTCTAAAAATTTTAATTAATATTTAACTTTCTTTTTTCCCCATCCATCTAAAAATGAAAAGAACACTCGTGCGTACGTACGAACTATCATCTCTGCACAATGATGAAATTCATTTTTCATCATTACTTTATATTAATGGTTATAAATATGTATATAATGATAATATATGATAATTATATCATTTATAACATTCTATATATGGATTATCCTTTATCAAATTTCAAGGACCATAACTATCAAACTAAAACATAAATGAAAAATGAGGAATTAACACCCAAAATGATGATATTAATAGAGAATTATTAATAAATGGTTGTTAAAATGATATATTATATTAAATATATTAATATTATTATATTATATAATTATAATAAGTATAAATTTATCACATTTGAGGTTATATCACTTATGAATCAAGTTAGATATAAGGTAAGGGTTTATTTGTCTCGTTTTCAAATTTATAAGACATGTTTGATATTGTGCACCATAGTTTATTTTATATAGTGTGTTTATAATATAATGAATTTATTTTAAAATATAAATTAAATTAACGGGGTTTTAATATCCATTTCATTTTCTTTCTTTGCATGACCTTCAATTCAAATGATACCAATGTTGTAAGGATCTTTCATCTCAATTTTTCTTCATTGAGATACGTTTTAATGTTATGCACCAATTTTTTATCACTATGGTGTATATAACTCTCAAGAATGTATTTTGGAATAATAAATTATTTAATTAATGGGATTTTTTGGATACATATTATTTTTAATAATCGAAATACTTTTTATTCAGTGAATACTAAAGTCATAAGGGTTTTATGTTATAATTTCATTTTTACCAGGATTGTTTATGCTTAAATTTATAATGATGAAATTATATGATATAACTATAAAAAATATTATTTATTTTATTATCCTATTTTTATTTCTAGATATTGAATTTTTTCCTTTTATTTTCCCCTCTTTAATCACTCAAAATACTGAAAGGATGTTTTTAAGGAAAATCGACTTCATTTCTCCCTTAATTCAGGAATCTTTTTTTCCATGTCCATATTTTCTTTAAAATGTTTTCAATAATGTTTTTAATATTAAAAAAAATATTATTTAAATCCATTTTTAAATATATTTTTATTTCTTTTCCAAGGTTTAAAAAGTTATTTTCTTATCATTTTCCAAACATGGTACTTTTGACTTTTTATAAAAAAAATGTGAAAATGGATTTTTTTAACATATACCCTATGAATGAATTTCCCCGCAATCATGAACACTCTTATTTAAATATTTATTTATAAGTTTCCATTTATATTTACAAAGGAATTTTTTTCCATAATGTTTTTGGAAATTTTTATATTCTAAATAATTTATTTCAATGAAAAAGGATATTTTCCTCAAGAAATGTTTTTGTGATATTTTAAAGGTGTTTTTATTTATAAAAACATCCTTCAATGTTTCTTATGATTTACTAGGGATATGATCCATTTTTATAGTATTTATTATTTCTATGGATGTTTTATGATTATTATTATAAAATATTTATAAAACTTTTATCCTTTCCTCGGGTTATGACATGATGATATGATGGATGTTTTATGATATTGTGGCACACATATGTATGGTTTTCATTATGTGATGAGTGGTTAAATTATAAAACAAGGATGGGTGGTTATATTATAAACCAAGGTTGGGTGGTTCTGTTATATCCCTCTAATGAATTGTGTAAAGAATAATATTTCATGATATAATAATGACTAGAATTGGGATTAAACCTAGTTTAGTAAGGGAATTTGTCCAATAAGATAGCCTTTGAAGTGAACATTGACTATGGAAACGATGGGATGAGAAGTGAACCCAATCCACTATGATATTCTTGGAAATTATACTTGAATAAGAAAATGATTTTCTATACTTATGTGTATGCCAAAAATTTATTTCTTATGCTTATAATATGTTTTCATGGATCATGATTGGCTATTGTTGATTTTGTACTCTTATATCTTATGTCATTTGTTTAACAAAACCTTACATCATGTTTTTTGATTAAAGATATTTTACTGATTATGTATAATTATTTTAATTCATGATCATATTCTCATACGCTTATGCTTATCTTATACTAATTTATGGTCATTGATTGATATCTATTATGTTTACCCTTACTAAGCATCTGATCTCACCATTTTTTTATGTTTCCCTTCCCTTGGTTAT
Organism: Viscum album; assembly: GCA_963277665.1. Classification (NCBI taxonomy): domain Eukaryota; kingdom Viridiplantae; phylum Streptophyta; class Magnoliopsida; order Santalales; family Viscaceae; genus Viscum; species Viscum album. Next base: position 74,125,088 of record OY728142.1, read on the forward strand.
GCAGAAAGTTTTTAAGAATGATATATCTATGAAGGGTTCTAGTTGTGAAGAACTTAATTGGAAATGATTTAGATCTTTTATGTATCAGTTATTTACATATCCAAGTTTTTGAAGTCACTAAACCTCTATGGTCCTCAGGTATATATTATTGTAAAATGTATTGAATATTCATCTAAAATGATGTAATATTTATGTATGAAAAGTATGGGTTTCTATACTATCCCTCATTAGGTCTAATCACCTATTCAAGACCTCCCTAGGGCTAAGAACCTTAGTTATTCCCTCTCTATGGTTAAGAACATATGGTATCCCTCACTAGGGATAAGCACCTATGTTATCACTCACTAGGGCTAAGCACCTACACTATCCCTTACTAGGGTTAAGCACATATGATATCCCTCACTAGGGCTAATCACTTATAATAGACCTCACTAGGGATAAGTACCTTCATTATTCCTCATAGGGGATAACCACCTACACTGGACCTCACTAGGCCTAAGCGCCTTAACTAAGCCCTCACTATGGATAATCACCTTAGTTAATCCCTCACTAGGGATAACCACCTACACTAACCCTCACTAGGGATATGAACCCATTTTGGCACTCAATATGGCGAAGCACCTATGATAACCTTCACTAAGTTTAAGAAATTACGCTATCCATCATTAGGGATAATCAACTTAGTTAATCCCTTACTAAGGTTAAGTATTTTCTCTAACACTCATTAGGCTTAATCACCTTCTCTTCCCATCATTTATACTAAGAGACTACACTATCCCTCACTAGGGATAATCACCTATTCTATCCATTACTAGGAAAAACACCTTAGTTAACCCCTCGCCGAGGATAAGCACATTTCCTGATCCGTCACCAGGGATAAGCACCTATGATATCTAGGGATAAGAACCTTTTTGAAGCACTAACTAGGGATAGGCCACTTGGTGAGACCATACTTGAGCTCCTATTCACACAAGTCACACACCAAGACACCAATTCACCTAGGTATCACACCTAGGCACCAATTCACCCAGCCATCTCACCTGGGTACCCACCCAGATAGAATGCATGGGAACCAATTCCACCAAGTATCACAGCTCGGAACCAATCTGCCCAAGTCTTACACCTGGGAACGAATTCACCTAGGTCTCAAACTTGGACACACATTCACCAAAGTCTCACACCTAGGAACAAATTCACCTAGATCAAACACTTGGGCACTAATTCACCTAGGTCTCACACTTGGGAACCCATTCACCTAGGTCTCATGCCTGGGCACTAATTCACCTAGGTCTCACACCTGGGAACCAATTCACCCATGTATAACAATTGGGAACTAATTTACCAAGGTCTCACACCTGAGTTCCCATACATACCATAAAAATTAAGTTGATACATTCCTCTTAGTTTCTATATACACATAAGTTCAAGATACTCCTCAATATTTTCCTCGTAGACCTCAATTTAAGATACTCCTCTTGGTGTCTGAAAATTTCTAGGGTAGTAATGCTTTTATCGATACCCTAAAATATTTTCACTCATCCCCTTTTTCAGGTTGAACCATTTATGGGACTCCTCCTTAGGTGTATGCCACAACTACATCCACATGAGCATCCTTATAGTTTTAAGGCCCAATATTTCTTGCCTTCACCTAAGTCACTTTCTAAGTCTAGCATCTAAGGGGTGCTCTTTTGTAATCCCCCATAAGTCCCTTGTTGCCACCCATTTTATAGCACAAGAATATTATATGGGCCTCCTCCTAGGTGTATGCCCCAAAATATTACCTTCATCTAAAACACTTATCAAGCCATGTGTCCCAAAAGGTCATAATCAATGTGTAATTCTCATATAATCCCTTATTGTTCACTTTAATATAATGTAACTGATCTTATATATCTTGTTTCTCATATTGATCATGACTCATGTGGGATTAGTGGTTTAGTTTATCATTCTGCTGTTGACATGCACATCATTGAGAATCACAACAATGTCCCTACTGAAACTCTCACTATTTTTCTTGATTCTGTTTCTAAAACCCCTTCCACTGTCCCTGGAAAAAATAATATGCTTGAACAAGATGTAAATCTTGTTTTAAGCATGCAGACTGGGACAAATGTCATTATTGATTCTACTGTTTTAAACTCTGATTTGCATACTCCTGTCTCCCCTTCTTCTGATAACACTAAGCTCTCACCTAAACACAATTCAGACTCTTCTTGTACTCTTAAACCTCATGTTGTTTCTGCTGAAAAACCAGATCCGGAGAACTCCCATAGTTGCCCTTCTCAATCTTTAACTCCTGATGCTTCTGTGTCGGTTCATTTGAATGAGCCTCCTACGATCATCTCCTCAAATTCTGATATCAAATCAACTGAGAACAAATCATAATATACCTTCCCACCTCTTCTTAGAAGATCTAAGAGGAAGAAAAATTCTGGAAAATCCAAAAAAAAGGGCTCTAACCCAAAACATAGGTAACAATGAATCTCCTATTTTGGAACTGCCAAGGCATTGCCAACAATGACACCTCCATGACTCTTAGGAGGCTTCTAAACAATCATAAACCTCAGCTTTTTGCCATATCAGAACCCAAGGTCAACTTTAATTCTAGTTTTATGAGACTTGGCTCTCTTCATTATAACTTTTTAGGATCCTGCAAAAATGGTTCCTTGATGGACTCTATGTGGATCTTCTATCACTCCTCCCTTCAAAACATCAATGTCTTCAAAACTGCTGATCAACATTTCACTTGTGACTTTATCTGGAATGATCAACACATCTTTTGCACGATGGTCTATGCTAATAACAGGTATCAACAAAGAAGAAATCTTTGGAAAGATCTTTTTGACATGGCTAACACTATTCAAGATCCGTGGGTGATTAGCGGTGACTTCAATGCTATCCTTAGTCCCACTGAAAAAATTGGACCCTCTCATCTTTCTATATCCACAAGAGAATTTAGATCTGCTATTGATGACTGTAGTCTCTCTGAAGTTAACCTCACTGGGGCGAAATACACTTGGTATAGAAGACATTACAACAAAACTGTTGCCAGTAAGCTTGACAGGGCCTTTGTTAACATGAAGGCCCTGGACACCTGGGATAGTGTCTCTTGTATAACGCTCCCCAGACTTAACTCTGACCACCACCCCATTTTACTCAGCTCCCTCTCTAATGAACGCAGATCTCCCCTCCCTTTTAAATTTAATAATGCTTGGTCCCTTGACCCTGACTGTGTCAACTTGATTGATAATACTTGGAATTCTATGAGCCATTCTCATGACCCTTTTTCCTGTATTTTCAAATTGAAAATTTTAAAACAAGCTCTCAAAGGCTGGTGTAAAACCAAGACCCTTCAAATGGATTCTGACATCACCTCTCTTGAAGATGAACTTAATCAAATCCAAATCCGTAGTTCCAACTCTGATTTTAACCTCGACCCTCAGCTGGAGGTCGATAAAACTCTTAAGCTTAACACCTTACTCACCTTTAAGGATAAAATTCAGAATCAAATGTTTAGGACCAAATGGCTAGCTGATGGAGATAGAAATACTAAATTCTATAACTCTCTTCAAAGAACCAGAAAAGCCAATCGTCCTCTCACTAAACTGATTCACAATGATTTGATCATTGACTCTGAAGAAGCCTTCGCGGATCATGTTGTCTCTTACTTTAATGACATTTTCAATGGCCCTGAGAGAAATATTGATCTTGATCCTAATATTATCCCCTTAATGGTGGATGAGCATGACAATGACTCCCTCTTAGATATTCCTTTGGAACATGAAATTAAAGACACTGTCTTTAGTCTAAATCCTGATAGTGCTCCTGGACCGGATGGTTTTAACAATGGTTTCTATCAAAATCACTGGGACACTCTTCGTTCAGATGTTTGTAAGCTAATAAGGTCTTTTTTCATTCACGGATTCCTCCCTCGGGGTATCAATGCTCAATTCCTCACCTTAATCCCCAAAGTTGAAAATGCTTCTGAAATTCATCATTTTAGACCAATTGCTCTTATCAATACCCTTTACAAGATCATTACTAAAATCATTGCCAACAGATTGGCTCCGATTTGCAACAGAATTGTCTCATGGAATCAGTTTGGTTTCATTAAGAATAGATCTATCCAAGACTGCATTTGTCTCGCCTCAGAATGTACCAACACCCTTAATAAAAATAATAGGTGGGGTTGTGTGGCCATCAAGCTTGATATTAGAAAAGCCTTTGATACCATTGATTGGGGCTTTATATTTAGAGTCTTGAAAAATTTTGGTTTTCATGAGACTTTTATCAAGAGAATCAAGACTTTATTTCAATCTGCTAACATTTCCATATTAATTAATGGCACCCCTCGTGGCTTTTTTAAATGCTCTAAAGGTGTCAGACAGGGCGATCCCCTCTCGGCCATTCTGTTTGTTATTGCGGAAGACTACTTTAGCAGACTCATTCATAATCTGGTTGATCAAAATAAACTTAAACCCATTCAGGCCGCTAGAAACCTCACTGTCCCCACTCACCTCCTCTATGTTGATGATATTATTTTGTTTCTTAAGGGAGATCAAAGAAATATTCAATGTCTTAAACAAGCTATCTCTCATTATGAGAACCTTTCTGGACAATCTATTTCCTGGAACAAATCTCACATTTTCTTCGGTAAAAATTTTCATGTTAGAAGAAAATCCATTATCACCAATAATCTTGGAATTAAGGAAGGCTCTTTTCCCTTCACGTACTTGGGTGTCCCGATTTTCTGGGGACGTCCTAAATCCTCTTATTTCTCTAATATCACAGATCAAATTATTAATCAACTTTCTACTTGGAAGGGGAAATCCCTCTCCATGGCTGGTAGAATTTGTCTTGTCAAATCTACCATTGTCTCTAAGCTGGTCTACTCGCTCATGATTTATAAATGGCCCATAGGTACTTTCAAGAAAGTCAATACCTTTATAAAAAATTTCATCTGGACGGGAAGTATCTTTGAAAGGAAACTTGTTACCATCCCATGGAAGACATGTTGTAAACCTCTTGATAATGGAGGCATTGGCATCAAAAACTTAAAATTGTTCAACGATGCTCTGCAAGCGAGATTCACTTGGCGCCTTATTAATAACAACTCTAAAGCCACTGACTTTTTAAAATATAGATTTTTAAATAAACTTTTAAAAGGAAATCTTAATTTCATCAACTCTTCAATCTGTCCCTCTATTAGAAACTCTTATCAGAAGATTATGGCTAATTCCAGGTGGATGGTCAGCGTTGACTCTAACATTAAATTCTGGTGTGACAACTGGATAGGTACTCCTTTAATTTCCATGTTTCCTCCTAATAACACTTCTATAAACACCACCCACACTATTAAAGATGTTATGCATCTTCATAAGCATGATCTCCCCAACGACATTGCTCAAATTATTGAAAATTATACCTTCTCCACTTCTGGGGACTTCCTTGTTTGGGAACCTGCTCCCAATGGCATACTTGATTCAAAAAATTTCTATATGCACAATTTTTCTGAAAATGAATCTAATTATAATTGGGTGAGTACCTTCAATAAGACTTGGATTAAACCCTCCAGGTTCACCCTTATTTGGCGTATTGCTCACAATAGATTGCCCACTGAAAATCGGCTTCAAGCCTCTGGCATTCAACTTTGCTCAAAGTTTCATTTATGTAATCAGCACAGAGAGGATTCTGATAATCTCTTCTTGTCTTGTGCTACGGCCACGGCTTTATGGAACTATATATTTGAGCTTTTTAATTCTTCATGGTCCTTATCTGACCCGATTTGTTTGCTTTTGAAGAAATGTACTAAATATGGCGCCTCTCGGCAAGTCAAAAACATTTTTCTTGCAGCAGTGGCTGAACTTCTTCATGAAATCTGGTATGCAAGAAATGATCTTATCCATAATAATCACTCTTTCAGTCTTAATGCAGGAAAAGCTCGAATTCTTATTGTGATTCATGAAGCTGCATCAATTCAAAAAGATTGTTGTAGAAATCATATTGGAGACTTCGAGATCCTTAGACGTATCCGTGTCCCGGGTATTTTCCCGAAGCTCAAGCAACCCTTTGAAGTTTTCTGGCAACCTCCGATGCCGGGTTGGATTAAAGTGAATGTCGACGGCGCCTCAAAAGGCAATCCTGGACCTTCTAGTTGTGGGGCCATTTACAGAGACTCTGATGACCATTGTCATGGTTGCTTTTACGGTGGTTGTGGGATCGCCTCTTCCATTGAAGCGGAGATGCTTGGAGTCATCCATGCTGTTGATTTTGCACTGCAAAGAGGTTGGCGTAAACTATGGATTGAAAGTGATTCTACCACCATTGTTCAAGCAATTTGGAACGGAGTCATTCATCTAGCCTGGCCGCTTACTATGCGCTGGATGAACTGCTTGAATTCGCTTCAGAAGATCGACTACATTGCTACACATGCCTATCGTGAAGCAAATGTAGTTGCTGATGCCCTTGCCAATAAAGGTGTCCACCAGAACATGACTTGGCTGGATGCACTGCCAGCTGATTTTCTTCACCTTTATGAAAGAGATTGTAATAAAATTCCTTCCTTTCGCTTCATTTAAACTTTTGTTTCTTTTATTATGCATGAGTTCTCTAAAAAAAAGAAACCTCCTATGTGATGAGCATAGGAAATCCTTACACTGATGAGTGTTAGGATAACGGTCCTTCTCTAGTGATGATCTAGGGATACCTCTAGTGATGAGCTAGAAATTACTTATTCCTTATCATATTTATTTATTGACAATAAGATAACAAGAAAGGGCCTATCATTCATAAGTTTCACACCAACCATTTCTAGGAACCCCTTTACTAGTCATCCAATATGTATGATGTTAAAATTATTGGAAATGGTCCTTGTCACATGGCTTTAAAAGGTATGGTCTATCTTGTTAAGAGGCACCGAACTAAATGGTTTCTGATTCCTTTAATAAGGATGTATAGGATTCCCCTCTCATAGGCCTGATCCTGACATCACCATAGCCAAATATTTTTCGGGATGGTAATAAAATCTAAAGAGGCCAATTTTAGCTTTAAACCCAAGTGTCATTAAGTAATAAGAGAAGTATGGAGAACCTATAATATAAAAATATTTTTCACATATCCACATGGATTTGATTAAGTCATTGGCATAAGGGTAAACATTCCTGCATTGGGATTTGTTAAGGATTCATAAATACATTTTAAATCTGTAATAGAATCTCTGAGTGGGAAATAATCCCCCTAAAAAGGGTGTGGTGAGCCCCACATTCCATCCTCTGGTCCAACACGTTTTCTAAGATATCCCTAGTAAAGTCCCAGTGACTACTTGACTTTATAAAGTAGACCTATATTGAATCAAAATGAGTATGGGTGTGAAAGTTTTCAGAAACAATCCTAATACATCTTGGTATACCATGGGTGAATAACCCATCTCAAGGAATGTGAATCTCACATAATTTCTTCACACATACTGTAAGAAACCATGACTTAACCTTGGATATAAAAAACCTCATTATCATCAAGGGACCAATTGGGTTGTGAATCCCTACCATATATATTTTCCCTCATCACAAGATATTCTGAGTCAAATAAATGAATTTTTTCACCCTATTAAGGAGTGAGGATGCAATACTCAAATATTTTAGGGAGTCTCTACCATGATACTTCTACATTCCAAGGTACGTATCAATAAATATTCTCGTCATCATCCATTAACTACAAGACACCTTAACCACATGTGATAGAGTCTTCCTACTTATCACATAATCAACAATATTCCCCTTCCACAGGGTATACACCATCTCTATAATGAAGGATTGAAGGTACTCAACCACCTCAAATGCTAAAGGTTTAGGTAAATATATCGAAATATATACATGTGACTCTTATAGTTCATATATATGATGAAATTATTTCTCAAAAGATAGTTTTTCCCACATCTCAAATCATGCGCTATCTTTACCAGCTCCAAATTGTGAGTTAGATAATTCCACTCATGTTGCATCAACTACCTAGATCCAAAGGAAACAACACACCCATATTAAATCAGAATGGCTCCCAGACCAAGCCCTAATGCATCAATATATAGGTTATACTTCCTAAAAATTTGTGGTAATGTTAAAAGTAGCACATATTTTGATCTTCCATTCATCTTATTTAAGGATCTCTTATAAGGATTAAACCACTAAAACTTCTCCCTCTTCTTGGTTAGGGTCATCATCACTGCCACTACTCAAGGGAGGTATTTAATTAATATCCTATAATAACCCACCAATTCAAGGAAGCTATGGATCTCAAAAAATTTATTGTGTCACTCCTAAGAATTCATGGCCTCAAACTTCCTAGGGTCTAATGATATGCCTACCTTAAATATCATGTACCCTAAAAAAAGACCACATTGATCTAGAAATAACACTTGTAAAGATTTGAATATAGAATATGGTCTTTTAAATATGAAAAATGATCTCTAGATGTTGAGAATGGTCCTCCCTTTGAGTATAAAAAAATATCACCAACAAATACAACCCCAAAATAATCTAAATATGGATGAAAGATCCAATTCACTAGGGTTATTAAGATAGATGGAATTTTTTCAATTAAAACAATATCAAAATATACTCATACATTACAAGCTATATATTCTCATGTAATTATTATAAGAAATATTAGAAGGCCTCACATGAAACTGATGATTATCTGATCTTAATTCAATATTAGAAAACCACTTATCTCCCCTTAGCTGGTTAAACATCTGGTAATACACACATAAGTATAATGATTCATCTATATTATTGATAAACAAAATAGGATAACCCTGGGGGGATTTTCCCAGGTGAATAAAACCTTTTTCCTCAAGATCCTCAAACTAAGCCTCTAACTCTTAAATCTCTATAAAATTCATCCCATAAGGTGGAATAAATATAGTCTCTATACATGGAATAATCTTGATCATAAACCCAACCTCTCTCATAAGTGGTATCCCTATAAGTACTCAAAAAAATTATCCTAGAATTAGTCAACAATATGAGGAAATACTATATGATGTGTCTTTTCATTATCCAGAATAAAACTATTCAACTAGGATGAAATTGTCTCTAGATATTGATGGATAGGTCTTGAATGATATTCCCATAAATACCACTTGATATCTAGGATATAATAATCACCCTCAACTAAAGTGAAATATACTCACCAGAGATAATATTTAATGTGCACTTGATACCGATCGAACCAATCTATACCTAGAATCACATTGAAATTATAAATCAAAAACACACACAAAATTACCAAAGATTTAAATATCAACTAATCATAAGTTTACATTCATAAAATTGATAAATACCCTCTATCTCACCTCTAAGGGAGTATCAATAGACATTACTCCAAACAGGTACTTGATGGTCAACCCTAGATCACCAATATACCGAGAAAAGATAAATGAATGTGATGCACCTATATAAAATAAAATAGATGAAAGGGTATATAATACTAAGATTTTACCTCAAATAGTTAAAGCCCCCACATCATAAACAATAGGTTCCAGCTCAATAAGATGAATTCAACCTAACACTGAGCCTCTTCCCAAACCTTCAGATCCCTAACTACCATAAGGAGAACTGCACCACTACCCCTGCTAACCCTGAGAACCTCGATCACCTCCACACCCTAACTTGTTATAAGTACTCCAAATACTACATTGTAGTACCATGACTAATAAACTATTGTCTTATCTATCATGACCCATCCTAATGGGGCATGTTCCATAACCCCCAAACCCACATCTAATAGTCTAGGGGATGACGACTAGCATCGAGGAGGCATATCTCTAACATGGTATTCCTTGGCCTAAAGTACATATGCACACACACACACATCTAATCCCATAAAATGTCGAAATTTAAAACAACTAATAAACCATGCATTAATATATCTAAATCCCACACCAGAGTATGACAAAAAGTAATGTAAAGTTAACCGGACTAAATATAAGCCCACTACAAAGGGTCTAAAAATAATTCCAACCTAAAAGTAAATATGGGGACTCCTATAAAGATAACCATAGGAACACACATTAGTTTTTCTATATCACTAAGCACCACCTTGTATTGTTCCCTATAGGACTCCATCAAAAGTTTAATCATCTGAACAAGACACAACACGTGTGGGAAAATCCCATATAGGGGTGAGTATAACAATACCCAGTATAACACCCCAAAACCACAAAGCATATAACAACAAGAATAAAAGTCATATCTACCTAGGTATAAATCTATAACACATATAACAATAATGTCTAGTTATTATCAACAAAGGTACACAATATCAAAGTAAATTCACAACCATAATGCCACCTTGGATTCTACTTGAAGGTTCCACATATAAATCAATTAAAAGAACACACTCCATGATTTAGATAGTACTAGTGGAATCCATATGAGAGTTCATGCCCATTGGGTATCATCATAAGAATTAAACACTATAAGTATGAATAGAATGATACATATATGAGGATCACACCCAAGGCCATGGGGTATAGTAACAAAACAATATGGAATAACCTTCTAAGTAGATGATCGGTGTTAGAGTAGTGTTTGTCATGATGATGACAAGAACTCAACCTAGGGAAAGAGGATAATAGATTATCTCACTCTAGCCCTCATGAAAGGATTATAACAACTCTATCCAAGAAGTCATGCATAAGGGATCACTATTCTATGTGTAGGATGTGATACCATAAAAACCCTCATGGAATGGATATATGGAATAAACCCTAATGAAATTTTTCTAATTTTAAAAGGACAAGGGATCCAATCCAACTTTTAATAAGTACAGGGTGTTTACTAGTAGTGCATGACATGGTCCTTCAGCATCGGGTCATGCCCGTGTATCACGAACTGTGCCCATGTTTGTGTCAAAGTACATGGTGTGTTGGTTCCCATATACTTCTGACCATATCCAAGTACACAACTATTCCCATGTATGCCTGGTGTGGCCATGTCCATGTTGAATTACATGGCATGAACATGCCCATGTACTTATATCCATGTATTTTTACCCTCTGAGGTACATTCCTAGATTTCCAGGTAAATTCACATTCTCTGTAATATTTAAATTCACACAAAATCCATATCCACCACACCCAGGGTCCCACAAAGTGTGTGTTTCCAAAATACATCGTGTGTATCAGGATTTTATAGAATACTCATTCTTCCTCATATGGAGTCCTCTATTCCTCTATAACTAAATCTGGTTGTCAATCATGTTGAAGATGGTGGATCTGGTCCATCCAACCCCATGTGTTCGCCATTTTTCAGAATTCATCCATCCATTTCATTTGGGAAAAATTTAATGTCGAATCGCTCTACTATATTTTAACAAAATCAAAACTGGTAATATAAAATCCAAATTGATTCATTTCCACTTCCATTTTAGCTTGATACCATCATTTATCTAAACCCAAATATGCGATATCGAATCTTTACACCAAGAAACAAGTGCACGACATTCAATTTTTTGTTATTTGTAGAATCATAGGACAATATATTTTCCCATGATGAACAAAGAATTAGGGATTAAAATCATAACCACAAACATGTGGAATGAACCTTGTCCAATGTTCGTGTTGTCCTTGATCCATTTTTGGTAGAATAATGAATGAATAGATAAATAAATAATAAAAAAGTATTTCCCTAATTCTTGGATAAATCTGACCTGCACCTGAAATATGCATGATCCATGAATCAATTTATTAGTTGAATGATTATCATTCATTGTAGGAATCATAAATTTGGTATTAATATAAACAAAACAACATCCTACCTTAATTCATATCGATCACTGATGAAGAATGAAGTTGCGTCATTATCATTGGCGAGATCCTCTTATTTCATTGTACACCAGCTATTGATCTTTGATCTGGTTTTCATTCGCCAATGGAGTTCCTCCAACACTCTCCTATGGTACTCGTTGATTTGAAGTGTTATGTGGATAACTCTAATTTTTTTCCATAAGTTTTTATTTATATAATTCTACTAGGTTAGGTAAACATTTAAATAAATAAGTTATTTTATAAATTTATTTTAAACGTTCTCCCATGACCATGACTCAAACCAAATACCCTAGGAATTAAAGGTTATATTTCTCCTAGGGTAAAAACCACACTCTAAAATCAATAGTTCCCTTAGATTTCTAATATGATCCCTCATTCAGGAGTTGATCTACTTTTTTAGGAAATATGTGAATGTGTGATATTTAATATATTTAAAACATTTAGTCTGGGGAAACCAGGCCTCATAATTACACTACATATTAGCTTCTAGTATCAAAAATAATCTATACAATATCCAAAAATAATACATGGAAAATTGGAGTCGCTATATTGTCCCCGCCTTAGGGATTTATATCCCAAAAATTCAAAAGAGGTGGTTATACAAAAAGATGTGGGTACTAAACATGCATCTAGGCATCCCACTCCCATGTGATATTATAAAGATTATTATGCTACCACCGAACATGCACTAAATGAATCAATAAACCATGAATTATCCTCTCCTACTGATCCTCAATCTCTATCAGGTACTCAGAAAAATTAGCTTCATCCTTTATTTTCAGCTCGCCTTAGTCGATAACGTGAAATAGATCGTGCATGTACCTCCTCAGATAAGAAATGTGGAAGACTTCATGTACCTGGTCTAATTATGGAGGTAGAGATAATAAGTACACCACCTCACCAACTCTACACAGTATTTGGAAAAGGACAATGAATCTTGAAGATAGCCTGCCACCCCATCAAAATCTCCATAGTACATGATGAGGTGAAACTCATATGAGCACATAGTCTCCCTCCTTAAACTTCAAAGACCTTTGTTATCTATCCACATAGGTATTATAATGGATTTGTGTAGTCCTATTCCACTCTTGGATGATCTGAACCATCTTTGTAATGGCTCACACCAACTCTAGGCCCGTAAGTGATGACTCTCCTAGGTCATTCCAACAAAGTTTCAACCTATAGGGTCACTAATATAATGCCTAGAATGGTTCCATAACAATGGTGGAATGGTATCTGTTGTTTTATGAAAACTACACCAATGGTATGTGATCCTCTTGACTATGGGAAAAGTCCAACATGCAAGCCTGCAACATGTGATCTAGAACCTGAATAGTCTAATCAGTCTAGCCATCAGTATATGGGTGAAAAGTCATGCTCAAATGCAGCTGAGTCCCAAAATCCTACTATAATCCCTTCCATAACCAAGATGTGAAGTGATCATCATAGACAGAAACAATCGTCAAGGGAACTCCATGGAGTCAAACTATATCCTATACGTTGAGGCATCCCAAGCTCTATACTGAACTCTCCTATTGGATAACTAGTAAGATGGTGACTTGGTGAGTTAGTCTAAAATCACCTAGATGGAATAATGTCCCTTGGATGTACACGGTAATATTGTCATGAATTCAATGTATATTCCATCCCACTTCCACTCCAGAACCTCAAGGGGTTGAGCCAAACCTGTTGTAACTTGGTTCTCAACCTTCACTTGCTAACACTACTACTAAACTAGGTTTATCCAGTGCTATCTAAAAGAACTGTTAAAGTCCCCCTTTTTCAATACTAAAAAAGAATTTTTAAAGGATTCCCTTTATCAATTCTTGTAAAAAATCATTAATAGGGGGTCATTATCAGTGCTTTTTTAGAATCACTCATAAATACCCCCCTAGCAGTTCTTTTTACCAGCACTTATAAAGGGTATATTTAAAAAATCATTAAAAATAATATATTAATATATAAATATATTATATATTTTTAAAATGTGTTTTAGATAAGGAAAAATAGGCATTTGCACTTAATATATATGATATTTAGTGAAAAGGGATTATAAAATAATTAAAAAATATTTTTCATTAATAATTTTCTAATTATTATCATGTAATAGTCATTTCATGACAAATTTAAGATAAAAAAACTTAAAAATAATAATAAAAGATCGAAAATAAGTTGAAAACGTAACTCAAACTTCAAACAACCATAAATTTTGATTTGGGTGTTCGTTTGGGCCATACCATTATCAAATCGAAGCATGCGAGGAGTTATATGCCATTTTGAATAGGGGAACCCCTATCACTATTTTTCTAAGGTAAAAGGAGGCTTAAAAGGCCTCCAAAACTGAGTTTTTAGTCAGGTTGTCTCAATTTTTTAACATTCAATGGAATTTCAGCCTCTTTTAATGGGGTCTTATTGTATTTTTTTAGTGGGTAAAAATTTTATTTCCATGGATTACATTAATATTGAAATGATGGTTGTAACTCCCCGACCCTAGAAGCCCGAAGCTAGTGTATTATTTTAATACATTATCATTATTACAAGGAATCAATTCCCGAAGGACCAATCAGTTTAGCAGTCTTGGAAAATAGATTATAAAATGAACTTTACATTAAAAATTCAAAATTAAATAATCCTTTAAGAACTACATTATTCTCCTAGATTATCCCTTCATATCAATAATAATACACTTCTTGGAATCCTGGGAAAACAAAACATAAGAAAGGGGTGAGCTCAGATGCTTAGTAAGGGTAAATAATTTAGCAGAAGCTATAAACTTTTAAGGCAATATGTATAATAAAAAAAGTCTTTTAAACATAAACTTGAACATAATATGGAAAAAATAAATCAAACATCACCATATAAACATGAATATGGATATTTTACTAGTCGTACAATCACATGTAATAACTAATTTCATAATTAGGGATTGCATAATGTTGGACATCATAACCACATAGTCAAGGCCTCATGCCAAGACTACAAATAAAAATTTTGTCAAGTCCTTGTGGAAAGACACTAATTTGTCTCATGAGACCTACTGATGCATCGAGGAGCTATATCAGGCTCCACTTCTCACTTACTAAGTATAAGGAATTCCTCATATGAAAATGTTGAAACATAACATAAACATTCGTATTAAAACTAGAATATGAAATGTCAATACTTTAACCATAAAACATGAAAGGTATAAAAATAGAACATCCATAGTCAAACATATCATAACTAATTCAATAAAATATGGAGGATTTTATTATAATAAAATAACCTCACTCAAGAATAATATCTAGTAAGGGATGTTGACATAGTTAAAAATGATCAGTAAAACTATTTGAGAGAAATATCCATTTTTCATGAAATCATTTAAAAGTAAGACAATTTAGAAAGGAAGAAATTTAAAAGAAATTTTTGAATCAAAGTGTCCCATACCACTTTAAACTTTTTAAATGAATTAAAATTTTAAAACATTCATGTTCATATAGATAAATCCTTAAATCCATTTTGAAAACATGGACATTAATGAGAATGATTTAGAAGAATAAACATTTAAACAAATTAAAATGATGTTTTAGTTAAATATTCCCTTAAAAATAATCCTTTTTAAAACTCTTTTATGATACATGGACATGGATAATAAATATTTTCCAGTAAAAACTTACACATAAACAATCTCGGATAATAATGAGATTGGGGAATTAAACCTTACCTTGTACTTTCCTTTGGTCAAGGGTACGTTTAAAATATTGTATAATGACAATAGTATGTTATTAAATTATACCATAACCATATTCATATTTATTATATCATACTTGATTCATTTATGTCTTTATACTACCCATTTAATAATAATTTCTATGTTAAAATAATATATCGGGTAATAATCGCTTTCTTTATTGTATGTGTTTTAACTTGTTGTTCTTGATCATATCACTTATATCATGATTTAATTGATTCCAGAATATAAAACATTATTTATTTATCATATATATTCAGAATATAAATATGTATAATAGATAGATATATGATATGGAAAACACCATTTATGGAGATGGTAGGTCGTACGTACGCATAAACATTGTTTCCGTTTTCATATCATACTGAACAGAAGTAAGTGAATGAGATATATGTAAATACATATATATATATATATATATATATATTTCCAGTAGAATTATTATGTCATATATTACATATTTATTAAATATATATATTTTTATAATCGTCGTTGAATGGTGAACGTGGAAATGAATCACATCGCGTCGTGGAGACGGAAAGCTGTATGTATGCACGAGCGACGATATCATTCTATTGATGGTGAAATAGTATGTAATTGGATGGTATATTATATATACATAATCATTAAAATTTTATATTTATTATTTATATCAATTATACTCATTATTATACCCATCCAAATAATGAAGTGTTGAATAACAAATTACACCACGACGTGGAGAGGGTAAGTCGTACGCACGCACGTATGGTGACTTTTTTATTCATCGGATGGTTAGAATAATGAATATTGATGTACCATATTTATAATAACATATCGTTATGTAGAATTTACTGGAGTTATTATTTTGGCATGGAAAAAACAAGGAAAGAGGAAGTGGAAGAAGAAAAGAACTTTGAAAGAGGTGATGAAATAATTATCTCTTCTTCGGGTGTTTCCTTTTTATTTGAACAAAAGGGCTCCTTAGGTTGGATATTTTATCAAATTAATGCCTCTAAGTCGAAGTGAGGGTAGTTGGGAGGATATTTGATCAGAGTTAGGCCGATCCAAATGGCTTTGGAGGTGTGAAATTAGGAGAAGGGGAAGTACCCTTTTACAATAAAGGTGAGGGTCACTTTAGAAAAAGATTGAAATATTATTTTATTATAAAATAATTTTCAATTTCTAATGGCTCCAAAAGGATTTATTTAGAGTCTAAGGTGGGGATGGGTTTAAATATTTTCAACTAATAGGTTTTAGATAATTTTAGTTCACCATATTAACCTTATATTTTAGAATTAACTCTTAGTTAAATAGTTTAAATTTTACCGTGTCTTATAGTATTTTTATATTAAATGGTTAATAAACTTACTATAAAATGCCAAGAAAACCTCAAGTGGTTCATTAATGATATATCTATCATTATATAAGTCCTTTGGATGAACCTTATATTTTTAGGTATATTATATCATTTAATAATATAGTATTTGTTTTAAAAACTCATTTATGTCAATTTGGACACTATTTAGTATTTGGTTTTTGTGAAAGTCAACGAAACTTTATTACTTCTAAAAAATACATTAAATCAAACCTAACATGTCATATTCACCTGTAAAATTCGTGGATGGCATCAAAAGTCTCAATTTACATTTATTTTGATATTTATAATATAATTTATTTTAATCGTTTATTAATAAAATACCATGATGTAGAAAATATTTTTATATTTCTAATGAATATTTATAGTCGAAATTATCTTATGTATAACCCTATATTAGAAATTTTTTAGTTATTAAATTTTAAATTTAACACTTTTAACTCTTCTTTAAATAATAATAAATGTCCTAATCTAATCCAAGTGGATCAAAAAGGATTGTATTTTATTCCTAAGGTTGATTTTGGTCAAAATACACTTATCCAATAGAATTAGGACATGTTTTATGTTAATTTTAATATTATTTTTACCTTTAATTACCTTATTTACTTTTTACATTGGTAAATAAAATTCAAAAGTTACTATTCATAAAAAAATTATTTTCATCCTATTGAACCACATTTTACTTATTGATGTCAACCATGTATCTTAGATTTTTTAAATTCAATTCACAAAAGTAGTAAAATTACGTTTTATGCAAATTTGCAAATGTGCCTAGAAGGTGGGTAAATGTGCCTAGAAGGTGGGTAAAAAGACGTTAAAATGGTTCAATAAAATTTTATATATCTAATATAATTATAAAATGAATCCAATGACTTAAATTGTACTAATATATATATTGTGTATCTATTTTAAGATGAATTTTTAATTAAAAATAATTATTTAAATGAAAAAGTTAGTTTTTATGTACTATGCAGTCTTTTTCACTATTCATCAAAAATTGAATGTTTTCAGAAAAATACCAAAAATTCACCCTAAGATAATTTTGATATTCCAAATTCAAAAATGATTTCTATTTTACCAAATTCAAAACATAGAAGTTGCATTAATTAATTTTAAATTAAATCTCGTTGTCAAAACCAGAAAGTGGGTTTTTGAGAAGTAAAAAACTATCAAAAGATTGATTTGTGTTTATGTCCAACTTAAATGTAAAATTACTTTCAATGACCAAAATTGTATTAAATGATAAAAATATAATCTAATTATAATTCAAAACAATTCAAATTTATAATTTAACACTATAAATTATTTTTATTAAAAAATTATTTTTCAATTAAAATTTAGTATTTTCAATATTCATCAAAATATGAAAGTTATCAGAAAAACACCAAAAATTTATCCAAAATAAATTTTTATGTCCAGATTCTAAATAAGAAGTTTATTTTTTCAAATTTAATATATAAAAGTGTCAAATATTAAATTTAAAAAGGGTTCTCCATTAAAAGGCGGTAAAATTGCATTTTTTTGAAAAACACATCTTTTATCTGAAAAATTGAATTTGTTCTTATATTATGTCTAAAAAAATATAATATGAATGTTAAAATTATATGGAGTATATAAAATTCAAAATTCAGTTAATACTATTCATAACTTCTTTTTAAATAGCAAGTTTGGTAAGTCATGGTGCGCTCAAACTCGGTGTTGCGTGTGGCACAAGCTATTGAATTACTTTAAAGAGATAACATATTATGAAATCTTTGGGTGTTACATTCTCCCATCCTTTAATAAATTACTTCCTCGCAATTTAAAATTGTTCTTCAAAAATAAAAGGTTGAAAATAGAAAATTCCTTTGTGGAAAACCCACATTGAAAATAGGGTTAATAAAATTTAGTCTTAATAAGAGGGAAAGGGAAATGAAAAAGTCACCACCAAATTTGGATTTCGAATAGGAGAACATTGGTGGAAATTAGAGACACATAATTAGGGGAAAGAATTTAAATATTTATAGGGATTGATTGAGGTCATCAATCAAAAACAAGTGAACAATAATGTAAAATTGAGGGCCTTAAATCCATCAATATATAATGATTTAAAGTATCATCAGTTCAACAAAACATATGGTATTTGGATAACACATTTTTTTGGATACTTTTTTTTTTTGAAGAGGAGGGATTATTTTACTATCAAGATAAGAACTCGATAAAATATACTTGATTTCATTACCTTTCATAATCATATTCTCCTCATTTGGTTGTGCTTCAATCTATTTTCACTTCATCCCTTACACTAGGAAAAAAAATTACGCTTAAATCACATTTGATAAATTAGAAGGTCCAAAAGTATTCCTTTAATCCTATAAATGTTTACTGAAAACCCAAAGTTTGGGTCAAAGTATTCAATAAATCATACTTTAACCTCAAAAAAATATCAAGAGTTCAACTTACTCAATTACAACCTTTAGACTTATCCAAAATACTTGTGTCCAAACTCACAGTCCAAATATTTATAAGGAAGGTCAATATAACATAATGAAGATTTGTTTTATCATATAACAACATGTGAATACCTTCATCATGTATTATATTAAAACATGGTAACAACCTGAATTACCATAAAACCTTATTTGAATAGGTATGTACTTCCTTATTCCTTCTGTAAAACATAGAATACTGGATATACTCCTTAAATCCAAAAATGTTGTAATCTCCGATAATTATGGAATAAACAAACAATTAATTATCTTCAAGGTAATCAATAATATCCAATATAATTTGTCTAAATCAATCATATATTATTCCGAAATCATTATCTCGATTTCAAAAACATAATAAGGGTTATATTTCCCCTAACCATATATTTTCCAAAATGTTTAAATTGAAACTGTATCACTTTACTTGGTACCATAAATTCTCAAATACTTGATAAAAATGTATTGCAGTACAATCCTTATATACTTTATAATTATTATAACTTGTACATCATTAATAAAATACTCAAATGACACAATTCTTTAATAACAACTTAAGAACACTAATCATTCCTCTTCATCTGTGGTTGTATCATAACATGATTATTATCTAATAGCATCATTTAGGGTATACTCTGATGATTGGGACCTTGATTTTCATAGTGTCCCAACTCCTTACAGATGAAACATTGTACATTTGAAACCTTTTTCTTACCCTTGCAATCATGAACTTGGTGTCCTTTTTATCCACACTTATAACAAACTCCCATTTCTTTCCAGAATTTACTAAGGTGATTCTTTCCAAAGTTATCACATGTGGGAAATCCTTATTTCTCTTTTTCCTTTTATCCAGCTTTTTTTTCATCCTCTTCTTTTCTGGTTTCCCTTTAAAGTCATAGGACTCAGATAATTCTTTACTTATCTTATTAACACATGATATTATTTCCTCATATGATGAGAATACATGGGAGGATATTTCCATTCTAAATGTTGGCTTAATACCATGTAATATATGATCCTTCTTACTCTTTGGACCATGCATATTTTTGGAGTTCACATTCCTTCTATTGGTCACCATTTCTAAATGACGACATACACTAGGTTAGATCATATCATAATGTGTAATCCAAAAACTAGAAAAATTATCAACATTAATTGAATATTTTCACATATCTAGTCTCATAATAATAAAAATGGTTTCTTTTCTAACATATTTTCTTATAAATCCTTCATAATGGTTTGTAAATAAAATGTGAATTATCCTAAGCATATCCCCTGGGGGTGTCAAACCAGGTGCGCAGTAAGGCCTATTGTCGTGTACCAGGATACCCCAGGTCAAGTCCAAAACTCCTTGTTGGAGTTTTCACTCCTAGGTACATCTGTTCCAGAACCACGTCCACTTGTAGTATCCAAAAAGGGATGTATTTCTTGGAAAATCCACATAATATCTACATTACCAAAAATTTTGGATGCTCTTTTATACTAATCCTCAAAGTATATCTTATGTAATTTTTCCAAATTAGATTTTATCTAAATATATTTCCAAGGTTTTTGCTAAACTTTCTTTGATACCAATTGTAACATCTCGACTCCAGAATCCTGGAGCTGGTATATTATTTTAATACATTAGCATGATTACAAGGAATCAAGTCCTGAAGGATCGATCAGTTTAATAGTCTTGGAAAATAGATTACAAACATGAACATTACATTTCACATTCAAACATAAAACACAACATAAATCATCCCTTGACAACGCCATTATTCTTCTAGCTTAGACCTATATATCAATAATAATACACTTCTTGGAATCCTAGGAAAAAACATAAGAAAGGGGTGAGCTCAGATGCTCATTAAGGGAAAATAATTTAGTGGAAGCTATAAAATTTTAAGGCAATATGTGTAATAAAAACAACAGTCTTTTAAACATAAACTTGAACATAATATGGAAAAAATAAATCAAACATCACTATATAAACAAGCACATGGATATTCTACTATTATAACAATCACATATAATAACTAATTTCATAATGAGGGAATGCATAATGCCGAACATCATAACCTCATAGTCAAGGCCTCATGTCCAATATACAAATAAAAAAAGTTTCAAGGCCTTTTGACAATACACTAATTTGTCTCATGAGATCTACCGATGCATCGAGGATCTGTAATGGGCTCCACCTGTCACTTACTAAGTCCAATTCATTCCTCATATGAAAATGTTAAAACATAACATAAACATTCATATTAAAACTAGTATATGAAATGTCAATACTTTAACTATAAACCATAAATGGTATAAAAATAACACATCCATAGTCAAACATATCATAACTCATTCAATATAATGTGGAATATTTTATTATAATAAATCAATATCAATCAATAATAATATCTAGTAAAGGATGTTGACATAGTTGAAAATGATCAGTAAAACTCTTTGAGAGAAATGTCTTTTTTTTATGAAATCATTTAAAATTAAAGAAATTTAGAAAGGAAGAAATTTAAAATAAATTTTTGAATCAAAGTTTCCCATACCACTTTGAAACTTTTTAAAGGAATTAACATTTTAAAACATTCATGTCCATATAGATAAATCCTTAAAACCATTTTGAAAACATGGACATTAATGAGAATGATTTAGTATAATAAACATTTAAACTATTTAAAATGATGTTTTAGTTAAAGAGTCCCTTAAAAATAATCCTTTTGAAAACTCTTTTATGAAACATGGACATGGATAATAAATATGTCCCAGTAAAAACTTACACATAAACAATCTCAGATAATAATGAGATTGAGGAATTAACCCTTACCCTGTACTTTCCTTTGGTCGAGGGTACGTTTAACATCTTATATAATGACCATAGTATGTTATTAAATTATAAAATAACCATATTAATATTTATGATATCATAATTTATTAATTTATGGCTTTATACTACCCATTTAATAATAATTTCTAGGTTAAAATAATATTTCGGGTAATAATCGCTTTCTTTATCATAATTGTTTTAACTTGTTATTCTTGATCATATCACTTATATCATGATTTGATTGCTTTAAAAATATAAAACATTATTTATGTATCATATATATTCAGAATATAAATATATATATATAATATAAAGATATATGAAATAAAAAACACCGTTTATGAAGATGGTAGGTCGTACGTACGCATAAAAGTTGTTTCCGTTTTCATATCATATTGAACGGAAGTAAGTGAATGAGATATTTGTAAATAAATACATACATACATATATATATATATCTAGTAGAATTATTATTTCATATATTACATACTTATTAAATATATATATTTGTATAATCATTGTTGAATGGTGAACGTGGAAATGAATCTCATCGCGTCGTGGAGACGGTAAGTCGTACGTACATACGAGCGATGATATCATTCTATTTATGATAAAATCATATGTAATTTGATGCTATATTATATATAAATAATAATTAACATGTTATATTTATTATTTATATCAGTTATACTCATTATTATACCCATCCAAATAATGAAGTGTTGAATAACAAACTACACTACGACGTGGAGATGGTAAGCCATACGTATGAACGTATGGTGACTTTGTCATTCATAGGATGGATAGAATAATGAATATAGTTGTACCAAATTTATAATAACATATCATTATGTAGAAGGTATTGTAGTTATTATTTTGGTATGGAAACAACAAAGAAAGAGGAAGTGGAAGAAGAAAATAACTTTGAAAGAGGTGATGAAATAATTACCTCTTCTTTGGGTGTTTCCTTTTGATTTGAAATAAAAAGGCTCCTTAGGTTAGCTTTCTGATCAAAGTAATGCCTCTAGGTTGAAGTGAGGGTAGTTGGGAGGATATTTGATTAGGTTTTGGCCGAGCCAAATGGCTTTGGAGGTGTAAAATTAAGAGAAGGGGAAGTACCCTTTTATAAGAGAGGTTGTAATGTCTCAGATTTTCTGTGTTTTACTTTTAAATATTATATGGATTTATTACAAGACCAGGTGTAGAGGCGGCACATTATTCTGAGGAACATTGATCCCGGAATGGTGGTTTGAACTTTTTTTAAGTTAAGTGAGTTTTCATATGTGTGTGGTTGTGTTGGTTTCCAAACGGATACCCGGATTAAAAATTTGAGGGCACTATTGCGTCCGGGATGACGACTTTACCTAAGAACGAGTCTAACCTCAACCAGCACGGGTCTAGGGAAAAAGTTAATTTTCATAAGTTTTTAGTAAAATAAAAATAATAAATTCGCAAAGTTTATTTTATTTTATTTGGAAACATCCGCTGCAGTGCAGTGGTGGGGCAGCTATTTCATTAATTAATGTCATGCCATAATCACTTTGAAAAAGAAATATTGACTCATTAACACCACAACATGATGTAATTCCAAAACATGTTTCCTATTTTTAATAAGTTAATCATTTTTTGCTCGTTGGAAAAGGTTTAGAGAAAACTTTGGTGGAATCTTGGAACCTTGGAGAGAACTCTCAGTGATGATCGATGATGAATCAAAGCCGTGAATCGCTGCGCCAACAAAGTTGAAGGACCTCTACGATGACGGCAGCACGTCCCCTTCGTCAGTAATCGATACCGCCTTGAGGTAGGGGTTGTTATTTTGATTCTTCTTTCCCCATTTTTGAATTTAAATGACGAACGCAGATCAACCACAAACATGTTGATCTACGGATTTGTACGCTCTTGCGAGAGGGTTTTATTGGGTTGATTTTGGGGAATTAATCCATGTTGAATTTTTTTTTGATTTTTGCTTCATTTGATCCTACTAATGGGAGCAGATCAACGCTGTGATGAACGAAAATGGAGTTTCATTCCTCAATTTGTTTATTTGATTTCTTCCCCCTTTCTTTTCCTCGAGTGTTCTTCACGTTCTTCTCAGGGCGAGGAACAACGAATTGTTGCACATTTGTTTTGCGACGCAATTATTCCAAATTGAAGATCCGATGTCACGACGACCTAGCAGAGGTAGGACGATGATAGCGGATGATGAATAATACCAGATCAGGAAAGACCATTCTTCGAGTTTTCTTCGCGTGGTAGGATCGTTATGTGTTTTTAGGACTAATCGGAGGCCCGAAAACAATGGAATCAGCTTCGTGGTGTCGGGGTGACCAAAACCCATGAGTTTCATGGAGATCGGATGGCCAGATCGACGAACGGGGCATCACAGGAGGCACATCGGCGATAAGCATCGATTATGTAAAATTCCAGAATACATGGCATGTACTTCTGAAGAACACACTGTGCAGTACCGGCGGTAGAGGCTAGGGTTTCGGGGGTCATATAGGTATCACAGGGCCTGTTCCCCGGTCACACGGCGTGTTGGACCTTCCCTGAATCTCGGCATGTATCTTGGGAAATACACGGACTTGGGGAGAATGACACAGCTTCACGACATGACGTGTACTCTCTATGCTTCATGGTAGTGGCGGCTACGTGGGACTCGGCGTGTATTCTAGAAAATACACAAACATGGGGAGAATGACACGGCTTCAGAACACGGCGTGTAGAACCTACGCGGCATGGAAGAGGTAACGACATAGGACTCAGTGTGTATCCAGGGGATACACGGACACAGGATGGAGTACACGACCGTGTACTCCACCACATGGCCAGGAGAGGCTAGTAACGCGGGTACCCCGTGTACCAATTACACAGATTGGAACACATGGGTTGAGTCCGTGTACGGGAAAATTTCTAGTATACACATAGTTGACCCCAGTCACTCAGACATGGCGTGTACTCCTTACCACATGCTATGTACTAACTTTTCTCTACATGACCAGCCTTATGACATGGGCCATTGAACATGGGCAGTACCCGGAGTCAGAAGACATGGTGTGTGACTTTTAAACACGTCATGTACTTTTTGTAAAATGGATTGGTCTTCTTGTTTACTATATCTTGGACATGTTTTATTTGGGTCAGTTCCCATTCTTCTTGTTCCCCTAAAGGTCAGGCATCATTTCCTTCTACAGGAGTATGATCCCTTCAGCAGGACTTTCTATGATAGAGTCAGGTATCTCTCTGAGAGGCCCGGAGCGAGATCCTCTATCCATTCCTGAACCTAGGTAGATTCAGGCATCGACATGTCCAACTCCACCGAGCATTGATCCTCTACCTAGCTGGTGAATCTAGATGAGTTGTAGTATCCACCAAGGCCCTGGCATTGATCCTCATCCGTGTATTGTGATCTTTCCACTCAGGAGTGTATTCTCCCATAATGAGTATATCTATCTATCGTGATCTTTCCATTTAGGAGTGTGTTCTCCCATAATGAGTGTATCTATCTCTCGTGACTTTTCCCGATGAACAGTACTTCTCGGACAGACGTCATCATAGCCACCAGACTCGTAGAGTGAGTTCTCCCAGAACGAGTGCTTCGTGGGATCTTCGGACTGAATTCCCAGTGGGGGTTTATGGTTGTGTGACTTGTCTCTAGAACACGGGTCAAGGTTTTGAGTATATCTAGTTTGTGTTTCTCTTATATATGTTTTGTAGACATATACTATGTAGAGATAACTATACCTTTACTTTTTGTATTGATTTGTGGTTTTCAGGGTCCTCTACTGAGTATTGTTATATTCACCCCTGCACGGGATTTTCTCGCACGCGTCGTGTCTTGTGCAGACGAGCAGCCTTTTGAAAAAGTCCAGGGCATACCAAGATAGAACCAAGATTTCTTTATTCCTTACAGGTCGAGGTTTTCCTACGACTATGAGCAGCATTCCCAGTACCTCTTTGTGTTACAGGTTGGACTTTGTAGTTTTTAGACTCTTGTTTTGGTGGGCTTGTATTCTGGCCCAGTTTAGTTTCAGCAATTTACTTTCCGTCGTACTCTGTTGGTTTGGTTTAGTTGTATGCATTCATTTTGTTCCTTAGTGGGTTTTTTTTACATTTTAGCATTTGTGGGCTTGGATGTGTGTGTGTGTGTGTGTGTCTAGGTTCTTAGGCAATTTTTCTCATGTTAGTAATATGCCTACTCGGTGTTAGTCACCAGCCCCTGGCTTATTGGAGGTGGGTTTGGGGAGTCGCGGTGCGGGCCCCACTGGGATGGGTCATGTCAGAGTGGTATTAGAGGTGGTCGGTTCTACCTTAGGACCAATATTCTGTGATATTGGTTTGTGTCAATAATGTTAAGTGTTTTGAGCTCAGCATTCAGACTAGAGACTCCAGTGTTGGTGCGGACGGCCGATTCATCCATACACCAGGACTCTGATAACATATTTTTTGACTCGATGCATGAAAACACTAGTTGTGGGGGAATAAAAGAATGATACATGCATCATATTGGAATGGGTTGTGTTTTCCATGTCCTTGTGTCAGTTATCCAGATATACTCATTGACCATGTACATCTTTTTTCCTTACAGGATGCCTCTGCGACACATACCTACTAGGATTCAGTAGCACGATCACGAGGATGACCACCTCAGTGAAGAGGCTTCGATATAGGGACCAGTTCCACAGGCGTTGCCACCAGGTGGTGCACCTGCTATACCACCACCAGTGGAGCAGCCTATGGTACCTCCAGTACTGACCGATGAGGATCGCAGGCAGAGTGTGCTCCATCATTTCCAGAGATAGAGACCCCTCAAGTTCTGAGGTGAGCCCAACCCTCAGGCGGTTGAGGACTGGCTTGAGGCGGTGACTAGATTTTTCCATCTATTGAGTACACCAGCAGACCATATGGTGATCCTAGAAGAAAGCCTTCTTCAGGGTTCAGCGGGACGATGGTGGAGTCTTACCACACAGACTCATGACAAGGATACTCTTTTTTGTATGGAGTTTGAGTGACTCTTCAGGGAGGAGTTCTCTCCGGTTACACTAAGAGAAATACGCATCTAGGAGCTTCTCTAGCTCTAGCAGGGTAGTATGACGGTAGCTGACTATTCATCAAGTTCACCAATCTCTCTAGGTACTCGATGGATATGGTCAGGGATCAGTACTTCAGAGCCTGAACCTTCGATCGAGGTCTACGAGGAGACATCCGAGCTAGTGTCGTGACCCTATGCATTTAGACTTATGCTGGAGTGATCGAGCAGGCCTTGGTGATCAAGATCTTCTTGGAAGAGCAGAGACATCTGACGACAGTCAGCTGCAGGCAGACAGGTCCGGAGACCTCAGTAGCGGGGAGTCGACGTCATACACAGGGATCAGGACATGGGAGATGTTAGAGGAGGACCCAGTAAAGGGAGTCGACAGTCCATGACTCTCAATCTGGATCTAGTCATCCTAGGGAGAAGCAATTCTACTCGTGCGATGAAAGGGGACATCTAGATAGGGATTGTTAGACCTATCGAGCTGCAGACAGGGAAGCAGTGGATGGACCACCGAGGTAGAGGCAGAGAGTGGATCAGGAAGACCCACCAGGCGACGGACGTGGAAGAGGAGCAGGGAGAGATACAGGTGGTGGAAGATTCTTCGACTTTCTTTCACCACCACCCCTAAGAGGTCCGCACTAGGCTCAGGGATCTAGGGGACAGGGGTGGGTACAGCAGCATGTGGTTGAGGCGTATGACCCAAGGGCTCCAAGGATGATCTGAGGTACGATCTGTTTCTTCTCTACCTTAGCTTCCGTACTTATAGACAAAGGTGTCAGTCATTTCTTCATCACCACATGTCTTGTGTGAAACCTTGAGATTCTTGTAGAATCGTTGACTCGATCCTTATGCTTGGAGACACCTACAGAAGGAGACCCGAAGATCACACACCTTTGTAGGCGGTGTGATATTACCCTTGGAGGTGAGATTTTTGATTGGAACCTCTTGGTGTTAGCATCGAGGCCTTATGAAGTCATTCTCAGTATGGATTGGTTATCTTCAGTCCATGACCAGATTGACTGTTTTAGGTGAAGAGTGCGATGTGTCCGCAATGATGGGATGAGGTTTTCCTTTTTCGGAAAAAATGAGACCCAGGCAGCACAGAATGAGCTCATGCATAGGAGGGTGCATCCGGTCACTCATGAGTTGGCTAGCCTTACCCTTGGAGCAGTCGATGTGATGAGATCCTAGTTCCCAGAAGTAGTGGTGGAGTATGAGTACGTCTTTCCAAAAGATATTATGGGACTACCTACCCACTAGGAAATTGACTTCTTCATTGACTTACACCCCAAGATGGCATTGATTTCTTCATCTGCATATCAGATGGCTCCCGCAGAGCTTCGCGAGCTAAGGGTGTAGTTGGAGGATTTGTAGATCAAGAGTTTTCTAAGACCCATCATTTCACCTCGGGCAGCCCCAGTCTTGTTTTCCAAGAAGGAAGATGAGATTTTGAGGCTGTGCATAGATTACCGGCACCTTAATTAGGTAACGGTGAAGAAAAAGTATCCACTTCCAACAATCAATGACCTCTTTGATCAGATAAAAGGGGAAAATGGTTCTTGAAGGTTGACCTTTGATCAGGTTGTCACCAGTTATGAGTACGGGAGAGGATATACTGAAGAAAGCATTCAGATTTCATTATGGTAACTATTAGTACTTGGTGATGCCTTTCAGCATGACAAACACCCCCGTAGTGTTCATGGGACTGATGAACTGGATTTTCCATTTTTACTTTGACCAGTTCTTAGTGGTCTTTATTGATGACATACTTGTGTACTCGGCATCAAAGGAGGAGCACGTGAGACACCTGCAGATGGTTCTAGATGTACTCCGAGAGCACTATCTTTATGGGAAGCTCTCGAAGTCCCAGTTATGGATTCAGGAGGTCCACTTTCTAGGACATGTCATCTAAGTAGATGGAGTAGCTATAGACTCAGCCAAGGTGGAGACATTTTTAGCATGGGATCCACCTCAGAGCATGACGGAGGTGCAGAGCTTCCTAGGGTTGGCAAGATATTACCAGATATTCATTACTGATTTCTCCCAGATATCATCACTGATGACATCCTTAACCATGAAGGGGAAACCCTTCTTCTGGATGGAGAAGTTCCAGTAGTCTTTTGAGCAGTTGAGATAGATTTTGATGAGTGCCTTGGTTTGGAGATTGTTGGATGAGGGTGTGGGGTACGTAGTTTTCTATGATGCATCAGGAACTGGGATTGGTTGTGTCTTGATGCAAAGACAGATAGTGATTTCTTATGGTTCGCGCCATCTTAGGCCACATGAGCAGAACTATGTGACCCATGATCTCGAGTTGGCAGTGGTATTCTTCGCATTGAAGATGTGGTGACACTACCTTATGGGAGAGCAGTTCATCATCTACTCTGACCACAAGAGGCTCAAGTACATCTTCTCATAGAAGGATATGAATCTGATATAGATGTGTTGGCTAGAGTTCCTCCAGGATTATGATTTTGAAATCATCTATAATCCTGGTAAGGGAAACAAGGTGGCGGATTCTCTTAGTAGAAGGTCGAGCCCGCAGCTGTTGAGTGAGGCGACAGAGCAGTTGTCCACGCTGCAGTTATCCTTCATGGATGGAGAGGATACATCTTACCTGTAGTTGATGGTTGTCACCCCTCCACTCTTACAATTAGTTAGGGAGGCACAACTTGGGTATGTCAGTTGTGAGGCTTTATGTGATCAGTTTTCCACAGGATATGCTCCCAGTTGATATTCACAAGGTGGGGAGCACATACTTCTTTTTAGAGGATGCACTATTGTACCAGTGGCATTGTGAGAAGAGGTCTTGAGGTTTTTTCATACATCCCCCTTGGCGGTACATCTTGGAGTGGAAAAGATGTACCAGGGTCTCCAACGACAGTTCTGGTGGTCAGACATAAAGAAGGTAGTAGTAGAGTTCATTTCCTGATGCCTTACATGCCCGCAGGTGAAGGCTGAGTACCAGGTTCCAGTGGGATTAGATCACCCCCAGGAGGTTCTAAAGTGGAAGTGGTATGGAATATTGATGGACTTCATGACAGTCTTACCACAGATGTCCAAGGGGAATGATTCCCTCTGGGTGATCATTGACCGACTCACCAAGTTGGCCCACTTCCTAGCTATCAGGGAGCAGAGTTCCATAGAGAGCTTGGGATGCCTCTACATGCAGAAGATAGTTTGGTTTCATGGATTCCCTTAGAAAATAGTCTCAGATCGAGATGGCCACTTCACATCCCGGTTTTGGAAGGGATTTCATGAGGCTTTGGGGACTCAGGTACGCTTGAGCACGACATTCCATCCCCAGACCAATGGTCAGACGGAGAGGACCATTCAGGTTTTGGAGGATATGTTGTGGGCCTGTATCTTAGACTTCGGTTGCATTTGGGAGGACCACCTACCACTGGTGGAGTTTGTGTATAATAATATCTACCACTCCACCATTGGTATGGATCAGTTCGAGGCCTTGTATGGGAGACCCTGCCAGTCACGGCTTTGCTGGACTGACCCCATAGAGTCAGCACTCATGGGTCCAGAGTTGGTGTGAGTTACCAACAAGAAGGTGTAGGTTATTCGAGAGTGGATGAAGACTACACAGATCCAGCAAAAGTCTTATGCTGACAGACGACGGAGACCCCTGGAGTTTGAGGAGGTAGACCATGTCTTTCTTCGGGTCTCATCTTGACGAGGCTTACAGAGTTTTGGCTGAGGCAGCAAGCTATATCTAAGGTTCATCGGACCTTTTCAGATACTGTGTAGATTTGGTGAGGTGTCGTACCACCTAACTCTACCGCCGCAGTTGCACCTGGTACACAATGTCTTCCACGTGTCGCTGTTGAGGAGGTACGTGCATGACCCATCACACATCATCAACTGGGGCGAGCTTGACATCGAGGATGGTGTGACCTTTGTTGATTACCTGGTGGAGATCGAGGATCGGTAGGAGAGGATCCTTCATGGGTGATCAATTCCATTGGTGCATGTTCAGTGGCAGCATGGGAATATTCAGGAGAGCACATGGTATTGGGAGGCTCAGATCTGGGCCCAATACCCACATCTTCTTTAGTAGTCTTTGTTTTGGCTTTTCTGGGATGCAAATTCCCAAGGTGTGGAGAATGTAATGTATCAGATTTTCCTTGTTTTACTTTTAAATATTATATGGATTTATTATGAGACCAGGTGCAGAGATGAAACATCATTCTGAGGCACAGTGATCCTGGAATGGTGGTTTGAACTTTTTTTAAGTTAAGTGAGTCGGCATATGTGCGCGGTTGTGGTGGTTTTCAAATGGATTCCTGGGTTAAAAATCTGAGGGCACCATTGCGTTCGGTATGACAACTTTACCTAAGAACGAGTTTAACCTTGACTAGCGTGGGTTGAGGGAAAAAGTTAATTTTTGGAAGTTTTTATTATAATAAAATAAAATAAATTTGCAAACCTTATTTTATTTTATTTGGAAACATCCGCCGCAGCGCAGTAGAAGGGAAACTCTTTCATTAATTAATGACATTCTATAATCAATCTGAAACAGAAACGCTGACTCACTAATACCACAGTGTGATGAAATTCTGAAACGTGTTTCCTCTTTTTAATAGGTTTATCGTATGTTGATCATTGGAAAAGGTTGATAAAAAACTCTGGTGGAATCTTGGAACTTTGGAGAGAACTCTAGGCAACGATTGATGATGAATCAAAGCTATGAATTTCTGCGCCAACAAAGTTGAAGGATCTCGATGATAGCGGTAGCACGACCCCTTTGTCAGCGATCGATCCCTCCTTAAGGTAGGGGTTGTTTTTTTTATTCTTCTTTCCCCATTTTTGAATTTAAACGATGAACACAGATCAACCATGAACATGTTGATCCGTGGATTCATACGTTCTTGTGGGGGGGTTTATTGGGTTGATTTCTGGGAATTAATGCATGTTGAATTTTTGTTGATTTCTTCTCCTTTTGATCCTACAAAAGGGAGTGAATCAACGCCTTGACGAATGACGGCGGAGGTTTGTTCCTCGATTTGTTTATTGGATTTCTTCCCCCTTTATTTTCCTCAAGTGTTCTTCACGTTATTCACGGGGTGAGGAACAAAGGATCGTTTCACATTTGTTTTTCAATGCAATAATCCCAAATTTAAGATCCAACGTCACAACATCCTAGCAGAGGTGCGACGATGATAGCAGATGACGAATCGGACTAGATCGGGAAAGACTGTTCTTTGAGTGTTCTTCACGTGGGAGGATTGTTACATGTTTTTTGGACAGATCAGAGGCCTGAAAACAACAGAATCATATTCCTAGTGTCGGGGTGACCAAAACCTGTGAGTTTCATGGTGATAGGATGGCTGAATCGACGAACGGGGCAGCACAGGAGGCACACCGACGAGAAGCATCGATTCTGGAAAATTACAAAATACACGGCGTGTACTTACTAAGAACATGCCATGTAGTATCAGCGGCAGCGGCTAGGGTTTCAGGGGTCAGATAGGTATCACGCGGCATATGAACCCGGTCACACAGCGTGTTGGACCTTCCCTGAATCTCGGTGTGTATCTCAGGCAATACACAAACATGGGGAGAACGACATAACTTCGTGACACAACGTGTACTCTCTAGGAAGTATGGCAGAGGTGGCTACGTGGGACTCGGTGTGTATTCTGGGAAATAAATGGACACGGGGAGAACGACACAGCTTCAGAACATGGAGTGTAGACCCTACGCAGCATGGAAGAGGAAACTACGCAGGACTTGGTGTGTATCCAAGGGATACACGGACACAGGATGGAGTGCATGACTGTGCACTCCACCACACGGCCAGGCGAGTCCAGTAACGCTGGTCACCCAATGTACCGATTACACGGGTTGGCGCACATGGGTTGAGGTCGTGTACAGGTACATGGCCAGCGTACACAGAGCTGACCCTAGTCACTCGGACACAGCATGTACTTATTACCACACACCGTGTACTGACTTTTTTCTACACGACCAGCCTTACAACAAGGGCCATTGAACACGGGAAATACCCAGGGTCAAAAGACATGGCGTGTGACTTTTATACACGTTGTGTACTTTTTGGAAAATGGATTGGTCCTCTTGTCCATCGTATCTTGGACATGATTCATTTGGGTCAGTGCCCCTTATTCTCGTTCTCCTGAAGGTCAGGCATCGTTTCCTTCTATAGGAGTATGATCCTTTCAGAAAGACTTTCTATGATAGAGTCAGGCATCCCTCTGAGAGGTCCGGAGCGAGATCTTCTATCCATTCCTGACCCTAGGTAGAGTCAGGAATCGACATGTCCAACTCCACCGGGCGTTGATTCTCTACCTAGCTGGTGAATTCGGATGAGTTGTGGTATCCTCCAAGGCCCTGGAATTGATCCTCATTCTTGTATCATGATCTTTCCACTCAGGAGTGTGTTCTCCCGTAATGAGTATATCTATCTATCATGATATTTCCACTCAAAAGTGTGTTCTCCTGTAATGAGTGTATCTATCTCTTGTGACTTTTCCCGATGAACATTACTTCTCGAACGGACGTCATCAGAGAGACCAGACTCATGGAGTGAGTTCTCCTGAAATGAGTGATTCTTGGGATCTTCAGACTGAATTCCCAGTGGGGGTGTACGGTTGTGTGACTTGTCTCTAGACCACAGGTCTGGGTTTTGAGTATATCTGGTTTGTGTTTCTCCACTATATGTTCTGTAGACATATACTGTGTAGAGATGACTGTATATTTACTTCATGTATTACTTTTTGATTTTTAGGGTCTTCTACTGATTATTGTTATACTCACCCCTGCATGGACTTTTCCTGCATGTGTCGTGTCTTGTGCAGACGAGCAGCCTTTTGACAGAGTCTAGGGTAGACCAGGACAGGACTGAGCTTTCTGAGTTCCTCACTAGACAAGGTGTTCCTATGGCTACGAGCAGTAGTCCAGGTTGGACTTTGCAGTTTTTAGACTCTTGTTTTGGTGGGCTTGTATTCTAGCCCAGTTTACTTTCAACACTTTACTTTCCATCGTACTTCATTGGTTTGGTTTAGTTGTATGCATTCATTTTGTTCCTTAGTGGTTTTTTTACATTTCAGCATTTGTGGGCTTGGAGATGTGTGTGTGTGTGTATAGGTTCTTAGGAAATGCCTCCAATGTTAGTAATATGCCTACTTAGTTCTATTTACTAGCCTCTGACCTATTGGAGGTGGGCTTGGGGATTCGCAGTGCGGGCCCCACTGGGATGGGTCGTGTTAGAGGTGAGGGTGACTTTAGGAAAAGATTGAAATGTTATTTTATTATAAAATTATTTTCAGTTTATAATGGATTCAAATGGATTTATTTCGATGATAAGGTGTGTATGGGTCAAAATATTCTCAACCAATAGGTTTTAGACAAGTTTAGGTCATCATATTAACCTTATATTTTAGATTTAACTCTTAGTTAAATAGTTTAACTTTTACCATGTCTTCTTGTATTTTTATATTACATGGTTAATAAACTTACTATAAATGACAAGAAAACCTCAATTAGTTCATTAATTATATATATATCATTATATAAGTCCTTTGGCCAAACCTTATATTTTTAGGTATATTATATCATTTAATAATATAGTACTTGTTTTAAAAACTCATTTATGTCAATTTTGACACTATTTAGTATTTGGTTTTTGTGAATGTCAAAACAACTTGATTACTTCAAAAAAATACATTAAATAAACCATAACATGTAATATTCACCTATAAAATTCATGGATTGCATCAAAAGTCTCAATTTACATTTATTTTGATATTTATAATATCAATTATTTTAATCTTTTATTAATAAGTTAATTACTACATCATCATTCTGTCATAAAAAATTTAATTATTTATTGTCTAAAAATAATAAATAAAATACCATGATGTAGGAAATTTTTTTAGCTTTATAATTAATATTTATAGTCAAAATTATCTTATGTATAACCCTATATTAAAAAAAATTAGTTATTAAAATTTGAATTTAACACTTTTAACTCTTCTTTAAATAATTATAAATTTCCTAATCTAATACAAGTGGGTCAAAAAGGATTATATTTTATTCATAAGGTTCATTTTGGTCTAAATACACTTATTCAATATAATTAGGACATGTGTTATGGTAATTTTAATATTATTTTTACCTTTAATTACCTTATTTACTTTTTACCGTGGTAAATAAAATTCAAAAGTTACTATTCACCAAAAATTATTTTCATCCTATTAAACCACATTTTACTTATTGATTTCAACTATGTCTATTAGATTTTTGAAATTCAATTCACAGAAGCGGTAAAATTATGTTTTATGCAAATTTTCAAATGTGCCTAGAAGGTGGGTAAAAAGACGTTAAAATGGTTCAATAAAATTTTATATATCTAATATTTTTATAAAATTAATCCAATGACTTAAATTGTACTAATATATGTATTATGTATCTATTTGAAGATAAATTTATAACTAAAAATAAATATTTAAATGAAAAGGTCGGTTTTTATGTACTATGCAGTCTTTTTCACTATTCATCAAAAATTGAATGTTTTCAGAAAAATACCAAAAATTCTCCCTAAGATAATTCTGATATTCTGAATTCAAAAATTATTTCTATTTTACCAAATTCAAAACATAGAAGTTTCAATAATTAATTTAATATTAATTCTCATTTTCAAAACCAGAAAGCGGGTTTTTGAGAAGTAAAAACTATCAAAATATTGATATGTGTTTATGTCCAATTTAAATGTAAAATTACTTCCAATGACCAACATTTAATTAAATGATAAAAATATAATCTAATTATACTTCAAAACCATTCAAATGTATAATTTAACACTATAAATTATTTTTATTAAAAAAGTTGTTTTCAATTAAAATTTAGTATTTTTCACTATTCATCAAAATATAAAAGTTATCAGAAAAACACCAAAAATTTATCCAAACTAAATTTTTATGTTCTGCTTCTAAAGAAGAAGTTTATTTTGTCAAATTTAATATATAAAAGTGTTAAATATTGGATTTAAAAAGGGTTTTCCATTAAAAGGTGATAAAATTGCATTTTTGTGAAAAACACATCTTTTATTTGAAAAATTGAAATGTTTCTTATATTATGTCTAAAAAACATAATATGGATGTTAAAATTATATGGAGTATATAAAATTCAAAATTCATTTAATTTTATTCATAATGTCTTTCTAAACGACTAGTTTGGTAAGTCGTGGTACGCTCGAACTTGGTGTTGCGTGGGTCACAAGCTATTGAATTACTTTAAAGAGATAACATATTATGAAATCCTAGGGTGTTACAATGGTTTTAAATTTTTATCATTTTTCACAATTTACTATTTTTTAAAATCAAATATATAAAAAATATATACATATTTTTTATATATTCACACATACACAAAAAACATATTTTATATATGTATTTAAATATATATATATATATATGAACATATATATAAATATATGGATTAAAAAATGTAATTAAATATATATAAATATATAGATATATCATAAAATGGAAGACAAAACAACATAGAGGAGTTGAAAAGGTGTTGGAATATAAGTAGGAGGTCTCGAGTTTGAAACTGGATGGAGGCAGGGGCATGCACGGAAGTGTGGAATTATCTAAAGTTCTGATAAAGGGGGGGGGGAGGAGATGATAAAGATGGTGGGAAGCACTGATAAAAGGTGGGGTGGGAATAGGTTCAAATAAAAAAATATTATCCCCTTTATCAGTGGGGCCTTTATCAGTATTTTTTTCGAGCACTATTAAAGC
Organism: Viscum album; assembly: GCA_963277665.1. NCBI lineage: Eukaryota > Viridiplantae > Streptophyta > Magnoliopsida > Santalales > Viscaceae > Viscum > Viscum album. Next base: position 74,162,096 of record OY728142.1, read on the forward strand.
CAACCCTTTAACATCGCTCACATTATCATCACTTATAAAGCACTGATAAATACCTTTTAATAGATCTATTAAAACCCATATTTTTAGTAGTGTGACTAGTAAGGCATCGAGACACAAACTTTGCAACTTTCTTCTTCATCTATGAGCACCAAAACTGACATCAGAGGTCCTGGTACATCTTTTTCACAGCTGGATGTACCGTTAAAGGAGATGTATGAAACTCTCATAGAATATCCTCTTGTAACATCAGTGGTACCATCATGTATCCTATAAAAAGAACAATATTCTCCCCATATTTATAAAATATGTTAGAAGCATTTCCAGTGGAGATCTAAGTACATAGGGTCTCATAATCGGTATCCCCAAGTTATACCTTCCAATATTACTGTAAAATAAAATGGGTAAAAACTATCAAATAGAGGTAATATGTTTCATATACATATACAAAGGATAACTACAATGATGCCAATTGATCTAAAGCATCGCTCAGCAATTGTAAACAAGATCTCTTACTAAGGGCATCAGCTACCATGTTACCCTTCCCAGAAGTATAGATAATCTCAAATTCCTAATATTGTAGGAACTCTGGCCATAATCTCTATCTCAAGTTAATATCCTTATGAGAGAAGATAAACTTGAGACTCTTTTGGTAATAATATATGATAAACCACTCACCCATAAGATAGTGTCTCCACATATTTAGTTTGAAAACTATTATTGTTAACATGAGATCATGGGTCATGTAGTTCCACTCATGTGGTATCAACTAACATGAACTATAAGAAATCACAACCTACCTCTGAATCAGAACAAAACCAATCCTAGTTCTTGATGCATCGTAGAACACTATCTAATTGACACCCTTCATTAACAATCTCAAGATGGGATCACTCATCAATATCTACCTCTACTCCTAAAAATCTTATTGGCACCTCTTTGTCCACATGAAAGGATTCCCCTTTTAGGTCAAAGTTTTCAAGGGAACTGATATCTTGGAGAAATAAAGTATGAATCTCAGGTAATTTCCTTCCAACCTAAGGGAGCTTTGTGAATCTGTCACGCTTTTGGGTGGCGCCCAAGATAACATTACCTCAACCTTCACCGGGTCCAATAACATACCATCTGCTGAGATAACATATCCTATAAAGTGGACCTATTGAATCTAGAACTTTTGATTTGAGATCTTCCCATAAAGATAATTCTATCAGAGTACATCCAGAACCATCCTCGAGAGTCTCACATGCTCCTCCTCAAATGTTGAGTACACCAAGATATCATTGATAAAGACTACCACAAATCAGTCTAAGAAATACTGAAAGATATAGTTCATGAGTCCCATGAAAACTACTTGGGAGTTTTTCATTCCTAAGGGAATTACCAAATACTCATAGTGACTATAGAGACATATGAATATTGACTTCAGTATATCCTCACTCCATACTCGCAACCGATGATAACCTGATCTGAGGTCAATCTTTAAGAACCATCATGCCTCTATCAACTGATCAAAGAGGTCATAAATCCTTGGTAGTTGATATTTTTTCTTTATAGTCACCTGATTTAGGTGATGGTAATACACACACAACCTCAAGATCTCGTCTACCTTCTTGGTGAACAAAATTGGGGTTGTACAGGGTGAAACACTGAGTCTAACAAATTCCTTCATTTGTAAGTACTCCAATCTCACCCTTAGCTTGTGAAGCTCTATGGGACCCATATAATATGCTGACATAGGTATCAGGGTCATCTTGATGTGTAGATCAATGTATAATTTTTTCTCTCGATGAGGAGGTAAGACGGAACATCCTCAAGAAAAACATCCTCATACTCCCCCACCACTACAGGGAACTGGAAACTCATAACATCCACTACACCAAGGGTCATTATATCCAACTAATGATTAATAAGTTGCACCCCCCAATGTATGAGTCCATACTGCATTTCCTGAGTTTCCTTTTAACCCAGAAAGAAAAACCCAGTCCCATTGTTATGGGCACACTGCATATATCTAGGCATGAACTATAGATAATAAATCCATACCAAAGATTATGGCATAAGGCCTCATTAATTCTATAAATATATCCAAATAGAAACTCATACCTCCAAGATTCAAGTCACACTTTCGGTATAAGTGTGTTATCGCTAAGTCATCTTCAGTAGGAGTATCCAAGCACAAGGGTCGAACTTAAGTATCAACCAAAATATCTAAGTCTCAAACTAGATATGTTTAAATAAAGGAATGAATAGAACCTATGTCTATCAGTTTTTCATCTAAGGTAGAAAGGACACAGATCATACCTGAATCATCCATGGAGCCTTTGGGTCATAATCATTGACTCCCTATAGTTTTCTCCTCCCCTATCCTCCAACTCTTTGAGCTAGGCATGAACCACATGGGGTTGGTGATGGTAACAAGTCAAAGAATATACCACCTCAAAATTATCTCCAATATACTCTTCCAAATCCATTTCCCTATAGACCTGTCTGGTCCTACCACTTCCTCTACCTCAGTGGCACATCCACTATCTCTCTGTCAGCCTTATGGTGGGTTAGACAATCTCATACAAGATGTACCCTCCCATCACATGAGTAGTTTCTTCTCTCCTTGGGATTACTATACACATAATGTTATCCCTAGACTATAGAACCTATATCTTGGAACCTCCTCCTAAAACACATCACATGTCCAGGTCCTTAAGACAGGCATCGACTCCGAGCTGTCGAAGTCTCTACTTCTGCTACCCACTACTGGAAACCACTATCTATATCTGCTCATCTAAGAAACTCTCAACCACCAAATCTCTCTCTATTACCCTCACATAGGTAGGAATTCATATAGTTATAATGGTGGATTGAATATCACTACACATTCCTCTCTCTGAGGTATGATCCTAGAAGAAATAATCACAAACCATATCCATCGAGTACCTGGAGATGTTTATAAACCTCGATGAATACTCACCCACCATTTTGTTTCCCTGTTGAAGATATAGAAGCTCCTAGATTCATACATCCCTCATCATAACTAGATATAACTCCTCTCCAAAAAATTTCTCAAACTCTACCCATGCTAGAGTTTCCACTTTGTAAGACTAGGTTATTAAGCCCCACCATCATCTTGTTGATCCATGGAGAAGGATCGCTTCCAGAACCACCATTTGATCTATCAGTGTCCCAACAAGATGGAAAACTCACATCACCACCTCAATCTAGTCCTTTTTCACTTGTGTTTTGGGATCACATCAGAACCTAAGGGGTCATTGTCACTAAAACTCATGAAGCACTCTAATCTTGTGCACCTCATCTATCGGTATTGCGAGTACCATATGCTACACAACGGGTAGTGGTATATATGGTTCACTAACTAGAGGTAACACCTCTAGAACTAGTCCCTATATTGATACCTCATCATTGAGGGGGTTTTCCTCTAATCCTGATGCTGAATCCTATCTAGCACACATTTCCGAGGCATCCTAAAATAGACAAGATATACTACGGTTAATGGGTATATCTGGATATTTGACTTAAGAAGGACATGGAAACCAAAACTCATTCCTATATGATTCATGTTCCATTATTTTACTTGAAACTAGTGTTATCATGTATCGAGTTAAAAGGTAAGTGATTAGAGTCTTGGTGTATGGATGCATCAGCCACTACACCAACACTGGAGTCCCTAGCCTAAAAGTTAAACTCAAAACAATTAACATTGTTGCCCCAAATCAATCTCACACACTCTAGTACTAAGGTAGAATCAACTACTCAGATACAAATTTTTCATGACCAGTCCCAATGGGGGTTGTTACATGACTCCCCAAGCCCACCTCTAATAGTCTAGGGGCTAGAAACTATCACCAAGTAGGCATATCAATAACACGAGAGGCCTTATCCTAAAGTACTTGTACACAAACATACACACCTCCATGCCCATACAATGATGAAATGTAAAACAATGGATAAAGTATGCATGCATACATCTAAATACTACATCTATATTATGACAAAAAAATAATAGAAAGTAAATAGGACCAAATAAAATCCCATCACAAAGGGTTTGAAAATAAGTCCGACCTAAATGTAAATATGGAGACTACTTTCAAGACAACCGTAGGAACACACCTTGGTCTTTCCAACCTAATAATCACTTCCGGGTCCTGATCCCTCTAGGAATTTATCAAAAGGTTGGTTGTATGCATAATACATGACATGTGTAGTTAAATCCCATGTAGGGGTGCATATAATAATACCCAGTAGGACACCCCAAAACTAAAAATCAAATAAAAAATTATAACAGTCAACTATAGATAGGTATACATCTACAAAACATATGAAAAGAATGTCTAGATATACTCAACAAAGACACACAGTCTCAAAGTAAAGTCACAAGAGTAATGTTAGTATAGGATTCTGTTTAAAGGTTCCACATAGTACTCGTTTAGGATAACACACTCTTTGAGTCAGATAACACAAAAAACTTCCATCTGAGAGTTTGTTATCATTGGGTATCATTATAGGAAGTAAATTCTAAAATTACATAGTGAATGATATATAGATTAGGATCACACCCAAGGCCATAGGGTATACCAACAACTCAATTTGTAATAACCCTCTAAGTATAGGATTGTTACCTATGTAGTGTTGGTCATGATGATATTAAGAACTCCTCCTGTGGAAATAAGATGATAGAGGATCTCACTTCGGGACTCATGGAAGGATTAGAACAATACTATCCAATGTTTCCTACTTAATGTATCACTATCATATGAGTATAAATAGATTCCCAAAAAACTCTCAAGGAATGGATATAGGGGATAGACCCTAACAAAACATGTCTGAGATGAAAAGGAAAAGGGATCCAATCCAACTTTGAAGGAGTACACAATGTGTCCCTTCAACACTGGGTCATGTCTGTGTATCACAACCTGTGCCCATGTCCATGTCAAAGTACACAGTGTGTTTGTTCCAATGTACTTATGACTATGTCCAAGTACATGGCTTTGCCCATGTATTCTTGGCATGGCCATGTCTGTGTCGAAGTACATGGAATTATGTACTTCTATCCATGTATGTGTACCCTCTTAGGTACACTCCTAGCATTCCAAGTCAATTCACATGTCATGTGACTGAGTCACATATTGGGTGATATTTAACTTCACGCAAAAACCCTATCTATCGCACCAGGGGTCCCACATGATTTGTGTTCCTCAAATACATGTCGTGTGTATTAGAATCTTCCAAAATACCCGTTCTTACTCCCATGGATTTTTGTGCTCCTACAACATAAAATATGGTTGTGAATCACACTGGAGATGGTGGATGTGGCTCAGCAGACCCCTTTCGGTCACCATTCACCAGAATTTTTCCATATGTACCATTCAAGAAAACTCTGATGTTGAACCACCCCACTACCACATTCCAAAACCATAGCTGATGATATCAAATCTAAAAATATTTTTCATCACTTGCATCATATCTCTATCCGATCAGTGATCCAAACTAGGATCTGTGATATCGAATCATTGCACCAAGAAATGGGTGCATAACATTTGATTTCTTAGTATATGTCAAACCATAGGGGAAGATATTTTTCTACGATGAATGAATAATTGGGGAAGAAAATCACAACCAAAAACATGAGGAAAAAACCATAGCCAATGTTCATATTGACCTTGTTTTGTTACCATTATAACAGTTAATGAAGAGATAAATAAATAATCACAAATCATTTCCCCCAATTCCCTGATAAATCTAACATGTACCGACAATACACACGATCCATGAATCAATTAATTAGTTTATTGATTCGAGTCTATTATAAGAATCATAAAATGTGGAAAATATAATAAAAACAACACACTACCTCAATTCAGATCGATAGATGATGAAGAATGAATCTTTTTCATTATCATTGGAGATATCCTCTAATTCTGTTGCACACTAGCTGCCAATATTTGATCTAGTTTTTGTTCACCAATGGAATTTTTCTAATATTCTTCAAGAACCCACATTAATTCGTAGGGTTTCATGTATTTAAATAATTACATTAGCTTGGGTAAACATTAAAATAAATAAATTATATCATTAATATATTTTAAACATTCTCCCATGATCGTGCCTCAACCCGAATGCCTAATGTGTTCCAATATTATATCACACATAGGGTAAAACCCATGCTTTGAACTCAACGGTACCATCATATTTCTAATTTGGGAACCCATTCAATATTTATTATTCTTTTTCAGGAAAATAGTGTGTGTGTTCTATTTAATATATTTAATATATTTCAAACATTTTTTATGGGAACATTGGGCCTCATAATCACATGTTTTCTTAGTGCTTGGTTTCAATAATAATCCATAAAATATCCAAAAATAAAACATAGAAAATTTGAGTCACTAAACTAGCCATCACCATGACCACTAATAAGCTGATAAGATCTCTAAAAAATGTGGCAAATTCTCCATCCTCTGATAAGAACAACACTCTATTTGAGGTTATTGGCACTGTGGTCCAATATTCCCTAGCCTTCCACACTGATTTAACATTAGCGAAGACCTCCCATACTAATAATAATAATATTCATGACCCTGATAGGGTTTCCCATGACTACTCTGATGAGAATCACTTAAATGTTCTTTCTAGCTACCTAAAGATCTTCTCTCTAACCCAACATTAGAACTTGGATGAGAAAAATGTATACAATCATCTAGGTTCCTATCTGTAATGAGGGATAGATTCATGGCCTCAAAAAATAGGTTAACTAGAAAATATTCACCTAATAATGAATCAAATATCTTTGTGCATCCTCAAAATAGTGAACCCTGGTGGTCACAACACTCACTGGTGAAGTAGAAAAGTTAATTAACTTAGTAAAAACATGTATCAAATTCCATCACTAACATGATACCCTAATTTAGGTTCTTAATATCCCAAGATATGTTATGTCTCAACATATTGAGAAATAAATTCTTGAAAAAAACAATCCATAAAGTTCTTCCAGTACAACCCCACATTTTGATATGTATGGACAAGTGAGTCCCACTATCACCTCAATTTTCCTCAAAGAATATATATATAAAGATTCACTCACCTCTCAAGGGGTTTTTATAAATGATCTAAGATAACCTGTATGGACTCAAAAATGTATCTGTTTTTTGAGTTCCACCCTCTCTAGTAAATAATGGTGGATACTAAAATTGAAAATATCTGGTCATATCACACATGGAAGGCTTGTCTCTCGAAGATCCACATCCCACATACTGAATAACACCAAGAATATTCTCATTGATTTGTTGATCAAAATGATGTATAAGCACAACCTAGGACTCTAGTTCAACAATCAGCGTGACATTCTCATACCCTCCCTCCTGGTACTCAATAAGTGTTCGTCATAGTGGCATGTCACTATAAAGAAAAATGCATAGATCATAACCACATATATAATTCATATGAATATAACATATGGTGTAAATAGTAACATTCATAACATTCCACTATGATATACATAAACCCTATATTTCTAGGGATGTCGCCTAACATTGAGAACTCTCTATATCTGGATTTCTACTCTCTCTCAGGGACGGAATCATATATAATTAGATTTAATTTATCTGATCAAAACTCAATTTTTTATTTCATTTTTAAATAAACACTATTTTTAATAGGGTTAATAAGGAATCCCTTACATTACCCATAAACCCAAAAAAATCATGGCTCATATTCCCATAGGTACAATTTCTTTACATGAGATGACTTATAAACCCTTAGGCCCATAGGCATTTTTTCCCTTTTTTGGAAGATGTTCCCCTATGCTTACTCGTGAACTTACTTGTGCCATGTTCCATCTTGCACATTTACCATTAAGTTAAATAGGAAAACACTATATATGGTTTTTTTTTATTTTATAAATAACCAGACATGATATCATAATCAAACTTCTCAAACACAGGTAATTGCGCAAATGTCATGTTAATCCTATGTGCCAAGAATGATACATGAATACATGCTCTCCTATAACCTCAGACTAATAGTAAATGATAATAAATCAAAAATAAATAAACTAATTTATCATATTTTGAAAAAGTAACCCAACTATAAGATAAATAACCAATAAAAACAATCATGTCCCTAGTAATTTTTGTTTTCCTGATACATGGGTTAGTTATGCCCAGCCACAAAATCTATCTCAGATTCTAACCATGTCCTATCATTTCTCTATCATGTCATAAATAGTAAGACAAAGGCAAAAAATAAGTCTCTAATACAACTTTTTAGAATCCCTAGTCTAGTTAACCACCACCATGGAAAAATTGGGTGCCACATACCTAAAACACAGCTCTTATTATTCCATAAAATTCCAAACATTAGTGAGGGTATATATATAAAGTGGGGTTAATATACCCTCTTTGGTACAAATAGCTATAATAATAGTAGAAGAAAATATATAACCAATCATCACATAAATAAAACCATAAAAATAAATTTATAAAAATTAAATTCAATATACATTAATCACTCCACCCATGATATAAAAAATAAGCAACTGAAATTTCAAGTATTCATACACATATGAACAATATATCATGTGGGAATATTAGATAACATGTAGAAAAAAATCCAAAAGACTATAGATTCTATAAAAAATAATCCTGATTCATTCCTAGTCCCATCTCCTATCTCAACAATATACAATGGGGCCCTTTCCCTTTTCTGGATCACAAACCATAAAATATGTTCGAGTGATAGAGTTTCATAGCATGGTATGAATAAATTCTATAGGCTACCACCAATGGTATTCCTAAATATTTCCAATATAATTAAGTGTATTTATAGTGTGATATGATCATAAATTAAAGTAAATAGGTAATGGTAGTTATAATAAAATAAATTCTTCATAAATCATGTGATCTCTATGATAGCGAGTGAATTATTGCAACCATTTTAACTGAATTCTCTTTTATAATTTCACTATTTGATATTTGAACCACTATATAATTTAATATGTATGGATCTACTTATGTATTCCCAAAATACAACACCACATGAAAAGTGGTAAATAAACTAGAGTAGAAGCACCCAGTATTTTTACAAGTTTTGGTTCCTATGTAGGTATTTTCTTCTCATTATGTTCAAGTTGAGTACAAGACACAAATTTATCACTAGAGTAGAAAATTGATTACAATAGTGTAATAAGGTATCATCCTTAACTCACTGCACTAATTATTTTACTTCGTATGAGACCTTAGGGTAGGTTCAATATTCAAACACCTAAGAAAATCAATATATCTAAATAGTAGAAACTTTTCTTAGATTATATTGGATCTCTCCAGTCTACAATCTCCAAACTAGTTTGGATTAGATTATATTAGATCTATATAGTCTTTAATGGGACCTTCTAAACTTCCTAATTAATAATATATTTCCTCTACTTTGGTATGTCACTGTATCATAATAAAAGTCTTTTTCCTCAGTAACAGGTCTTTTTATTCCAATACATAAATAGGTACAATAACATGCACATAAACCTTATTTCCTTAAATCAATCTCATAATGATAAATTCATGTGTATAGTAGGTTTCTTAATGCTACATTATTTCCCAATCCTCTTCAAGATCCTTGACACAAAGATCATTAAAAAGGTGGTAGAAGTATTGACCTTTCTCAACTCTTTAATACATTATTATCCTCCTTTAGGTTTTATTATATATAAATATCATAGGGTACGAATTTTATGACATAAGGATGTCATATGATAGTAATTAACTTTCACTTATCCTTATCCTTCTTCTATTTTGGTGATGATAGTGTATTCAACCACAATAGTAGTATATTGGACTCCTTCTTCTCTTCTTATTATTACTTGATACAAAAGATATTTAGAAGTGTTATAGTATTCATTCTCAATATTCTCTCACTACAATACACATAATATATTCAATAGAATATTGTATCGGTTGTTCACACACTATAATTAACAATACTTATTAATCTCTATTATATCCTCATAATCATGAAAATATTATTTCAATAATTTGAAATATATAAATCTTTGAAAACCACAACCATGTGATCCTATCATTTATCACTAGTCAAATAATAACCTAAAAAAATTTAAACTTCATTTTTCATTGATTAGTTTCAAATATTTTTATTTGAAAGCCTAAAATTATCATTCAAATATTTCCTCAAATCTTGGTATTTTCATTCCCTATTAATTCTAAAGAATTCAATTTTTAATTCCCATATATCTACATGAGCATATTTATAACCCTTGAAGCATGGAAACCTTCATCACAGTATAGCCTTCTTCATAAATTCTTACCTCCATTATTCTTAGTTAGAATTATGGATATTTAAATAATAAATATATTCAAACTTGAAGATCAACATAACATCGTTTTAATTTTTTCTTTAGTAATATCTCATTTTTTTCTTAACTGGTGAACCTTATGTAATAAATGGAATATCTTACATATCTCATTAGTGATCTCAAACATATTAAACATCCTTATAAACATATTTTATATACTTGTGAGGATATTATGCATATTGTACTATCTCACTTATCATACATAATGTATTACTTATCAACAATTGAAATACTTTACCAAATTTCCATAATATAATATCATATGCACCACTATGATATATTACATATTCTATAATTATATTATGTATAATGGTATTTTTTTCCTTTTTTGTATTACATCATCCACTCTAGTACATATATTTTGTGTTACTAGGATATGCTATGTATCCTCCATATATCTTATGTATCTTAGTGTGGTTTCTGCCTTTGCTATATTTAAGCATGCAATCTGGAACATATCTTTTGTATGACCACATACCTTATCTATAATTTTATGATCTTACCCTTTACAAATTTTAGTGAGCTTCAATAAATATCTTTTTTATGCATTGAGAGATATTACATATCAATAATAAAGTCTTACGTACGATATAAAATATGTAACATATCACAGTGAACTCCCATGAAATTTTCCAATTCTTAAAATTAAACTCTGAGTGCTTATTATATGTAATACTAGGAATATTACATATTATAATATATTACAACACATTTCCAATTATTCTCTTATGATTAAAATTAAAGTATATTACATTTGAAATTTAGAATTCTAAAAATCACCTCAGAACCTCTTCAAACATTTTTAGGACATATCCAACAATTAAAACTCATAAAAAACAACTAAAATGAATTTTCTAAATTATCGAAATGTTTCCAAATCTCTAAAAAATTATTTTCAAATCCTTGTAATATATGAGTACTCAACTTTGAGTCTTTCCATGAAACTTCACTTCCTCAAGAATTATAACTTTCTATTATGCCTCTTCAATTACAACTAGCTCCTCATCCTCATTAGGAACCATGTAGTAGATAGTTATATATTCATAAAAAAAACAATTTTCATTGATTCCCATTAAGTTCAATTTATCAATATTCAAATGTATAGATTACTTCCTACCAGTGTTGGTGGCTTGGGATGAAATGTCAGATAGCAGGTTTTATCACTGGGTGTTCAACCTATCAGCAGGTGAAGGTAGAGCACCAGAGACCTAAAGGCTTGTTACAACCACTTCTAGTCCTATAATGGAAATGGGAATATGTTTCCATGGATTTTTTTGTTGAATTACTATGTTTTACTAGAGGTAGTAATGCTCTATAGGTAGTCATTGACTAACTAATGAAAGTAGACCACTTCCTTCCTATATGGGAGACTTTCTTAGTCGATGAGATGGGAATACCATATATCATTGAGATCATATGAATGAATGAAGTCCCTAATAATATAATTTTAAATAGGTAATCTCACTTCACATCATGTTTATGTAAGGGTTTGAAAAGGGCTATGGTTACATAGGTGATTTTGAGCACAACCTTTCACCCTCAGATCGATGGATAGTCAGAATAGATGATACAGGTGTTAGAGGACATGTTCTGAGCATGAATCCTTTATTTTTATAGTTATTGTAATAATTGTATCTATATCATCAAGTTATCTAATAATAATATCTTCTAGGAGATAATTCAGCTGGATCCTTTTGAGGCCTTGTATGGTAGGAAATGTCGTTCACCCCTGTACTGGTTAGAGGATAGTGAGGAGGTGGTACTAGGTCCTTGTCTCGTATAAGAAACTTCATAGTAGGTTCACATGATTAGAAAGTGTATTTATACTTCTCAATATAGATAAAAATCTTAATCCCATTACTGTCTATGACCTCTGGAGTTCGAGGTCAGGGATCGTGTTTTCCTGTGGGTATCACCCAGGCTTGGGCATAGACAGATATGAAGGAAAGGGAAGATTTTTCCTCACTATGTAGGTCCATTTGAGATTTTAGAGAGATTAAGGCTTGTATCTTATAAGTTTTTATTACCTTATAAGTACCATTAGATTCATGAAATCTTCCAAGTTTGATAGCTTTACCATTATCATGCTGACATGTCTCATACTTTTGATCTCGAGGAGGTTGAGTTAGATGTAGATGCTTCATTTGAGGAGTATTCAATACGCATCATTGATCAGATCACAAAGACTCTTTGAGTCCGGTTTATCACTAAAGTATGGGTGATATAGTAGCATGACCGTGTATAGGATGGGACTTGGGAGTGGGAAGCCAATGTGTGTGCCTATTGACCAAATTTGTTCTCAAATAGTGTTTCACCACCCTTGGAAGGTAAACTCAAGAGAGAGTTCCTTTAAGGGGGGATATTGTAAGAACCCAGTTTTTCTCTCATGTATGGATCCTTTTAAATTTTGGTCTAATTATTTATTTTGGACATAATATGGATTTCTAATGAGTTCACAGGTGTCTTAGGGGTGTTCGGGTCTTGTTCAAATCACGGAACCTAGCTTTTTAGGAGAAATAGGATGGCCACACAGTTAGTTGAAACCATACAAGTAAGGCCACATGGTTATCCCTAACCATGTGGGTATAGACATAGGGGTTAATTAGAGAACACTATCTACCCTAACTGTGCACCAGGGGCTGCACGCCCATGTGAAAAGTCTATAGTTTTTGACAAGGGTGATTCACACGGTTGGTGTATGGTTTCCCTAACCGTGTGGCTTAACCATGTGGGTTCCCCTTAGTAAAGAAATGGGTACATGATTGTTACATGGTTTGACCAACTATGAGACCCCTATATTTTGGGTGATTTTACCAAAATACCCTTAAAATGTTATAACTTAACCTTATCCTCTCATTTCTCTCCAGTAGATAGCCCTCTCCCATTTTGGATCTCCCAAGACATCTTTTGTATCTTTCAATAACATTTTTCCATCTTGAGTCTAGTTAGAGCATTGTTCATCTCGTTGGATTCCTATCGATAAGTACTCAATTCCTTTGTAGTCATTCTTTGTTTCTCTTATCCTAGATAAAGTTATTGAGGTGAGGGATTATATGACCTATGTTATAGCATTGGTTTATTATTTAGATCTATTATAATATCATCCAAATTAAAGGCTAATACTATATGAGTAGAATCATATTATCATAAGGTAGGTGTTCTATAACTCATCCCTTAAGTTTTGTCATTTTATAAATTTCCATAGTTGTGCGCTCACTGATTTCATCAGGCATGGCATATTAAATTCGTATTCATTTATAAGAGTCATTAAAACCATGTTCTAAGACCCTTGTTAAGTATGTTATTAATCTTTGGAAGTTACTTCCTCAACATCGACCACCCCAAGTAGGGTGTTTTCTTTATTTGTGATTCTAGTAGCTTATTAAGCTTATTTATGCCTCTGTTCAGGTGTTCCTTGACTTTACCTTGATAAAGTGAAGTGTCTAATTAAATCAATGAATTTTAAATGGCTATCACATGTATTCTTATCACTTGACCCACCTATGGTTATTACTTCAACTTGATAAATCAAACTTAAATTTAATTGGTAAGAATACTTTGTATATGAGTTGCACTAATAAAATATAATTGAATAAATTGGTTTCACGTATGTATCACACCTTTCCATGCTTATGAAAGGAGGCATAGTTAACCTAATTAATTTAATAATACTTATATGGATTAATAAATGGCTCCATGTCCCATAGCCTTGTCACACTAATGAAAGGTATGGAATGAACCAAATGGATTAATAAGAGTCATTTTTATTACATAGACTAGATTATTGAATGAATTAATTGTAAGGTGAATAATTTATATAGACCTTGAAATTATTATAGGAGTGATCATACTCAAGCCATACGTGTATTCCCTAGGGAATTTCTTGAGCACTCGTGGATGTTATTCTGAATCAGGGATGCTAGTTGCCATGGTTGATACCCACCTTGGAACCCGATCCTTGTATACTTGTGGATGCCTAATATAACACCATAGGATCCCTCAATTATTATTATAGGATTCCTTGTATACACTCTTTGGATCTATAATGATGTCTATAGACATGTTTTACCTTGGATACACCCTTATGCCTAGTTATTTCTTATCCCATTTTACCTTGGATGAATTCCTTAGACTTGATTAAAATCATTATTGTGAAATTACTTGGGAAATTACCATTGGATTACACTCTTACCCCTTTATATAGGATATAGGTTATTACTAAGTTGTCTCAATGCTTGAGGTCAAGGATTACCTGGTTATTACCTTAGATCCTCTTCATTATTATTATCATTATAGGATGCCCCATTATATCTTGGATCCCTTATTATTAATATCAATAAGATGCCTTGTTATATATTGCATACTTTGCTGTTATTATGTCATGTTAGGATTTCAGTGATGGTTATACCTCATGTGACATGCTTATATAAACTGTAACTTAATTAATTAATGAAATGATTACATCTTCAGACACCAGCTAAGGCGGGAGCAGGTACTTTGGTATTTATGTTATTGTACTACTTTACTTGTAAATATGCAGTCTTGCACACTGTTTTGGTTTATATTACATGCACTAGATGTTATAAACTCTATTGGTGGTGGCCTACTAATATTTATCTCACACCCTATTTTGGATTCCATTTGTACCTGTGAAAATTACTTGTATACAGGTGTTGGCAAGGGTAAGCATCCAGCTTTGGATACCTGATACTACTTTCTTTCTTAGGGTAGATCTTGGTAGTAGATGGATGAGATGAATCTTGAGATTATAGGGATAGTTTTTGGATTATTTTAATTTCTTTTTTATAGTAAGAATTACTTTCTTCCTTGTATCTATGTTTTCCAGTTTTATAGATAAGTGAAATACATCAACAGATTGTATATGATTTAGACATAAACTTTTGTATACTATTATCAGTTGTTTCTATTGTTTATTATTATATATGCTTCTATTGTTCCATAAATTTACTTATATTTATTCTTCTATTTTCATGTTATTACATTTATCTTTTTTTATACAGTTTGGTAATGAAGGAATGGTCTCCCCACAGACACACCCTTATCCCTCACTATTAGTTGGAAACCTCGGACATTCGAGGAGATGCAATTTAGGCCTAGTGACCCACCAATCTGAAGTCACCTATGATTAGAATCTGGGTCCTAGATGTCACATGAACATACCTAAACACAATAATTTCTACACAAAAAGTTGTGAACATAGATAAATAAAATCATTTCCATGAATAAAGCTATGAACATAGCTATTAGGGTCTTAGAAGTAATATTTAACATGTTTCTTAGAGATTTTGGTCACTTAATGATTATGAGTATATGTAGATCTTATGTTAAATGGTGAGAGCACCCTAGAGGGATTATATCCTTGGGTAATGAATATAGTTTCCTAGTGAGGCCATATTTGAGGTGTCGCAAAACATCATTGAATATAGTGGGATAAGAATGATCCAAGGAGGGGTTTTTTGAGAAAATATATAGGATATATGTTATCTAATAAAGATAATCCTTGGGAATAATAAGTTTGTATAGAGTATAATCATGGGCTAAGATAGAATTAAAATGTGTGTTTCACAAAGTGTTGACTAGATAATTGATCGTTAGGGATTGTTTTTTCCTAGGGTTGATGTATGTTATAAGTAAGTAGTGAGCTATTTGGATAAGACTATTGGATGTTCACTAAAATGTATATTCATTTTATATATATAAATTAAATATTCTCAAAATATCCTTAAGAAATATCTTGAGATTGTGTTGGTTCAAATATAGTTCAGAGTTCATAAAATGCAACTCGAGACTACGTTATACCTAATATAGTGTGTGAATTCAGCTTGCACTGCCACCACATCCTCTCCCAAATGGTTCTTCAATTATAATCCATTGTAAATGGATTAAAAATGGATTTAAAATTCATTGATCTTGTTCAATGAATAAAGCAATTATATGTAATGTATAGGCTCCATGATATGGAACTCAATGCGATCAATATAGTTGATACTCTTCATTTATTAAAGAGCATCAAGGATGAATGTATAAATGTAAGAAATAACTCATGTTGGGTTATACTAGTTACTTACAATCCTATCAAATCTCTTATCTCTCGTATCATCATTAATTTCATATAGTGAAATCTCTAGCACCCCACTTGGTGTACGAGAATCCACACATTATGAATGTGGATCCTTAGGTCAGTGTAATCTCTTAAAAGGAAGGAGGATTTGGCATATTATTTGGGTGATATCAATCAATCATACAAAAAATTGTAAAATATATATTATACAACACCTTATGTATGAATGTTTTTTATACATTTTCATTTCACTTTGATACTAACATGGATTGATCAAGCACAAATAAGGGTTTTATTTCACTTTGAAGGTTATTAGATGGTCCCATTAAATCTATCAATGGTATCAATTATATTTTATTCAATTAGAAAAATATTTTGTTAATTTATATAGAACATGTTTTATGAAATATAAACTAGATCTTCTCTACCTGACACTGCATTAAAGTTTAACATAATGTTAAAAGAATCTTTAAGGATTCATTTATGTGATAAATTATTCAATGTTTTCTCTTTGAAATTATATTTATTTGATAATATAATATGGATTGGTAACTCTACATTACATTAATAAGTTAATATAATATGGATTGTGGGGTGAAACATACATTATTAAGATAACATATCTTACACCACATGTCATGAAATATAGAGTATCTTTTTTCCCTATTTAACATTATGTTTAGTATTAACGTAATGTTAAGTGTGATCAAGACACTACATTATAATATGGAATGGTGTGGGGGCACTAGTATTCCCTATTAAATAATGAACATTTCACCTATAATTAGTGAGTCCCACATCATACTTTCACTTGTATGGGCGGTGCTTTATTACCCCATACACTCTATGTGAATTCATTGAATTCACAAAAAAATAAACCTCCACATGGACACATGTCATTATATCACCCCACACTATGGATTTTCCTTAGTTCCACCCCATTATCTTCATGCTTATGACAACCCATAAAGTCCATATACACCTCCTCTACACCTCTAGGTCATTCTACCTTTTAGATTGGTTGTTGTCCCTTGTGATGGTTGGATACTCAAGTGTGTTAGCTGGGGTTGGACCATTTTTTTCTTATAGTTTGTAAATTATTTATAAATGATAAGTGTTGGGATTTATAAAATAAGCTTTTTCAAACCTAAATTAAATATGAAAAGTTCACATTTTTATTTTATGTTTTCAAAAAATAAATAAAATGTTTATTTATTTTTAAAATTCATTTAATATTAATTTTTAATTAAAAAATTATGAAATATAGATATCATGTGAGATTTATTTATATAATAAATTACTTATACGAGATTGATCCTTGAATTTCATGCTTTGTGTGACTTCATAAGATTTATTTTTTCATTTACCTTAAACTTGGTTTTTTTAAGTTATAAAGTTTAGAATATTTGTTAAATATAGTTTATGCATATTAGGTGTTAGATATTTCATGAATTGAATTTATCTCTTGAGTAAAGTCTCCCTTGTGAGAGAGACTTGGGGTTGAACTACCTACTGGTATGGAGGCATATGTCTTGTTCTAGAAATTGAAGGGGTTGGATATTTATCGCATTGGGATTACTCATGTGGATATTGTTAATTACATCTAACTCTATGCCTTTAAAGGAAAATTTAATGTACCTTATTCATTAGATACAGTTGAATAGGTATAAATATGTTTGGCTTCTATTTTTGGGTGTTTCACACAAACTTTTGGGTTGTGTAAAGGGTTACATATTAATGTGGTGTGAACACATTAATTTCGTGGATGGAATAGGGAATCCCAAACTAAATTGTTAGAATCATGCATAAATAAAGGAAGAAAACTTGAGAAAATAAAAATTGCATGATATGTAATATTTATGAAGTTGATAAGAATATAATGTATATTAAATTAGTGAGAATTTGAAAGAAAACCCCTCAAATACTAAGTGTGGTATTCATTAAATATATTCACTTATCAAGATATCAATAATTTGGTATGGGTGACCCTAATATTTGGGTTTCAATGAATTATATTGTGTAAGTAAAGAAAGTAATAAGGTGACTCTAATGGTTAGGTTCCTTGTTCGTATCATTCTCTTTGGGTTACACTAGCTAGAAAACGCTAAATATTAGGATAATAGAGGAATAGAGTTGAGTGAATTCATATAACATATTTGGATACAAAATTTATCCACTCAACTATCCAAAAATTATATATGATATGATTTACAAGGTTACTATCTACTACATATAGCCATGACTTATTTACATGATCAAACTGGTGTAAGTAATGATAAAATATGGATCTTGGAATAATAAATAGATATGATGTATGAGATCATATTTTTAGGGGGATTGATTTTATTAAAATTATTTGATGAAAATATATAATACATGATACTCACCCATATATATATTTATGTTATAGGTTATGGACTACTTCATGATAGTCATATTGAGATTTCTCATAGGTCTAACCTATAATATAGTTAGAGATTAGTATTTAATTTTTGAGAATTTTTATCAAAGTGGATCATTCATATCAAATGGATATGAATTCTATAGAGGTCAATCTCACCAACTCTCACTCTTGGGAATTAGATATTGGGTGTGCATCACACATTTTTACTAACAAACACGGGGTCAAATATGCGAGAGAATTAAAAGGGTAAAATAATCTTCATGTAGGTAATGGATTAATAATTTCTATATTATAGGTTAATACTTTTGATCTGACTTTAATAATTGGATTAATATTAGAGTTGAAGAAATTCTATTATGTTCCCACCATAAATAGAATTTTGATTTTTGTATCTTGTTTGGACAAGAAGGGGTTCTCATTCACTATCATGAAAAGAAGTAGTTTTATATATGTGAAAGATATGTTTTATGGATTTAGGAATATGTTTAGTGGTTTATATATTCTAGATATGGATAATATTGTTTATAACATTTATAAAAAGAATGTTAGGGTTGATATTAATATCACATACCATTGGAATTACCGCCTTGGACATGTAAACAATAAATACATCCAAAAACTCCATAAAGATTGATTATTGGAACCATTAGATTATGAATTATTTGATAATTTTGAATATTTTTTATTAGAAAAAATGAACAAAGAACTTTTTTCTAGAAAATTTTAAAGGGATAGTGGAATATTATCTCTCATAAATAGTGATGTATGTGTACCAATGAGTACTCAAGAAAGTGGTAGTTTTAGGTACTTCATGACCTTTATTTATGACTTTAGTTGTCGTGGATATTCTTTTCTGATCAGACAAAAGTATAAAACTTTTTAAAATATCAAAGAGTTAAAAAAGTTACAAAATCAACTAGATAAAAGTATTAATATTATACAATTAGATCAGTGCAGGAAATAATTTAGTCAAGAATTTACTGATCATCTGAGAGATTATAAAATTTTTCAACAACTCGGTCCTCCTGGTGTAACACCCCATAATGTTAAAGGGTTTAAAGGCTAAATGTTATGACACATTTCAATAAGGTTCACCATTATTTTCAGGATCCTTCCTTATTAGAAATACATAGTTAAGCATGCTTGTCCTAGTAATTATTATGGGTGACCTCTTGGGAATTTTCCCAGGGTGTGTGTGAGTGAGGAAAAAGCACACTGAAAGAAAAAGTGTTGGCATGTGGGAAGATTCATTAGTCTGGTGATCCGTTCGGGCATGAAGATGGGCTCAAGGTAGGGGACCACGTATCTTTGGGGAAATTGGTGGTGCCTGGAAGGCCAGGACCCAACATTCATGTTAAGGAAGGGTGTATGTGATGTTAATGGGGCCTAATTGTTAAATTAGTATCAAAAGAGGAACCCAGCTGGAAGCACAATGGCACTGCTCAGGTTGAGATATTGGGTCTACAATGAGGATGTTGTGCTCTAACAGGGGTGGGGGTGAATGTAACACCCTATAATGTTAAAGGGTTAAAATTATAAATGATATTACTCATGTCAACAAGGTTCACCTTTATTTTTAGGAGCCTACCTGATTACAAATCTAAAGTTAAGAGTTCTTGGCCTTGAGTAATGATCAGGATGGATGACCTCCTAAGAAGTTTCTCAGGGTGTGTGTATGTGAGGGAAAAGTAAAATGAAAGAAAAAGTGTTGGTCTATGGGGGTATTCATTTGTATGATGATCTTTTTGAGCACATGGGTGGACCCTAGGTAGGGGACCACATATCTTTGGTGCAATTGGTGGAGTTGGAAGGCTAGGACCCAATGGTCATGTTAAGGCGGGGTGTATGTGCTTTCAATAGGGCCTAGTTATTACACCTGGGATACCTCTATGGAATTGTGTGTCTAAGAGGAGGAATCATACCTTGTTGTACATGGTTTGATCTATGATAAGTCGGTGTGGCCTTCCTATTACATTTAGGGGTTATGCTATGGATATTTTTTCATTTTTACTAAATCGAATTCCATCTAAAGAAGTCATAAATTCACCATATGAGATATAGATTGGGAAACATACCATAAATAATTTTATGAAAATTTTGGGATGATAAGAATTAATACGACATTTGGATTATGATAATATTGACTCCAAATCTAATAAATTCTTATTTTTTGGTTATCCTAAGGAAATTATGGGATGTTATTTCTATAATAATACTATCACAAAGTATTTGTAACCCTATGTGGTGTTTTTATTAATAAATAACACATAGGTTTAGTAGTTATTAGTAGAAAAGTTGAACTTTTATAAGTTCAATACCAATAAATAGGAAATTTTCTTGAGATAGTGGTTGAGCTGGTTCCATAAAGATTTATGGAAGAAGAACTTACTCAATCCACATAAGAACCTCAAAGATATAGTAGGATTTATAAAGAGCCTGTGAGATATGGATTTATTATAGATAATGATAATGATATAATGTTTATAGTAGATAAAAGTAATACCTACCAAGAGGCCACAGATATTTATGATTTTGAGAAATGGTTAAAATCCATGGAATCTAAGATGGGATCTATATACACTAACCAAGTTTGGAACTTTGTGGATGCATCTGTAGGGGTGAGACCCATAGGGTGAAAGTGGGTTTTCCATAATAAAAATGAAATTTATAGTAGATTTTCTACCTATAAATCATGCCTAGTTACATAAGGTTACAATTAAATACAGGGTATTGACTATAAATAAATATTTTCACTTATTTCTATGATAGATTCCATTATAATATTGGTCACCATATTATCTTAAATTTATTATGAGATATATCAAATGGATGAAAAAACTTATTTCCTGAATAGGAATTTAGTTAATTATGTTCATATAATATAGCCTAAATGTTTTTCAGTGTTAAATAAGACTATTATTGTTTGCAAGTTATAGAATTTCATTAATGGATTGAAGTAAGCTTCTCAGAGTTGAAATATCTTATTTTATGATGAAATTAAAGAGTTTGGATTCATTAAAAATGTAGATGATTCTTGTATATACAAACGGTTTAGTGGGAGTGTTGTGGTATTTTAAAAAATGTATGTAGATGATATACTACTTATTGTAAATGATATCATGACTATTCACTTTGTGAATATGTGGATTAGTAAGTGATTCTCAAGGAAATACATGGGTGAATCAACCTACATACTCAATATGAATATCTAGATAGATAGGTATAATAAATTTCTTGGACTTGATCAGAACACTTATACTAGTAAGATGCTAAATAGGTTTAATATAGAGAACTCTAGGTATTTACCAATGCTACATGCAATGAATCTTAGGAAGATTCAATATCCTTCTAAATAATTATCAAGGATGGATAGAATCCTCTATGCATATATCATAAGTTCTATCATGTATATTATATTGTGTACTTGAACTAATATAGAATATTCTCTTATCATTACTTCTATATACTAATCTAATCCTAGTGAGAGTCACTATATTTCTATAAAGAACATTCTTAAGTACTTGATAAGGACTAAGTATGTATTCTTGATCTTTGGACAAGAGGATGAGATCTATGTAAAGGGGTAGACATATTCAAGATTCCAATCTAATAGGGATTCTATGAAATATCAATATGATTTTTTGTTTTGTCCAAATGGTGGAGCTATTAGTTTGAAGAGTTCCAAAAAACACCATAGATAACTCGAAAATAAAGTAAGAATACATCATTGCATCAGATTCTGTGAAGGGAGATGTTTAGATTGGGATGCTCATCTATAAACTAGAGGTGGTCCCTAGAATCAAGGGAGAAATTGAGCTAGAATATGATAACAATAGAGCTATTTTTCAGGCTAAGGAACCTCAATCTCACCAAAGGACCAAACACGTCCTTTTTAAAATACCATATTATATGAGGTATCATTGATAGGGGAGATGTTAAGATATATTGTGTGACTAAAAATGATATTATAGCAGATCCATTGAAGAAATTGTTATCATAGTATAAGCATGAGGGTCATGTAAAGTCTCTTGGTATATGATACATAAGATATTTATGTAATATTTGAATAATATATCATGTTATACTAACAAATTTAATCTTTATTTATCAGTCGTTCATGTGTATTGTAATTTACTTTACATGAATGTTTTAATGATAATATCCCCTCAAAGTATGACTTTAATTTGTTCCTAATTGATAATCATCATAGATTATTATGGGTTGTGGTGATATATTAATATTAGTATGAATATAATCTTATACTCTTTGTAAAGGGTTATATATAAGATATGAATAATAGATTTATTAGTTAATAAGTAAATACTTATTATTTAGACTGATTTGACAAGTATATCGCATGGAATTCTATACATTCATTTATTTACTTAGGGTGTATGCTTATAATAAATCTTTCTTACCTAAGATCAGAGAGATTCCTAGAATGATAATATTCAACCTTTGATAAATTTTTTATGTAATTCATTACATCTTAGCTAATAAAGGGGTGGTTGGGTATGTTGTTGATCATGTTGTTGGTTGGGAGCATGACTATGATGGGATGGTTCCACTCATATCATGAGAAAAGATATATAAACCTTGATTTAATTAGACTGATTAAATTCATGGTCATGCTTATTTGAGTCACATATGATGTTTTTAACTACTTGGATGAGGTACATGTGATTCACTCATTAATTAGATGAATGACATGTGATGTATTTATCAAACTGGTTAGTCTTTTTTAGAGAATCAAGAAAATATGAGATAGCCTATTCTAGATTTAAATTTTTCTATTTCTAGTGGCCACTCAGTGTCATGGGAAAAGGGATTTTTAAAGGTATATATCTAATGTATATGATATATATTTATGTGGAAATGTATATATAATATATGAGTATGTTTTATGGATATCATACCAAACACCTTATTATCTTAAGTAGTAGTAATGATTTGATAGAGGCCGCTCTTTTCTTATATCTATGAAATAAGGATTTTATATTTTTTTCAATGCTAATAAGGCCCATAGGGTCATATAGTTAGATATTTAGATAAGGATTATATTTTGGATGAAGAGTTTGTTACAAATGCAATAGAGTTTGATAAAATGTATCCAAAATGAGTTTTAGATAGATTCAGAAAGAGTTTTGAAATTTTTCATAAAGTACTTATGAGATTTTGATAAAAGTTAGAGATTGTTTATGTAAACTAAATGGTAAATGTATTTGATGAATATATCTTATAGATACATTGATTCCAATATATCCTTAAGCAAGATACTAAGATTACATTGGTAAAAATTTAGTTTAGAGTGCATACAATGAAACTCAATAATATGTTGCACCCAACATAGTGTGTACATTTAGCTAGAATTACCACTGTATCCTCTCCCATATGGTTATTTGGTAATAATACATTATGAATAGATTAAATATGTATCGAAAAACATTAAATATTTTCAATGAATAAACTAATTGTATATAACATGCAGGTTCCATGAGATGGTACCAATACAATCAATATATCCAAATCTATTCTATTAATGAAGAAAATAAATTATGGTTATATAAAGGGATGAAATACCTCTTGTTAGGTTATCCTATTTATTTTTAATCTTTCCAAAGCTCTTATATCATGTAACATTATCTATCATATACAATGAAGGTTTTAACACCCCTATCGGTGTATAAGAATCCTCATGTTACAAACATGGATCCTTAGGTCAGTTTAATATCCTTGGATACTAGAGGCTTTTGTCTACTATTTATGTAAACTAAATTAAGTGTACAATTAAGAGTAAAATATGGATTATACATCACTTTAAGTATGAATGTTTTTATTATTTATTTTCATTTTATGTTGATACTTTTGAGGATAGATCAGGCATATATATGGGATTACTTTCACTTAGAAGGTCATTACATGATCCCTTTAAACCCATAAAATCCCCCATTTGAGGGGTAACTCATGATATATAATGAGTTAAATGGTGTATACAAATGGTGAACTGGAATGAGTAAGGATTGTGGACCTACAAAGGGGTAGTGTGCCTAGTAATTGGAAATGATGGGTCTATCCTGGGACTCAATCGTGGATATTATGATTTATAACCTAAGGGAATAGATGATTCCTATGTTAGGATATAGGATGCATGAGGTGTGGTGGGTTATAGATGAGGGGTAGGTTTTAGGAAAGGTGACACCCATGTTTATGATTATAATGGTCTACTCTCGATGTTTTATATTGATATGGTGGAGGGTTGACTTGAGGGATGAATGAGCATGTCAGACCTATTATTGGGAATTACTAGAGAAATGTAGAGGAATGATCTATCTAAAACATTGAAAAATTAT
Organism: Viscum album; assembly: GCA_963277665.1. NCBI lineage: Eukaryota > Viridiplantae > Streptophyta > Magnoliopsida > Santalales > Viscaceae > Viscum > Viscum album. Next base: position 74,187,301 of record OY728142.1, read on the forward strand.
AGTATGGGATGTGTTTCTTGTCTATAATAAAGATATATGATACTCAAGATGGGATTTTTTTCCCATTAGGGGTATTAAGACATGAGATCCAAGATAGGATATGTCACCCACCTATATTATTGAGATAATACATTCAGGATATGAAACATATATTGCCTAAAATATTTGGGATATAGAATATAGGATGGTATTAATCTCCCACTTATGATATAGTGGAATAAGATTATGTATATTAGACACTTAAACAACTAGTGATGAGATATGAGATTCCTTGGAATGGATGCCCTACTAGCTAGTTGTGTATATGGGTTGAGAATTATGCCACCAAGAAATATGAAATTTATAAGAGTAGAGAGGGTTGGGAAAGATGATAAACTAAACAAAATTTTTATTATGGGTTATAATAATGTTCCAACCTAGAGACCCGATATATGATATGAGTTTGTTGGGAAAGATTTCAGTTGAGAGAATGAATCTTTTAAATAGGTTGGTTGTGATTCCAAATGAGATTTAATTTCCCATCCTAGATCACCCAAACCATGATTTAATCAGTGGTTCTATGTGACCTCAGGTGTGCCTCCTCATATGTTAGAGGTTTTAGAATAACATTGAGAATCTTTAAATGTTGTGGGGTGACTATAACCTCTACCAGAAAACCATAAATAATAATGAAAGCAATAATAATTCATCAACCACAATGAATGACATAATATGGATACAACAACTATGAGATAACCATAATAAATAATACCACATGCTATAACCAAATTTTATCTAAATAAATGTCATACAAATCATACATCAATATTAGGATCACTTGATGGGTTGATCATATATAAGATATATCCAAAAGATAAAAAAGAATAGATAAAAATGAATAATGGTCTTGAGGCTCTATCTGGACCGATATCCCAATATTTCCATGAATATTATTTCAACAATTGACCATATGAACCTTTACCTTACTTTTATCCCTGATCATGAGGTCTAAAAACCCACCAAAGTGCATGTATATGGTGTGAGAAAAAGTACTCAGTAGTCTTCCACAAATGGTTTTCCTAAATAAATATACTAATATATGGGTACATGCACAATATAATATGATAAAAAACAACAACAATAATAATAATTCAAAAGTCTTTTTATGGAATTATTGGTAGAATATCCAATGAATGACCATACCTGCTTCATCCAATATCAGAATAGGGTGATTCTCCCTTAGTCCAATCACAATGAGATAGTGAACAATCTATCACCACTCATATAAATCACTTGACTGAACAAGTCATCTCTGAAGAATAATCCAAGGTGAATGAGGCATCACTATCAAATTTTATAGGGAGAATAACTCATCGACATACCAATGGAATAATTAAATGATTCATCACCTTTTCACAATACAAGGGTGAATTTTTTGTCATCAAACCATAATTAGGGTGAAAAATGTATCGCCATACTCAACATCCAAGTTGAATTATGAATCTCCAATACATTATTCAATGTGAATGATGTTTCAATGACTCATAACTAGGGTAAACAATATATCACTGATACAATTATTCAAGGTGAATGGTACATCACCATACTCATAAACAAAGGTGGATAGTGTACCACCAAAACCATAATCAAGGTGAGCAATATATCACCAGTATAATTACTGAAAGTGAATGATATATCACCATTACTCAATCTAGGTGATTGATATATCACAGATGCATTGGAAATGGTGGAAAATGTATCAACAATACAATATATAAATAAAATGAGATATAAATGGTATATAAATCATAAGGTTAATAATATATCATCTCAATACATAAAGCATGGGTGAATTATTAATCACTATTATAATATATAATGTGAACTAGCTATCACCATAACATCTCAAGCCTCAATGAATGTTTCATAACTATAAAAATGATAAGGGTGGATGATTTACCACCAATATAAATAACAATATGAATGATATATCATTGATATATAACTAAAAATAGTGAAAAATATATCACTAATTCAATATAAAAATCTAACTATTCATCAAGAAATAATAACAACATAAGTGAATGAGTTATCAACACATTTCCTAGACTTATGATTCTTTAAAACCACCTATCTCACAAGGTTTATTCTATTTTTTTCAATATCCACAACCAATTCTCAATTATAAGGAAAAATCCCTATTAGTTGATCCCAAATGCATGCTTCCTACTAATGATTAATACATAGGAATACTTCAAAAAGCATACTAAATCAAAATATAGGCAATGACACCCCCTGGTTTTATTCCCAATGTAATTTCACACTTTCCCAAGGAGAAATGGCCATATGTAACTATGTTTTCAATGCATGGGGTTTAAAGGTCCTATAACATGCTAAATAGTTTGTGATTATTACTCAGCACACTAGGGAACCCAATTTGGCTCCTTTCTTGGTAGTCCATTCTCACCTGCCTACACTCATATATCATATAAAACATGGAAATCATATTTAATGGTGGAAATAGTTAGTCAATAACTACATCATCTTATTAAAGGCCCACTCTTCAAGTATCATAATTTGATTTAGCTGAAATAAAAGGAAATACTTAATGTAGATGAAAGCCTTCTAATTTAGGTATTTTGAGTGGAGACTATTGAAAAAAATAAAGAAACCAAGAATTAATGTTCATTGAAAATTATCATTACCTCTAGTGATAAACTAAAATCAATGAAACTTGAATCGGTTCTTCAAATAGGAAGAATCATCTCTTGTAAGTTAGAAGCACATGAAAGAAAAGGAGAAGATTTATGTGCTTGGTGGGAGGAAGAATGGAGGTTTTTTTTAAAAAATCATCCCTAAATTTACCAAAACACCACCATTAAAATGGGGGGATCAGGTTTCCATTTAAATCTAAGATAACCCCATCAGACCCCTGGTGGTAAGGGATATATCCACTGCCTTATCCACTTGAAGTCCAGTTGCCTCCCACTGGGCTCTCGATGGGAAACTTTCTCCCGGGCATATTTCCACCACCTCACATATTTCCTTGAAAATAGATCCCAAGAATTTTTAAACCCTTATTACATCCAAAATAATACCAAATACGCATTTTTAGATAAAAAATAAATTGAACTCACACCTGTGTACATGTGGTCAATTAAAAACACTTTTGTACACATGGTTTATTACAAAATCCCCACTATGTAGAAGCTCATATTTGATATGTATCGGTAATTATTACCAATGAATATATTTGGACACTATGGTCACACTACTACCTCTAACTCCCAGTTTCCCCTTAGATACATCCCTTATTACACTACACACATACCAGAGGAACCAACTTCCCTCATAGTGACTTCTCAATCAAATTAACTACATGAACTAGTCATTCATTGAATGATTCATCATCCTCCAACTTGATGTAGATAGAATTCATTACATAATAATGGTAGATTATATATCTATAAAGCTAAGATATATGGAATATATCATGAATGTAAGTGTATATCTAAGTAAATTATAATTTAATTGACATTTTATCGATCTTGTTGACAACCTCAAATGGAAAAAATATATGGATTCCAACTTCCCTTCCTTTAAATCCATATACACCCTAACCTAGTTGGATATCTAAAAAATATTAGTCTCGTACCTTAAAATATAAAGGATAGTTTCACTTATATACATAATTATGCTTTTAACTCTGACCATCCATGAACAGATTCCTAATCAACTGAATACACTTAGACATCTCCTACATAATATTTTTCCCAAAAATGGACAACTCCCTTACTTTTATCTATCAAAAAAGTTGACTAACACATCCAACCATACAATACCTCAAAGGGTGAAATATAAATAAATTTCTGATAACTATTATTATATGTGAAATTTTCCAATGAAAAATGTTTGTCCCATGAACCACTAAAATTTAGGGTGCATACTAGTAGTATGTCCTCCAAAATATAAATAGTACACTCAAACTACCCATCATCCAAGGGATGATACAATTTCAAATAAACCTAGATATCCAAGTATTTCAAAAATATTTTCTATAAATGAGATATAAATATATCATTCTGATCTGTTATGGTACTCCTCAGAACACCATGCAGTCATACCACCTCCTAGACATATATCCTACTCGGTTTGTAAAAATATTAGGTTTCATTAATTGATAATAAATAATCCACTTTGGTCAACTAATCAATGATAAATCATATCATATAATTTTCTATTAATTTTCTTGGCAACCCCATCTTAAAATCCATCATTTCATCATCTCATTTTCACTTATGAATGGGTAAAGGATGATGATGATCTATGAGTATCTAATACTCATACTTCACCTGATGATAGATGATCCATTGGGAAAAACCTAAAAATATCCTTATTAATCCTAGGACGCCAATACTCCCTATAGATATCATGATAAATCCTAGTCAACCCCAGGTGAACATCCCATTTTGAGGTATGTGAGTCTCACATCAGCTCCTTGTGTATGGTTTTTGGAACCAAAACTCGAACTCACACATATAGTATCCCATCATCATATTGCATCCAATATAGTGTCAACACCCCACAATATATATTTTCTCTCATAACCTGATAATTAGATTTTAGAAGCTAACTCTCCTTTACTCTATCAATAAGTGAAGAGGTAATGCTCAAATCCATTTGGGTAGCCCAACCATGACACTCTTGAACATCAAGGTGTATCTCAGTGCAGAGTATTATTAGCTTCCACTCACTATCAGACTCTTAAATCACCAGATCACAAATCTTATGACTTGGTGCATCAACAAAGTTGTTCGCCTTTCAAAAGGTGTACATTGCTTCTAAGTCAAAATATTATATGTATTCGACCCACCTCATCTACCGAAGGTTCAAGTATCACTATGACTGACTGAAAATTAATTTTTTATTAAAATAGACCCCCTTTAAGGGGTAAGGGGGAACCCAACATGACTTCAAATACTTAAAAATAAAAATCAGGCCCATGGTCCAAAGGCCCAAGGAAAAAACCAACCCAATTCTAGGCTACAAAGAAAATACCCTCCTTGGAATCTATGACATTAAGACCATCTTCCACCATCTCATCATTGCTTGGATATCTGTCCCATGAAAGGATGCATGGGATTGGTACTAATGGAAATTTCCATACCCTCTCAAATGTCTAATTCTAGAAAGCAATGGTCTGGTAAAAACTCCCTGCTCTGAATCTATTCTGGAGAAATCCCTAGTAGGAGAACTGGATGCATTTTCCCATAGACCGTAGATCATAGAGCCACAAAACAAATAAACCATCACAAAATCCAACCCATGAATTCAAAAAATCATCCCAACACACTGAAAATTCCACACAACAACCTAATTTCTCCTCCTCCATCATGATTTCAAAGTCTTAGATCACCAAAAAACAACACAATTGAAAGAAATATCACACAGAAAATTCACCAAAATCTTCACAAACAGCATAATCATATCCAAAAATAGAAAATGTAGGTAAGAATCGAAGGCATGAAATCATCACCACATTGATAGACACCAGAATTCCATAGCTTTCCATAATTCACCGCAATACAAAACCCAAAACTCATCACCGCCATCCAAAATGCTCAAGGAGACCACAACGAACACCGAACTCATGCGCACTCGACCAAGAATGAGTCAAAAAACCTCAACTGTAGAATCTGGATCTCAACCATTGGAAATCATTGTGATGCCATGGTAATCCCTAGCCAGTGAAGGAGGAAAGGGGTAATAAATAGTTTGGAAAATGGTGAGAATATCCTAGATGGACAAGCACATGAAGTCGCATGATGTCACCACTGGGAGAGGAACCGAACACCTCAAGATTACTGAGAAAAAGAGCTGAGGAGTTGTATCTAACCCAAGATATATATAGGAAGGCGGTGATGGGGGAAAACCTGGTGGAGTTTCACCCCTTACAGGCTCATCCTAGTGATGGGGGTTTATTTCTTATCCTAAATGTACCTAGAACTCACCATTTAAGTCACCCTATGAAAAGATGTATATGAGGATCCTATGGATGATATAGACCACAAGTCTTTCACTCGAAATATAGTGACACTAACAATTTAGTGCATGGAAAATCATCACCAACTATAAATCATACAACAGATAGTTTCACTCATGTGGCCTCAAATACCTCAACCTATAAGAAACTACTCAACCATCCTATATTTGAACATATTGAAGCCTGAATTCCAATGAATCACAATATAATGTGTGCTCCTTACCCATCTTAGGTAAGGTTACAATAGATGTGATCATCAACCCCCCTTTTATCTCCTAAAAGGCTCTCTAATGAGGATCTAGCTACTCAAAATTCTCCCCCTTATTCATTAAGTTCATCATCAACGTTTCCAATCTATAGAATTCTTGAAAGAATATTCTAAAATAAAATTACAATTCTAAAAATATATGTATCTTGAACATTTTATTGGGACAATACCAAGAAATTAATACCTTGAACTTCTCAAGGTATGATATAATTCCTACCTCAGATATCACATGTCCCAATAAACGTGCCTCCATGATCCAAAAATGATACTTTGAGATCTTGGTACAATGTCGATTCTCTCCCAATGTAATAAATATAAACTCTAGATGTTGGTCAATATCCCCCCACATATGATAGCATACCATAATGTATTTGATGAACATAATCACAAAATAGTATAGATATGAATGGAATAATTTATTTATCAATTCCATAAACACTTCTATCACATTCTTTGAACCAAAAAACATCACAAGAAACTCATATAAGTCATATTTAATCCTAAAATAAGTATGAGGATTTTTTTTCTCACCCCTATCAGATGATATATGTACCTCATATAAATCTTGAAGAACCACTTGTCTCCCCTAAACTAATTTAATAGTTAATCAATATGAGGAAAAGGGTACCAATTCTTGATTGTTTCTTGGTTCAACCCCCAGTAATACACATATAAAAAATTGCATCTCCTTTATTGAAGAATATAATTGGATCACCCTCAAGGGAATTGATCGGGTGAATGAATACCTTAGCCTCAAGGTCCTATATCTAGATCTTTAACTCACTCAGTTTAGATAAATCAATCGTGTATAGTGAAATGGATATGGGTTCCATATATGGAACCAACTGATAGAGAACTCAACCTCCCAATTGAGTGAAAACCTCAAGAATTCATCTGGAAATACATCCTAAAATTGATCCATAAAAGGAGGAAAGATCATATTTATTGTTTCCTATTCATCCCTAAATGAAAATCTAAAAACCTAAGTGGTGATTAGACCCAATTGGTGATGTTCAAGTCCCAAACTACATTTTTACATATCCCACTCTCTTGTAGAGGTATAAAAATCACCCTTAGAAGATGTAAAAGATAATTATGGATGATAGTAATAAATTTGTTCTCTAATGAGAGTTATCCAATATTTCTTAAGGATCCCACAAAATATATGAATATCTAATAAAAATAAATCCCAAAGAATCTCATAACTACTCATCATAATATCACACCTAGAGAACCTATGAATATTCATAGAATGCACCCCTAAGGGTGGACCAATAGTCAAAACCCCCTTAAAATACTCAAAAACCAAGCTTTAGTCCCCAATTAACTGAGAGTAAATGAATGAGTGTGAAGAACCTATATTAGATAAAACTAAATATGGTTATATGTCACTAAATTCATACCTCACATGGTTAATTAACCCTATATATAATCAAAAGGGTTCTTCTTGATGGCATGAAGATGGTCCAATCCATAGCCCTAAGTTCCCACCACCTGAATCTCCTGAGGGATACCACCCTGTGGACACTACTACCCTTTACCCTAGGTACATTTTCCTCCTATGTAACTAGAATACCTAGAAGAACCCTAACTTCCAATATATAAAAACTCCCCTATCCCTTTCTCTAAACTCTATGTTTGACCAAAATCATTTCCATTAGTTAGTTACAATATACTCCTACAAAACCTATATAAGTTCCCAATATGACCATAGGATCTGCACCCTTTTTTTATTCAATCACAATCAGTTTAAATATGTTTTTCCACACTAATAACACTCCAGGGGGGGTACTCTCTTTTGGGGGAAAAGATGAACCATGCCCCTTACTTACATGTTTTCCACCACAATGGAAATAACTATAAAACATCAACAACCTACTACCTAAAAATCCACTCTTGGTTCCCGCATATTAAGTAACATATCCTAGAGAATTTCCCTTGAATATGAATCCATCAAAAATAAGGTCCTCATTCATAACCATTAAAAAATACATCATGTAGAAAATATTTAGTTGAACTTAGATGACATACCTCAACCCATCCTCAAACTTCCTAACTCTAACAACATTGTCCTCGGTTAATGTAACACCCGAGACTTTTATGTTATATAAATCATCAAATGAATCTTTTTCTACACACAACACTTTCTTGGCTTGCTTTACACAAAATCTACACCTTCCTCGAGAGCTTGCATCGTACGCAATACCGAGTTTCACTAAACAACGATATACTATTAAAATATTATTAAAACTAGCCATTTTGAATAGTAATAACCACTTTTTGAAATTTTATAAATTTTATTTTTCAAAATGGACTTCATTTTTGGATTCTTAATATCGAAATTAGCCTAGGGTGAAATATTGGTATTTTTTTGAAAACTTTCAATTTTTGATGAATAGTGAAACCACTAAGTGGTAGTTAAAAAAAATGAATTTTTCATAAAACTTAATTTTACCGCTTATGTGAGTGGAATTTCAAAAATCCGAGAGACACAGTTAATATCAAGGACTAAAATGTGGTTCAATGAGATGAAAATAATTTTTGGTGAATAGTAACTTTTTACTTTTTTTTACCATAGTTAAAGGTAAATAGGGTAATTAAGGGTAAAAATGATATTATTATTACCCTAACACATGTCATAATTCTATTGGACAAGTGTAATTCGACCAAAAACAAACTTAGGAATAAAATATGACCATTTAGTCCCACTTGGATTAGATTAGGACATTTATTATTAATTTATTTAAAGAAGGGTTAAAATAGTTAAAATCAAAGTTTAATAAGTAAATCATTTTTAATATGGGGTTATACATAAGATAAATTCAACTATAAATATTAATTAGAAAGATAAAAATATTTCCTACATAATGGTATTTTATTTGTAATTTTTAGACATTAAATAATTTAATGTATTTATGACACAAAGATGATGCAGTAATTATCTTATTAATGAAATATTAACATAATTGATGTTATAAACACCAAAATAAATGTAATTTGAGACATTTTTTGAATTAGAATAATTTTCTAGGTTAATATGACATGTTATTATTGATTTAACTTGTTCGAACTAATCATTCTGTTATGATTTTCACAAAAATTAATTACTAAATAGTGTCAAAATTGACATAAAATAGTTTTTAAAACAAATATTATATTAGTAATTGTTATTTTATTCCTAAAAATCTATGGTTCGGCAAAATGACTTAGATAAGGTTATATATATTAATAATAAACAACTTGGGGTTCGTTTGGCTGCTTATAGTAAGTTTATTAACCTTATAGTATAAGAACACAAGAAGACACGGTAAAAGTAAAATTATTTAACTTAATTTTAAATCTAAATGATAAGGTTAAAATAGGAACCTAAACTTGTCTAAATTCTATTGGATGAGAGGATTTCTACCCATACCCACCTTATCCTCTAAATAAATCAATTTGGAGCTATTTAAAACCGAACTTGACTTTATAATAAAATAATATTTTTAGTTATTCCAAAGGTGCCCCTCTCCTCCCTTATAAAAGGGCACCTCCTCCCTCTCTTCCTCACACCAATTTGAGCCTTCAAGCTCATAAAACCCCTGCCACTTTCTCCTCTCCACTTCCCTAGAGATATCCTAGAGGTCCTGGTCTTCTTCAAAGACCAATTTTAGTGCCCTAAAAGAAGGTCTCAAAGAAGCACTTCAAAGAAGAGGTAATATCCGTTACCGATTCTTTCATCTTTATTTCTTCTTCCACTTCTTCTTCTTTAGTTGTTTCATTATGAAGTAATAACATCAGTATCACTCATATACTTATATGTTATTATAAGTATGAAACAACCCTATTTCACCATCTATCCATCCTATGGAAAAAGAAATCACCGCGCGTGCGTACATACGTAATACCGTCTCCACGCCGTGGTGTAATCTATTTTCCAGCACCACCTTACTTGGATGGTTATAATGGTGTAAATAATGACTATATATGACTATTATAAAGTGATACTGATTCTGAAATATTATACATACACTCCAATACAATTCCACGATCATAGGAACAATATCATCACTCATGCGTACGTACGGAATACCGTCTCCACGATGTGATGCGACTCATTCTACATGATATTCTTTTCATAATGATTATATAAATGAATTTAATGAATCAATATGATATATATTACACTAATACCATTCTGGAAATGAGGTATCTATAACCTAAAGAGAAGAATAATAATTTATTCGACAAAACACGCATAAGAACAAAAAGTTATAAACACCCGAATAACAAGTAGCAATGAAATATTACTAATAAGAAGCTAAGAATATGACCAAATATGATATCATAAAAATAAGTATGATTCTGGAATAAGTCAATAACATTATTTAAATCATTATACAGGAGGTTCAGACACATACAAAGCATATCGGACCTAAGGTAAGGGAAATATTACAATCTCATTTTTATCTGAGATTGTTTATACTTTAGTATTTACTGGGGTGTATTTTATCATCCACATCCATGTTTCCTCAATATGTAATATTATTTCCATCCACCTACAATTATTTAAATCCAATTTTACCCTTAGATGAGTTTTTAGTAAAAGATATGAATGGAATCTTTTGTCGTTTTTCGTACGAGGTACTTTTTGACTTTTTCGACAAAAGTATGAGAAGAATGTTTTTTTAACTTATATGGCATGAATGGATTTTTAAAACATTATTTCCAAGAAGGTTCCTTTACAAGTTTTCAAGTTTATTTTTAATCAACTTCTTTTAGTTTAAAATTGTAAGGCATGTTAAGAAAGGGAAAAAAATTTGAAGTAGAAAGGATGTTTTCCTTAAGAATGGTGTTCAAGTGTTTTATCAAAATTATTTTCCATCTAAGATAATAAAGGGTTCTGTTTCTATCCCTATTATTACATTGATTTGATTATGTTGTGATGGAATTATTTTTTTGAATTCCTTTATCTTATATGAATTGTTTTATGATGTCACGATGTTTAAGAATCCCATTTTTATTACATGGGTTATGCTATGATGTATGGTTTATGATTTTGTGGCACACATAAGAATGGTATCATTATGAGATGGGTGGGACCTATATCTCCCTCCAATGCATTGGGTAAAGATTTTATATCTCATGAGATAGACATGGTTGGAACGATAGGTTATACCGGTTCAGTGAAACAGGACTGAAACGAGGAGTGAACTCGGCTCAGAAAGGGACTTTGTCCACTAAGATAGTCTTGGAAATGAGTCTTGACTAATAAGAAATGATTATCTATGATTATGTGTGTATGCCACAAAGTTTCTTGTTTTAAGTTATGATTATTGGGATTACATTTTACTACTATGATTTATCCCATGTTATGAGATTATGATCTCTTTTGCAGGTTAAGATTTTCAAAAGTTATGTGATTATGTATATGATGTGATGGATATTTCTTTTGTTTACCCTTACTGAGCATTTGAGCTCACCCTTTTGTATGTTTTATTTCCCCAGGTCAGGAAGAAGGTTATTAAGTATAATATGCCAAAAAGGGACTCTAAATATGATGAAATAAATGGGAGGCAAAGTAGATGCTTTATGAACCAGTTGTTTATGTTTCCCAGTTTCTAAAGACACTATACCTATACGGTCCTTTCTTGGTTTTTTTATATGTTGTAATAAGTGTGCTTCAATTCTGAAGTAATAACAATGTATGTAAAGTATGGGTCGTTATAGTTGGTATCAGAGTAAAGTTATAGTCAACCTTTGGAAACTAGGATGTGAAATCCTTAGTAAGAACCCTAAGGATAAGTCTAAGCATAGAACACAATCTTAGTGTTTTAGAAATGGCCATGAATAACCTATGATAAGACCTTAAGTGTGAAATTTTATTCTTGATTATGTGGTTTTCCTATTATAATTAGTGTTGCTCACACTATTCTTATTGTTTTTAGTCAATGGCTGGAACCCTAAGGAATCGTGTTAATGCGAAATGTGACGGGCAATGCAATGATTGTCCCCCTGAGCAAATAAACATTATGGGAGCTGGAATGAAAAATCTTGTATCCATGCTCACACAACTATCTCAAGCTATGAATCATGCAGGACTTCCAAACGAGCAAAATAAGGAGCAACATTCTATTGAATCCTTCATGAGACAGCGTCCACCTTCATTCAGCGGGTCTACTGATCCATTAGTTGCTGAACAATGGATTAGTACTACTGAAAAGATATTTTCAGTTCTTCAATGTTCTGATCATGATAAAGTCATCTTAGCAGTGTATTGTTTGGAAGGTGATGCTGATCAATGGTGGAATCTTATTAAGAATGCGAGGCAAAGGGATGAAATTGAGTCCATGGAATGGTATGAGTTCAAGAACTTATTTTTCAATAAGTACTTCCCTCGTATTCTCCGAACAAAGATGGAGAAAGAGTTTCTTGAACTGAAGCAAAAGGATTATGAATCTGTTGGTACCTATGAAGCAAATTTTACAAGACTTGCAAGGTACGCTTCTGGTATTATTATCCAACCTGAGAGTAAGTTCTATCGATTATTTAGTGGCTTAAAACCAAGTCTTCGAAGGGCCTTAGCCATAAGGGACTTCAATAGCTACGAGGAAATCGTTCGATGTGATCTCAAAGTTGAGATGGAGATTGGAGTAACCGATCAGTCATATGGGTTTGACAAGAAGAGGAAAATGGAATTCAAAGGAAAATATAAAGAGCACACTGAAAAGAAGATGAGCTTTCCCTTATGCTCAAAGTGTGGAAATAAACATGGAGGGAGTTGTCTTAAAGGGACAAGTAAATGTTTCAAATGTGGAAAGGAAGGTCATCGGGCATTTGAATGTCGTGATGATGGGAAGAATATGTCTAATGATGCAAACAAAGGAAGGGATACACAGAATGAACCTACTACACTTCAATGTTTCAAGTGAAAGGAGATGGGACATTATGCCAATAAATTCCCTAATCCAAGGGTTGATGATGATGGTCAACTTCAACAAACTCTTAAGGCTAAAGACAAAGGAAAGTCACATGCAATTTCTATCAGCGATTTGGAGTACGATAACGATGTGGTGAAAGGTACACTTACCATCTACTCTAAAGTAGCAAATGTTTTATTTGATTCTAGATCCACCCACTCTTTTATTTCTGAATAATTTTCTAAGGGTATCACCGTATTACCTCAACAATTAGATGTTGAGTTAACTGTGACAACACCTAATAGCACAATAGTCGCATCAAAAGTTTATAATTCTTCTCCGATTGAAGTTTGTGGGAAAGTGCTTCCTGCAAATCTTGTGATTCTTCCTATAGTGGAATTTGATGTGATTCTTGGCATGGATTGGATTTCTCTACATGGAGCTCATATCAATTGCCAAAGAAGGGAAGTCACATTTCATATTCCAGATCAATCTATGATCGTCTATCGATGCAAGGATGAACATAACCTTCCAGTGGAAATTCCTTCCATCTTATGGGTCTTGATTCCACTAAATGAAGGTTATTTATCTCAAATGGTTGGTGAGAAACTCACAATTAAGAATATGCCCATTGTACGGGAGTTTGATGATGTCTTTTCGGATGAATTACTGTGTCTTCCACCGAATCGTGAAGTTGAGTTTTCAATAGAACTCGTACCGGGTGCTTTGCCTATTTCAAAGACACCTTATAGAATGGCCCCAATTGAGTTGTAGGAATTGAAGAAGCAACTCCAAGAGAATATTGATAAGGGGTTCATACGCCCTAGTGCGTCACCTTGGGGATCACCTGTTCTGTTTGTTAAGAAGAAAGATGGATCAATGAGACTCTGCATTGATTATCGAGAACTTAACAAGATCACTATCAAGAACAAATATCCTCTCCCGTTCATTGATGACCTATTTGACCAACTACGCAGAGCTCAATACTTTTCCAAGATTGATCTTCGTTCAGGGTATCATCAATTAAGGGTCAAAAGGGAGGATATACCAAAGACGTCTTTCCGTACAAGGTATGGACACTATGAATTTATAGTGATGCCATTTGGTCTTACTAATTCCCCTGCTATCTTCATGGATCTGATGAATAGAGTCTTTAGAGACTATCTTGATCAGTTTGTGGTAGTATTTATAGATGATATTCTTGTATATTCAAAGAGCAAGGAAGAACATGAAGATCACTTGGGAATTATATTGAAGACCCTGAGAAAGTATAAGCTTTATGCCAAATTTACCAAGTGTGAATTTTGGCTTCAAAAAGTTGCATTTTTGGGTCACATAATCTCAAAAGAGGGGATATCTATGGATCCAGCAAAAACAGAGGTTATCGAAAGATGGTCGAGACCAACAATAGTGAATGAGATCTGAAGTTTTCTTGGTTTGGCTGGATATTATCGACGTTTTGTGAAAGATTTTTCATGATTATCTAATCCACTCACCAAGTTGACTCGGAAAGGAGTTAAGTTTTTTTGGACGGAAGAATGTGAAGAGAATTTCACGGAGTTGAAAAGAAGGTTATCCAGTGCACCTGTGCTCACACTGCCTTGTAGTGGAGAAAGGTTTGTGATCTATAGTGATGCATCCAAGAAGGGATTGGGGTGTGTTCTTATGCAAAATGATATGGTTATAGCTTATGCCTCACGACAGTTGAAAATACATGAGCAAAATTACCCAACTCATGATTTGGAGTTAGCTACGGTAATCTTTGCATTGAAGATTTTGAGGCATTGCCTTTATGGTGAAAGGTGTGATATTTATACTGATCATAAAAGTTTAAAGTATATTTTCACACAAAAGGAGCTGAATATACACCAAAGAAGATGGTTGGAGCTGATTAATGATTACGACTGCTCAATTCATTACCACCCTAGGAAAGCAAAAAAGGTGGCAGATGCATTAAGTCGACAAGACCATGCTAGTTTATCCATGATGAGGATCACAAAAGATCCAATATTTATGGATTTACAAAGGATGGATCTTGGAATTATAATGGAAGGGGGAAAATCTTATCTTTCTCAAATGAATGTTCAACCATCTATACATGTGAATATTAAAGAGGCACAAAAAGAAGATGTCGAGTTACAAAAGAAGGTGAGAAATGTTCCTGAATTCAACCTTAATTGTGATGGGATAATAAAGTTCAGGAATCGGGTTTGTGTTCCTCCCATCCCAGAATTAAAGAAGGAGCTACTAGATGAGGCTCATAGTTCTTCATTCTCTATTCATCCTGGAAGCACGAAGATGTATAGGGACCTGAAAGAGTACTTCTGGTGGGATGGCATGAAAAGAGATGTTGCTGAATATGTCTCTCGATGCTTGGTTTGTCATCAAGTTAAAGCTGAGAGACAGAAGTATAAGGGGATGTTACAACCATTACCCATACCCAAATAGAAATGGGAAAACATCACTATGGACTTTGTCACAGAACTTCCTAAAACATCCAAAGGCAATAATGCTATCTGGGTCATAGTTGATCGTCTTACCAAGTCTGCACACTTCATTGCTATTAGAGAGGATTTCTCTCTGGATCAGCTTGCCAGGATATATGTAAAGGAAGTGGTAAGATTAAATGGAGTACCACTTTCTATTATATCTGATCAGGATCCGAGATTTACCTCGAAGTTCTGGCGAAGTCTCCAGCATACTCTGGATACAGAGTTGAGTTTCAGCACTACTTATCATCCTCAGACAGATGGTCAGTATGAGAGAACAATTCAAACTCTAGAAGATATGTTGAGAGCTTGCTCTATGGATTTCAAAGGTGGTTGGGATCAACACCTACCTTTGGTGGAATTTTCTTCTAATAATAGCTTTCACTCCAGTATTCAGATGGCTCCTTATGAAGCTATCTATGGAAAGAAATGCAGGACTCCAACTTGCTGGGATGAAGTTGGGGAAAGAAAACTATTAGGACCTAATCTCGTTGATGAAATGGCAGAAAAGGTCAGATCTATTCAACAACACATAAGAGCAGCTCAGAGTCGACAAAAAAGTTATGCCGACAACTGAAGAAAAGACCTAGAGTTTGAAGTGGGTGATAAAGTGTTCTTACGAATATCTCCCTGGAACAGGGTCATGAGATTTGGAAAGAAGGGGAAGTTGAGCCCTAGATATATCGGTCCTTTCGAAATACTGGATCGTGTTGGGAAGGTAGCTTACTGATTGTCACTTCCACCGAATCTCTCTCAAGTTCACGATGTGTTCCATGTATCTCTCCTGAGAAAGTCATATCTGATCCTTCACATGTACTCAGCTTAGAAGTTGTACCGCTGGAGCAAGATCTTTCTTATGAAGAAAAACCGATAGAGATTCTGGATCGTAGTGAAAAAGTCATACGAAACAATACCACTCGATTGGTGAAAGTTTTATGGAGGAACCACCAATTAGAAGAAGCTACATGGGAGCTTGAGGATATGATGAGGGAGAGGTATCCTTATCTGTTTGTTACAAAGTGACGAATTTCAAGGGCGAAATTCATTTTAAGGGGGGTAGAATGTAACACCTGAGACTTTTATGTTATATAAATCATCAAAGGAATCTTTTTCTACACACAACACTTTCTTGGCTTGCTTTACATGAAATCGCAACCTTCCTCGAGAGCTTGTGTCGTACACAATACCGAGTTTCACTAAACAACGATATACTATTAAAATATTATTAAAACTAGCCATTATGAATAGTAATAACCACTTTTTGAAATTTTATAAATTTTATTTTTCAAAATGGACTTCATTTTTGGATTCGTAATATCGAAATTATCCTAGGGTGAAATTTTGGTATTTTTCGGAAAACTTTCAATTTTTGATGAATAGTGAAACCACTAAGTGGTAGTTAAAAAAACTGAATTTTTCATAAAACTTAATTTTTACCGCTTCTGTGAGTGGAATTTCGAAAATCCGAGAGACACAGTTAATATCAAGGACTAAAATGTGGTTCAATGAGATGAAAATAATTTTTGGTGAATAGTGACTTTTTACTTTTTTTTTACCACGGTTAAAAGTAAATAGGGTAATTAAGGATAAAAATGATATTATTATTACCCTAACACATGTCCTAATTCTATTGGACAAGTTTAATTCGACCAAAAACAAACTTAGTAATAAAATATGACCATTTAGGCCCTCTTGGATTAGATTAGGACATTTATTATTAATTTATTTAAAGAAGAGTTAAAATAGTTAAAATCAAAGTTTAATAAGTAAATCATTTTTAATATGGGGTTATACATAAGATAAATTCGAATATAAATATTCATTAGAATGATAAAAATATTTCCTACATAATGGTATTTTATTTTTAATTTTTAGACATTAAATAATTTAATGTATTTATGACACAAAGATGATGCAGTTATTATCTTATTAATGAAATATTGACATAATTGATGTTATAAACACCAAAATAAATGTAATTTGAGACTTTTTATGAATTACAATAATTTTCTTGGTTAATATGACATGTTAGTATTGATTTAACTTGTTCGAACTAATCATTCTGTTATGATTTTCACAAAAATCAATTACTAAATAGTGTCAAAATTGACATAAAATAGTTTTTAAAACAAATATTATATTAGTAATTGTTATTTTATTCCTAAAAATCTAAGGTTCGGCCAAATGACTTAGATAAGGTTATATATATTAATAATAAACAACTTGGGGTTCGTTTGGCTGCTTATAGTAAGTTTATTAACCTTATAGTATAAGAACACAAGAAGACACGGTAAAAGTAAAATTATTTAACTTAATGTTAAATCTAAATGATAAGGTTAAGATAGGAACCTAAACTTGCCTAAATTATATTGGATGAGAGGATTTCGACCCATCCCCACCTTAGCCTCGAAATAAATCAATTTGGAGCTATTTAAAACAGAACTTGACTTTATAATAAAATAATATTTTTAGTTATTCCAAAGGTGCCCCTCTCCTCCCTTATAAAAGGGCACCTCCTCCCTCTCTTCCTCACACCACTTTGAGCCTTCAAGATCGGCCAACCCCTGCCACTTTCTCCTCTCCACTTCCCTAGAGACATCCTAGAGGTCCTGGTCTTCTTCAAAGACCAATTTTAGTGCCCTAAAAGAAGGTCTCAAAGAAGCACTTCAAAGAAGAGGTAATATCCGTTACCGATTCTTTCATCTTTATTTCTTCTTCCACTTCTTCTTCTTTAGTTGTTTCATTATGAAGTAATAACATCAGTATCACTCATATACTTATATGTTATTATAAGTATGAAACAACCCTATTTCACCATCTATACATCCTACGGAAAAAGAAATCATCGCGCGTGCGTACGTACGGAATACCGTCTCCACGCCGTGGTGTAATCTATTTTCCACCACCAACTTACTTGGATGGGTATAATGGTGTAAATAATGACTATATATGACTATTATAAAGTGATACTGATTCTAAAATAGTATACATACACTCTAATACAATTACACGATCATAGGAATGATATCATCACTCGTGCGTACGTACGGAATACCGTCTCCACGATGTGATGCGACTCGTTCTACATGATCTTCATTTCATAATGATTATATAAATGAATTGAATGAATGAATATGATATATATTAAACTAATACCATGCTGGAAATGAGGTATCTATAACCTAAAGAGAATAATAAGAATTTATTCGACAAAACACGCATAAGAACAACAAGTTATAAACACCCGAATAACAAGTAGCAATGAAATATTACTAATAAGAAGCTAAGAATATGACCAAATATGATATAATAAAAATAAGTATGATTCTGGAATAAGTCAATAACATTATTTAAATCATTATATAGGAGGTTCGGACACATACAAAGCATATCGGACCTAAGGTAAGGGAAATATCACAATCTCATTTTTATCCGAGATTGTTTATACTTTAGTATTTACTGGGGTGTATTTTATCATCCACATCCATGTTTCCTCAATATGTAATATTATTTCCATCCACCTATAATTATTTAAATCCAATTTTAACCTTATGTGAGTTTTTAGTAAAATATATTAAAGGAATCTTTTGTCGTTTTTCGTACGAGTTACTTTTTGTCTTTTCCGACAAAAGTACGAGAAGAATGTTTTTTTAACTTATACGGCATGAATGGATTTTTAAAACATTATTTCCAAGAAGGTTCCTTTACAAGTTTTAAAGTTTATTTTTAATCAACTTCTTTTAGTTTAAAATTGTAAGGCATGTTAAGAAAGGGAAAATGTTTTTGAAGTAGAAAGGATATTTTCCTCAAGAATGAAGTTCAAGTGTTTTATCAAAATTATTTTCCATCTAAGATAATAAAGGGTTCTGTTTCTATCCCTATTATTACATTGATTTGATTATGTTTTGATGGAATTATTTTTATGAATTCCTTTATCTTATATGAATTGTTTTATGATGTCATGATGTTTAAGAATCCCATTTTTATTACATGGGTTATGCTATGATGTATGGTTTATGATTTTGTGGCACACATAAGAATGGTATCATTATGAGATGGGTGGGACCTATATCTCCCTCCAATGCATTGGGTAAAGATTTTATATCTCATGAGATAGACATGGCTGGAATGGTAGGTTATACCGGTTCAATGAAACAGGACTGAAACGAGGAGTGAACTCGGCTCAGAAAGGGACTTTGTCCACTAAGATAGTCTTGGCAATGAGTCTTGACTAATAAGAAATGATTCTCTATCATTATGTGTGTATGCCACAAATTTTAATGTTTTAAGTTATGATTATTGGGATTACATTTCACTACTATGATTTATCCCATGTTATGAGATTATGATCTCTTTTGCAGGTTAAGATTTTCAAAAGTTATGTGCTTGTGTATATGATGTGATGGATATTTCTTTTGTTTACCCTTACTGAGAATTTGAGCTCACCCTTTTGTATGTTTTATTTCCCCAGATCAGGAAGAAGGTTATTAAGTAAAATATGCCAAAAAGGGACTCTAGATATGATGAAATAAATGGGAGGCAAAGTAGATGCTTTATCAACCAGTTGTTTATGTTTCCCAGTTTCTAAATACACTATACCTATACGGTCCTTTCTTGGTTTTGTTATATGTTATAATAAGTGTGCTTCAATTCTGAAGTAATAACAATGTATGTAAAGTATGGGTCATTATAGTTAATATAGGATTAAAATGAATGATCTCTATAAAAAATCATAGTCTATCATGATCATATATACTTACACTAGATTCATGAAATATTGATCTCTAACCCTTTTGTCATATCAAGGAAAAACATCTTGAATAACATAACTTGAAAGTACTTTTAGGATAGCCCTACATAATATCTTACCTAGACCAATACATCATGTCAGTGATTTTTTGGTCCCCAAAGCATATATATATAGTGATATTCACCCTCTTATCACGAGAGTATTGATCTGATTGAATATAGTCTATAATAAATATATCAAGAACTTGTACCATGTATTCCACCCTCTCCCAAAAAGAGGGGTGGATATTATAACTAAAACACTAATTAGGTTTGGAATGGATTACACTAATTTTAGATCCCCATAAACCAAATATTTTAATACCTAAAGCAATATTTCCTTGAGCTACTCATCTATAGGAATTATAAACACAACATGGGGTTCTAGTGCCCTGGTCAATGGATTATTCTCATCCATATGCTCCTGGTGCTTAGTGGGATATTATCGTGGTGTTATATCACTAAAATTACAAGCACACTACTCAGAACAAAACTATCATAGTTCTTGATATCATGGTTTAAGATAAGTATTGATAGAAAATGTGTATCATTACTTTGAACACACACTCTATGATATAAGGGTCTCATAAAAGTTTGTCTTAAATCTATTCCCACCTACCCACTTTCAGGGTTAGGTAATAAAAAAGAATAAGATCAACACGACTGTCATCATATAATAGTAACAAAAGATCCAGTATACATATTTTATTCATGTAAAGTTATGTATAACATGTTATTTTTTACTTTAAACATCTAACCCCTTCTCTGTAACTAGGTAATCAATCAAATACGAGTATAAAAATGTCATGTGAATACTACCTGCTAAATATGGTGCATGAACATGCACCCTATTGAAACCCTAGGTCCAGAGTAAAATAATAAACCATAAATAACATGTCATTTTTATGAGGACCAAGTTGGATGGATAACATTTTTTGAAGTTTTAAGATGTTTTTTGTCTTTTGTTGTCAAAGGAATATTCAAGGGAAGTAATCCCTTCACTTTTTAAAAGATGGTGATCAGACTCAAAAATCATATTCAAGAATTCATCATATTCTAGAATTCATCATATTGATGAATTCATCATATTCAATAATTCATCATATTCAGGAATTCATCTTATTAAATAATTCATCATATTCATGAATTTTGACTCCTAGTACTTAAGAAAGTCCATTGTATTCAAAAGTTGTTTTCTTGAAGAAAATGATCATTGGGTCCACCTTGGGTTCGATCAAAGAAAATATGATTATAATGAGTTTTGGAGTCTATATGGATCCTTTTTAAATATGATGATTCTTTTCTATTTTTTATTTCTCAAAATTCATAAATAATTTTTAAAACTTGTTATGCTAGCTTGATGAAAGAAAGGGGGAGAAGTGCTGACAATCGTATTGAGCATCAGATTGAAAGAGAAAAGGTGATACCAATCATATTTAGGATAAGTAGAAAATAAATATGTTAGGAATGAGAAGTTATAATACTTTCCATTATAATCCAGACAATTCTATATAGATCTTAAATGCAATAAAAGTCATGAAGGAATTCATATTTACAAGATGATGTTTATAGGAGAAGAAAATTTGAGAAGTAAAATATTTTCGGTCTCAGAACATCAGTGTGAGATCACCATATTCAGAATTATTTGAAGGATAAATGTCTTGAAGAAATCATAATGGAGAATCATAATGATAGAAATTAGAATATAGAATCAGAATGGTGGAAATTGGAATGATATAAATTTTAATGGAGAATCGGAATGGTAGAAATTGGAATGGAGAATCAAATGATAGAAATCAAAATTGAGAATTAGAATGATAAAAATAGTAATGAGAATCAAAATTAAAGAAATCATAATGGATAATTGGAATGAAAAAAATTGGAATGGAGAATCCAAATAATAGATATCAGAATAGAGAATCATAATGAAAGAAATCGAAATAGATAATTGGAATCGGACTAGCGTTTATTAAAAAATTATGAAGGGTGCTGAAGTTAAAGAGAGATCCATATTTCAAGGGAATTTGAATGAGTCAAAGATATATCCATAATTAAATGTATTTAAAGGTGATGTAAAAATTCAAATAAATATATGAGATTTAAAGAAATTTGAATATTTGAAAAATTTTATAAAGGAGGAAAATTTTTATAATCCCACTTAAACCATTTTAGTGTGACTATAAAAGGAGGATAATAATTTTTGTATTATGTAACTTTCATTTCTCACATAAGAGGAGATAAAATCTCTAAAATTATAGAACAAAGAAGTTTATGGATTGTGTTTTTTTGAAGAAGTTAACTAGACAAAAGAAGAAGAGAAGAAAATTATATTTAGTGTTTTTGAAAATTGGATTGGGGAATCAAACTGGGATTTCCAAAAATCATATTAAAATTTGTTCAAAATTGTTTAAGTGGTATTCTGATAGAGAAATATTTCTGTATTGAATAATTATATTGGGAAATCAGATTGGGAAATCAGACTAGGAAATCATTACAAAGTCCAAAAAGTTCTTTCCAACTTTTGGGTAAGAAAGTGAAAATTTGTTTTAAAAGATCATATTTGTGGAATTTTATCAGGAAGCATCATAACCTAATTATTAAAAAAAATTATTCCATCTTTTCATGATACTTGAAACACATGCACTTTTATATTGAAAAAATTATTACACGAGTGTAAGGGAATATACTACTCATTATATTCCACACAAAAGGATTGTTTTCTAATAGATTGTGTAGTGTGAGATTATTTCTAAACCATACCAAGGACTAGAATCTATTGATGAATAGTGAACCTTGTAAATTATTGTGTTCATATGGATGTGTGGTTGTTTTTTTTTCAACAAGGAAAGAAATATTTAACAAGAGGCTAAGGTTGTTTCATAATTAATAATACTTAAAAGAAAAAGATATCACGGATTCACCCCCTTCCCCTCTCAGTGATACTTGAATCCTGGTTGGGTAATCTCAATTAGTATTAGAGCATAGGTATCCTTTCTTAACTCTTTGCTAAAGTTTTTGAAAGAGAAAATGTGATAGAGAATTTGAATTGTTTGAATGATAAGGGGATTCTAATTTTTAATGGTAATAACTATCATATCTTTAAAGATAGAATTTTTCATTATCTTATGTCTCTTGGGTATAATTTTATTGAAGTTAAAATATATGGATTTCCTCATATTGATGAAAAGGTTCCTCTTACTCCCATTGACAATAAGAATATTAAGAATGATGGAAGATAAAAAATTATTTAATCTCATCACTTTATGAAATTGAGAGTAAAAGGTGTCTCCACTACCAAAGGTATCTGGGATAATTTGAAAAACAATTATGAAGGCAATACAAAATTCAAGAAAGAAGAACTTCAGATATGGAGGTTTAAGTATGAAGATCATAAAATGGGTAATTATGAATCTATTGGGGACTTCTTTATGAGGGTAAATAACATTTTCAGCACTATCAGATGTCTTAGTGAAAATTTGGAAGACTCTACTACTTTTAAAAAGATATTAAGAATCATTCCTGAAAAGTTTGATGCTAAAGTTTCCTCATTGGAAGATAGAGATCCTGAAACTCTATCTCTGGATGATCTTCATAGTACTCTCATTACTTATGAAATGATGAGTTAAAAATTTATTAAGGTAAAAACAAAACATGATATAGAAATGTATTTCAAAGATGCTAATAAAGAAAAGTATAAGAAGGTTCTTGAGAAATATGATGTTTCTGACTCTATATCGGAAAATGAGGTATGTAAAAACTTTGATGAATTTTTATTCTTATTTTATAAAAATGTAAGAAGTGGTACAGGTAAATTTAAAGGGAAACTTTCTTTGAATTATTTTGAATGTGAATCTGTTGGGAAATTTGTGGATAATTTTCCTTGAAGAAAGAAAGAATAAAATAGTGATGAAGAAGAAATAAGGCCAAGAAATTCATAGAATAAACAGGTTGATAAGGATAAATATTTTTCCAGAGGTAAAGATAAAAGGTTCTTCAAATCTAAAATAATAATATTTTTGTCTAAAGATAAAGAATAAGAAGAAGAAGATAGTAAAGTTGAATATGAAAATTCTTTTACTGAGAAAGATGGAGAGAATACCTTTATTGTAAAAGTGAATAATGAATATTTCATAATAATTAGTTCTGAAGAAGAAGAAGAAACTCAATGTGAATTTCATTTTAAAGAAGAGTTGAAAGAGTGTTTGAGAAATATTAGAAGTCATGAGAAGGAAAACAAGAATTTAATAAATAAAAGTTCCTCAATAAATAATCAAGAAGGTTTTCTTGATGAGAAATATAAGTTGTTAAAAGAGATTGATGATTTGAAGAATTATCTTGAGAAAGAAAATAATCCTAATAAACATCTATAAGTAAAGATGAAGGCAAAATCATAAGAGTTATAACTTGTCCAACAAAAACTTTTTAAAGCTCAATAGAGAGGTATAAATTTTAAAAACTCTATCTCTAAAGTTATTGAAATTTCTTGTAAGTAGGAACCTCATAAAGATCAAAAGTACCCTCCAAAGGTTAAAAAAGGATGAAGTTTTTCTTGAAAAGAAATCTGGAAATGTGTCTGAAAAGAATAAATTTGGGAAGGTTATATATGTGTCCAAAGTTAACAATGTTGAAAAATCGGAACTTTCTAAAAACTCTAAGTCTAAAAATGTTTCTAAACATACTAATTCCAAAAAAAAATCTATTACTTCCAGTTCCGATAAGGCTATAAAGAAAACCAATCTAAATAAGAATGTTTATTTTGAAAGAAAAAAGGTTAGTGGTCAACAAAGTTCTGTTAAGAAGGTTGATGATAAACATACCCACAACACTATTCAATCCAAAAAAATTAGAGGTAAATACTCTTTTTTTGGATACCGCTGGTATTGTGGTGAATTTATACATTTGTAAAATATTTTTTGGTTCAACCAACAACATTTCTACCATTCCATGGGCTATGGAAAGAAAGGTTTGAGGTGAATTCAATCCTCTTAAAAGAAGAGGTCTAAGAAGGAAGTTTGAAAGAAACTTTATAAGGTTGGTGTAAAAGTTGAAAATAGTTTACAACCCTTAGAAACTATTTTTTAAAGATGTGAACAACCTATAAATCTTGCTAAGGGTTTTCTTGTTTTGTTATCAGAACAACAAAAGTTTCTTAACAAATCTTAGAAGTCAGAGGTGAAGAAAGTAAAGGGAGATGAAACAGATCTTGTTGTTGAAACCTCTTTGAAAGCTATAAAAGGATAAAAACATTGGATTCTTGAAAGTGGGTGTTCTTCTCACATGTTAGGATACTTAAAGTTGTTCAAGAATGTTAAATAGTTCAAAGAAGGAATAGTGACATTTGGAAATGACGAATCTCTGAGAATCAAAGGTGTTGGATCAACCATCATTGAGAAAGAAAAGATAAAATCCAAGAAAAATTTATATGTTGATGGGATAAATCACAACCTACTGATTGTTTCACAACTTTTTGATGAGGGTAACAAAGTTATCTTCAAAAATTATGAGTTTGTTATTAGGAGTGAGGAATACTGAAAAAAATAGTTACAAGATGTCAATGTACAAAAGGAAACTTATTTCAAGTTAGTGAAATACAAAACTATTATTACTTAGTGTGGTGGAAAAAAATCAGTTTTGGAATAAAAGTTTAGGACACATGTTTCAAATAAACATGAACAATCTATCAAAATGAAATAGTGTTCTAGATATTCCTGATATGTCAAGAAGAATAGATTGGTGTTTCACTATTTGTCAGAAAGGAAAGATTAAAAATTTTGTGCATAAGAATGTTTGCATTTGTTCAAAAAAACCCTTGGAAATTATTCATTTAGATATTTATGTTCCAATGATAAAAAAATAAAATAATTGAGATAATAAATTCATTACTTTAATTGATTACTTTACTCTCATTACTTGTGTTATGTATATTAAACATAATTAAAATGATCTAAAAATGTTTAAAATTTTTAGGAGGAAATCTGAGAAGGAATATAAATGTTCATTGAAGAATTTAAGAATTGATAATATTGGTGAGTATAAGAATGAATAATTTAAAACTTATCTTTATAATAATGGAATTAGGCATGAGTTCAATTCACCATACATACCTCAACAGAACGGGGTTGCTGAAAGAAATAATAAAAGTCTATTAGAAATGGGGAGAACTATGTTACCTTAACATGGTATTTCTCATTACTATTGGAGGCAATCCATGAGTACTATTTTATATTCAAAACCAATGTTTCTATAGGCCAATTTCATATATGACTCATTTTGAAATGTTTTATGGAAAAAATACAAGTTTGAAAAACTTAAGAGTTTCCGGCAGTCCGTGAATTATAAAGAAGAAAGGTGAAAACTTAGGAAAGTTTGATCAGAAAGTTAAAGATGGAATTTTTCTTGGAAATGATATGGAAGGAAGATGATACAAATGTTTTAATAAATAAACAGGAAGAATTTTTTATTGTTATGATATAAAATTTATTGAAAAGTCTAAGGAAGATAAATAGACTCATGCAGATAAGGATTTTGAGAAAGATAAGAAAAATTTTATTAATAATACTAATAAGGATATAGATAATTGTAATCCTAATCAAGAAGAATAATCAGACTCGTCTATTTCCAATGATGAGGAAGATAATCAAAAATATCATCCTAGGATGAGGAAGCAAGTGGAATCTTAGAACATTATTAGTGATAAACATCAAAAAGTTCAAACAAGAAGAACATAAAATGTCATTACACACACTTATTTGTTTTCAAAAGTGGAACTGAATGATGTTGATGAATATTTTGAGCATTCAAAATGGGTTTAAGCTATGAATGAAGAACTTGATCAGATTGAGAAGAATCATACCTGGGAAATCATGCCTAATCCAGATAACAAAAAATTTATTGGTACATAGTGGGTTTTTCAGAACAAGATGAATGAAGTTGGTGAATTGATAAGGAACAAGGAAAGACTTGTTTGCAAAGGGTATTTACAAATTTTAGGTATTTATTTTAAAAGAAAACTTTGCTTTGGTGGAAATATTATAAACTATCAGAATCTTTCTTGTTATTACTACACAACGATGTTACACAATTTTTCAAATGGATGTTAAATCTATATTTCTAAATGGTGATCTTGATGAGGAAGTTTATATTGAAAAACCTTATGGATTTTTTGTTGGGTAAGATGAAACTTATGTTTGTAAGTTGAAGAAAGACTTTTATGGGATAAAACATGCTCTGAGGGCGTGGTAATCAAAATTGGATACTTTATTAAGAAATATGAGTTTTATGAAAGGAAGAGTTAATAAAAAAAATTACATTAAATAAAGTCAGGAGTTTTCCCTTATTGTAATTGTTTATGTTGATGATATTATCTTTGATGGTAATGATGAAAGAACATGTGAAAGATTTTCTAAAGATATGAAAAAGTTATTTGAAATGTATATGCTAGGGGAAATGAAATGCTTTCTTGTGTCAAAAATATTAAAAAATAAGAAACACCTTTTTATTTATCAAGAAACTTATGCTAAGGAACTTCTTAAGAATTTCAATATGGAAAATTCAAAACTATTTTCCACACCTATTTCAGTGGGAACCAAATTGAGCAAAGATGAAGAGGGCAATAAATTTTATCAGAAAGAATTTTAGAATTTGATATGATGTTTGTTATATTTGACTACCTCAAGACTCGACATCATTTGTGTTGTTACCTTATGTGATATATTTTATAGTTCTCTAAAATAATCACATTTGATGGCTGGAAAAATTATTCTAAGGAATTTAAAAGGTACAACAAATTTTAGATTCAGATATAACAACTCAAAAATTTTTGACTTTTTTGGTTATTCAGGTGTTGATTGGGCAGGGAATGTTGATGATCGAAGATCCACATCTGGTGGAGTTTTTTTTCTGGGAAAAATTTGTATTAGTTAGAATATAAAGGAATAAAATTCTGTAACTCTTAGTATGGATGAAGTTGAGTATGTTTCTTCTACTCAAGTTTCTACTCAACTTATATGGATGAAGACTCAATTAAAAGGCTTGATTGTTAAACTTAAGTTACCCTTGATCTTGGGATGTGATAATTAAAGTGCTATCAACCTTACCAAGAATTTGGTACAACATTATCATTAAAAACATATTGATATCAAGTAACACTTCATCAAATAGAATGTAAATAAGAATAAATTAAATCTGGAGTATGTTCTTACATCAGAATAAGTTTCTAACATTTTCACTAAACCTTTACTGATGGAACCTTTTTATAAATTGAGATTGAACCTGGGCATCCAACTTCTTTCTTTTCAAGTTTGACGTACATGTAAAAGGGAGAGTTGTGGGTAAGTTGTGAATCTAGAAAGTAACTGTGAGAACTATTCTAACTGTTTTTTGGAGTGGTTGTAGAAAAAAAACTTTTTTATTCCAAGGAATATGAAGAAGGTAGAGAAATATGAGGATTTTTCGTAATCATGACTTTTAGATAGCATGGTTTTGCTGTCAATAATTCTTGTTTCCTACAATGAATTAGCTCATGTAGGTTTAAAATTGTTGATAAGTAATCTATAGCTTGAGATTACAAAGTTCAGTGATTTATGAATCTTAGTTGAAAATGAAATCCAAAGGGGGTATTTTGGGGACAAAGTTTTCTAAAGAAGATTTTTAGATGTTTGAATATATTTGTTGTCTTTTGTTTTCAAAGGAATTTCAAAGGAAAGGAATCACCTCACTTTTTAAAAGATGGTAATCAGAATAAAAAATTGTATTCAGAAATTCATCATATTCAAGAATTCATCATATTCAAGATTCATCATATTCAGAAATTCACCATATTTAGGAATTCATCATATTCATAAATTCATCTTATTTAGGAATTCATCATATTTAAGAATTCTGACTCCCAATAATTAAAAAATTCCATCATATTTAGAATTTTTTTTCTTGAAGGAAAAGATCATTGGATCCACCTTGGGTTCGATCAAGTAAAATCTGATTGTAATGAGTTTTAGAGTCTATATTTCTCTATTAAAAATATGATGATGCTTTTTTGTTTTTTTTTTCAAAAATTGTAATAAATTTACAAAACTTGTGATGATAGCTTGATGAAAGAAAGGGGGAGAAGAAGTTATGACAATTGTATTAAGCATTAGATTGGAAGAGAAAAGGTTATTCCAATCATATTTAGGAAAATCTTATTTAGGATGAATAGTAAAGGAAGATGTTTCTAGAGTAATGGGAAGTTATAACACTTTCCATTATAAGTCAAATGATTCTATAATGATCTTTAATGTAATAAAAGTCGTGAAATAATTCATACTTACAAGCTAATGTTTGTTAGAGAAGGAAATTTGAGAAGTCAAAGATTTTTAGTCTTAGATCATCAGTGTGAGATCACTATATTCAGAAATGTTTAAAGTCTACATGCTTTGAATAAATAGAAATGGAGAATCAGAATGAAAAAAAAAATCATAATAGAGAATTTGAATGGAAGAAATCATAATGAAAGAAATTGGATTAGAGAATCATAATGGAATAGATCGTAATGGAGAATCAGAATGATTGAAATCAAAATGGAGAATTGGAATGACGAAAAACATAACAAAGAATCAGAATGATAAAAATCAAAATAGAGAATCTAAATGATAGAAATCAGAATGGATAATTCAAATGGTAGAAATCGGAATTGAGAATTATAATTAAAGAAATTGCAATAGAGAATCTTAACCATATTAGAGTTTATTAAAAATTCTGAAGGGTGATGAAGTCAAAGAGAGATCTATATTTCAAAGTAGTTTGAATGAGTCAAATATATATCTGTAATTGAAGGGATTTAGAGTCACTAGAAAAAGTTAAATAAATATCAAATATTTAAGGAAATTTTAAGATTCTAGAAATTTGTAAAAGAGGGAAACCTTTTCAAAAAAATTCTTGAACCATTTTGGAATGACTATAAAATGAGGAGAATGCTTTGTGTATTTTTTTAACTTGCATTTATAATGTAAGAGGAGACAAAAGCTTAAAAATTCTATTAACAAGAAGTTTCCAGATTGTGTTTTGTTGAAGAAGCCAGCCGGACAAAAGAAGAAGAGAAGGAAATTGTATTTAGTGTTTTCAAAAATACGACTAAGAAATCAGACTAGGATTTCCAGACTCATATTAAAAGTGGTTTGAAAAATTTTTTAGTGGTATTATGATAGAGAAATATTTTTATATTGAACAATTAGACTGGGAAATCGGACTGGGAAATCATTATAAAGCCTATAAAGTTATTTCCAGCTTCAAGGTAAGAAAGTGAAGAATTTTTTTGAAATATCATATTTTTGAAAGTTGATCAAGAAGCACCATAACTTGGTTATTGCACAAATTTTATTCTATATTTTCATGCACCTTGAATCATATGCACTTTTGTATAGAAAAAAGTGCTACATGAGTGTAAGGGCGTATCTTAATCATTGTATTCCACACAATAGTATTGTTTTCTAGTGAATTGTGTTGTAATGGATTATTTCTGAACCATACCAAGGACTAGCTACTCTTGTTGAGTAGTGAACCTTGTAAATTATCATGTTCCTGTGGATGTGTCATTATTTTGTTTTAATAATGGAATTAAATCTTCAATAATAGGTGATGTTTTTTTCGTAAGTAAGGAAACTTAAGGGAAAAATATATCACTAATTCACCTCTCCCCATCTTAGTGGTACTAGAATCCTAGTTGGGTAATCTCAATATTCCTTGAAAATCACAAAATTATAACATCCAAAAACCAAGATAAAAAATATTATTCTCTGATAACTTGTAAATTACCCATATAGGTATTATTCATGCATAATCACAGGTTGTATCCCATGTTTTGACCATTTTTATTATAGTTTATTGTGTACCAAATGATAAAACAAAACAAAACAAGGTTATAATACTACTTTGCAATGTCCCATATCGGCTCACCAGAATAGTAACTAAATCAGTGGAGCTATATGACCTCATGTAAACCTCCTTATACACCATATACTTTAGAATATAATAAATAATCTATCGATATAATAGGGAGACTATACCCTCTATAAAATAACCATAAATAATAGTGGAAGCAATAATAATCCATCAACCATAATAAATGATATAATATAGACATTGCATATATGAGCCAACAAAAATAATAACATCATGTGCTATAAAAAATTGTAGACAATAATTTCATACAAATCATACATCAAGAGTAATATATCCCAATGGGTTGTTTGTATAAAATATATATCCAAGAGATGTAAAAGAATGGATACAAATGTAAAATTGGGTTTGAGTATCTATCAAGTCTTGTATCCCAATCTTGTAATACATCCCAACTAAACCATCGAACTTAGTACCATTTCCCATACCCTTATCCCTGATCATTAACTCTGAATTCTCCCTAATGTGCATGTGAAAAGTGCAAGAAAAAATAACTAGTAGGAAACCACCGATGTTATCCTTAAATAAATATTTTTATATAATGTTGTATGAACTATATGATATGATAATAAAAAATCATAATAATATACCCATCATGTCATGGAATACTTAGTATTTAATCCAATTAATTATTATACCTACTTAATCTAATGTTGGAATGAGATTATGTTCCTATAGTTTAATCACAAAGGTAGGGTGAACGATTTATCACCACTCATATCAATCACTTGGGTGAATGAGTAATTACCATCATATTATATAGTTTGAATGATTTATCACTAGATTAATGGATAAAATTGAATGAGGTATCAACTTTTTACAACACAAGGGTAAAAAAATTAATAACCAAACTATACATAGGGTGAATGATATATCACTACACTTAATACTCAAGGGGAAAATGCATCACCAATACACTAGTAAATTTGAATGGTATATCACTGACTCATACCTAAGTTAAATGATATATCACCTATAAAACTATTCAAATTGAATTCAAAAACCACCAATATAACTACCCAAATTTAATGATATATCACCCACTACTATAAATCCATGCTACTATTGTAGTTTTTTACCAAGATTTACAAAAACCATGGAAGTAGAACCCCTATTTCCATAGTTTCAAGAAACATGAAAATAAGTGTAACTCAATGATCAATATTTCCATGTTTTACTAGAATCATATAAATAGAGAGTTTTATTTCTATGGATTTCAAAAATTGTGTCAATAGGGGAAATATAGGACCCTTATTTCCATGCTTCTATCAAACCATGTAAATAGGTATCAAATATTTTATTAATTTTTTTAAAATTATATTAATAAAAATATTAATTTTTTTATTTTAATATTTAATATTGAATACTAAGTAAATAAAAATATTATAAATAAATATAAAACATTCCTTAGTTGAGTGGTTTGGTAGCCTCTATCATTACTTAAGGTTTTGTAATAGCCCAAAAATAACCACCCCATAATTATATGTTTTACAATAGTATTTCATCACTAAAATCTCCAATACCTTTAGGTTTATAGTTTTAGAGGATTATAAAGCTCATTAAATCAAAAAAACCCACACTTCCACCCAGTATACATTTTTTCACAAAAAAAAGTTTATAAAACGATACACTTGCTTCATTTATGAGAAAACTTTATAATTGAAACTTTGAGTTTATTATTGTTCTCACTCAACCTTAAACACTATAAAATAATTTTAAAACATGTAATGAGCATATAAATCTCATAAGGTTCATAAAAATAAAGAAATATTGTTAAGACATTGAAATACATGAAAACCCATGAAAAACAAAATCTACTTTAAATAGTAAACTTTAAGCTGGTATAAACTCATATTCATAATTAAATCAACCTCATTTATAAAATAATTCCAAAAAAACTCATAATCAAGAATAAATAAATATATAATTCATGAAGGTTTCATAGGACATCATATTAACAATCACCCTTATAATCATCCTTATAATGGATTAACTTATTCGCTTACTTCCAATATATTTTCTTCAAAGAATAAATCACTACCTAATTCATTTGGGGAATATATAATAGAAACTCCCATTATAATATATAATTAAAAATACCCACAACATGAATAAAACACATGGGATATTGTATTTCAACCCATAATCATAATCATTTAAGTTAACCTAATAAAATAAAATGAATTAAAAAATGGGTTAACTAACTCCCGTTTGAGAGGAAAATGAAAGAAAAATTATAATATTGATAAATATAAATAACAATATGAGAAATAAAATTATTATAAAACATTTTAGAGGGGGTTGATAGAAATATTTCAAAACATTTAAAGTAAATTCTTAAAATAAAACCTCTTACTTCAAGTATTGACTTGATTTGTACGTCCTCTAACTTCATGAATAATGAAATTCTATTAATTATTTACTTACTTCATAACCTTTTTAATTATTATTATTCTTTTTTTCATGTATTATCATGTATTATTTATTTATTAGATTTATTTTTCATACATTTATCATTTTGGGGTTTTCCAATCCATAGTTCCAAAACAATTTCGATATAACAATGATGGTCAAATGTCCTTGTTCAATGGTTTCATAAGCTCCAAAATTTTCAAGGTATATTTTTGATGTAATTACAAAATAAATTAAGCTTAATATATTGGTATATGGTTAAAATTTTATAAAATCATCTTCATTAATCTTGTTTTAGATGCATAAAAAAGACTTTTACTTTTAATATCATTATTATAATGAATATTGTATCATTCCATAATCATAAATAAATAAATATTAATGTGATATTTAATCTTTAAATCCATATTTTATAATATTTAGGAAAGTATTAATTTAAAACTAAAACACCATTGTCACTTAGGTAGTTTAAAACCACTATGGGTGGATGATGTTTTCTAAAAGAGTTTAAAAGAAAATAGAGGATAAAAAATATTTTAGTTTCATAAAAAAATAAGAATAATTATAATACCATTTGAAATTATTTTTAAATTTTACCATGATATGGAAAGGGTAAGAGGAAAATATAAATTAAAATTCATGTGAAGTACCCTTGTGTTTGTTAATAAGTTGTGTTTTAATTTTCAATGTAATCATGAAAAGGTGATGTCTTGGGTGATGTATTGAGTATCCACCCAATGGATGAAGTGGATAATGGAGTTTTTTCCATGGTAAATACATGGAAAAATAATGAAATTAGGTTATTGGAGATTTTATTCTCAATACAAGATAAGTATTGAGGTTTTGTAGTATTTTATACAATAGTTGTAAAGATATACGGAAGAAGAAAACTAGTGGGGTGATTGAAGTGAAGTTATTAAAGTAGATCCAAAGAAAGATTATGTAGATGAGGATATATCCTTGAGTGATTGAACATGAAGAATATTTATTACAGTGTTTAATATCACTTGGGTGAAGGCTAAAATTAAATCTAGAGTTTAGAAGGTATAGAAGTTTTTTGGAAATACTCTATCTTGAGTATTTATTATGCTAATAGAATTCGTGACATGCATTATTGGGTCTAGAATTATTTTAATATTTCTCAAAATTATTTGATGTTTCTTAGGATTGAGTTGAGTTGATTTATAAGGCTTATATATGATTTTAAGATGCTTGAAATTGATTTGATTGAATTATGGAATTATTTTTCTATATCTAGAGTTCAATTAAATGGAAAAGTAATTTCTCATACATGTAAGAGATTCTAGTCAATGCATAAAATATTTGACATGTGTATAAGAAGTTTGAGAATGCGTAAGATATTCTGACTCTATACATAAGAAGTTTTGGGTCATGTAATAAGTTTAAGTTTCCCATAATATATTTAATATATGGGTAATATATTTCGTCCTCCCATAAGATATTCTAAGGTCTCTTAATATAATTATCCTATGTGTAATAGATTTTGGTTATGTGTATGATATCTTGGTCGATTGTAAGAATATTGTGTTGGGAATGTGTGTAGAAAACTTTAGTTTAACGAATTATTTTGACCAAAAGGGGTGGTTTTATAAGATATTTAGTTTATTGAAGTGGTGGAAGTGGTAGTTTTTTCCTTTAATGTTTTGGAATGAGATTTCTGGAAGGAGATAGTTTGAAAGGTTGTTCTTCTGATGGTTCTTAATGTAATTCATTCTTGTTCTAGAAGTTTTTATGGGACTTATAAAAGTTGTGGGTGTTCAATTTTTCTATGTTTTTTTTTCTAATTTACCTTAGTAAGCGATCACATTGAGGTTTTCTACAAGATAACGACATTGGGAATAGTAGAAAAATGAATTCTTTCTTTTATCAGAGGTCGGTGCAACTGGATTTCCAAAAGTTACTCTATATAAATAGAGGGTGGGGCCACCTTTGTTCGATAATGTGAATGTAATGGTGATTAATTATTCTATTAATATTAAAGTGACTCATTAGTCTCTAATTTGTAAAGTTTTATTTCCAAAGGAATAAAATGTTGCAATATTATCCCCATTGATGCAGGACTTTCAGTATGAACTATGTAAAACCAAAGTGTTATTTTCATACTTATATTTACTTACATTGAATTAATTTTGTGTTATCTATTGGATTGAGTAGGTCTAAAGTTACTTCAACTTAGTGTGGGATTTGGGT
Organism: Viscum album; assembly: GCA_963277665.1. Classification (NCBI taxonomy): domain Eukaryota; kingdom Viridiplantae; phylum Streptophyta; class Magnoliopsida; order Santalales; family Viscaceae; genus Viscum; species Viscum album. Next base: position 74,223,325 of record OY728142.1, read on the forward strand.
GAATTTTTTTCTTCCATGTTCTGTAACTTTAAGTTTAGAGATTTCAATCCAGAATTTATTTATACCAGGTGATTCTGTAATGAATTATTCTATTTTTTTATCATAATGAAGGTGAGGAGGGATTCTCAACAAGTGGTATTAGATATATTGGTTCTTAGTAGGCTCATAAATTCACTTATCAATGCAGGTAACATTTTTTTATCATAATTTTTTAAAATTTTAGTAGGATTCATTTTTTTTAAAAGGATTCAATCAAAATAAGGAAAGGTTTGGATTAAAAAATTTGATGGAATAGATTTTTTTTAATTTTATATTGAATATTATATCATTTATAAAGATATGGATCTTCCATTAAAGTGTGTCAAATCGGAAGCAATGGGAAAAAGGTGAATGGGAAAGATGGATCAGATGGAACTTAGAGTGATATAAATATATTTACTCCATAATGTGACATTGAACATTTATGATAATAAAACCACATTAAATCTATTGTATTACCTTGAATATACTTATGAAAAAACCACAATACTGAATAAGGTGTGCTTGTTGTAAAGGTTATTCAACATGGTGTTATCAGAAGGAAGATGTGATTTAGATCTGTTGAATGATTTTAACTTAATCCAGGTTCATTTGGAGTCTATAAAGGTTACATTTATAGATTATTTTTATGGGGGTTTTTTGTTCTAACATTTACCATAATCTTGGGATTCCATGGTTATAATTTTGATTAGTTTGAGTGTAAAGAATGACTTGGTGTTCATAGATGTTTGGAACTTTATTATCAATGAGGAGCTCCAAAGGAAATATAGTGTAACATCTTCTGGTGATGTATTGAATATATAAGGAAGGATATTCTCACCTCATTATATGAATCATAATAAATCAAAGAGGAAATCAAGTGAAATGAGAATAGGTAATTCTTTTGGAAGTGGTATTGTTTGTTAGCATTGCAGAAATACAAGTCACTTCAAGAAAAATTTTTGTAATAAGAAAACAACATCCAAAAAGGACTTCATCCAGTGAGATGGGTATGGAATAAAATATTTATGTAAATATACTTTTGAATGTTTCTATATAAGTGGAATCATTTATGATAGATTCTATAACTTAATTCCATTCCACATGAGAAAAAAAATCATATCAAATTATGTACCGAGAGAATTTGGTAGAGTGTGTCTTATTGGTGATTAAGATCTTGATACTATGGGGAAAGGGAAAAGTGAAATTTCAGTTGAAGAATGGGAGTTTTTTTGTACTGACAGGAGTGTAGCATGTAGTTCTTTAGAAGAACCTGATTTCATTTGTTCAGTTGGATGAAGAAAGTTTTGGAATGATCTTTGTGAAAGGGGTATGAAATATGACTTGGGGCTCTCTTGTCGTAGCCATAGGTGTAAAAAATGGGTCATTGTATCTAACCAAAATGAATTCAAAAATAAAATTGTCTAAAATACATCTTTAAGAAGTTCAAAAATTTGGCATAATCTATTTGGGAACCTCAGTGAGAAAGGTATGAAGATTCTAGAAAATATATTCATATTAAAACTTGATCAATTAGGCTTTAGAATATTTAACTGTTTCATACTTGAGAATTACAAAAAGGTTTCTTTAAATTTTTTGAGAAGAAAACCTAAAACCAGAAGCTGGATTTAGTTTATATCAATGTTTGAGGACCTTCCCTGGTTCATTATTATAGAAAATCTAGGTACTTTGTTACCTTTATTGATGATTCTATAAGAAAAATATGGGTATAATTTTTGAAACATAAAAGTTAAGTTTTTGGAATATTCATTAAATGGAAGACTATGGTGGAAATAAAAAACCAAAATTAAGCTAAAATTTTTGATATCAAACAATTTCTATGAGTTTACAATAAGTAATTTCCAAAACTGTTGTAAGAAAAGAAGAATATGACATGAGAATACTATTCTAGGAGCACCAAAACAAAATAGTGTAGAAGAAATGATGAATCAAACATTTATGGAAATAAAAATAAGTATTTTTTATATTATTGAGTTACTAAGGATTTTTTGGTAGAATTAGTGGGTACAACAACTTACTTGATAAATATAATTCCATTAGCACTAGTTGGAAAATGGTTACTGGAAGACCTTTGGTCTAAAAAAATTCAAAAGTTTATCATCTTAGATTCTTTAGAAGCTTATCCTACAAGAATATGGATAATAAATAAAGATATAAGATTAAATAAAAATATATATCATTCTTATTTATTGGCTATGGATATAAGGATTTTGGTGTTTTTATTTGGGATGATGAAAAGAATAAATTTTTCAAAAGATGGAATGTGATCTTCAATGAGTAGATCTTGTAAAAATATCATAACTTAAAGGAGAATGAGTTTTAGGATAAATATTCAACTTCAATTAAAGTTGATATAAATGGTGGTTCCATAAGATCACATGTTTTAGAAAGTTTAGATATATCTAAATCTATAAAAATTCCTCATATTATGGTAGGAAGTTTGTAGAGTAGTGTGGATAATTTGAAAGTTCATTCAATAGAAGATATATCTAAAAGCTCAAGTATTAGATATATTAATATAGAGTTCCAAAATTTGGAGTTATAGAAGTTATAGTTTTGGTAGAATCTAAATAATAGGTAAATTTTATGAGATCTTCAAGGATTATATGATCTGTGCAAAATTATGGAGTTGATATGATTTTTTTACTCTTAATGGATATAGGAGAACCAAATATTATAAAATAAGTGAATACTCTGGGTGATTTTTGAATGTGGGATTTAGAAATGTAATAGGAATTAGATTCACTACAAGTTAATGACACCTAGGAGCTAATATAATTACCATTAGGTATGAAATCAATTGAGAACAAGTGGGTATTCTGATTAAAATAATAGGTTGATAGAAGGAAGTGATATAAAGAAAGTATGGTTGTGAAAGGGTTTCAACATAATGAAGGTATTAACTTCTCTAAAAACATATTCTATTCATGGGGATTTTGAGGAATAAATTTTTATGAAGAAACCTATCAGTTTCCTAGACAATAGAAATCAGGGCTTAGTGTAAAAAAACTAATAAGGAGTCATTATGGTTTGAAACAAGCGCCAATATATTGGAATCAGAAGTTTGATTCTTTCATAGAAGAGAAAGGATTCAAATGAATTAACTCTGATCATTGTTATTTCTAAAATAATTTTAGTGGAAATTAATTCATTATCATAATTTTCTAAATGGATGATATGTTGTTGGTAGGTTTGAACATTCAGTTGATTTATAAGTTAAAGGAGGAATTATCTGGAATGTTTGAGATGAAAGATATTGAAAATAAAAAATACCTTAGGTGTGAGGATTAAATGTGATAGGAAAACCAAAATCTTAGTTTTTTAATATAGATACTACATCAAGAAGATCATTTAGAGGTTAAGAATGAGTGGGTGTAAACCAATTTCAACTCCTCTAACTGGTCACTTTAAACTTTCAAAGGAACAACCACCAAAAATAAAAGAAGAAAATAAGTACATGGATAAAATTCTATATTCCTTGATAGTAAAAATTTTGATGTATGTTATGGTGTTTACATTCTTGGACATTTCTCATGTAGTGGGATTGGTCATCCGGGTCATGGAAAAACTAGGGAAGGTTCATTAAGAATTGTTAAGTGGATTATTCAGTATCTCAAAGAAACAAATAGTACAGCTCTTTGTTTCAGAGATGCTAATCTGTTACATGAGTTTTTAAATGTAGACTATGGGAGTAATTTTGATTCTTAGAATAGCATATAACTAGATATTTTTACATTTTTTCTGGAACTATAGTTAGTTGGATATCTAAATTACAACTGATGATTTTAGTTTCTACAACTAGATTAGAGTATGTGATTGTTACAGAAGTGTGATGGCATAGTTGAGGAATTTGGTTGATGTAGTTAGGGTAAAGGGTTGTTATTATATGATAGTCATAGTCTAATTCATTTGGATAAAAATCTAGTGTTTTATTCAAGTATTAAATATATTGATATGAAGTACCATTACATCTGAAATATGTTAGAAGATGGTAAGTTGGAGTTATAGGAGGTAGATGGGAAATAGAATATAGAGGATATATTTACCAATATTTTGGGTCCTAAAATAATGAGGCAATATAAAGCCTTAGTTGGGATTGGGTAAACAGAATGAGGTGGAGAAGAAATGTATGCAGTAAAAGGATGTTTTATAGAAGTTTAAGGTGAAGTTGTGGTGTTTTCTCTGAAGCAATCTTCAAGTGGGAGATTTTTGGGAATGTGTAAAGCCTAATTCAGTATGAATGAATTATATCAACTAAAAAGAGTGTTTATAAAATTTATTTATATTTTTTAAGTGGTTTAAAATGTAATTTTCTTACTTTAGTGTTTCATAAGTATATTTCTATAATGAGGTGGTTTAGAAGTAGGTTCTTCTAATAGTTCTTAGTGCAAGGTAGTATTTTTCTGAAAGTTCAGCTGGGATTTCCCAAAGTTAGGGTTTTCTAGTTTTTATATGTTGTATTTACTAGTTTACCTAAGTAAATAGTCACATTGATGTTTTTTATAGGAGATCGACTTTGGGAATAGTGGAATGTATGGACTCCCATTTTTCTGAGAGGTTTGTGGAACTAAATGATCAGAAGTTACTCTCTATAAATGGAGGATGATTCCACCTTTGTTTAATAATGTGAATGTAATGGTGATTACTTTTTCTACTAATCTATAAGTATCTCATTAGTCACTAAGTTGTAAATTTTTCTTTCTGTAGAAATGAAATGTATCAATGTTTCTCATGTGGATATAGGAATTTCAGTCCAAACCATGTAAAAACAAAGTGTTATTTTATTTCTTACATTTACTTACATTTCATGGATGTTTTTTTATCTATTTGAGTGAATAAAAATATTTTTTTTGACTTAGTGTGATGATTTGGGTGAACTTTATTTCTTATGAGTTCTGAAATATTAAGTTTATATAGTTTCATCTGGAATCACTTTCCTCTGGGTGATTCTAAAACAACTACTTTTAATTATTTATCAGGAGGGTAGTGAGGAAAAATTCTTAATATATTTTCCATGTAATATATTTTTAGTTGGGAGTTCAAAAAATGTAAAAGGAAAATATATTACACTACATAATATATTTTACATTGTAAAAAGTTCAAGTTTCTAGAATTCTGATATTCTAGTGAAATTTTCATTTAAAGGTGTTAAAGATGTGATTCGAGTTCATAAAATCATGATTCTTCGATAAGACATGATTCAATATTATTTTAAGTAATATCAAGATGATGAGATTCTTTAATAGTAGAAGAAATTGAGTTTTCAAGAATAAAGAAGATGAAGCTATATCGAAGCTTAAATACACTCAAGTGCTTAAAAATCATAAAAATTGTTGTGATTCGAGCTTGAGAAGATTATTTTTATGTTGATAATCTTTTTGATATTATATATAACATTAAAAAGCACTCAACATAAAAAATGAGGAAACTCCATCTATTGTGATATTGTTTCTATATATTGTATACAACCTATAATCATTGTTTGGTAAAATAATTTTGAGTTTATTTTGAGGAAGAGAATGTTGAGGCTGTTGAAAAAAAGTGGTAGATTTATTTAGTCATATGGGGTGTATTTATTAAGGGTATTTTTAGAATATCCTTTTAATTGAAAAAACAATCTATAGAAAATCATGGGAATCCAAAAGTGTTTATTTAATATATATTTTTTGGGTTGGAAGCTACTTTAGTCAATATGTATACCACTTATGGGTATTAGAAATGAGAAGAGTAATTTAATACTTTTACCCACACATATGAGGTTATAATATTGATGTGATGGAAAATATAAGAAAGAAGGATCCATTGTCGAGGAATTGTGTGAGTAACTAAGAGAATTGGAAATCTCAAAGAAAAAAATAATAATAATAATTTATTATATGTTATAGCGAGGAATTGTTGAGAAGACGATGTTGTGTTGAGATGGAAAATATTATATGGGTGTTAAAGAAAAAGTGTGTCCAGAAAATATCCTATGAACTGAACACATGTGTTAAGGAATAATAAGAGAAGAATAAAAAGAAATATCAGGTCTATAAGGATTTGTAAGAAGTAAGAAAGAGAAAAATCAAGTACTAAGAGTTATATCACCAAGAAATATTTTTGTGGAACTATGTTGTTCAGTGTATAAAATATAGGTAAAGTGTTTTTTATGTTGTATTCATGAGGTTTTGATTTGAGATAAATCCAACAATTGGTTTCAAGAGAATCTAGGTGTTGTGCATTGACTCAGAGGCCAAGTTTCATGTGTATTTGTTAAATACATTTAGATAGGTGCAACCTCTCTATATTTGAGGAAGAATATTAGTATTTTTGGGTGTAAATACATCCATCGATATATTGTGATCTAGTTCATAAGGATAAAGAAATTTAAGTACTAACTAGTATGATTCTAATTTGAATACTAAAGGATTTATTATAAATATCCCTTAACTTGTATAATATAGTGGTGACATGTCACCTATGTAATATTGTGACATCACAAATGTAATAAGGTGAACTAGGTTTTAGGATAATCCCTAACCACCCACTATAAATTATAATAAGATTATTTTTATATAATTTTTGTCTTGAAGGGAATTGAACATTGAATGGAGTAGGTTTTCCACATTGGAGCCAAACCTTGTAAAAATAACTTATTCCAATTTACTTTCAACATCTTCATTACATATAGGTGTATGGAAGGGTAAACTTAAATAGATCCATTTACATCATAATAGGTGATATAGGTTAAAAAATGTTTTTAAAAGGATTTAAAAGAAGATTTGGTTTTTGGTAAAAGAATTTTACAATAGATAATTCACTCCCCCTATCATATGTGTTTACACGATCCTACTAGGACCCTTAATTGGTACCAAAGAAGTGTTCCATCTATTTGGATATATTTTTGAGTAAAATAATCTATAATCAGAGCAAATATTATATCTCTAATTGGATATAATTTTTTTCTACATGGTTTTTTTACCTAATATACATGAAGTTCATTTTTGAAGAGCTTTTAGAAGTTCCTTTAATGGAATAATCGGTTTCCATCCCTATTGAAATGGGTCAAGAAGCTTCAAACAATAACTTGAAAAATAGTAAAAAGAAGAGGCAAGGAAGTAATTAAATATCTAAAAGAAATAAAAGGAATCACATTTACCTAAGGTTGTTCAAAGTGGTAAATGTTGTGGAAAATTTATTGATTATTATTTCTCTAGTGAAACAAGTAGTAAATGTGAAAATGATTGCACTAAATCATCTAAAGACCTATATCTTAATGTTAATTATTATCTTAAGAACATATATATTTTGGTGGTGGTGTATATATTCAGATTTATCAAGGGACTTAATGATGAGAAATCACATTTGGAAGAGGAATCTCATGCAATATAAGAAGGATTATCAAAGAAGATGAGTTGTTGCAACACTCTCACAATGCTGGTGAAAGTCAAGGAAGAATATATCCTAATTTTCAATAAAAATAATTTATTTATTTAATAAATAATTTCAAAGAGTTGTATGTGAGAAGGAAGTTTTTTAAAAGGTTTTCTGGGAAGTGTTCCATGATTTGGAGACATTTCATAGAGTCTCTGTGGATGTCAAATTTTTCCAGTTGGATACTAAAGGAGTAAATGAGAAGGAAAATTCTATGGCCAATAAAGGTAAAATTCATGAGGAAAATTTTAATATATGAATAAGGATTAGGAAGAAATATTGAGCTCATCATGGCTGAAAAAATTACTCTCTATTTGTATTTTTTAGAGCTAGAAGTAAAACTAAGAAATTTGAATTCTATAAAAGTTGGGTCTTCCCAACCATATGAAATAATTCTTGCTGACACAAACTTTAATTGAGACTCTCACATAAAATAAATCTCAAAATAGTTTCAAAATGATCTTTATTTTATCTTTAGAAGAATCTACATCCAACTCATATAAAAAAATAACCTATTATCCAGTTAAATTAGTTAATGATTAATCGTTTTTCTAGAAATATAGGGAAACATTCAAAAACTATACAAATATGGAAGAGTAAAAATATCAAAACACCCATCACAACATAAAATGTGGAGGTGAGGATGTCCAAGAAAATTAACCCTTCAAAAGTATCCCAAAATTTTGGTGTCCTAGCCAAAAATCAGTAAGGAACAACATCTAGACAATTTGCACCTAAAATGAAAATAATTACATTAATTGAAAGATGTTGGTGATGATGTAGATTTAGGAATAGTTCTATTGACTAATTGAAAAAATTTCATTATGTAAAAATCAGAGAATACCTAATGTAAATGGGAAATCTGATGTAATAGGAAAACATATTGTACACAAATAGATTTCATAGAGAATGAAGAATTTTTCTTTTAAGAATAGATTTGAAATATTGGAAAGTTTTATGGTTTTTTTAACATTTATGGACATTTTTAAGAGGATTTTTAGTATGTAACAACCCAAAACTACCCTCATATTGAGGACTAGAAAATAGAATCAAGAAAATTCTTCCTTGTGATAGAATGAAAAGAAATCAGTAAAGAAGAATACATCCAAGAAGATAATGAAGAAATCCAACTAGGATATTTATCCTATAAGGAAAAAATGATTCTATTATGGTAAGATAGGACAAATCATAGACTAGTACAAGATGAAAATGAATGTAAAAGTAAATGGGAGTAATCTAGAATCTAAAAGGAAAGAGTCTATTAAAGAAAAATATAATAGGATTGGCATGGTGGCGGACATCCCTAATGAAGAGTTTGAGAGAATTCCTAAAATAGTTATCTCAAAGGTGGTTAAATAAATGTGTAGAAGGTGTAACAAGGCAGTACATATAAGGAACCAACCTTGAAACATTACATAATCTTGAGTTTTAAATTAAGAATTAATTTTATTTAATTCCAAATTACCTTTTTATGTATAGAGTTTTATAGAATTATGTCATGACTCTTACATAATAAACCCATACATTATAAAGTGTGCACTTCTACTTAGTATCCATTTTTTCACAATACGTTACTTTTAAAATAAAACATGTTTTATTTTCATGAAATATCTTCACAATTTTGAACTTGAATTCATAATTATTCTTACTCATCCTTAAAACCTATGAAAAACATTTTAAATCATGGTATGAGTATAAAAATATTATTAAGGGGCCTAAACAACAAATAAAAGAAACTCGTTAGTCCATTTCAAAACCATGGTATCATATAGAAGAGTTTTCCTTTAATCTTTTAAAGTTTAAGCTCAAATAATAATTTATTTACACATGAAATCTATTTTACTACCCAAAGTTTTTCATAGAACACTTTATAAGAAAACATAAATGAAAAATTATAATCATGAGGGTTTCTTAGAAAACCTGATAACCCGTGAAAAAAATTATTAAAAACATACATTTTTACCTTTAAAGGGAATAATCATTCCTTGAAATAAAATATTGATAGATCACCTTATGAAACCAAAATACTTCCATGAAAATTCATTTTCCATCATGGAAAATTCATATAGGTTCCTTAGAGAATTATCCTCATAGAACCCATACAAAAACCCTTACAAATTGAATAACCTACTTAGTTAATTCCAAAATAATTCTATAGAGAAAATAATCATTATTCAATGCATCGGAGAGCTATATCGGGATCACCCAGCATCATAAACAATGTATAAGGACCATAAAATACATCAAACACATAAAATTTTTCATTTCTATCATCAAACTCATAAAAATATACTTTTGAACCCATAATAAAACATTTTAGGATATTGGTATATCCCTTTGCTTTAAAATCCAATTTTCAAAAATAAAATACCCAAAATAAAGGGAATGAGTGTTTTTATTTAAATAAAACATGGAATTTTATAAAGGAATTTAAACATAAAATAATGGTTCTGTTAAAGATAGAATTCATTGACACTGTATAGGTTAAAATAGAACATTTCTTTTTCCTTTTTAAAAAAAGTCAAAATATTCCGTATAACATACATAAAAAGATTCCTTTTTAAAACCTTTTTAAGTAAAATTAAATGATATATAAAATTTCATTTATAATTTATTTACGTCATTATAAATATATCCATAAAAATATTTTAATAATAAGTACATGAAGGAAGAAGATGTATAAATTAAATCTTTAAAACATTTAAAACAAGGTTTTAGGGTAAAGTGTCTCTTACCTCTAGTCTGACTTGCCATGTTCATTATTTATCTTCCTAAATAAATAAACTTATGTTTATTATTTAATTCATTAATAAATTTTTTAGGTTTATTATTCCTTTTATTTAACTTATATCCATGTTATACTTACTTATTTAATCGATTATGTTCATGTCGGATGTTTTGAGAATATTCAGCTTATAAGTCAAAAATGGATTGGGTAGGTTGACTATAGCCAAATGGATCATGATTATATAATTTCTAGATTCTTAATAATATTATAATTATATTTTTTATACATTATTTATAATTTTTGAACCAACCATGTAAGATGGTTATGAAAAATGAATTATGCTACAATATAGAGATGGTCGTCTGTATATACGCATGAGTTACGTTTCCATTTTTCAAAAAACATAAAGGAAAGAAGGAAAATATTATTTTATATTTATATAAATATAATATTATCATAAATATAATATTATTTCTTTAAATCCACCAATATATAAAATCTATGTGAGGTGGTGAGGAAAAATAAAATACATTGGTTCGTGATGAGGTAATCTGCACATACACACGGGCGATGTGATTATTTTTAATTAAATAGTAAAGAAAGAAGAAGAATGTTTATTTAAAATAACATAATGAAATTTATATCATATATATCATATTATTCCATTTTTATCCATCATTATGACCAACTATAATATTTGGTGATGAAAAATGAAATGCATCATCTCGCGAGGCGGTAGTCTGCACGTACGCTCGAGTGATGTTTTTATTTTTCATTACATGGTTAAGTTGATGAAAAAGGTTTATAACATAAACACAATAAAATTTAAGTATATATAATATACTTATGTTGTTTTATTACAAAATTTAAGATATTTTTGAAGTAGGTAAAATAATAAATAATAGGAAAATACTAGGCTATGAACTATGCCTCTTATTCAGACAAACATCTTAGGTTTATACTAAATCCTTACTATAATGGTATTCTAATCAAACCAGGACCTCTAGAACGTGGGTAGATATGTTTGGAATTTATTTTTATAGGTATTTATTAAGATAATAGTCATTTTAAGTGTGTCTAAAAGAGTATAAAGGGTGTCCTTTTATAAGTGAAGGAGAGGATGCACTTGGGATTTCTAAAAATATTAAAATATATAAAAAACTTACTCAATAAAAATGGCTCCAAAACAACTCATATTCGAATAAAAGATAATTTAGAGTCTAAATATTTTCAAAAAATAGGATTTAGTTGAGCTTTTAAGTCATTTTAACCCTTATTGTTTTAGTTTTAATGCTTTTAATCTGTTTTAATTCTTACTGTGGTAACTGATTTTTTTACCAAAGTTATTATTTATAATGACCAAATATGAAAGTGGATTCATTGAAAAAAAATTAAATTATGATTCCAAATATATATTCTATTTTAACAAATTCATTTTATAAAAGTGTAATAAATTACTTTTAAAATAAACCCACAACACGTGATGAAAACAGTTTTCCATAAAAAATTATTTTAAGTATAAAAATGTTTTTATACCAAATTCAAGTATAATTTTGATTACAATGAAATTTATTGTATTTTTTTAATATAAATTAACTAATTAAATTTTAAAACCAATAAAAAACAAGATGATACAATGTAAATACTTTAAAATAAAACAATGTTTTCTTAAAAATTCGGTATTTTCTACCATTCACCCAAAAATTAACCTTTTCGTAAAATTCACCAAAAAATCACTTTAAGATAATTTTGACTCACTGATGTCAAAAATGAAGTTCAATTTTTAAAATTAAAATTATAAAATTTGGAAATAATGACTTTAAATAAAACCATATAATACATGTAAATAAATTTAGTAAGAATAAAACTATTTTATTTTTGATTGAAAAATTACTTAATATTCTTATAATGAATATTAATATAAAAAATATAATTCATGGATATTAATAAGGTATTAAATTTATTTAATATAAGATTACTTGGTTTTTTACATTCTTCCCTCATTTTAAAAATTACTACCTCGTGATTTTACTCAATACTTAAACAAGTGGGGATATTTTTCCTTCATAGTATTTTCTGATTCACATGTTGGTTCTTCAATCAAACGGTTTTCCCATAAAACCTTAACCTAGTGAATTGCGTTATTTTTCAACACCTAATCTATATTATAAATAATCCATGTATTTTATTCCTCATAATAAATTTTCTCTTCCAATTATACTACTTCAGGGCTCAAAACATGGGATTCATTTGGTACATATTTTGTTATAATGAAACATGAAACACATTATGTTCCTGGGATAAAATCAAAGGAAATTACACCTGGTAGGAAAATAATACAAAAATTTATAGGATTTAATATGGTCTAATTAATCACATACTCAACTTTCCCTTTTTACCAAAATATATAACGCTTTTTCATATAGATACTTTTAGAAAAACATGTTCATTTACCTTGAATGAAAGATACTTCCTCCAGTTATCCACATAAATTTTATACCTTATCTGATTCATACTCATATGTTTCTAAATAATATTAATCTTATCAAACATTTATTCTACCAATTTTTATCCCAAAAACATTATTTCCCCTACTTCATCCCAACAGGATGGATTTCGACATAGCTTCCTGTATAATGTCTCATATACTATTATCTATATACTAGAATGAAAAATGTTATTATAAGAAAATTAAATTAATAAAATATGTTGATCCTAAATTCCCTAGTAATCCATTGAACAATATTTAATCATGTATTCCAATATCTGAATCATTCACTCTAATTTCCATCATATTGACGATGAAAAGTGGTAATGAAATCTAATTCAGTACCCAATGACTTCTGAAGGCTTTTCTAAAAATTAGAAGTAAACCCAGGATCATGATTAGACATAATATAAAGAGGTACCCCATGAAATCTAATGATATATTTAACATAAAGTTCAGAAACTTGATCTAAATACATATTATCTTAAATAGGAAGAAAATGCACATATTTAGTTAAATTATCAATAATAACTCATATTGAATTATTATACTAGATGTATTTTTTAATCTAAACATGAAATCCATGGATATATTCTCATATTACCATTACAACACTGGAAAAGGCTGAAGCCTCACCTTGGTAATTGTTGTTCAACTTTAACCTGTTTACAATTCAATCATTTCATGGTAAACTCTACAATATATTTCTTTATTTCATACTATTATTAATACTCCTAAAGGTCTCAATACATATTATTAATTCTAGGATAAATAGAAAATATAGAACTATGAGCTTCACTCCACAATTATCTATTCAAATGGGAATCACTTAGTACAAACAACCTCTTTAAAAATCTAATAATACCTTTCTTATCAACATTAAACTTGGAAAACTTAACCTTCTTGACTAATTCTACTCTTTCTTCCAAACCAAGATCTTACTTCTAATTTTTCTTAATTTTTTTTGATAATGATTACTACACTGACACCTAAAATAAAATAGAGGAAGTTCCTGCATGCATAATTTCTAGTCCAACATTTATAAAATAATTTACTAAAGGATCATTTTCCAAATGTATCATAGTTAATGATACATTATATTTTTTACTTAAAGCATCATCTACTCTATTTTATCTTCTTGGATATTAATGAATCAAATACTAATAATCCTTAATTAGTTCTAAACATATTCTCATCCTCATGTTCAACTCTTTTTGAGTGGATATATACTTCAAAATTTTCTGATCAGTATATATTTCACACTTCACTCCATATAAATGATGTCTTTAGATTTTTAAATAAAAAATCATAGCATCCAATTCAAGGTCATGTGTAGGATAATTTTTACCATGAGGTTTCAATTGATGTGAAGCATAAGCAATTTCCTAATAATTATACATTATAACACAAACAATTCCTTTCAAAGAAACGTCGTTATAGATAAAAAAACACTATTTCTAGGTAGTATGTCCAAAACTAGAGCATTCACTGATCTTGTTTTCAATTCCTAGAAATACTCATCATATTATTTTATCCATATGAATTTAACTCCTTTATGAGTTAACTTAGTTAGTGGACTAGATAATCGAGAAAAATTTTCAATAAACCATTAATAGTAGCCCACTAATTCAATAAAATTATGATTCTCTGTGAAAATTTTTAAGTAATTCCCACTCTTCAACCACTTTAGTTTTAATTAGATAAATAGTCCTTCCATATTTATTTACAATATGACTAAAAAATAAATCAGTCACAATTAGAATTCACAATTTCTAAATTTTCCATATAAATTATTTTCTTTAAATGTTTTCATAACAACTCTAAAATTTTTCTCATGGTCATCATAACTTTTATAATATATCAACATTTTATAAATAAAAACAACCATAAATTTATCCAATAACTCATTGAAAACATTATTCATACAGTCAATAAATACAGTTGGATAATTTTTCAACAAAAATATAATAACCACAAACTCATAATGCCCATACCTAGTCTAAAATTTCATCTTCAGGATTTCAACATCCTTCACTTTCAGTTGGTGATACTTAGACCTAAGATCAACCTTTGAAAAATAATTATCTCCTTAGATCTGATCAAAAAAATCATATATATGAGTTAACAGATACTTATTATTAATAGTGATGTTATTCAATACTATATAATTAATGCAAATACTCATGGAACCAATTTTATTTTTATAAAAAAAATGAGTACCCCATGGTGAAGTGCAATGATGAATGAAGTCTTTTTCAAGTAACTCTTGTAACTTATTTTTCAATTCCAAAATTTCTACTCGATCCATTCGATTATGAAGTTTTGATATTGGTTTATCATAATTCACTAAGTTTATAGTAAATTAAATTTCTTGATCATGTATAATACTAGGAAATTAATCAAGAAATACATCTAGATATTAATTTACTATAGGAACATCACTAATTTGAATAGTTTCCTTTTTCTCAATAATATGTGCAATATAACTTTCATTTTAATCATTAATCAATTTATCATCTTCTTAATATGTTATCAAAGGTATGGATTCATTCTTCTATACAAACTAAAATTAATTTTTAAAAAAAAATCTTTAGCTCTATAATCTATCTTATCATTATAAATAAGAATCCAATACATACCCAGAATAACATCAAACTCTATAAGGGGAAGACAATAAGGTTTATAGGTAAAGGATTTTTAAATACAATAATATGAAGATTGTTATAATTTTTTTCCCTTAATATTGCCCTCATGTGTTTTTAACAAAAGTTATAGATTCAATTATTGAGGTGAAAATTCTAATTTAACAAAAAAAAATATGAGAAATGAAAGAATGTGTAGACTCTAAATCAAACAAGAAATTTGAATAATCTGAATAAAAAAGTAATGTACCTGAAACCACATCATTGGATCATCCAACATCAGTTGAAGTAGTTGAAAAGTATTTATCTACACCCACTACAATAAAAATTGGGTTTAGCGGCGGTTTTGTGGTGGCGGTTCACAAAACTGCCGCTATATGTTTTCGCCAAAAGGTTTCGCGGTGGCTTTTAATAAACCGCCGTGAAACCCATATTTTTTTTTAAACCTGACCCTTCCCTACCCCCCACCCCAAGTTTCCCCCAAACCCTCGATCACGACCCCGTATTCCCCTAACCCCCCCCCCCCCCCCCCCCGGCCCCAGCGACCCCCAACCGTCCGGCGACCCCCGCACCCTCTCTTCTTCCCCTAACCCCCCGGCCCCGGTGACCCCCAACCGTCCGGTGACCCTGCGACCATATTGGGTGAGATTAATTTTTAATTGAAACACACATTTATCACATTTCTAGTATTTTTTAGAATTAACGGAGGAATTAGAAGATTTAATAGAAGAAACGGAGCGTGATGGAATGCATCCAAGGTTTAGGAGGCCAAAAATTTCCCAATTTACCTATATTAGGTTCCCAGTGGGAGTTCTATGGGTGAAATTAATTTTTTTTGAATCATAGGATACTCAATGACTCTAAACATGGTACCCGATAGATAATTGTGAAAAATTCACTATAAAAAGTTTTTTTGGGTCTTTTCAAACCCTTATTATTTCCAAAAAATCACCCCAAACATGGGATTTACTCTCATTTCCACTGTGATAGGTCCTATATGGTGATATTATCGATCTAATATCCCTCTTGAGTAAACCAATATTTTTACTTATTTCTAGTTAGATTCAGTTGGACATTAGAGTTCATTTTAAATGAGAAAATGTCGGGTAACTCCTCTAATATTCCCTTTCTTCCCCTTTCGTTATGGTAATAGGGGTAATATTTACCCTTAAAATATAGGGATATTATAATATTTGGAATCTATTGGGTTCCATTGGGTATAGATATTTGAGATACATTTTCTAGTTGAATATAAAGAAAAATCAGGGTTATCTTTTTTAATTACATCTCCTTATATGATAGGGACCTAAATCCCTAATCTATCCACTTAGGCGGTTTTTTACATTAAATGGTGGTATCTCTCGTACTCAAGTAAATTTAAAGGGGTATTCTATAAATAAATTGGTTAGTGCTAACCTTCTTCCAACCCTCCTCATAAAGAGTTACCTTGGATATAATTTGGGTCTAAGTGAACTTAATTAAAACCTAGGGTTAAAAAAATAATAATGTATTTTACTAGGCCTCTAATTAAAAAAATTATTTAATAATTCTATTACTATATTTGAATGATGTGATTACCTTTCTATATTGAAAATTCAAATCCTTTTTTTCTATTTTATATTTTTATATAGTGCCTATTTCATTTTTTAAATCACGTGAAACATCAATGGATACAAATTTACATTATCCACTACTATCTTTTACTATTTAATGACCTTCCATGCTCATTTTACATTCTTTACTCACTTTATATGACATATGGATTATTATTTTTATTTTTCACTCGATTAGTCATGTTAGAATATTTTTTGTATTATGGTATATAGATTTTATCAAGTAGAAACTTGTTTAAGGATAGGTTGGTGATTTCGGGATGGGCTTAAAATCCACCAAATCATTATACAAATTCCCCCTTTTCTCTATGACGAGCAATAAGATTCACCTGACTCATTATATAGATTTCCCTTCCCCTAGGGTGGTTCACTAAAACCATGAAATCCACTAAAAATATCTACAAATATTTTTGGGTTCATAGATGTATATGTTTGTGTTATTTATAGGTACAAACACTACTTCCCATATAATATGGAATTGGATTATATCTAAAATCTTGAGTTGAGGCTTGAAGAATTTAGTAATGATAAGGACACTATCCATGAAAGGTGTTACCTTTACATACTCATTCTTATTCTTTATTCATTGAGTTGGGTGGTCTTGGAAAACTCCCTTTAGTCTTTTCTGATTATGCTAGTATGTGAAAAATTATGATCGCATCGACATGACACATGCACAACCTAAATAATTGGAATTATCCCTTCTTTATAAAATCCTCCTATTGATCCCTCCCAAGGATCCCTTTTTTCTCTCTTAGAATTATGGTTAGGACTTTCATTAACATTTTTGGTGTTCCAACCCCTCATGATTTTTTGAGATCCTTTAGAATTATGGATTAGTTAAAGATCTTTACATTGCATGTGAAATGTGGAAAATGGTTTAAGATGATTTTGGTGATTCGTATCTATAGGAGGATTTGAAAATTAGGAATAAATAGAAAATTTAATAAGTGATGGGATGAATTAACTAATATGACTTGTAATAATATTTTAGACCTGATTGATATATACTATCATTGATTCATCCTAATACAAGAGAATCCACCATTTGATATGAGATTATTAATTTTCCCCTTAGTGCCACATTCCATGGGAAGACATAAGTGGTTATAGAATGTCTTAGCCCGGTTATATGGTTTATTTCCTCTTAAAAACATGTTCCATGGGAATATGTATGTAGTTATATCAATTATAGGACTGGTGAGATGGCTACTTTTTCCATTGGGGGTGAAATCCATGGGAAGACAAAAGTATTTCTATAAAGTCTATACTAAGATTTGATACTTGAATCATGATATTGGAAATTCATTCTGATTTAACAGAATCTTCCAGTATTTTGGGTAAATATGTCCTGATGTAGGAGGATCCACCTCATGAAAGAGACACCCCAAATGGAGTTTATGATGCTTTGGCTAACATAGGGTGTAATCCTAGAGCCTAAGAGCCTGTGGGTTTATTTTATATATATATAATTATTTTATTAAATTAACACCCTTGTTTATCACTTTATTGCATACATTATATGCTCAGACTAGACATGTTCAGACACCATTGGTGGTGGAATACTGAGTTATACTCACCCTATTTTGGCCACTATTTGGTACCTTATAAGATTTCATGGATGCCGAATGATATCTTTAGTAAGAACATTTTATTTATCACCATGGGATTCTCAAACATGTTAGCAAAGATCTTCATAAGTTCTGAACTAGTGTCACTTACAAAATATTTTAAATTAATTATGATTGAATTAAGTATAATAGTTTGTGTTAAAGTTGTAAATTCATTTCTAAATAATTACTTCAAATTAACTGAGCTTAGGACTTGAAATATACATAAATGTTTGAAGTAAAAATTGGACACGTCCTTTGTATTATATGAAATCCAAATTTTATGGTTTGAATTATTTTTTTTTAATATGAGTTGTTTGAAATATTGAAGATAAATTTTTATAGTACTAAACAACATATTTAAGTGAAAATAACATACATCATTCATTAGGTTTTAAAAGATATTTTAATGAGAACCCCACTATGGAAATCCAAGTGAATGAATTAAAATTGCACAACCTAATGATATAATGAATAACAAAGGTCTCTCCAAATTCAAGGAAATAAGAAACACTATCAAATTCAAAGAGAGAGGTAAATTCAAATAGATAGTGAAAAGATTGAAAAACATAAAGAGCGATGAAACATGACCAATTTTCATGAACTGACCTAGGCTACCCATAATCCGAGTACCCAAGCTAGCATGCGATAAGTCTCAAAGGGTGTCATATAAGGACTAAATATTTCTAGTAATGTCATTGTACTAATGGTATGAAAATCGTGAATCTTTGGTGTGTTCAATGACATCACTTTCAATGGGGTGTTGTTTGAGGAAACATAAATGTGTGATCGACAGTGTTATGATAAGTGTGTAACCACTACTACAAAAACGGCCTATATCAGTGCTAAAAAAGGGCTTTAACAGTGCTAAAAAGTGTTGTAAAGCTTAGCTCTAATATAGGGGGGTCCCTTTTATCAGCGCTCCGAAAAGCGCTGATAAAGGCCCCTTTTATCAGCGCTAAAAAAATCGCTGATAAAAGACCCCTTTATTAGCGCTTTTTTTTAGCGCTGATAAAAGGGGCCTTTATCAGTGCTTTTAAAAAGCGCTGATAAAGGTCAAAAAAATTAAAAAAAAATTAAATATAATACGGAGGGAGTGCTTTTATCAGTGCTTCACACCACCTTTATCAGCGCTAGGAGGTCTCCCGCGCGATGCCCTTCCCGCACATCCTCATACGCGTGCACCCCCTTCGCTTCCACCCAAACTCAAACCCAGGACCTCCCCCCTTTCGCTAATGCACCTTTACCACTATTCCATTTCATTTTTTTCTCTATTTAGTGATATATCTATATATATAGTTATATTTATTCATATATTGATTCATATATTGATATAGATTCATATTAATATAAATATATTTATTCATATATTAGTATATATATATATTAATTCATATATTAATATATTTATATATATATATTTAGTTATAATTTTGTATACATATATTTATTTGTATATTAATATATACATATAAGATTAGTTTTAAATACATTTATGAAAAAATATGTTTTTTATGTGTGTTTATAAATAAATAAATACATGCATACATACATAGATATATACAACACACATACATATATATATAAAACACACAGACACACACAGAGACACACACACACACAAACACATTTATATTTATAAATAAATACATATACATGTGTATTTGAAAAGCCATAGAATGTACATATAAGATTAGTTTTAAATGCATTTATGAAAAAAAAAATATGTTTTTGATGTGTGTTTATAAGTAAGTAAATAAATAAATACATATATACATATATAAAACACACAGACGCACACATAGACACCCACACACACACACACACATATATATTTACGAATAAATACATATATATGTGTATTTGAAAAGCTATAAAATGTTAAAACGACCATAACTTATAATCTAGAATTCCGTTTCAACGCCATAAACAGCCAAATCGAAGAAAATGAAACAATATTCGATATGATATGTGGTACAGTCCTAATGGACATCTGGATCAAAATTTATACTTGTTTGAATGTTAAAAAATCGGGGTATCTCGACTAAAAACTCAGTTTTGGAGGCCTTATGGGACTTTTTTGGGCTCAAAAAATGTGACAGAGGATTTTCCTTAAAAATTAGCGTGTAGAGCTCGTCGCAAGCTTTGATTTGATATGTTATAGAGCTCAAACGGACACCCAGATCAAAAGTTATGGTCGTTTGAAGTTTGAGTTACATTTTCAACGTACTTTAGATCTTTTATTAATTGTTTTGATTTCTTTTGTCCTCAAATTGTTATTAAATGATTTTTAATCGATAATAATTAGAAAATTATTGATTAATAATATTTTTTAAAAATATTTTGAATCCATTTTCACTAAATTTCTTATATATTAAATGTAATAGTCTATTTATATGTATCTATAACATATTTAAAAAAATATATATTGTATTTATATCAATATAAATATACTTATATAACAAAATATTATTTTTCATGAAAAAATATTTTTTTTGAAACTCGACATTTATCAGTGCTCGGAAAAAGCGCTGATAAATCCCCCCTTTATCAGCGCTTTTTTTGAGCGTTGATAAAGGGGTAGCGCTTCCCTTGCCATTTTTTGGCGTAGTGAACCCGATATTCTTACTACTCCTCAATGAGGTGTTGACGCTGTCTTCTAGGGACCAGACTTGTTCGGTTTGTCTGGGCATTCTAAGTAAGTGGTAAATGTGATCAATGTATCATCTTTATTATATTATGCATACTTTATGATCAATGGGTCATCTTTATTATATTATGTTTCTATAATCTTACACTATTGCATATATGAAACTCTTTCTCTATTTAGTAGTAACTATGTGTTTTAATTTTTTTTTATTATTGTGTAGGCACATTGTGATATACATGGATAAAAGTTGGATCACATTACCGAGGAACACACCTCAATATGTTAAGGTTTTGAATGAGTTTTTAGATTTTTCAATTTCTAATCGATCCGTTGAAGGGAGAATAATATGTCCATGTCCTAAATGTAAATTTAGAACATGGTTGGAGAGAGATGAAGTTTATGAACATTTAATACTGAACCAATTCCCTGATCAATATTTTTGTTGGATTTGGCATGGAGAATCAAACAATACAGAAAGATTGAGGACTGATGTTAATCCACAGAATGAGGTCCCAAGTTCGTCGAAAATGGAAAATGAAATGCAAAACCTCATAAATGATGCATTCGGCACTGCAAGACACTACTATGAGCATCAAAACATATCAGAACAACCAGAAGAGGGTGTTACAAATTGAAACGTGACAAGTGATGTTTTTGAGACTGTAACATATCATTGGATCCTCCTCTTGATTCTATAGAGCCAAATGTAAGGGAAAACTTCAGTGAGGAAAATTTGTTTCATGATTTAGTTGACGATGGAAATCAAGAGTTGTATAGTGGGTGTTTGAAATATTCAAATCTTTCATTTATGCTGAAGTTGTACCATATCAAATGTCTATGTGGAATTACAAATAAAGCAATGTCCATGTTATTGGAATTGATTCGTGATGCATTTCCTGAAGCAAAAATCCCAGAATCTTTTTATGATATGAAAAAAGTTGTTAACAAGATTGGTATGAATTATACAAAAATACATGTGTGCCCCAATGATTGTATGCTTTATTGGGGAGATGATTCAAGTAGACAGAATTGTAAGAAATTTTCTTCTTCTAGATGGAAATCAAAGGGTGATGTTGGAAGTCTGACTGAACATAATTTCATGGAGAAGATGAAAAGGAACACACCTACAAAAGTTTTGTGTTACTTTCCTTTGAAGCCTCGATTGCAAAGATTATTCATGTCATCAAAAACCGCCGAACACATGAAGTGGAATTCTTTAGATAATAACAATTATGGGTTAATGAGACATCCATGAGATTCCCAATCATAGAAGACATTTGATTCATTACATCTAGATTTCTCAGCTGATCCTAGGAATGTTCGATTGGGATTGGTTGCCGATGGATTCATCCCATTTGGGACTTTGAGTACCAGTTATAGTATTTGGCCAGTTGTTTTGATCCCTTATAATCTGCCTCTGTGGATGTGTATGCAACAAACATATTTTATCATTTCGATGATTATTCCTAGAAAAAATTCCTGGAAATGATAGTGATGTATACCTGCAGCCTTTGATTGAAGAATTGCAGGAGTTATGGAGCAACGGTGTTGAGACATTTGATGTTTCTTCTAAAACAATGTTCAAAATGCATGATGCTTTAATGTGGACAATTAGTGACTTCTTTGGGCTTGGGAATTTATCTGGTCGGAACACTTATACGGGTTTTTCTTGTCCCGTTTGTAACTTTGATTTCGAGCCCAAACGGCTACCTCACAGTAGAAAATGGTGATTCTTGTGCCATCTAAAATTTCTTGATGCATCTCATAGATTTCAGCTGAACAAATCAAAATTTAATGGTTCCATTGATCGTAGACTACCTCCAAAGTTTTTAACTGGTTCTGAAATATTGACACAGCTTGAAAATGTTAAAACAGAATTTGGGAAGGTTCATCATTTGAATGATATCATAAAACGAGTGCAAAGTGCATCGTCAAGTGAAATCAGAACGCAACAATGGAAGAAAAAAAGTATATTCTTCAAACTTCCATATTGGAAATTTAATTTGTTGCACCATAATCCTGATGTGATTCATATTGAGAAGAATTTATGTGATAATTTAATTTTTACATTACTTAATGAGAATGGAAAGTGGAAGGATCATCTCAATGCTCGCAAAGACTTACAAGTAATGAATATAAAACGTGATCTCTGGCCAGATGAGAATGAAAAGTATGCTCCGGCCATTTTTTCAATGAAAAATAGGGATAAAGATATGTTCCTTAGAATTTTAAAGAATGTGAAGGTATCTGATGGGTATTCAAGTAACATCTCAAGGTGTGTTGACTTGAAGAATCGTATGTTATATGGATTGAAAAGTCATGATTCACATATTTTGTTACAACAGTTACTACCATTGGCATTGCATACATTATTACCTGAAAAAGTTACTGTTGTTGTACTCCAATTCTGAACATTTTTCAGGAAATTATGTGAGAAATCTCTACATCCATTTCAGCTTGACAACCTCCAGGAGAGGTTTGTATTGACCCTTTGTGCAATGGAGATGATCTTTCCTCCATCGTTTTTTATTGTCATGATGCATTTAACTATGCATTTGGTTGAAGAAGATAAATTAGGAGGCCCCATTCATTATCGATGGATGTATCCAATTGAGAGGTATTTTATTTATATTTTTCTAGTTAAGTAAACAATTTTTTACATTTAAATAAATGTATAATATTATTATTTTATTTCACAAATATCTTGGGAATTTGAAAGCATACGTGAGAAATAAAGCTCAACCAGAAGGCTCTATTGCTGAAGGCTATTTGGCCGAGGAGTGTCTCACCTTTTGTTCCAGATATTTGGATGATATTGAGACAAGATTTAATCGAGTTGGACGTGTTGAAGACACATCAACTCAATCTCAAATGCATCAGAAATCAAAAATATTTCCTGCTATTGGCCGATCAGTTGGGAGGAGCTCATATATGACACTGACAGAATTAGAATTATTACAGGCACATAGATATGTGCTGCTGAATAGTGAAATTGCATATCCATTTATTAAAGAGTTGAGGATACAAACAAATAGACTAATGAGAGGCCTAACACGAAATGAGAAAGATATAATGAAAGCTGTGAATAAAGAGATGGTAGAATGGTTTTCACGACGTGTAAGTTTATAAATATTGCAATAAATATGAATATTAGTTTGACACAAACAATTTGTAAATCTATTAAATTATATTTATTTCTTCAGATCTTGAATATTGATACTCGAGAAGACTTGTCAGAAGATTTTAAGTTTCATGCTAGAGGTCCTATAAAACAAGTTAGAAAGTTCGACGCTTATAATTTGAATGCCTTTAGATTTCATACAGTCGATCGAGAAGTGGGTTTGAAAACACAGAATAGTGGTATATTTACATTTTCTAAAGCGGGATACTATGTAAAGATACATGATATTGTTGAATTAAACTACCACGGGAATTTTTCTGTTGTTTTATTCAAATGAAAATGGGTCGATATTATCAGAGGTGTTAAAAGAGATTCCTTGCAATTTACTTCTGTAAACTTATATCGCTTGATGGATGTTGGTGATCGTGAACTGCATGATCCATATATCTTAGCATCATAAGAAAAAAAATTATATTATGTGAATGATGTTGTGGATGAAGGGTGGAGTGTAGTTACTCACGTAATACAAAGAGATTTTTATGATATGGGTGATGAAGTGGAAGATTTGACCTCTGCAATTGAATTTCATCAACAACAGGAAGCAGAATTATTTGTCTATCATGATATTGAAAATATTAGTCTAGAAAGGATGAATGAAGTGGATTAATCAATGGAGCAGGAAACTGACATGATTGAAGGGGAAAATGATTTTATGTACAATTATTTATTCATTCAGCAACCACTTGTTTCATTTATACAGTCATTCATTATCATTGTTATATATATTTAGTTTGTTAGTACTGAGAATCTATTATCATTTTTAATTTTTTTTCTACATAATTTTTTTGAAATATATATTTTGAACTTAATTTTATTTGATTAAATGACAGGAATGCCAAGGAAGAAGCGGTACACTATTTCATCTAGTTCTGCAACAGATGATGATTCGTCTGTCCCCACGGCATCTGAGGCACCACCTGCCTACACCCCTACACCATCTTCCCCTGCACCATCTCTGACACCATCTGTGGATGTCTCATTAGAGGATGAGTCATCAACTCCCCCTATAGGATCCTCTGCAGTGGGGCAGCGACACACCCCTTCCAGTTCATCACGGACATTCTAGAGGGTCACAGTCATAGGTGCAAATTTTAATTAAATAAATTTATTTCATTTTGTTTATACTAATTTTTTTCTCATTGAAGATGAAAAAAATACAACCGTGGAAAAAAACATAAAAATTTTCGATGTTTGGAACATGAATGGAGAGAAGATAGTCGTGCCATTTGATTCTTATGGGGTCCCGACGGATGACACCATGGGGTTACTTGGATAGATTATAGGTTAGCTGGTAGCGGAGCCCATTTCCCTGCCTATTTCATATGATGATTGGAGGCATATGCCTCCAAACTAGAAAAATGAATTTTTTGATTCTCAGATAAAGTTAATTTTATTAATTTATGGTTTAATTGAATGTCATGTTACTAATATGTTCAAAATGAATTTCTGTATACAGATGTTCTTCCACTTTACCATTGCTGATGTGATAGCATGGAAGTGTACATTAAAAAATATTGGTAAAAATGGAAAGATTTCAAATGGAGGTTGTGGTGTGATGTCAACGATACTTCATTGACCGTGCAGAAAATGTATGAGAAGCTACCCAGTGGGGTACCGAAAGAACAGTGGAATGTTTTTGTTGATAGACATCGTGATGAGAAGCAGATGGTATTGAAATATATATTATTATATTATCCTCATTTTACATTTATACATGTATATGAAGAGGAGATGACATTGAATACATTACTGTTAAATTTAATTTTATTTATTTTAGGATATCTCAAGACAGAATGCATCAAACCGGGAAAAGAAAGTCATCCCGCACACTACGGGCTCAAAAATCTTTTCTAGAAGACGAATGTCATTGGTAATCTTTTAATTAGTTTAACTATTTATAAGACAATATTATCTAGTTAACATATTAAATTGTTGATTTATCTTTGTTTAATGCAGTCACAGAGTTTAGGGCATGAAGCATCCCAAACTGAACTGTGGCTGGATGTTCATAAAAAAACAGATGGAAGTTTTGTTAATGAGCTTGCCAAAGAATTTGGGGTATGAAGTCAATTTTTTATTATAATAACTTATTATCAGTGTTTGTTGTGTTAATATATATTGATATTTGATTTATAGGTAAAAATTAAAGAAATATGGGATGCCAATCCTGGGAAATCCTACTCAGTCTCCCAGGATGACCCGGTTGCTAAAGTCCTTGGGAAGGGGCATCCTGGTAGAGTGCACGGGATGGGTTTAGGACCCATACCATCTGAGGTCTTTGGCAGGCCACCAGGGATTCCAGCTGCATCTACTCTTGGTTATAGTTATTTCATAACTGAAGATGCTCAGAGGGAGATGTCTTCTCTATGAAACACAGTTCACCAGCAGGGGGATCAGATATCTGCTTTGCAGAAAGAGTTGCTTGAAATACATCAGCATATGAGCAAATATACCCCCGGTGGTAGTGCATTGACTAGTGGTGAGCAGGTAAATCACAAAAAATCAAAATCATTTATTTTGAAAACTTTTATTGGTTTTAAGTTTAATTATAATTATGCAAAAATATTTAATTTTCAATATAATGTTCTTACAGGTGGCAGCAGGTAGTGGAGATGGAGGTGGAGAGGGTGACGATGCATCATCGGACCATGAGTAGTAGTATTGTTGATGTGTTGAACAAATATGAGAATGGTTGGTTTGTATATGTAACATGTATGGCACATAGTCGCCACCAAACATTTCCATGTCCTAACATTTTCTTGATTTCTCATGTTTCCTTCTATGCATTTTTTTGATTTATGATGTTTCATTTTATGTCTTGATTTCTCGAGTGTGGTATACATCATTCCATTTAGTCCTGTGTTTGAATTGGTAGTCGAGATTTTGGATGACTAAAGAGTGATCCTTTTGTTATTTTGTTCTAGTTACATAAATTGGAACCTAGTAGTCAGTATAGAGACTAAACATAAGAGGATGATGGGAATGTGGTTTATCCTAATCATGTGATACGAATCATATACTCACCAATAAAAGTAGTTGGAAAAAAAAATGGTGAACCTAACATGGAACCTTAAACAAAATGCATGTTTCACCCACATGTTAGGCTCCTTTTTCTCTCTCAAAATATGAAATGTGGACAAACATGGATCCAATACAATTGATTATACATGTTTTTATTTATTGATATGCTAATTTCATGAGTATTTCTTGTAAATGTTTCTCATAAGTATTCTAGCACTTTCAACTATAACCCCCTTTGATCCAAATGGCATTTCACTACTTTAAGAACACATATGCTTCGACTACTGCACAAGTTGGATCCTCATTTAAAACTAGGTCTCTATTATCAACCTTGCACCCTCAACATTGGGTCTCAAATTCACTGGTTTGCGAGTCACACCTAAATGGTACCTTTCCATCTTCAGAGGAAGCTAAAAAATCCATTCATCTCAAAAATCCCTACTATATGTCTACTCGACAATGACTAGTGGAACATAATTTGTTGTAAATAGTTTCCATCTCAAACCATTTCATGGTCATATCCATGGAAGGAAATAACATGTTCCTCCCTTATCTAGGGAGGTTGATCAAGAGGTCACTGATGGACTCATCTAGATATTATAAGGGACCCTCCAAAGGGCTCCTTCTAGCATTCACCATCACCAATGCTACAAAGCAATAAAACCTCTATATGATGTGTGTGTTTACCTCAGGAGTCTGACCTAAGTCTCCAAAACCTAGGTAGTCAGGAAAACCCACTGAGGGTAGTGAAAAATAAACCAAGAACATGGCCCTACATCTATACCCTCCAAATAATTCCACTAACTAAATATGGTGGCAAACTATGAGCAAGAGGACACATTTTCCCACATTTACTAAGCTTGTCGGTATAATCTGGTATTATTCAAAGAAATCACCAAGAATATTTTGGTAAAAAATATAGGGAATACCCATATCATTTCCCACTGACTTGATTAACATAGGTATATACCTATATGAAATGGAGGAAAAGATCAGGCCCATACACATTCTCCAACAATAGAATAAGAAAATATGCATGTTCTGGTCACTGAAGTCACCTAGAATATTCTAAAAATGGTTAAAGGGAAGACACACAACTATTCTACCATAATTTGGGTGACTCATTAACACAATATGAGGTTATTTAGAGAAGATACACATCTTTTCTCCCAACGTACAGTGTATCTAGTTGAATGCAGGGGTTATAGGAGTTTGGGTCATATCTTGCACATCTTCAAAACTTTTCCACAAGTTCCTCCTAGGGGGATAATATCTTTACATATTCCACAGTATTATGTGGGTCCTCTTAATTTTTAGTAGGGATTTAGATATAATACCACATACTGCTGAGGCCAAAGTGTTAGTCGACATAGTTGATACTAGACTCAGGAATTAATGTGCATGAAATATGATCCCACTCAGAATAGTCAGGTTGTAGCATAGAGTCATGGTATGGGAAAAATAAATGATGTTCAACATATGATAGGGAGCATAATTCAAATTCATCTACTGTTTGAGGTACTAATCTAGAAACTTATACTATAGATTCTACATTATTTGACACAAGTGCATCATACAATGTTATATTTGATACATTTCTAGAGATTCTGGTCCTTGATATAGTGTATTTATGTGTCATTAAGAATCTATAAACCTCATTGGTTATTCGATCAATGATTTTTCAATGATGGAATTATTTTCCCCATCAGATAGGAAAATGTTTCTTTATATAGAATTCATTCTTTCCCATCATGTAACTGTATGATGTAATTATTGGAATGGATTTCATGATTCCCAATAGATCCATTATTGATTATTATCACTATAGAATTATGGTCGATTATTTGTATGATGTCTCATGTTTCATCATGTTGGGGATACCAAGTTAGAAATAACATTTTATTTGTTTTTATGATGTCTCCTGTTCCATTTTCTGGTTTGATTTGTTTTTCAGGGCAGTGGGGCAGTAGAAGCAAAACTGAATTTTTTTTTCTGGTCAGCATTTCACGGCGGTTTTAACCGCCGCTAATTCTTTACTGGTCAGCATTTCACGGCAGTTATAACTGCCTCTAATGCTTTACTTGTAAACCATTAGCGGCGGTTAAAACCGCCATAAAATGTAATTGGTTTATATTTAGCGGCGGTTTTCACCGCCGCGACAGAGGCACAAAAAACTCCTGAATATCGCAGCGGTTAAAACCGCCGCGAATAAAAAAATATCTGGCACCCATCAAACCGCCTCTAAAGTCACGAAAACTGCCGCGAAATGAGTCATCTATGACACTTCCCTTAAACCGCCATGAAATGGAAAAAACTGCCGCTAATAGATTGTCGACGCCAGTTTAGCGGTGGTTTTTGTAAACCGCCACCAAACCATATAGCGTCGGTTTAAACCGCCTCTATATGAATAAAAACCACCGGTAATAGCCAGTTTTGTTGTAGTGACCTTTATACTTGTTATCTTACTACATTCATCCTTTACTCCTATATTCAAATAAGTAATCACATAATTACCCATTTAATTACAATAAAAGCATCTTATTATTGTCTTTTCATTATTTTTCTAGCTATTTTAATTACATTCATGATCCTCATGTCCAAACTTTCTATATTAGAAACACTTCCCGGAGTTTATAAAGCATTCTTTAAAGTGATTTTAACCAAACTTATCATAAGATGAAAACTTTATTTTCTTATCTTTGAATTTCCACAATGGATTCTTCCTCATTTACTTTTACTTGGACCTCTTTTTAATATTGTTTTCGAAGAACACATGATCATTAGAAAACTAAATTTCCACCTTATCAGCACATAAAACATGTTTCTAATAACTTTTAAATTCTTGAGAAGCCAATGTTCTTTGATATCTTAGCTTCAATCTATATTAAAACTGATTAATTTTACTATCAATATCCTCAATACAATTTGGTTTGTACCTTTCCAATCAGGTGAAGTTTTCTTTATACATAAGTACTAAATCTTACACCTTCTACCTCAATTATATAAATTAAATTTCCATTATAATTCAAACAACTTTAGTAAACTACTTCTCAAGGAAAATAATCTTAAACTCATCCCATTACATGGAATCGATATCTTCTCTTTCTATGATATTCTTATCGATTATCTACCACTAATTGGATTCACCTTATTAATGATGAGTAGAAAGAGTTAACTTTTGATGCTCTAAACAACCCATGACTTTAAATATCTTCTCCAAGGCTTTAACCCATTCTTCATCTATCATGGAATTAGATAATACATTAAATTATTGTCACAAACCATCCCAATGGGGCCTGTATCGTGACTCCTCAAGCTCACCTCTAATAGGCCAGTGGCTAGGTACTAGCCCCTAATAGGTATGTCACTAACATAGGTGGCCTTATATTAAGTAACTATACACACGCACACATCTCCAAGCCCATACAATGATAAAATGTAAAAAAATGATAAATTATGTATCCATACATCTAAATCTCATAATCAGAGTATAACAACAAGTAATAGAAAGTAAACATGGCCAAATAAAATCTCACCCCAAAGAGTTAGAAAATAAGTCCAACCTAAAAGTAAATATGGGGATTGTTATTAAGAATACTACAAGAACACACCTCGATCTGTCCGACTCACTAAGTACCACCTGGTTCTGGTCCCTCTAAGACTCTATACAAATTTTGATCGTCTGCACAAAACATGATGTGTATAAGAAAATATCATGTATGGGTGAGTATAAAAATACCTAGTAGGACACCCCAAAACCATAAATCATATAACAAAAAAAATAATAGTCAACTCTATACAGGTATATGTCTAAAACACATATAATAATAATATCCAGATATACTCAACAAATACACACAGTCTCAAGGTAAAGTCACAGCCATAATGCCAGCCTAGGATTCATGATCAAAAGTTCCATAGAACACTCAACTAAGAGAACACACTCCATGAGTTTGATACCACTAATTAAGTCCATCCGAGAGGTAGTGCTCATCGGTTCTCTCTATTATAAGTATACACTAGAATTATGAATAGATATGATACACAGATGAGGATTACTCCCAAGGCCATGAGGTATACCAATAACTCAATCTGGTATAGCTATAAATCAATCGGTTTCCACATAGTGTTGTTCAAGATGATACCAAGAACTCCACCTAGGTAAAAAAGATAATATAGGATCTCACTTTGGGCCTCATGGATGGATTCCAACAACTTTATCCAAGAATTCATGCTGAAGGGATCACCATCCTATGTGTAGAACATGATTACGTACTAACCCTCTGGGAATGTATATAGATAACGCACCCTAATGAAAAATTTTCAAGATATAGAGTAAAAGGGATCTATTCCAACTTTTATGGAGTACACCACATGTAATGATAGTACACAATGCATCCCTTTAGTACAGGTCCCTTCCCATGTAAACGTTCCATGCTCATATACATGTAAAATTTCATGGTGTTCCCATGCCTATGTACTTATTCCTGTGTCCAAGTACATGTATATGTCCTTGTAAAACTGGCTCGAATGTGTCTGTGTGGGATTACATGGTTTACTCATGCCCATGTACCATGTACCCTCTAAGGTACACACCAAATTTCCAGGGAAGGGTCACACACAATGTGACTGTGTCACACTCCGTGTGATACTTAAGTTCTCACTGAAACTCTATCAACCACACCAAGGGCCCCACATGCTGTGTAACCTCAGATTACACAACATGTGTTAAAGAATTTTCTAGAAATCCCAATCTGTATTTCATATCTACTCCCGTACCTTTGGCCACCAATTTGGCCACCCACCTTACCAGAAAATTTTAATTCATGTTCATTCGATCTTTTCATCATTAAACATTGGAATCTAACCCTTAAATCTATTTATAAAATTGTCTCACACATCATCCATCATCAAGTGATGAATAATGAAAATCAGGTATCCCAAAATACTTCTGATCTACTACCACTTCCATCATCACACAATCCCCTCATCACACTGAGTTCAGATCTATGATATCAAATCATTATTCCAAGAAATGTGTGCACAATGTTCAATCCCTCGGTATTTCTTTAAGCCACAACCCAAGATATTTTCCTATGATGAACAAAGAATTGGGGAAGAAAAGCACAACCACAAACACGAGGAACAAATCTCGGCCAATGTTCATTTTGGCCTTGATCTATTTCCATTATAATTATGAATGTATAGATAAAAGAATAATCACAAATAATTTCCCTAAATCACATATCACAACTATCCCATAACTGCAATACACATGATCTGTGAATCAATTCGTTGGTTGATTGATTTTCGTTCATCATAGGTATCAAAAACAAGGATAAATCCAAATAAAAAAAATGCACTACCTTAATTATGAATTGATCTCTGATGAAGAACAAATATGTGTTGTCATTATTGGTGAGATACCTAAATCCAATTGTACGCTAATTGTCGATATATGATCAAGTTTATGTTCATATAAGATATATCCTCCAAAACTCTCTCCAATGATTCTCCAACGGCTCTATGTTATGCGGATAAACCTGAGAATTTAACATAACTATATACTTATAGAATAAACTAGTTTGTTGTGTCAATGAACAAATAAATAAATTTATTTAATTTATTCTATTCATTTTTACGCTCACAATGAATTTTTCACAAATTCCCCATTCCGAAAAAAATTATTTCATGCCTAAGGTAAAACCCACATTCTAAAGTCAAAAGTTTCCTCATATTTCCAATCAAGATCCCCTTTTATAAGTTATTCATTTTTTTAGGAAAACTATGCATGCATGATATTTAATATTTATATATATATAATATATATTTCAAACATTTATTCTAGGAACAATGGTCCTTGGAATCTCACATTGTCTCAGCTCTTGGTCATAGAAATAATACATACAATATCCAAAAATAATATATGGAAAATATGAGTCATTACATTCTACCCACCTTGGATATTTACGTCCCAAAAATCCAAAACAAGTGGCTACACAAAGAGATGTGGGTACTGATCATACATCTGATCCTCTCACTCCCAGGTTCTCTCCTAGAGATTATCATGTTGTCACCATACATGTACTAAGGAATTGATCACCCACAAAGGATCGTCTCCTATAAATCCTTGACCTCTACTGGGTACTCCACAAAGGTAGCTCCATACTTGATTTCCATCTCTCCCCAATAAATAACATTCAATGGATCATGCATGTACCTCCTCAAATGTGACACGTGGAAGACGTTGTGTACCCATTATAACTATGGTATCAGAGATAATAGGTAACCACCTCAGTAACTCTATGTAGTATATGGAAAATCCCAATTAATATCATTGATAAATTACCACCCTGGCTAAATCTCTATAGTCCACAATGAGGTTAAACCCATAGGAACACATGGTCTCCCTCCTCAAACTCTAAAGGCATTCATAGTCTATCTTCCTAGGAGTTCTAATGGCTCTGTATAGTCCTCACCCACTTCTATATGGTCTTCACCTTCTCTATAGTGTCTTTCACCAACATTGGGCCCATAAGTGTTGACTCTCCTGGGTTGGTCCAACAAAGTGGTGGCCTGTAGGGTTGCCCGTACAAGGCCTCAAGTGGTTTCATACTGATGGTGGAATAATAGCTTTTGTTGTATGAAAACTCTACCAATGGTGGGTGATTCTCCCAACTATGACCAAAGTCCAACATGAAAGCTCACAATATGTCCTCCAGAACCTGAATGGTTCGCTCAGTCTAGCCATCAGTCTGGGGGTGGAAAGATATGCTCAAACTCAACTGAGTCCCAAAATCCTCCTATAATCCTATCCAAAATTGAGATGCAAAGCAAAAATCATGGTCAAAAATTATCATCAAGGAAAATACATGGAGTAGGACTATATCCTACACATAAAGGAATTCTAAGATCTATACTAAACTCTACTCTCAGATAGCTAGGAAGTGGGCCAACTTGGTGAGTCATTCTATGATCACCCAGATGGAATAAATCCCCATGGATGTATGTGGTAACCCCTTCAATAATTCCATGGATATCACATAACACTTTCACTCTAAAACCTCAATGGGTTGAGTCAAACCCACTGAAACATGGTTCTTAACCTCCACTTTCTAAAAATTAAGGCATCGAGAGAAACTCTGTAATTCCCTTCTTCATCCCTAGATACCAAAACTAACATCAAATATCCTATTACATAATTTCCACTCTTTAATATACCACCAAATGATATTTATGAAACTCTCTTAGAACCTCATTACTCAACATCATCGATACCATCGTGCGTCCACTAAAAATAACAACATGCTTCCCACCTTTAGAAAATCCATCAAGAGCATGTCTAGTGGAAATATGAATATGTAGGGTCTCACAGTCGGTATCTCAAAGTTTTCCTTCCCTGAATTACTATGAAATAGGAGGGGTAACAACCATCTAAAGTATATTAGTTGATCTAACTACAATGATCTCAACTGCTCTAACGGTTCATTTAGCAAATGCAAACAATATCTCCTACTAAGAGCATCTTCTACCACATTCCCCTTCCTAGGAGTATAGAAAATCTCAAAGTCATAATCCCGAAGGAACTATGATCATTTCCTATATCTCAAGTTAATATCCTTCATAGATAATATATACTTAAGACTCTTCTGGTCAGAATAGATGATAAACTGCTCACCCATCGGGTAGTGTTTCCACATCTTTAGTGAAAATATTACCACTACTAACTTAAGATAATGGTTTGCATAGTTATTATCATGTGGTCATAACTAATGTGAACCATAGGTAATCACCAAAAACCTCTACATCAGAACATAACCCATCCCAGGTCCTGATGCACCAAAGAACACTACATACTTGACACCCTCATCTAGAAATCTCAAGATGGGAGTTCCTGTCAATCTAGGCCTCAACTCCTAAAAATCCTACTAGAACCTCTCTATCCACATAAAAGGTTTATACTTTCAAGTCAAATATATAATGGTATCTTATATCCTAGAAAATTCATGTATGAATATCTAGTAATAGCCTTCCAACCCAAGGAAGCTCTGTACCTCTTTCATGGTCTTGGGTGGCACCCAAGCTAATACTGCCTCGACCTTCACCGGTTCCACTACCCCACCATCTACTAAGATAAAATATCCTAAAAATTAGACCTTATGAATCTAGAACTATAACTTAGAGAGATTATTTTAAATATGGTGCACTCGGAGTACATCCAGAACCATCCTCAAGTGTCTCGCATGCTCCTCCTCAGACACTGAGTACACAAGGATTTCATTGATGATGACTACCATGAAATAGTCTAAGAAAGGATGAAATAACTGGTTCATGAGTCCCATGAACATTTCTGGGGATTTTGACATGAAAAAGGGCATCATCGAGTATTTATAGTGAACATAGTGACATCTGAATGTATTCTTCAGTATATCCTTGTCTGGTACTTGCAACTGGTGATAGCTTGATCTGAGGTTAACATTCAAGATCAATTGTGCCCCTATCAACTAATAAAATAGGTCATTGATCCTTGTTATTTCATAATTATTCTTTACATTCACCTTATTTAAGAGACATCATTCCACACACAACCTTAAGCTCCTGTTCTTCTTCTTGGAAAACAACACTGGGGTTGCCCAGGGTGAAACACTAGGTCTAACAAAACCCTTCCTCTACAAGCCCTCTAACTGCACCCTCATATCATGAATTTGTACAAGATATATCCAATATTATATCATAGATATAGGGGTCATCCCAGGGTTTATATCAATTCATAATTTGATCTCTCAATGGAGAGGTAATCCTAGAACATCCTTAGGAAAGACATCCTCATACTCTGCCACCACTGTAGGGAACTAGAAACTCAAAAAATTCACTACACTAAGGTTCATGCTATCCAATTGATGATTAATTAGATGAACCCTCCTATGAATGATTCCATCATATGTTTCTTGGGTTTTCTTCTCACCCACAAAGGAAAATCGAGCCCTATCACTGTGGACACACCATATCCTCCGCCTGAAGCAGTCAATCTGGGCATAAACTATAGATAACCATTCCATACCTAAGATGGTGTCTTAAGGCCTCATTTTATCTAAAAATAAATTCTAATAGAAACTATTGTCTCTAAGATTCAGGTCACACTATTTTCATAAGTTTGTGGTCACTAATTCATCTCTAGTAGGAGTCTCTAAGCGTAAGGGTTGAGACAAGGGATTAACCAGAATCTATAAGTATCGAACCAGATATACAGCAATAATGGAATGATTAGAACCTATGTCTATAAGTACTATAGCTAAGTTATAAAAGATACAGATCATACCTCGTATCACTCTTAGAGCCTCTAGGTCATAAGCCTCGACCACCTACAGCTTCCCCCACCCCTATCCTCCAGCTCCATGAGCCTGACGTGGACGACCTGAGGGTGGTGGTAATAACAATTAAAAGAATTTATCACCTCCAAACACTATCCTAGATCCTCTTACACATTTTTCACCCTGTGGACCTATCTATTACTGCCACTTTCTTTGCCTTGGTGTCCAATCCACTGCCTCTTTGTCAGCCTCACGACGGGTCGGACAATCCCTCATGGGATGTCCTCTACTGTCACATGAGTATCACCACCTCTCCCTAGGATAACTAGACCCATACTATGAGCCATGATCCATAGAACCCCTATCATGGGACCTCATAATAAAACTTATTTCCCATTCATCTTCTTGAAACTAACTTCATCTCCCAACTATCAAAGTCTCTGCTTTTATGTACCCACTACTGGAAACTACTATTTGTGTCTGCTCAGCCAAGAAACTCTCAACCACTAAAGCTTTCTCTAGCACCCTAGCAATAGGTAAAAATTCAAAGAGGTATAAAACTAGCTTGGATGAACCTATATAGTCCTTTATTGAGGTTACAATCTTGAAAGAACTTATCATGAACCATATTCATTGAGTACCTGGAGAGGTTGGTGAACCTCAATGAATACTCATCTACTATTGTTCTTCCCTTTTGAAGATATAGAAGCTCATGGATGTGTAAAACCCTCAGCATAGCTGGATATAACTCCTCCTTAAAATTTCACTCTAACTTTGACCATGCTAGAGTCACCTTGTCATAAGACTAGGTCACTAAATCCCACCATCGCCCTACAGAGCCATGGACAAGGCTCACTTATAGAACCAAAATCGGATATGATGGTATCCTTTTAAGATGGAAAACTCATGTCACCACCTCAAGCTAGTCCTCATCCACCTATGGGTCTGAATCACCTCAAAACCTAAGGTGCTTCTGCCACTAAAACTCATGAATAACACTCATTGAGTGCACCACATCTACTGGTACTACAGATAACATCTTCTTTTATACAAGTGGTGGTATAACTGGCGCACCACCTAAAGGTAACACCTCTAGAATAGGCCCATGTATTGATGCCTCATCACTGAGGGAATCATCCTCATGATCCTAATGCTTAATACTATATGACATATGTCATAAGGGTATCCTTCAATGAATAATATGTACCATGGTCAATGAGTATATGTGGAGAGCTAACTCAATAAGTACATGGAAACAACAACCCATTCCTATATGATGCATGTACCATTACTTTCCCTACAACCATTTTTCTCATGTACTAATTTGAAAGGTAGGTGATCAAAGTCCTGGTGTATGGATACATCAACTGCCACACCAACACTGGAGTCTCTAGCCTGAAATCTGAACTTGAAACACTTAACATTGTTTCCCCAAAACAATCTCAAAGAATTCGGTCCTATGGTAGAACTGACTACTATGGTAACACTTTTTCATGAACCATCCTAATGGGGCTCATGTCGTAACACCCCAAGCCTTCCTCTAATAGGTCGTGGGATGGAAAATAGCATCGAGTAGGAATATCACTAACATGGGAGGCCTTATCCTAAGTACTTGTACATACACACACATATCCAATCCCATACAATGTTGAAATGTAAAAAAATTGATAAACTATGCATTCATATATCTAAATCCCACAGCTAGAGTATGACAACAATTAATGGAAAGTAAACAGGGCTAAATACAATTCCACCATAAAGAGTCTGAAAATAATTCCAACCTAAAATTAAAGAGAGGGAATGTTTTCAAGAATAACATAGGAACACACCTTGGTCTATTCGAATCACTAAGAATCATCTGGTCCTAGTCCCTCTATGACTCTTTCAAAAGGTCGATCATCTGCATAAGACATGACATGAGCAAGTAAAGATCATACAGGGGTGAGTATAACAATACCCAGTAGGATACCCCAAAACCACAAAGTGTATAACAATAAGAATAACAATCATCTCTACACTGGTATATCTCTACAACACATATAACAAGAATATCTATATATACTCAAAAAAGACACACAGTTTCAAGGTAAAGTCACAACCATAATGCTAGCCTAGGATTCCTGCTTGATGGTTCCACATAACATTCATCTAGGAGAAAACACTCCACGATTCGGATAGCACTGATGACATCCGTCCAAGAGTTAGTTCTCATCGAATCTCACCATTAGAAGTATACACTGGAATTATAAATAGATATGATACACAAATGAGGATCACTCCCAATTCCATGGGGTATACCAACAAATCAATATGAAATAAACCGCTATGTAGAGGATCGGTACCCACATAGTGTTGGATATAATGATACAAATAACTCCACCTAGGGTAAGAAGATAATAGAGGATCTCACTCCAGGACTCACAGAAGGATTCCAACAACTCTATCTAAGAATTCATGTTAAAGGGATCACCATCCTATGTGTAGGAAGAGATTCCATACTAACCCTTAGTGAATGGATATAGGGAACACACCCTAACAAAACTTGTCTAAGATATAGAGGATAAGGTATCCAAGAGAAATTTGAAGAAGTAAAAGATGTATACTAGTAGTATACGTCATGTCCCTTCAGCACTAGGTCTTGTCCATGTAAACGAACCATTCCCATGTCTATGTGAAAGTACATATTATTCCCATTCCATGTACTTCTTCTTGTGTCCATGTACACATCTATGTCCATGTACACTTATCTTAGCCATGTCTGTGTGGTATTACATGAAATTATTATGCTCATGTACTCCTAACCATGTCTTCATACCCTCTAAGGTACAAACCAAGTTTCTGGGGAAGGATCACATGTTGTGTGACCAAGTCACATGCCATGAGATACTTAACTTCTCATGAAAACCCTAGTCATCGCACTAGACACATCATGTAATCCCAGATTACACACTGTGTATTATAGAATTTTTTAGAAATCCATATCCAGATTCAACATCTACTCCCATGCCTCCAATCAATAATCTATCCACCCACCTTACTAAAAAATGTGAATATGAGGTTGTATTATCTTGTTGTCACTGAACACCTAGATCCAAAGCTTGAATATTTTCAAAAAACTATCTCACATGTCATCCATACTCATGCACCAAAGAACACGAATTAGGTATCCCAAAATCCATCTGATCTGAGGCTACTTTCATGGTCTCATGATCCCCTCATCACGCCAAGTCTGAATTTTCAATATCAAGTCATTGCTCCAAGAAATGGGTGTGCAACATTCAATCCCTCAGTATTTTTTCGAACCACGATCCAAGCGCTTTTCCCGCAATGAAAGAAAAATCGGGGAAGAAAAGAACAACAAAAAAACATGAGGAATGAATCCTTAGGAAATGCTCATATTGGTCTCAATCTATTTTCATTAGAATGATGAACTAATAGATGAAAATAATAATCAAAAATCACTTCCCCCAATCCTGAATCACAAGTATCCCATACCCTCAATACGCATGATCCATGAATCAATTCGTTGATTTATTGATTTTAATTATTCATAGAAATCATAAATTGGGATAAATACAAATAAAACAAATGTCTTGCCTCAATTATAGATCGATCAATGATGAATAAATAAGTTTTGTCGTCATTATTGGCGAGATCCCTAAGTCTCATTGCACACTGATCGTCGTTCTATGATTTGGTTGATGTTTTTCTGATATAGATCCTCCAATTCTCTCTCCAATAGTTCTCCAGTGGCTCCAAGGTTATTTGGATAAACCTAAGAATTTGTCATAGTTTTATACTTATAGAATAAACTAGGTCTCTTCATCTTCAAAAAAATAAATAAATTTATTTGGAGGGTGTTGTTTCATAAAAATCTATACAATGGAGATGTTCCTCAGTGGTAAACATGGTTTCTCTTTAATATGGATACCGCCACTATTTATAGTTTGCATCAATTGATTCATCACAAAAAAAATGTTTTATTCCAATTTCGATCATTATAGGTTGCTAATTTGGAAAGATATTGTCCCATTGGTGCCTTACTACTTTAGCTTCACTTTTTCCTCTATGAAAAATTATTCTGAACAGACATAGTTTAGATGAAGCAACATGATAATATTTAAATGTTATATCATGATAACCATATATTATAATATCTTAAGGGTGTTTAATTAAATTATCCTAACCTATAAAATTATCTAAACCCTTCTATAATACCAATTATAAGGAATCAATCTTAAAATATTACATAATCTTGACTTTTAAATAAAAAAATCATTGTATTGAGTTCCCAAGGACCTTTTTAGATTTTTAGTTTTGAATAATTAGGTAATAACTCTTAAATAATAAACTCATACATTAAAAAGTGTACACTTGCACTCAGTATCAATTTTATTCACAATACAGTACTAATAAAATAAAACACATTTAATTTTTATAATATATCTTCTCGATTTTCAACTTGACTTCATCATTGTTCCTACTCATCCTTAAATCCTATGAAAAACATTTTAAAATTTGGTATGGTCATAAAAATCTCATTAAGGGACATAAATAAAGAATAAAAGAAACATGTTGGTCTATTTCAAAATCAATATATTATATAAGAGATTTTTCCTTCAATATTATAAACTTTGAGCTGAAATAATCATTTACTTACACATGAAATCAGATTTACTACCCAATTTTTTTCATAAAACACTTTATAAGAAAACATAAATTCAAAATCATAATCATGATGTTTTTTAATAAAACATGAGAACCCATGAAAAATATTTTCTTAAAAACATACCTTTTTACCTTTAAAAGGAATAATCATTTCTTTAAACAAGATATCAGTAGAATGACTTATGAAATAAAAATATTTACATGAAAAATCATTTTTAAGAATATAAAATTCATGTATATTAATTGGTACATCATCTTCATGGAACTCTTACAACAACCCTTAAAAATGGAATAACCTATTTGCTTAATTCTAACATAATTATTTTGAGAACATAATAATTACTCAATGAATTAAAGAGCTATATTTGGCTCACCCATCATCATAAAAATTTTAAAAGTACATAACATATGTAAAACACATAAAATGTTTTATTTATATCATCAAACTCATAAAAATATACTTTTGAACCCATATGAAAAACTTTTTCAGATATTGGTATATCCATTTCCTTTAAAACTTAATTTTCAAAAATAAAATACCTATAATAAAGGGGATGGGGATTTTTCTTTGAAGAAAAAATGGAATATTATAAATTGATCCAAACATAAAATAGTTTATGTGGTTATGGAAGAATCCTTTGACATAATATATGTTAAAATAGATTATTCCTTTTATCTTTGTGTAAAGAAAGTTAAAACATTCCATAAAAAATACATAAAAATATTTCTTTTAAATTACTTTGAAAGAAAATAAAAAATACATAAATTTTAATTTATAATTTAGTTATGTAAATATGAATTCATCCATAAAATTATTTAAAGAGTATGTACATGAAGGAAAAATATTAATAAATTAAAACTTTAAAACATTTAAAATGAGGTTTGAAGGTAAAGTGTCTCTACCTCAAGTCTGAGTTGTTATATATGATATTTATATTTCTATAGAGTAAGATTATCTTAATTATTTTATTTCATAATAAAAAATTTCAGTTTTATTATTCCTTTTATTTTACTTATATTCGTGTTATAATTAATTACTTAATCGATTAAGTTTACATCAAACGTTTTGAGAATATGCAGCTT
Organism: Viscum album; assembly: GCA_963277665.1. NCBI lineage: Eukaryota > Viridiplantae > Streptophyta > Magnoliopsida > Santalales > Viscaceae > Viscum > Viscum album. The sequence continues at coordinate 74,265,772 of OY728142.1, forward strand.
ATAAGTCAGAAATAGAGTTGGTAAGTTGATTATGGTCAAATGGATCATTATTATATAATTTATACAATATTAATAATGTTATAATTATAATTTTTATACATAATTTATACTTTTATAACCAACCATGTAATATAGTTGTGAAAAATAAATTATGTTACAACATGGAGAAGGTAGTATGTATGTACACTTGGGTAACATTTCCATTTTTTTATGAACATGAGGGAAAGAAGGTAAGTATTATTTTATCATTTAATAATGATAATTATATAATAAATATAATACTATTTCTTTAAATTTCTCTATATATATAATCCATGTGAGGTGGTGATGAAAAATAAAATACATCGGTTCGTGAGGTGGTAGTCAGCACACATACACGAGCGATATTTTTATTTTTCATTGAATGGTAAAGAAAGAGGTAGAATATTTATTTACCATTAAATAATTAAATTTATATAATATATATAATATTATTTCATTTGTATCTGTATTTATAATCATCCATAATATTCAGTGATGAAAAATGAAATACATTATCTCATGAGGTGGTAGTATGCACTTATGCACAAGCGATATTTTTATTTTTTATTAGATGGATAGATAGATGAAAATGGGTTTTTACCATAAACATAATAACATTTAATTATATGGTAGATAATAATTTTATTATATGAAAATGTTTAATATAGGTTTGAAAGAGGCAAAAGAATAAATAAAAAGAAAATACTCAGTTAATAATTATACCTCTTCTTCGGATAACCTCCTAAGTTTTATACCTAAAGCCTTCCTAGAATGGTAATATAATAAATAAAAGACATATAAGATATGAGGAGATAATTTAGGAAGGTATTTTAGTAGTTATTTTCTAATATAATAGGCTCTTGAAGTGTGTAGAAAAGAGGATATGGGTTTCCTCTTAAAAGTGAGGGAGAGTACACACTTGGAATTTTTTCAAAAGATTAAAATATATTAATGTCTTACTCATTCTAAATGGATCCAAAATGACTCATATTAAAATAATATATAACATTTGGTCTAAATGTGTTTATAAAATATTATTTAGATAAGGTTTTAGGTTATTTTAACCCTTATTATTTTAGTTTTATCTGTTGTAACCCATTTTAACTCTTACCATAGAAAGTGATTTTTTATAAAAGTTACTATTCATAATTACCAAAAATGAAATTGGTCTCATTAAAAAATTTATACATTTTAATTGAAAATTTGGAGTATATTTTATCAAATTAATTTTATATAAGTGGTATAAATTACTTTTAAAAAAACCTACAACACGTGATGAAAAACAATTTTCTGTAAAAATGTATTTTAAGTATAAAAATGTTTTTATACCAAATTCAAGTATAATATTGATTATGAAGATGTTTATTGGATTAAATTATATAAATTATAAATTATTAAATTTTAAAACTAAACCAAAATAAAATTAGCCTATGTAAATACTTGAAAATAAAAGACAGTTTTCATAAACATTTGATATTTTCTATTATTCACCCAAAAATCAAATTTTTAGAAAATTCCCAAAAATATAACTCTAAGATAATTTTGAATTTATGATATAAAAAATGAATTTAATTTTTTTCAAATTAAAATTCTATAATTTTTAGAGAGAAAAATCTTCTAAATAAAACCATATAATACATGTAAATAAATTTAGTAAGAATAAAACTTGTTCTTTTATATTAAAAAGTTACTTAATAATATTATAATGAATATTAATATATAAAATATAATTTATGAATATTAATAAGGTGTGAAATTTATTTACTATTAACATTATCCACATTGTTATAGTATATGTGTTTATCACATGTGTTACTATCATTCCTGAACAAACAATAAATAAAGGGAAAGAATAAGTGGCTTCAAGTTCTACTAGTATTGCAACAAAGAAGGAGTCCACACTGAAGAAGAAGGTTGAAAATCCCAAAAATAGTGCTTCAAAAAATGTCCAACCTAGTTGGAAGAGTCTAGGAAAATGGATCAAGCTTATAAATATAGATTTTCATCACTAGATCAAGTAAAGAATCCCATTCTAGTAAAAAGGAAAAGTGAAATTGATAATAGGTCCATACTTCCAAGTGAATTTTAGATTTTTAAATCCAAAAATGAAGCAAGAATGAAGTGTTGAAGGAACTTTAGACCTTCAAGGAAGTGAGTATATATGTTGAGGAAATTTTCTCATCCATGTGGCTCACATTAAAGTTCCAAGGAAGATCCACCTTAATCCCATATTAGTTTTCTTTGTGCACAAGTGATGGTAATTAAAGGTGAAGAAAAATGGAAATAATCCCTTGAGGGGGAGCTATAAAAAATGAGAAAGATACCATAGATTTATGAAATTATATATAAATTTATAATTATGTATATCCATTTAAAATTTATAGGTTAAGGTGTGATTTTCATTTTCCCATTATTTTTTAACTCATATTCTTTATGTTTATCAAAGGGGAGTGATTATCAAACTAAATAAGGAATAAAACCTTATGTATAAATTTTTTTATGTGTTTTATTAAGTTTTTGAGGGTTTAAAAATAATTATTAAAAATATTTTTAGACATACCCTTGAGAAAAAAAGCAGAATTTGGTACCACATTGAAGTTAGCATATGGATAGCATTGTTATATAAACTTGTCACTCTTATTTTATACAAAGGGTTAGATCATGTAGGCTTAGAGTTGATGATTTTATAGTGTATTTCTAAGAAAATGTGGTGGATCTCTTCCCTCATAGGATTAATTGTGCACTTGGAATATAGATGAACACGTGGGAAGAAGATGAATTTCTTAAAATTAGAAGAGTTAGTTTGAGAATACCTTCCCTTATAGTTATGGTTCTAGATAAAGGGGAAGAATGAATTTTCAACATTTCCCTATAATTTCAATATGGTGGAGAACACTTTTCCCTCCCTTTGTATTTATTTTCAATTAGGGAATAATAATTACATTAACCATTGGAGTAAATTTGTAATTGAAAACAAATACAAAGTGGGATATTGAAGTTCCCTTGGGTTGAAATTATATTTTTTGTTAATTATATGTGTTTTCATTGTAAATGTAATCATGAAAAGGTGGTGTCTTGGATGATGGATTGAGTATCCACCCAATGGATAAATTGGATAATGGAGTTATTTCCATGGTAAATGCATGGAAAAGGATGACATTTGATGATTGTAGAGTCGATCCCCCAAGTCAATAAAAGTACCAAGATTATGGAGTACTGTCTACAACAGTTGAAAATAGATATGGAAGAAGACAATTAGTGGGGAGATTGAAGTGTATTTATTCAAGTCTATCCTAATCTAGATGATTTAGTATAGAATAAATCATTTAGTAATTTACAACAAAGGATAATAATTATAGTGTTTAATATCACTTGGATGAAGGGTGAAATTAAATTTGGAGTTAAGAAGTCATATGAGTTCTTGTAAATACTCTATATTGAGTATTTATTATGTTAAATGACTTTATAACAAGATTTATTAGGTTTTAAATTATTTTAATAATTCTAAAAATTATTTTAAGGAGTTTAGGAGTGGTTTGAGTTGATTGAGAAGGACCACAGATGATTTAAAGATGCCCAAAATTGATTTGAAGAAATTCTATAATTATTATTCTAGTGTTATAGTTCATAGAAATGGAAAAGTTGTTTCTAATATTAGTAATATATTATGGCCAACACATAAGATATTTTACATGCATGAATGAATTTTGATATTTTTTTTATATATTATGAATCTATGTGTAAAAAGTTTCATGATGCATAAGAACCTTAAGCTTCCTTTAAAATACTTGAGATACATGTAAGAGATTTGGTCCTCTCATAAGATATTAATTATACCTCTTAATATAATGTTCTTATGCATAAGAGAATTGGTCCATGCATAAGATAATTTATTCTCTTGTAAGATATTTTATCTATGTGGAATATATTTTTGTCGCACATAAGAATATTGACCATATAAGATATTTTTAGTTAGCGATTTGAAAAATAGAAAAGGAAAATATCTTATGCCACATAAGATATTTGACTTAATGAAAATTTTGAGTTTCTAAAATTATGATATTTTGAAGAAGGTGATTTGTGATAATTATTAATTTTTTATTCATTTATCTAAATATCACCAAAACCCAAAAGGTTGGGTGATTCAATCCAGAAAAATATGTGGTTCTAATATCTGAGCTTTCCAAAGATCAATGTAAAAGAGGATTTTTTAGAGGATTTTTAAAATATAAATAATTGAACTTCCAAAAATTATAATTTTGGTTAAAATTTCATTTTAAGTTGTTGGTTATATGATTAAAGTTCATATAATAATGATACTTAAATAATCCATGATTCAATCCTGTTTTGAGGAATATCAAGAATATGATATTCTTTATAAATAGAAGAAATTGTGTTTTCAAAAATAATGTAGATGAAGTTGTATTGAAGCTTGATTATACTCAAGTGATTAAACATAAAAAGCATTAATGTTATTCTAGCTTTATAAAATGAGTTTTGTGTTGAGTATCATACTAAAATTTTGCAAAACTTTAAAGGATCACTCAAATAGAAAAATAAAGAATCTCTATTTATTATGATGTGGTTGTTTTATATTTTATATATCCTAGAAGGTTCGTTTGGTGGAATAATTTTGAGTTTATTTTGAGGAATAAGAGAACATAAAGGGTGTTGTACAAAACTTATAGATTTATTTAGACATGTGAGGTGAATTTATTAAGAGTATTTTTGGAATGTACTTTAAATTTAAATATCAGTGCATGAAAAATCATGGGAATCCAAAAGTGTTTATTTAATATATATATTTTTGGGCTGTGAAATACTTTAGTCAACATACATACCATTTATAGGTATTTATAATTATATGAGTGATTTAATATTATCACCCATGAAAGTTAGATTGGGAAGATAGAGGTGGAAGAAAATAAAAGAAATAAGGAGGAGATATTACTGAGGAATTGTGTGTTTATATGAGATAATCAGAGATCATGAAGAAGAAGAATAATCTACTGCATGATATAGTGAGAAAGTATTGAGAAGTTGATATTGTGTGGAATCATGAAAGATTATTTGTGCATCGAAGAAGAATTTTATAGCAATCAAAGATATTATATACTAAACATATGTGTTGAGGAGGAGGAGGCGGTGGTGGAAGCAGACCTGTAAGGATCAACATGTAGTAAATAATAGAAGAACCAAATTTTGTGAGTTATATCACCAGTAAATATGTTATAGAAATATGTTGTTCAATGTGTAAAATCTAGGAAAATTATTTTTTGGGAATTATTCTTGAAGTTATGAGTTGAGAGAAATCCAAAAAAACAAGAGAACCTAGGAGTTGTGAAAATATTTGGAGGCTGAGTTTCAAGTGTATTTATTAGATACATTCAGGCAGTCAATGTCACTATGTGTTTGAGTAAGGAGATCAATATTTATGGGTGTAGAGACATCCCAGATCATATTGTGATATACTTAATAAGGGGGGAGGAATTTTAGTACCAACTAGTGTGAATCTATTTTGAATATTGTGGGATGAAATATAAATATCACTTCACTAGTGCAGTATAATGGTGGAATTTCACCTGTGTAATATTTTGACCTTGCTTGTGCAATATGGTTAACCTGGTTTTAGGATAATCCTTGTCCACACACTATAATTGATAAAAATATTATTTTTGGATAATTTGTGTCTCAATCAGATTTGAACATAGAAAGGAGTAGGTTTCTCATATTGGGGTCGAACCTTGTAAAAAACACATGTGCCAATTTTACTTTCAACATATGAATTTCATATAGATGTAGGGAAGGGTAAAATTAAAGAGATCCATTTACATCCTAATAGGTGATAGAGTTTAAAAACTAAATGGGGTTTTAAATGATTTAAAATAATAATTGGTTTTTAGTAAAATAATTTCTACAACACTTGATTCATCCCCCCCTAGTTGTGTCTAAACAATCCTTTTGTGACTCTCAAAGCATATTTTCAAACCCATACTTAGACATAGAAAGAGATAAGTTTAAAGAGAGGGAATGAGTGATATATCATTAATAATGGATCAAAATTTTGTTTATAACATAGGAATAGAATATTTTTAGAAAATTAATATGATTTTTAAAATAGATTTAAGGTAAAATATTCTTAAATAAGAAATGAAATATTAATTTTGGAAGCCTTACCTTACTCTCGAAATCACCTCCATTGGATTGAATCTTAAGCCTTTGAATAAGAGACTTTTGGCTAGACTAGTGCCTTATAAATGTGTAAAGGGAAGTTCAAAGTGGAATTTAAATATAATTTTTGTGACATAACTAAATTTTATATGTGTTTTATAAATGGTGGAATGAGTTCTCTTTTATAGACAAGATTTTATGGCATTTTCAAAAATATTAAACCTTTAACAGTCATGAATATAATTTTTAAATAGAAATTAGGTGATAAATGGAAAATAGAAGATATTTTAAAACCTTAATATTAATCACTTGACTCAATATAGTGTTTTATAATTTTTTATTAATTTTTAAATCATTTTGAAATAAAATCCCATTTATATATATTTTCTGAGTTATTTTCATAATTTGAGTTTAAAAATAACTAGAAAATTATAAAACTCAAGTTTTAATATTCATTAAATTACATAACTTTAATAATTATAAGTAAAATTCATGAAACACCAAAATTAATCTAAAATTTACTACTTGAAATATGTTAAAACCACCTTTTTTTACTTTTCTCCTACTCGCACAAGTGATGTGTCGACAAAGTGTAAGCATTTTGGATTGTTATACTATTATTTAATTTTAAAAAAAAATTAATAACACAGATATAATTTATTATTAATCGTTATTATCATCTAAAACTATCCCTAAAATTATTTATTCCAATTTATATCTTGATAAAAAAAATTAAGTTTAAATTTTGACTTTTCTTGCTTACACAAGGACTAAGTAAGAATTTGGATAATTAACATGTTATATATTTTTAAAATTTGTAAATATACATAAAAATCATTGAATAATCATCATATTTATCTCTAAATAATATCATAACCTTATACCTTCTTAAATATTATATCAAAGAGAAAAACTTTGACTTTTCTAATATTGCACAAGCACTGTTTTAGCAACGATAATTATTTTCACATTTATCTTGAAATAAAAAATAATTTATATTAATTAAAATATATTTATATTATATTCTGAATATATTATATTTTAATACATATTAAATTGGTTCTTATAATGTTCTATATCACTTTATATATAAACATAATAATAATAAATGGTATTCCACTTAAACTCAATTTCTTATTTTAAAAGAAATTTTTAATTCAAAAATATTAGTAAACTTATAACCACATTGAATTGGAATATTGAATTTTAAAATAAATAATTTAAAATATTAAAGAATAAAAATAGAAATAAAATTTTCATTTATAATATTTTAGCATTATTTTTAATAAAAACTTATTATATATCAAATTTATTACTTATTGTCATATCATGTTCTTAATTTTTTTTAATAAAATACCTTTCACTTATTTTTAAAATAATGATTCAAAATATATAATTAATTTTATTAAAATAAAGATATAACTATCACGTATTTTTTATCAATATAAAACTCATAATTTATAAAATAACATATATATATTCTTAGAATAAAAAATATTTTATTTTAAACTAAAAATTGAATTCTTGCTTCATATCATGCCATAAAATTTTCTTAAGATTTTAAAAATATTATATATCATTATAAACTCATTAAAATATTATAAATATCCATATAAAAATAATTTATAATAAATTAAATAAAATAATAAATATTATCTACTCATTTTTTTATGTTATGAAATAACTATTTTTAATGGATAATTCTAACAAATATAAGTCTATAATATATATTATAAAACCAATAAATATTATTTAAAAAAACTTGAATACAATATTATCCCCCCATTAAATAAATTTCATCTTTGTAATTTGTACTCATTAGTAAATAGTTGGGGATACTTTTCTTTAATGGATTCATAATATTATCATGTTGTTTATTCAACCATATAATTTTTTCATAAAACATTAACCATAAAATTTACCTTATTTCACAACACTTGCTCTATGATCAAGAAAATGTAAAGGTTTTTCCTCATAAAAAATATTCTCCTCTATCTATGTTACCACAGGGCATAATATATAAGTTGTATAAGGTCTATGTTTATTTAATAAATAAATATTAAACATATTATTTACCTGAGATAAATCCAGATATAAGGCTACCTAATAATCCATGGATCCCACTTTATCCAGGATTTCATATGTACTCATAAATCATGGGCTTAATTTTTTTTATTACTGTAACGCATTACACCTTTCCATAGAGATATTTTAAGACAAACATAATCTCCTACTTCAAATAAAAGATCTTTCATTTGATTATATGCATAACTTGTTTGCCTACATTGAGCTTCCTTTATATGAAATTCAATCAATTTCACTTTTTCAACCATATCATTCACCAATTCAAGACCCAAAAACTTCCTTTCCCCAACTCCATCTCAAAAAATTGTAGTTTGACACTATTTTCCATACAGTTATTCAAATGGTGTCGTATGTATACTTGAATTAAAGCTATTATTATAATAAAAATCAATCAATGAAAGGTATTGATCCCAATCTCCTTGATATATAATGAACAAGCATAGAGCATATCCTCCAAAGTCTGAATTATCTATTTTTATTATACATTATTTTGAAGATGAAATGATTTACTAAAACTTAATTCAATATGAATGAATTTTTAATTCATTTTCAAAAAAATCATGAAAACCTTGGATTATGATCATAAATAATAAAAAAGAAACCCCATGTAACCTTACTATCACTTTAAGATACATTCAAGTGAGTTGATCTAAAGACATATTTTCTCGAATAGGAATAAAATTAGTATATTTAGTTAAAATATCAACAACAAACCATATTTCATTATTACCTTAAGATTTATTTTTAAATCCTATGATGAAATCTATAGATATATATTCCCACTTCCATTCTGGAATTGATAATGGTTGAATAATTCCATTTAATTATTGTCATTCGGCTTTAACATATTGAAAAATAAAACATTTCATGGTAAAATCATCAATATATTTCTTCATTATTTCCCAATAGAAATATTCTCAAATATCTTTATATATCTTTATGTTTCTTGGATGAATATAATATGGAAATTTTTGTACCATACTTGATAAATCCTTTTTCTAGTGAGAGTCATTTGGTATATATAACCTCTTAACAAATCTTATGAAACCTTTTTTATCAATATTAAACTCACATATCATTTTTTAATTTATCAATTTTATCTTCTATTATAATTCATGATCTTCTTTTTTATCATATTTTATTCTTTCCAGCAAGTATGATTGTATTATTACTTATACCAAAAGATAAGAGGTTTCCACATGGACAATTTCAAATCCAATTTTCATTAAATCATAAACTTATTTATCATGATCCAAATATAACATGATTAAAGTTGCAATATCCTTTTAACTTAAATAATATTATACCTTGTTTATTTTATATGGATGATAATGAAGTGAGTAATCATAATCTTTTATTAATTCTAATCATCTCCTTTTTCTCAATTTAAATTCTTTTTGAGTGAATATATACTTAAAACTTTTATGATCTATATATATATAGAATTTATCACTATAAAAAAAATTCCACTAAATTTTTAAATAAAAAATTACTACTGCAAGATCAAGGTCATGCATTAGATAATTTTTCTCATGGGGTTTAAACTATCATAATGCATATACTATTACATGGTTATTTTTCATTAAAACACAACCAATACCCTTTTATAAAGAATAAATATAAATAAATAATTCCCCATTTATTGATAAAAATGATAATACTAGATCATTAACCAATATTATTTTTAATTCCTTAAAACATTCCTCTATATAGATGAATTTAACACCCTTTCACATTAACTTGACTTATGGGTTAATTAACCAACAAAATTTTCCAACAAATCGTCTATAATAACCAACCAATCTAATAAAACTACAAATCTCTATGATATAGTTTGTCTTGGTCATTCTTACACCACTTTAGTTTTATAATAATCCAATATTATACCATATTTAGTTATAATATACCTAGGGAATGAAATTTTTTGTAACCAAAACTCAAATTTACTAAATTTTTCATATAAATTATTTTCTTTTAAATTTTGGTAAAAATCCTAAAATGTTTATCATGATTCTCATAAATTTCAGAATATACCTGAATATCATTAATAAATACCACCACAAATTTGTCCAAATATTCTCTAAATACAATATTCATCAAATATATAAATACAATAGGTGAATATGTTAACCCAGAGGGAATAAATAAAAACTCATAGTGACCATACCTCATTATAAATGTTATCTCAGAAATATCTTTTTTCTTTACCTTAAACTGATTATATCTAGACTCGAGGTCAATATTTGAAAAGTAATGATCTCCCTAGAGATGATCAAAGTATTCATAATATGAGTCAATGGATACTTATTATTAATAATAATAATATTGAGTTCTCTATAATCAATGAAAATCCATATAGAAATATCTTTCTTCTTAACAAATAAAACATAAACACCCCAAGGTGAAGTGTTAGGATGAATGAAACCCTTATCAAGAAACACTTATAATTGTTTTTCAATTATAATATCTTTATTAGAGACATTTTATAATGGGTTTTTGAAATTGGATTGGCTTAAAGAACTACGTCGGTATTGAATTCCACCTCTCGATCAAGAATAACAGTAGGAAAATAATTAGGAAAAATACTAAAATATTTATTTACCACTGGAACATCATTAAGCTATACCATTTTCTTCTTTTCAATGATATGCACAAGATAAATTTCACCTCTATATTATATAAATTTATTATCTTCTTTATATATTATCATTATTATGAATTAATTATTAAATAAAAACATCATTTTATTTTTGAAAAATAAATAAAAATTTCTTTTCCTTAAAATATATCTTATCATAGTATCCTGAAATCCAATTAAAACTGAAAATTATAAGTTTCGACTACAGTGAAAGCACCCTTGGTGGTATGTATATCTCTACTTTTAGTCATAATTCACATCTAATAATTTTTTCACATGATAAAAATGTCATATCCAATGAAAAAATGAGATTTATTAACTGGATTAAAACATTGTAACCATAAGTAGAGGATCTTCACATTTAATTTAAAATTAATTTATAAGAAAATATAGAATTTCCTTAACTTGTAATTCTGCTTTAGATGATGATTTTATGGAATAAATAATGTTACACCATCATTACATTGTAGGATCCAAGTTCATAATCCATCTAGTGGTGATCCACACATGTACAACAATCCCAAAATGACATTATAGAATCATCGAGTGCTAGCATGGAAGATCTTGATCTCTTGTGTTGTTTGTATTTGATCGAAGCATAATTATTCTCTCTTGAGATAAAGAAATCTTTATTATCTATCATTGTCTTGAGAAAGTGGGTATATAACTATAGATCTCTTTATCTCTATTTAGGTATTGAGTGAGTCTTACTCAATCTGTTGTGCATACCAATTATGTTTTAGGAAAGAGATAAAATTATATGTTTATTTTGGCAGGTTTAAGGGTAGAAAACTGCACACAAGCCCTTTCCTAATTCCATAATTCTTAGTTGAACCTATAATATCCTGACCTGGGGTCCACCTAAATTATCCATAAGTCAGTGGATAACATGACCTCAAGTACACCTCCCTGTATGCCAGAGTCTGTTGACTAGAAGCGAGGGTGTAAATGGGTTATATTGGGGACACTATACCCTCATGTCAAAGTATCACAATGGATAAAACCAACAATAAACAATACCATAAGCGTATATAAATATAAAGAATCAATAAACTATGGAATCATAAATATATAACTAAATAATTAAGCAGAGAAATAAATAGATAACTGAAAATATTGATAATAATATCAAAAGCCTCTAAGGTGGTGTCTCATACATGGATACATGGAATGATGTAATACAATATGGGGATAGGGGAATAGGGGAATAGACATATAGTCATGCTATATAAAAAGTAAAAAACAAAAAAAAGATTCTCCATTAACATCTCGAGTACATGCTCAGTCCTCTTCTCCTAATCTCCAACTATAGGTAAGCATATCAGCAACTTATAGTAGGTCCTTTTCCCATATCAATACCTACAAGCAGATAATCTTCTTGGGTACCTAAGGCATCCCGAGTAAGGTGTGAGAAAAAATATCAGTAGGCCACCACCAACGGTGTATATGTGTAATCTGAGTAATGATCATAACTATATAGTGTGCAGTTAATAGTAGTAAGGTAAAGAAATACTGAAATAAATAACTATCCCACTCAAGTTTCTATAAGACACCTGGAGGGTCTACCTGCTTCGTCTCATAGCTGGGAGAAGTGTCTGATCATGTCACTATATATATAGTATTAATAATATATATAGTTTAATTGTATATTACATCCACCTATATGAACCAAGTACATGTGAATATAAGTATCCATATACCTAGAATACTAGTGTTGGCTGGATCAGGGAATAACTCAGACATCCATGATCAGTCTAATGATCCTATAAGCTAATGTAATAGGGAAAATTCCCTAAATCCCAGGAAGAGTGTCAGATTCCATGAAACAACACTCAGGATGGTGAGTGAGCCATCATGGAAACACTCTAATCATGGAACATGGTGCATAAATTTCAACACCCATATAGTATCAGTGGTGCAAGACGTCATTCCCAACACCTGATGTAAGGGATCGTGATACCAACATGCTCAATCGGTCCCTTACCATCATGTCACAGCCTCTATAAAGGCACATTATAAATATAACTGGCATAGGTAATTTCCTCTCATCCATCTCTTTTATCCAATACATATATATATAAAGTAGGAATAATCATACTTTTAATTTAATAAATGAGGTATTACCTCCCATGTTTCATGTTATCCAAGTTTAGTAACATATATATAAGACATATTCATATTCATAACATAACACATGAGGCAATTCCTCTCATATGTCTCATTAGTTAATTTCAATTACATTCAAGGAAATAAAATTCATTATTAGCATTTAAAAAAGATTTAAACAAAGGCATGACCTTACCATCCATCATAAACCATTTTATTTAATTTATGTAAATCAAAATTAATAAGGTAAACCATCATGAAAATCCACTACATAAGGTTCCAACCCAGTCAAATTCACCTAAGAATGGCCAATTAATTTATAAGGCTTAAGGTGTAAATTTAAAGGTATCATGGTCAAGTGGGAAAAATCCTACATGGTAAATTCTCTTATAAAGCAATTAAAAACACTTAAGAGTTTCATGGGATCATTAACCATTTATATACATGAGAGAAAACCCATTTTAAGACTAATCCAGAAGCAAGATAGGCATTATGACAATTGAGAAATTAACCATTTGAGGGAAATTTTACTTGGAACACTCATGGGGTGTTCTTAAAAGATGTAACCATCCTCTAAATTCCTAAAATAGGATCAATAGGTGTATAACATGGTGAAAGATTCAATTAGACATGAATAAATCAATATAATTGGGTTTCTCAGCAAAAGTTGGTGCGAAGCACAATGTCGTAATTACGAAACATAAAAACTCAAAAGGAAAACAACATGAACACCTACCTAAAGGATATATATAATTACTCGATCAATATCAGCCTCAGATTCAAAGTATGTTGGAAGATATTTGAGAAACGGTCCAATGCCATGAAAATAAGGAAAATGATCTTACACTTAAATAGTGCGATGGATTTGAAGGAAAACTTGAATCAAAGTCTAGGGACTAGAAGAGTATACCTCAAGGGATCCAATACCTTTGATGGATTGAGAAATTAACATCAGAGAAAGGATTTGTATGAGATACTAGTTTGATGAATAAAAGAAGCCACGGGAGCAGAAGAAGTTGCCCAGCCACTGGAGGAAGAAAAAAAGGAAATGGGGTTTTAAGTTAAAATAGAGGTAAAATAGTAAATTTACCCAAATATTAAGGGGTAGGCACATGATTTTCAAAACTATGATAAAATAGTTTGATAACCCACTATCCAAAAACTTGAAATCCTTACACGGTAATGCACCACGGATCACACAGTTTTAGACAAACCGTGTGGCCTATAGATGCCCCTATCTGCAGCCGCATAGTTTCAAAGAAACATATATCCCAGTATTTTGCCCATTTTTTTGGAACTCTAGGATCTGAACAGGCCTCGGATGCTCCTAGGACCTTCCTCATGTCATATTACATGTTTACCATGGTTTATAATAGGATTCAAATTGAAAAACAAATGATTCACACCTTTATAAAAAGACAGGTCATTACAACCTACCCACCTTAAAGATACCCATCCCCAAGTTGGCCTTCTGAGGGTAAAGATGTATTATTAGCAAAGAGTTCTGGCCACTGATATTTTATATCATCTCCCCTCTCCCAGGTCTTATCCTGTAATTTTCTATGCTACCAAAGCACTCGTACCAAAGGAACTGACCTGCCTCGAAGTGTCTTCATGCTCTAATCAACAATATGAATGGGATACTATTCAAAGGAATCATCCATATCTATATTAACCTCATCAGGATGAAATATGTGTGATGGTTCTAGATAGTATTGGTGAAGATGAGATACATGAAATACATCATGCATGGATCAGTATCTCTAAGGAAGTTCCAACCAGTAAGTCACTTACCCGATCTCTTTCACAACCTTAAAGGGTACAATGAACATCGATGAGAGATTACCCTACTTCTAAATGCATATATTCCCTAACCTAGGGGATACTCACAAGAAAAAATAGTCTCTAACCTCAAACTCAAGAGGTCATTGGTGTCTATTGGCATAAGACTACTGTCTGAACTGAGCTGCCAACATGTGCTTTTTGATCAATTAGACTTTCTCTATAGTCTCTTTCATGAGACGTGTTCTAATCATAGTTTCTTCCTATACCTATAGCTATCATAGAGGTGAGAGGAGTAGCCTTCCATATAAGGCTTCATAGGTAGTCATCTCTATGGTATCCTAGAATATATTATTATAAGAAAACTCAGTGAGGGGAATGTACTTATCCCAGGAACCCCCAAAGTCAAGGACACATACACAGATCATGTCCTATAAAATCTGAATCATACACTCTATTTTTCCATTGGTATGTGGGTTATAGGTCATGCTCTTAAGTACTTTCATACCCAAAGTTTTCTGCAACCCCTACAAGAACCATGACGTAAAATGAGCATCTCTGTCATAAATAATAGAATGAGGATCTCCATAAAGATGTAAAAACTCCCAAACATAAAATCATCCTAGATCATCTACCTTGAAGGTCTCTCACACTGGTAATAATTTTGAAAACTTTGTCAAACAATCAATAATAACCCACATCATATCGTTTCCTTGAGGTGATATGGGTAGAACAGTCATTAAATCCATTGAAACATCGTCCGATTTCCAATCAATAATAGACAACAACTACAAAATACCTATCAGACATTGATGTTCTAACTTCATATGCTAACAGGTGGAACACTGAGTGATAAAGTCAGGAATCTCACATTTAATATCAGGCCACAAATACCGGCATCATAGATCTCGATACATTTTGGTGACACTGAGGTGATATGCCCATGCTGAGCTATGAAATTTCCACATCATCTCATCTATGATGTCTTTTGGGACCCATACACGCCCATGGAACAATAAGGTATCATCCCCATCCACCATCCATCCTAAAGACGTATCATCCTTTGAAATGCTTTCCCTTAATACAAATCATTTGGGATCAAATAACTGTCTCATTTTTACCCATTCTATAAGAGTAGATTTCATTGATAAGGCTAAGAGGATAGTCTGGCCATCATCCTCCTAAACCTCAATGTGAATCTCTAAGAATAATTCCATAAGATGTCATTCTCCATTGGATTCCTAAACTACCTGTGTCTAATTCTTCCAACTGAAATCATCAAATACTAAATTCCCCTTCCCAGGTGTGTAGGCAAGCTCAAAATTAAACGACTATAGGTAATCTACCCACCTTCACTTCCTAAGATTCAGATCCCACTGTGTAAAGATGTATTTGAAGATTTTGTGGTCTGTGAATACCACAAAATGGTCTCTAAGTAGATAGTGTCTCCAACAACTTAGGGAATTCACAACAATAGTGAGCTTGAGGTCATGAATTGGGTAATTCCACTTGTGAGGCCTTGAATAATGAGACGCATACAAAATGACTCAATCATCCTACATCATAACATATCCAAGCTCGATACCAGATGTTTCATAGTATACAGTGTAACTCCTTCCTGGATCCGGTATAATTAGTATTGGTACTAAAATCAAATGACCTATCAAATCCTAAAAGTCTTCTTCATAAGATTTTAACCATAGTAATTTCACACCCTTCTTTGTCAAACCCATAAGTGATGCTACAAGGCATGATAAATACTAGATTAAGCATCTATAATATCTAGATAGCCCTAATAAACTCTAGATGTTAAAGACATTATTGGGATATTCCCAAGAAACTATAGCTTTCACTTTATCCGGGTCTACTGAAACTCCTAACTCTAAGATGATATAACCTAGGAAGTGGACTTTGGTGATCAAGAAGTGACATTTATTGATCATGGCATAGAGTTGTTGCTTTATCAACGTATTTAGCGTGATCTTAATATGGATTGAATGGTCATGTCTAGAGTGTGAATACACTAAGATATATTCAATAAAGACTATAAAAAATAAATCCAAAAACAGTTGGAAAACCCAATTCACAATAGCCATAAAGATTTCAGGCGCATTCATGAGTACAAATGGCATAACTGGATAATTTTAGAGACCATACCTTTTATTGAAAATTGTGAAAGGTATGTCCAAGGACCTTACACACACCTGATGATATCCTGACCTCGGATCTATCTTTGAAAACACATTATCTCCTTAGAGCTGATCAAAAAGGTCATCTATTCTAGGTAATGGATACCAATTCTTGATGGTGATATGGTTCGAACGATGGTAATCCACACAAAACCTGAGGGTTCCATCTTACTTCTTGGAAAAATTAATCATTGAACCCAAAGGATAAGTGTTCGGGTGTATAAAACCATTAGCCTATAGATCCTCCGATTGCTTCTTGAGTTCTAGAAGCTCTTTAGGTGTCATCCTATAAGTAGGAATGGCCACTGGTGTTTCTCCTAGAATGATCTCAATAGTGTATCCTACCTCTCACACTATAGGTAGACCATAAAAGTCATTAGAAAAGATGTCCTTGAAATTCTCCACTATAGGAGGGAAAATACAAGGCCATAACCCCTGATAATCTAGGTAAAGATTGGTGATTTGAACTGTCACACTACCCAGCCTTTGTTAATCATGCCTAGCTCTAGTCACACTAACATCCCATTCTCCCTTATTCATGTGCCTACAATCCTCTGGTGATGTAAATTTCACCCTCTAATGATAAGAATCAGTATAGTATTGATAGGGAACTAACTAATCCATACCGATGATTATGTCGAATCATGTCATGTCGAGGACATAAATATTACCTATCTCAAGGGGAAAATCCTTACAATGGTGAACTCCCTCTGTTAGGATGCCTAATGGTGTGTCTAGAATCATAATGTTATATAAGTGTTCGATATTGAGGCCCAGACTTCCCATAATAGTCTCAGATATAAAAGAGTGAGATGTTCCTATGTCAAATAGAGTAGACACTAAAGTTGAGGCTACTAGAATATTACCTCTAAATATAGAAGTTTCGTTGCTCTGCTCCTATGGCATAGGATGGACTACATGCAACTGGCCTATACAGTGGCCCTGAGTCACTACCTGACTGCCTTGAGCAAGCCCGCTCTACTGGTACTGAGAAATATATTCCTAACTACCTCTTACTCAAATGCCACCTCATCCTGATCAGTTAGTGGTATTTTAGCTGCCTGCCTATCGTGAACATGTTGGGTCTGCTCCTGATCGAGGAGTGAGTGCATAATTAGACACAGGCAGTTCAGGAAAAATATGGATATGGCCCATCCTACCATAGCCTCTACACTGGAATGGATCTCGTGGACACTGAGGATTCATGTTTCCCATCTTCCCACACTGATGACAGATAAGAAATCTCACTACATGAGGATCCTGATAGCTGATACCTCTAAGAGTATCCTTAAAACGCCTCTTTTTTTCAAAAGAAGAAGAACCACTAGAATCCCTTGGTTCCAAACCTCCCTTACTCGCAGCTTCAACATCCCTTAAATTCCTCTCTATAATAAGGGCCTGGTTGAAAACTTCAAAATGGTTTTAAACCTAAACACATTGACCTGTGAATGAATGGTGTATACCAACCCATCCTCGAATTGCCTAGAAATCATAAGATCATCAGCATCTAGAGTAGGATCAAATCACTATAGATCTATAAAATGGGTAGATTATTCCATAACTAACATGCTCCCCTAATACAGGTTCATGAATTCTCTGGCTATGTCATCCCTCAAAGTCTGAGGAAAAAATTAGTTGAAGAAGATCATCTAGAAATCCACCCAGACCATATCTCTATATCAATCTTCCTGAATGATTACATCCCAGCACTTATTAGTTGATTCGCGTAGAATATACACATCCAACTTGACCCTCTGCTCTGGAGGCATCTCCAGATGCTCGAATATATAAAGTATTGATTCAAGCTAAGACTCTACATCATGTGGTCTGTCATCCCCCAAAATGGTGGGATAATGCTGCTGCTAAAATTATCAAGTCGACTCTACCATACTTGGGGTAGTTTGAATGATACCTTTCATATTATGAATCATAAATAGAAAACCCTCTCGAAACTATATGTTAGTGTCCATATCAGGTATAGGAAGAGGTGCACAAGTGGAACTACAGGAGGAATCACTTACGGCTCTCGACCATACACATCGTGTATGTGGTTATCACCACCTTTAGGGTGTGAGATCGGAGGACATCTTGGAATCATGATACTATAATACCAAAATAATTCCTCAGAAGAGATTTAAGAAATTGAGAATATTTCATTTAAGAAACTAGGATAGGAGTAAATCCTTCCTATAAAAACAACCATGCCTCTTTTTCTACTTAAAAATCTAGGTATAGATATTATAAAAGACCATGACAGGCCATAAGAAAGTAAAAGATACCCCACTACCTACTACTAAGGTCATGTTGGGGTCTAAGTCTTTTTTTTACATGTATAGGATAACCAATTTCACTTTAGATGTTATATTCATTTTGAATTTGTGCTTGTTCAATTGTGTAAATTCCTTAAAATGGTTGAATTAGATGGTTTACCACTTTCGATCCATAAGGTCCCATACTATTTATGAACCAAAATATGATATCCATTCAACTCACACCATAACACGTTCCAACCCATGTGGTGAATGGTCCATGACTCAATGGCCATAATTGACTGCTTAAGGTGTATGATTTAACCTATTCAGGAAAATACTATTAGGCTAAGGCAGACACTTTAATTATCAATTATGTTTTCCAATCCCTAAAATAAGTTTCTACATAATTTAACACATATTCAAGTCACTATAAATATGTAACAATAAAATAAATGCTGAAAATAGATGTGACATGGAAAAATGCAAGGCATAATAATCATAATGTGCCTAATAATAATGCATGTAACAATGCTCCTTACCCTCATATAATTGGGATAAGGATGAAATAAATCTTCAATCATAAAAATAATAATAACCACAACACATCATGTGTGTCACCCAACTGTGAAATGTTATAAATAGTAATAGGTAAAATAATAACAAAAATTCTAATTTATAAAATTCGATCTTTACCCAAAACATGGGTTTGCGACACCTAAGCATGGTTTATAACCAAGTTCCAAGTGTTCTTATTCTCATGAATATTGTCTCTAAATAGTAAATCAAGAAAGGAACCACTCTGATACCACTTTTTAATGTCCTAACCTAGGGTCCACTTAAATTGTGCTCCGAGTCGGTGGGTCACATGGCCTCAAGTACGCATCCCTATACACCAGAGGCTGCCGACTAGCAGCAAGGATGTAAAGGCGGTACAGTGGGGAGACTATAACCTCATGTCATAGTAGAATAGCAGATACAACCAATAATAAACAATATAAAAAGCATATATAAATGGACAGATTCAATAAATTGTGGAAGCATAAATAGATAACTAAATAATTAAGGAGAGGAATAAATAGATAACTGAACAACTGATAACAATATCAAAAGCCTCTAAGGTGGTGTCTGATACATGGATGCATGGAATGTTGTAATACAAAAGGGGGATTATGGGATAGGAATATAGTCATGCTATACAAAAAGTAAAAAAGAAAAAAAGCTTCTCCACTATCATCTCAAACGCATGCTCAGTCCTCTACTCCTAATCTATAACTATAGGTAAGAATATCAACAACCTATAGTAGGGCCTTTTCCCTTATCAATACCTATAAGCAGATAATCTTCTTTGGTACCAAATGTTGACCAAGTAGGGTGTAGATAAAAGTATCAGTAGGAAACCACCAATGGTGTCTACATGTAATCTGAGTAGTGATCATAACTCTATAGTGTGCGGGTAATAACAAAAATGAAAGAAATACTAAAATAAATAACCAGACCACTTAGGTTTCTATCAGACACCTGGAAGGTCTACCTACTTCAAATCATAGCTGGGAGAAGTGCCTGGTCATGTCACTATATATATAGTTTTAATAATATATATAGTTTAATTTTATATTTCATCCACCTAGATGAACCAAGTACGTGTGGACATAAGTGTTCATATACCTGGAATACTAGTGATGGTTGGATCGGGGCATAACTCAGACATCCATGAACATTTTAACGAGCCTATAATCTCATGAAATAGGTTACATTCCCTACATCCCAAGAAGAGTGTGAGAAGCCATACAACAACACTCAGGATTGTGAGTGAGTCATCATGGAAACACTCTAATCATGGAACATGGAATGTAAATCCCAACGCCCATATAGTATCAGTGGTGAGAGATGTCATTCGAAACACCTAATATAAGGAACCATGATTCCACTATGCTCAATTGATCCCTTACCATTGTGTAGCAGCCTCTATAAAGGTGAATTATAAATATAACTGACATGGGTCATTACCTCCCATCCATATCTTTTATGGAACCCATATATATATAAATGAGGCATAATCACACTTGTAATTTAAGGCATGAGGTATTAACTCCCATGTGTCATGTTATCCAAGTTCAGTTACATACAGATAAGGAATATTCATATTCATAACATAAAACATGAGAAAATATCTCTCATATGTCCCATTAGTTAAGTTCAATTCCATTCAAGGCAATAAAATTCATCATAAGAATTTAAAAATGCTTTAAAAAAAGGTGTGGAATTACCACCCATCATAAACCATTTCATTTAATTTACAAAAATGATAATTAATAAGGGAAACCATCATGAAAAACCACTAAATAAGGTTCCAACCCATTCAAATTCACTTAATCATGGCCAATTCATTTATAAGGCTTAAGGTGTCAATTGAAAGATGTCATGGTCAAGTGGGAAAATTCCTACATGGTCAATTCCATTATAAATTGATTCAAAACACTTAAGAGGTACTTGGGATCATTAAATATTTAAATACATTAGGGGAAAACTATTTTAAGAATAATCTGGAAGTGATATAGGCATTCTAGCACTTGAGAAATTGGTCATTTGAGGACAATTTCACTTGGCACACCCATAAGGTGTCCTTAAAAGAGGTAACCATCCTCTAAACTAATAAACAAGGATCAATAGGTGTATAACATGGTGTAGGGGTCAATTATACATGAATAAGTCAATATAATAGAGATGTTTAACAAAATTCAGCATGTGGAACAACGACATAATTACGAAACATCAAAACTCAAAAGGAAAACGATGTGACCACCTACCTCAAGACCATAGATGACCCCTCACTTGATATCAGCCTCAAATTTGAAGTAGGTTATAAGAGATTTGAGAAATGTTCCAATACCCTAAAAATAGGTAAAATGATCCTACACCTAAATAGCACAATATATTTAAAGGAAAACTTGAATCTAAGGCTAGATACTGGAAGAGCGTACCTCAAGAGATCTAAATCCTTAGACAAATTGAGAAATAGAAACCAGAGGAAGGAGTTATATCGTATATTAGGTTTATAGAGAAAAGAATCCATGGTTTGAGGATAAGCTTCCCAACCAGTATAGAAAGAAGAAGAAAAAGTTAAATAGGGTTTTAAGTTAAAAGAGGATAAAATAGTAAATTCATCCCAAAATTAGGGGTTGTGCGATTTAGGTGCATGATTTGAAAACTGTGCACAAACTGTGTGATAACCCACTATCCAAAAACCTAAAATCCTCACATGTACATGTGTCTTAGTTCATATGGTTTTAGAAAAACTATGCATCCTATAGGCGCCCTTGTCTTTAACTGCGCAGTTTCAGAGAAACCATGTGGATTGGGCTGCATGATTTAAAAAAACTGTGTGGCCCAGTCTTTTGCCCATTTTTTTAGTACTTTGGGCTCTAAACAAGCCATAGAAACTCTTAGGACCTTCCTAAAGCAGTATTAAATGTTTACCATGATTTACCATAGGATTAAAATTTAAAAAATGATCCATACCTTCATGAAAAATGGGTCGTTATAGACCCCGTGTCCAATAATAATAATATAAATATTATTATTAAACAATTGACATCTGTAACACATAAAGAATATAAATAAATATCATTTATACCATTTCCTATTGAACCATTAAACTCGGTTCACTTTCCATCATCCACATTTATTGATCCTTGAATAATGACTATTTATTTAATAAATAAATATCACTTCAATATTCATCAATAAATATAATAAATATTATATTCTCCAAACTTGAAAGAAAATATTTATTATTATTATTTAAATCATTTATTATTTCAAATAACTTGTGATTAAATTATAGAGATCAACCCAATGTTAATAAATATTATTTATTCTAACTTGTTAAATTCAATACTAGAATTTAACTAAGATTGTGAATGCACTTAGTGTGTGACCCTCTAGAAATCTTTCTCAGTGGTATTAGGAATAACCACCTAAATTCTAAGGTTAGTTTCTAAAAATATGCCAATTAATCCATAAATAAATAATTTAACATCATAATGACGTCCAACCTCCTACAAATGTTTACCATGTAATTTAATTCTTTTATCATAATATCTCAAATCAAGCAGGTTGCATATCAGTGTCACCAACCATTATACTCTATGTCACTTTATTTGACTTTATGGAAATGAAGAGGCCCATAAAAACACAATGGCCATGGATTTATTCAGAAAGTTCCATTCCCATCAAAGGCCTTGAGATATTAACTTTTATCAAGAGACAAAAATGGATAAATCCTTTCTCGCATTATCCATTAATGCAATATCACTCATGATGCACCTAATGTATCCTACTCCACTATGAACATATTTCATCACGGTTTTCATAAATACATAAAATATCATGATTCATGATATCCATTAATGATGATGATAAAGGATAAGGATTGATACACATGTTCATAGATAGGAACTTCCAATGACATATGAAAATGTGGATTTCCTATTAATGGGTTTGTTCT
Source organism: Viscum album (assembly GCA_963277665.1). NCBI lineage: Eukaryota > Viridiplantae > Streptophyta > Magnoliopsida > Santalales > Viscaceae > Viscum > Viscum album. The sequence continues at coordinate 74,289,523 of OY728142.1, forward strand.
CATAACCTCCTATCTTGGAGATTACCAATGTAGAAAACCATGAAAAGGTATCCCAATGTATTATGAGCCTCCTAACCTAAATACCCTTTATCATCTATGTCTCTTCATACAATATCATTCGACCATAGAACAAGGTTCAAGAATAATGTTGTGACACCTCTAGGTTCTCATCTTATTGGGGAACTATTATGAACTTTGAACGTGACATATATTCTTAGTACATTATCACATAAACATATCATATAGAAGAACAATAAATATGTGATAATAAAACTTATTTAATAATAAAAACATGTAATTAAGTACTAAAAAAGATGGTTCTAGGTCACCAACTCCAACAAAAATAACATTAAACTTCAATATATGTATGAAAACAAGATTCATATGTAAAATAAATCCACAAATAATTATAGTAATTTTTAAATAAATATTTTTTTCTTTAATTCCTCTACCAATAGTTTTTACCAAAATTTCAATCTCTATTTCTTGAGATGATATTTACATATTGCTAGAAAATTTTCCAAAAATGAAAGAATGTGTAAATCCAAAATAAAATAATACATTAGCATAATTTGAACACACAAATAAGGTACTTGTTACTACTTAATTTGATATAACAAATTCAGCCATAATATTATAAAATGACTTTTAAAAATCTTTTTTCTTGAAATATTGATGATTTCCACCTTGAATAATTAACTTTAGACACATATTTTCATAATGACTCATCTCATTATAATTAAAAAAATTTGTTGCCAACTGACCACCATGATAAGACTTTGGTTCTCCAGTTTTCCCATTATTTTTCTGATCATTACTCATTTCTTAGCAATCACAATCCATTTTTCCAAATTTACCACACTAAAAACATTTTCCTAGTCAAGTAATACAATCCCTAGAATACCATTTACCTCATTTAGGACATGAGATAAATTTAATTATTTTACCTTCAAATTTCCTCATTGATTGTTTCCCCCATTTCTTACCACATTAAATTCTTATTATACATGATGTTATGAGATACATAAGAGTCAACAAACTATATCTCAACATTCTAGTCCCATTGAAAAATTTCCACATAAATCTAAAATTAATGAGTGACTAAATTCCTATATAAACTTGGTTTCAATCCAATAAAAATTCTACTAATTTTAATTTCATGGTACAGAAAAATAAATCAATTCATACCTTACCAATCTAGTAAAATTTACTTCATAATTAGTAACTGAATTCTCTTTATTTTTCATCAAATCCAAAAATAAACTTCCATTCTAAGTAAAACCACTTTAGGGAAATATTTTTCAACAAAAATATATTTAAATACCTTTCATTCCATGGTATCAACCTTAATCTTCTCCTTAGTATTCATAATTAAAGACCAACATTGATCGGTTTCACATTCAAGATGATAAACTACAAGAGTCTCCTTCTAATGCTCTAAACAGCCCTAAACTTTAAATATCTTCTCCAAATCATTTATCTGTCCTTTAAATATCACTGGGTTTGAGGTTCCACCAAATTTTAGAGGATTTTGTTTCATGAAATTATCCATTATTCACATGTTACTTTATAGAAAATTTGGTCGCTCCCTTGAATTAATACCACCATTTATGACCTGTACTAATTGATTTAACACAAACATAAATTTCATAGTTCTAACTCCAACCATTTTAGGTTTCTGATTTGGAAGGGTATTTTCCTCTTGTTTTCTTCCTGCTTCATTCACCATATTACCTCTATGGAAAATCATTATAAAATATACATAGATTAGTTGCATGCATGAAATGTTCTGAAGGCCTTAGATTTTTTTTATTTTGGTTATGGATAATCCACTATTTAAACTGGGTTGATATGGAACCCTACATGACTCAAAATCCTAGTGGAATAAAGGCACTACATAGAATATATGATAAGTGGCATAAAGAACAATTACATAACCTATAGACCCAATTCCCAAGACCCTATACTGAAAAAACCCCTTCCTTGTCTCGTGTATCCATCACTCCAGCATATAGTCCTGACATCAAGATCATTGTTAGCCATTGTTGCCTCCCCTAACTGGGGTCTTGAACTGATGCATACTAGCCACTCTATGAATAATCCTTCAGATCCAAATGATCATTGAGCCTTACTTTTTTATCTTATTCTCTTTAATGGATAGGTACTACTCCATCATGAATTCCTTAGCTGATACATTACTTGAAGGCCTTATGGCCCGAAGGCCTGTGATGGAAAAAAATCCCACTAGCTCAAAGTCCTATTTTAGTGGCCCAAAAACTCATTTGAGATGAATAATACTACTAATACAGTACCCATACTGCTATAGAGCTATAGTACTACTATATTACCCTTGAAAATTTATTCTCATTTGGATTTAAACCTGAGTCTAATGCATGATTATAGGGAGTACTTACCACTCAAGTAATCCCCCAACTACAAAATAAATTAGATAAAACAATTTAGAAATCCTTATAATAATAAAAAACTATATCATGTTAATATAACCATAAATTAATGTTTTGTCCCCATAAAAACCTCTTTAGAATCCTTAAATTGTCATTATTTTGTCTCCTTAACAATATCTCAACCCCATAAGTTATCTAAACCTTACTCGAATACCAACTATAATGATTTATTCCCATAACCAATGGATTATAGCTGATACCTATCAAATCACCCCATGAGTAGCTACACCTCCTATATGGGACTCTTACCACCATCCTCAGTGGTAGCCCTTTCCTTATAAAGCCTTTAGGTAGAGATTCACTATTCATATAATGTTCACATGTGAGGTTTCTCAAGGATCAGATCCTATCCTCCAAATCAAATTTTTCCCCATTTTCAAAAGGCTTCTTTCAGGGTTAGTGGGAAACCTTACATTTCAAAAGTTCAAAAGTTGTGCTAGTCTACAAATTGAAATTTCAAATAACAACTTTCAAGAAAAAAACCATCATCATCCCACGTGAATCTCGAGTCATGCGCTTGCCTCGAGTCACACACCTATCACCTCAAACATCATGTCCTTCTACCTCCCCCATCAGCACAATGCCGGTGAGACCTACCGGAATCCCCATCATCATCATCGTCATCTTCACTGATGTCTCATAGAGTTATGCATTATCATTGTCACTTTCATTGACACCAAACCAATTCCATTGTCGTTGTCATAAACCAAATACCGCACCAGTCAACCCAAGAACGTTACAGATCATCGAGTCGTCGTGAAACATTGAGACTTGCCTGCATCACTCATCACTGAACCACATAAAGAATTATCATGACAGCATCGTGAATAACTAATGGCCACCCGAGAGAACCAAAAACATCATCGAAAGAGAAATCCAAAACAAAATTGTAACTAGAGAAATACACCATATTTCGTTCCACTCGGGACCTCTTACCACTCCTTAGACAAATCCCAAAACTCCCTTTATATCTGGTGCACCCGACCGACCTAGAAGGAAGCAAGGGATCGGGGAGAAAGAGTAGGGAGGAGCAGTAGATAAGGGGAAAGGACAAACAAAAACCGACAAGTAACGAGAGATATAAACACTGGGATTGAAACCATAAGGAAAAATAGAAATTGATACCAATAAATGGAAGAAATAGGACCGAAGAAGAGTGAACTGGGATTGAAACCCTAATAAGAAACAAGGATTGAAACCCTAATGATGAACCCCAAAAAAATTGACAAAAACTGAGGTAGAATACATCAAAACGGAGGATACCTCGTTACCCTTACTTCCACCACCACAGACCCAAATTGATCTTAAAAACCAAAACACCCAACCAAGATGGGTTTGTGTGTGTTGAATCATATCCTATCCAATGATCTAATACTGAATGCAACACACTATAGGAAAAATAGTATTTAGTGGCAGTTTTTTTGGGTTTATCAATGATTTAAATTGTCATGAAAAGCGGTGTCCCAAAACATTTCATAGCAGTTTTCAAAAAGCATTGCGAAATGATTTCACAGTGGTTTTGAAAACCGTCATGAAATGTTTAGCGGTACTTATTTATTTATTATTTTTTAAAATATTTTCATATTATTTAATAAATAATGTAAAAATATTTTTAAAAAATACTTATTTATTATTTTCTATCATGCATGCATATGTCATGTATGTCGTGCAAAAATTCATCATATATGTGTTGGGTGAGATTTGAAACTCTTACCTCTTGGTTATTCTACAAAGACTTTACCACTCCAACGGGCTCTTCATGTGGTGAGTAAACATAATTTAATATACTTATATATATTTATATATAGATAAATAAATATAAATACATGTACATCAATAATAATATTAAAGAATAATAATAAATAAAATAATTCATAAAAATAAATATGAAATAAACAATTAATAAATAATAAATAATATATAAATATATAATAAATAAGTAGTAAATAAATAATAGATAAATACTAAATAAACGATAAATAATAAATTAGTATATAATAAATATATAATAAAATAATAATTAATTAATAATTAATTACTAATAAATAATAACTGAATAAATAGTAAATAGTAAATAATAAATAGTAAATAAATATATATAATTATATATAAATTTATTTAAATACAACTATATATATCTTATAAAAAAATATAAATATAATTAAATTTACATAAATGTATATAAATACAACCACGAAGACACACACACACCAACCAATAAAATACTTATAAATATATATACCAACATCATATATATCAATATACATTAATGTGTATAAATATATATAAATGGATATAAATATATATAAATATATATATATATACATATAATCAAATTTACATAAGTATATATAAACACACATATATATAATTGTATATTAATATAAATATATATATAAAGAGAAAATAAATATAAATATCTCTATATATTTACATTCACATAATATATATAGATATAAATACATATAAAAATTTATAAATGTATATAAATTTACATTAATAAGCATAAATACATATAAATATATATGGATAGATGCAATTATATATAATTTTTAAATAAAAATTAATAAATATATATAAATTATACATATATATAAATTATAAATAAATATACATAAATGTATAGATATACATACAAATATATATATATATAATAGATAATAAATCATCAAAGGAGGGGAAACCACAACAATTGCAACACTATCAAATCAATAGGAATATAAATCCATTGAATAAAATTATAGACAATCCAACAAGCATATGAAGACACTCTTAAATGAAGTTAAAATCACATTGAATTTTCAAAAATCATGGTATCCGAACAGAAAAAACTCAGTTTTGGAGACCTTATGAGCCTTTTTTACCTCAAAAAATTAGTGATTAGGGCTCCCCCAATAAACATGACATAGATATCATTGAAATATTTGATTTGAAATATTGTGACTCCCAAATGGATAGATGGATAAAAATTTATGGTCGTTTGAAGTTGAAATTTGATTTTCAACTTCTCTAAAAATAATAATAAATTTTATTCTATAAATTATTTCCAAATTATTATCTAATTTCATTTTATTTCCTTTCATAAGTTTCAATTTGACTAGTTTTGGAGCTAAAACAAGCACCCAGATCAAAAGTTATGGTCATTTGATACTGAAATCTAATTTTCAACTTATCCTATAATTAATTTTATTCCCAAATAATTACTAACTAATAATTATAAATAGTTATTAATTAACATATGATAATTAATTAATATTATAAATAATAGATATTAAATCATTATAAATAATAATTAATTATTAATTATTTAATATTTTTCCATTATTTTTAGTCGTAGTTTCTTAAAAAACCACCAATAATTCACAGCGGTTTTTAAAAACCTTCACTAAAAATAATATTTAATAGAGTTTTTTCAAAAATTGGATTTAAAAATAAATATAAAAAATAAAAAATATACATATTTATTGGCAGTGTTTAAAAACTCATCGCTAAAAAAATGTTGACGAAATATTTAGTGTCGGTTTTGAAAACCACCGCAAATTTTCAATTTTTCCTATAGTAACAACCCGAACATAATCACCTCATAATTACATATTTTATAAAAAATATTTCATCACTTAAATCCTAAATACCTTTAGGTTTTTAGTTTTATAGGATTAGAAAACCCATTACATTACAAATCTCACACTTCCACTCAGTGTATATTATTTCTATAAAAACAACTTCTAAAAATGATACACTTGCTTCATTCAAGACAAATCTTCATAACTAGAACTTTGACGTCATTATTGTTATCACACATCCTTAAAACCATTAAAATGATTTTAAAATAGGGGGTGATCCTAGAAAGCTTGTTAATAGGTATAAAACTCCATTGGGCCATTCAAATATGTGAAAACTTGAGAAAATGTGTCTTCTTTAAATAGTAAACTTTGAGCTCATATAAGCTCATATTCACTTATTAAATAAATTTCTTTTCTAAAATAATTCCATAAACTAAACTCTTAATCAATTATAAATTAATGGATAAATCATAAAGGTTTAATGGGAGATAATATTTGTAATCATCCTTACAATCACCTTTATAATAGAATAAATTGTTCAGTTACTTACAATATGTTTTATCCATAGAATAAATCATTACCCAATGCATTTTTTGATTTATATCGGGCTCACCCATCATAATCTATAATTCCCAAGAACCATAACATGAATAAAACAGATAGGATCATGCATTTCAACCTATAAGAATAATCATTTAAATTAAATCAAGAAAGGAAATGAGTTAAAAAGAATGGGTTAACCAATTCCCTATTGAGTTAAAAATGAAATACAAACATAGAATATTTATAAATATAAATAAGAGTATGAAAAATAAAATTCTCAAAAAATATTAGATATAGAGTTGAGAGAAAGTATTCAAAAACATTTAAAGTAAAGGTTTAAAATAAAACCCCTTACCTTGAGTCCAATCTTGCTTTGTATGTCCTTTAACTTCCAAAATAATAGAATTATATTGATTATTTACCTATTTCAGAAAAAAAAAATCATTATTATTATTCCTTTTTATTTGTTTATTATCATGTATTATTTTTATATTGGATTAATTGTTCCTATATCGATTATTTTAGGTTATCTATTTCATAGTTCCAAAACAGCCTTCAGTATAATGATAATGATAAAATTTCCATGTCTAATGATTCCATAAGCTCTATAAGTTTCAAGTTATATGTTTCATTTCATTATGGAAGCAAAATATTTCAATATATTGGTATATAGTTTCAATTTTATAAAATCTCCCATGGTATTATTATTTTATATGCTTAAAATGACTTTTAGTTTTAATATCATTATTATCATGACTATGTTATTATTCTAGAATCATAAACAAAACATTATTTAATTATTAATTTTATTTTCATTCATGAAATCAATTTTTAATAATATTCATGAAAGGATTGATTTAAAGCTAAAACACCATTGTTCTCTTAGGTAGTATAAAACCACCATGGGTGGATGGTGTTTTCTAAAAGAGTTTAAAAGTAAAGAAAGAATAAAAATATTTGAGGTTTATAAAAAAATTAGGATAATTATAATACTATTTAAAATTGATTTTAAAGGTTACTTATATTATGTAAAGTGTGGTAAGATAATAGAAAATAAAAGACACAAATTTTGAAATATGTACTTCGACATAATAACGAATTATGAAAAGGGTTCATAGAAGTGTAATGAGTGATATCTCATCAAGAATGGATCAACAAAAATTTTATAACTTGTAAATATAATATTTTCAAAAAAGGTAGTTTTAAATAGTTTTAAGGTAAAATATTCTTAAATGAGAAAGGGAATAATGAGTTTGTAACCCTTACCTTTCTCTTTGAATCATCTCATTTGGATTGAATCTTAAGCCTTTAGATAAGGTAATTTTGGATAGGATGGATTCTTATGATAGTGTAAAAGAAATTTTAGAGATTTATTTAGAAAAAATATTAAGATAAAATATAAAATTAGATATTTTTTATAAAGGGTTGAATGAGTTCCCTTTTATAGACAAGTTACGATAACATTTTCACAGATAGTCAATCCTTAAGGATTAAGAATATAATTTTAAAATACACAATGGATCATAAATGTACAATAGATTATTTTGACCATTCATCATCCTCAATCAACTTAATATAATTTTTTATACCTTTTATTAATTTATAAATCATTTTTAACAAAAAAATCCCTTTTATATAGATTTTATGGGTTATTTTTGTAACTTGTGTTTAAAAATAAATAGAAAATTATAAAATTTAAATTTAAATATTAATATAATTGATTTAATTTAATAATTATCTATAAAATTATTTCAATTCCATAATTCATCTAAACCTTTCCACTTTAAATATTTTAAAACAACCATTTTTTACTTTTCTCCTGCTTGTACAAGCATTGCATCAACACTGCGTAAGAATTTTGGATAATTATTCTATTATTTAATTTAAAAAAATATTAAAATAAATATAATTTATTATTTATCATTATTATTATCTAAAATTGTTCCTATAATTATTTATTCTCATTTATATCATGATAACATTTTTTAAGATAAGAATTTTGACTTTTCTTACCCTGTGAAAACACTAGGTAAACATCTAGATAATTAACATGTTACATATTTTTAAAATTTATAAATATACATAAAAAAAATTTAATATTCATAATATTTATTTCTCAATTTTATCATATCCTTATCCATTCTTAAATATAATCTCAAAGACACCAATTTTGGCCTTTTCAATGCCATGTAAGCATTGTGTCATCATCGATAATTATTTTCATATTCATCTTGACATAAAATTTAATTTATATTGATTGATTAATATTTATATGATATTTTTAGAATAATATCATGAAATACACATTACATAGGTTTCTATAATGTTTTATAACAATTTAGATATAAATATAATAAGAATAAGTAAATTTCCACTTAAACTCAAATTCTTATTTTAAAAGGAATTTTGAATTCAAATGTATTACTCAACATATAACCATGTTGAATTAAAATATTTAATTTTAAAATAAATCCTTTAAAACATTAAATAATGTAAACTGGAATAAAATTTTCACTTATAATCTTTTAACAAAATTTTGAATCAAAACACTGATTGCACATCACATTTATTACTTACTAATATATTTTATTCTTATAGTTCTTTAATAAAATAATTTTCATCTATTTTTAACATAATTATTAAAAAATATATAATTAATTTTATTAAAATTGATCTATAAATATTAAATATTTTTTAAAATAAAACTCATATTATGTAAAATAATATGTATACACACATATTCTTAGAATAACAAATATTTTATTTTAAATCAAAAATCACATTCTTATTTCATATTATGCAGTAATATTTTACTAAGAATTTTAAAATATTATATATCATTATAAAATAATAAAAAATAATATAAAAATTCATATAAAAACATATTATAATAAATTAGATGAAATAATAAATATTATTTACACATTTTTTTATGTTATGAAATAACTATTTTTAATGGATAATTCTAAAAAATATAATTCCATAAGATATATTATAAAACCCAAAAATATTATTTTAAAAAACTTGGATACTATAATTAATGGATTTAAAACTAGGAGGAAGTTTTTTTTTGAATTATAAACCTATTTCCATGGTTTTCAAACTATAGAGATAGCCTTAAAAACCATGGAAATAGCCACATGCTACCATAATTTGAAAATCGTAGTAATTGGGGTGAAAAAAATGAACCCCCTATAATTTAGGTTTCTATATAACTATGAAAATATACCTACTACCATAAAATTTATTACCATAGTCATTAAAACTATGGTAATAGGCAACCGAAACAATTTTGAAGCCTATTACCTTGATTTTGAACTATCATAATAGGTGATTTTTTCAATAGTGACCACTAATAAATTTAGGTGATCAATAAATCACATATTCATTAGTGATGGTGAATAAAACATATCCAATAAAATATATAAAGTGAATGATATATCATCAATACATAACTCATAAGCTGAACTATGTATCACCCTAATACATCAAAATTAGGTGAATGATGCATCACCATCATAATCCATAACTTTAACGATGCATCGCAATAATATATCAAGCCTTAATGAATAATTAATCATCATTAACATAACAAGGGTGGACTATTTACCATCAATATAATTAATAAGGTGAATTTTATATCACTTGTATATAGCTGGAAAGATCAAACAATATATCACTAATTCAATATAAAATGAGAAAGATTCGTTATGAAATAATAACAACATATGTGAATGATATATCTCCACATTCCTTATAATTAAGATTATATAAAACCACCTATCTCATAAGGGATTTTTTCTTTTGACCACTATCCACACTAAATCTCCATTATGAGGATAAATACCCACTATCCTACCCAAACATAATCTTCCTATCAGCGAGGAATACAAATATACACCTCACAAGGCTCACTAAATCAAAACATAGGAAAAAATGCCTCCTTGTAGTTCCATTACCTATTAAACTTTCCACTATCTCAAGGTGGAATGACTATCAATGACCATTTGTTTAGAGCATGTGGTTTATAGGTCCTATCATAAGCTAGATAGTTTGTACACATCACTCAACACATAAGGGAACCTGATTTGGTTCTATTAAAAGTATTCTACACTCACCTGTTTACACCTGTGTATCATATAATATATGGGACTCATATAAAAGTGTGTAAATATTTAAGTACCACCAACATCATTCTAGTAGAGGCCCACTCTTCACATAGCGTAAGTTGGTTCAACAAAAATTAAAGGTGTAACAACCCGTGCTATTATGAGTTGTGAGAATTAGGAGAAATTTTATTTTTTGGTCCTAAAGTTGGGGACATTTTGAGAATTTGGTTTTGGATTGGAATTTATAATGTTTTAACATCTTAGTGAGATTTTTTTGGATGTTATTAAATTCACAGGAGGTGTTTTTGGTGCTCGAGTGAGAGTTGGAGTAGAATCATTGTAGCCTTTCTATGAAACTCTGCTACAAGTGACTCATCACATCATGAAACATGATGTTCATGCCATGAATAGGGGTTTATCTAGGTCATGGTGTAGATTAGGAGAGGAAAATGGTATTTAGATTGAGAATTTGAGAGGTTATGTTGTGACCAATGGGTTTCATAACATAGTGTATTTAGTGTGGTGGATTTTTTTGGGGTTTTTTTCTAAGGCAAGGCCCTTATGTTTGGAGTTTAAGTCATGGTTAGGGATATCACTCCATTATGATGAACCTTATATATGGAATGGTGACACTTATATTGTTCCTTTGTTATTTTTTATGAAAAAATAGGAGGTTACTTTGTGGTGGGAGGGTATCACATCATGACAATATGTAAGAGTAAGTCGTTATATATTAAATTGAAAACCCCTATGTATCATATTAAAAATATTATGTATTTACCTTTGATTTATTTTTTTGGGGAAAGGATAGTCATGTTGTATCCATTTAGTCACTCTGTGATAGCTTGTTATGAGGAGGTATCCTAGTGTTGGTTGTAGCGACCATGATTGTGAAAGGGAGGTTCATAGTTTGGTTGTGTCGTGAGGTTAGAGGTCATGTCATGATGACCTGTCTATAAGAGTTTGGGTTTTTTCTATCAAGGGTGTGTATTTCCATGACCAAAGGGTCCACGCCATGAAGAGTACCCTAAATGGGAGGGTCATGCCATAGCGAAGTGGACATGGTTGTGGGGTTTCGTTGTGACCCTTGGGTTCACATTGTAACTAGACCCAGGTTAGGGGGTTCATGATATAAGTCCTATGAGTTACACTATGACAACTCCTCTTATAGTTTTCAAAATAATGAGCAGACCTATCATTTTGGGGTCACCCCCCCCCCCACACACACACACATCAATTTAGGTAGATTAGAAAATAAATAGAGGACCAATTAAGATGGATCTCCCTCCTCCTTCCTCTGATTTTTTTTAAAGGTTGGGGATGAAGCCTCAATTTATTATTAAAGCAAAGAACTCTTTATATTGGCTAGAGGGTGACCCATTACATATCCCGAAGTCCCAATGCCAAGTGGCCTTCATACAGGGCTAGAAAGCCCATTTTTTGGCCCAAAGGACCCCTTGGTGAACAGTACTACTACAGTACCTGTGCTGCTACAGTACCGCCACCGCTACAGTACCTGCAACAGTCCCTTTGCCACTACAATGTTGTCGCTGCTACAGTTCGTCGTTGCTACAGTACTGCTATAGTGACCTACTACAGTGCTACTATAGTGACCTTCTACAGTAACTTGGGAATTCTCCCCTGCCCGGATTTGATCTTGGGTCTTTTGGATCGGGTTAAAATTTAAAAGGGAAATTATTTTTTGTTTTGGTGGACATGTTATTTTTAGAACCGAGATTCAGAACACAATTCTAATATTTGGGATACTTAAACATGTTGTTTTTAGATTTGTTTTAAGGATTGAGAGGTCTCTCAGAATCTCTAATGAGTTTCAGGAGTTTCAGGATTTGAAAGCTCAATTCTGGTAGAAACTACCATAGGTACATGGTTATCACACAATTAGTATAAACCATGTGTCCTATTTTGTTAAGGGACTCATTTTGTTAAAATCGTGTGATGTGTCCTAGAAAACCATGTGAAATTTATAGGGAGGTGAATAGGTTTTTAGATCATTCTCTTAAGACTGCATGGTCATATGAAGCCTCTATAATAAATTATAGAGAAGGATCACATGGCTTGTGTGTAGTTTCCTAACTGTGTACATAAACATGTGAGGTGGGGTGTCCCTTTAAATAGTGGCACTGATACAAATCGTGTAACCAAATCATGCATCTCATTAAAGGGGATTGAAATGATTGCCTCCTTTATATTTTCTCCTCCTCTCTTCTCCCTCTATTCATATACACAGCAGCCACCCAGGATCTCCTCCTTCATTACACATAGGCTTTGGGAGATTGTCTTCATACGGTGTCTAATTTGACTATCATTAATTATTTTGGATTTTCATCAGTTGTTCTATGATTCCTCTTCCTTATTTACTTCATTAATCTTTCCATATCGGATGTTATTTCTATGCAAGGTCATGTGCCCTATTTTCATGGAATTTTTTTATTCTTTTAATCTATCTTGTTTCAAATCAAATCAAAGATTGATAATGGAAAATTGAATCATCTTAAGCATGAGTTGGGTGTTTAATTGATTCTCCCTTAAAGTTTCATCATTTTTAAAATGTGTCGGTGTGCCGCGTGTCAGAATTTCTATGCATCACTCCTAAAATGTGAAATCTATTAATTAAATTGGTTATTTCTTGTTTGATATAATTCCCTATACCCTTGACATTATATAAGGTCATCTACTTTGACTGGTACCACCCCCTTGGGTTTTTTTAATAAAATTCCTTGGAACTTTATAAATTCATGTGTAACCAAACCGTCTTCTAAGTGGGTTTGGATTATTTCCTGGTCTAAGTGTCATAAAATGAAGTAAATGAATTGTTTAATGGTTAAACACCTTCACTTAGACCTTACTCTTTATAAATTAAATTTTTTATAGAACCAATTGGATGAATTGTTAAATATTATGCACACTTACATGGACTTTCTTACCTCTTGAAACATGGTTGACTAATGAATTGAATTATGATGAATTGATAGATAAAATTTATACTCACATGGTCCTTCGTATCACTTGTAAGTGATGTGATTAATGGAATGAAATTATAAATAGAGTGTTGAATTGGATCATGATGACTGTAAATTGGAATGAGTATTCTTCTCATGTCCTATGGTTAATTATTAAATTTAAGGTTCTTACTTATTATTTTATGCTTTAGAAATACTTGGATCCTGATATGGAATTCCTTAGATGGGATCATAGGAATCATGAATGGTATTATGCCTAGAGAGATACTTGGTTTCCTTATATGTAATTCCTTGGACATGCTCAAAGGTTAGTTGAAATTATAATAAACCTTGAGTGATACCTGGGTTCCTTACATGGAATGCCTTGGATGGGCTTAGAGGTTAAATGAAATGATATTACACCTAGAGAAATACCTAGGTTCCTTACGTGAAATTCCTTGGACGGGATTAGTGGTTAGATTAATTATATTAAACCTTGGGTGATTCTTTGATTCCTAATATATAATTCCTTGGATTGGATTAGAGGATGAATGAAATAAAATTGTGATTTTTTATTAATTTCTTTACATTAGTTGCTAAATAATAATGACATAAAAATTTTAGAACCTTATATGATAATTATTATATATATATATTACTTGGTTTCTCCTTGGGTTCCACCTAACTATAGTTACACGTGGATGCCTGGGATTATATCCATGGGTCTTATTTTTCCTATTTTATTGTTCTCGTGTTCAAAGATATTTTGAATTGACCAAATTAGGTATAGTTGATCGAGCATCCATGAGAGAATTGAACCCAACATTATTTACATTTATTATTTCATCACCCTACCTTATTTTTATACCTTCACACTACTTCATTTTATATTCATGAACTGGTTAGAATTAGAAATTATTAGTGGTGTCCTACTTAATTTTAATCACACCCTATTCAGGCTACTGATTGGTACTCGAACGGATCTCATGTATGAAGGTATGGATTAGGGAAAGCACCCAGCTATGGATGATTGGTTTTATGTACAAGTATAGAGTACTAGAGAATAAGAACAAGCTAGTTCTCATAATTCTAGTGGGGTTTAGATATTGGTCATCTGTCTATTTTGTATGGCATGTATTGTATTGTATTCTTGGTCCCCTTTGTACATTATTTTATCATCATCATTTATATATGATACTGGTTATGGATCTTGGATGTTTATTATTATTGGGATGATTTACTTACATTGACTTTAATTTATTTATTCTTCCACTGTATTTAGTATTGATCCAGAGGGTATAATCTCCCCACCATGACATCATCAGACCCTTGCTACTAGTCAGCAAACTCTGGCGTACGGGGAAGCATGCTTGAGGCCAGGTGGTGCTCATGTTTGGCTACTTATCATTAAACTGAACTCAGGATACTAAAAGTGTTATAAGAGCCTTATATTTTCTTTTCTTACTATTTTTGGTAGGTAAACTAGAGACTAGGAATGTGTTGGCACTTGGTAAATAGCTCATGTTTTGGAATGGCCAACCCTTGCATGGGAGAAAGATCAAGTTATTATGAATAGGATGTTATTCAGGATGTTCATAATTATAGATGATTATTATTTCACCTTGAGTGAATGATGTATTTCCACTATCTAATAATTTATTTGATTTACCTCTTGGCCTGGTATGGCAAGAGATGAGGTGTAATCATGAATCATTTCAGCCACATAGGATTTACATGTCATTGTCATGCTTATCTATATGAAATTATTGTGTGATTATATTCCATGCTCATCAGTATCTTATGTGATTATTTATCATGCTTACTTGTATACCATGGTTGGGTGATTTCCTGCCTTATAAGACAATTTTTCCTTATTATATAGTATATTGTCATGTTCACCTATATTCTTTGCTCTGTGATAGCTTCCTATGTTATGGTATGATATATGGTTGGTTAAATAAAGTGTCTACATCAACCTAAACAGTGTTTTCCCACATAGATTGATGGAAACATTCTATTAAATTATCCTTAAATTAATTAAATAAATGAAAATGTTTTGAAAATTTTAAGTAATTATCCTAAATAAAATCCTTAAATGAAAAAGGTCTTGGAATTTTTTAAATAAATTAAAGTGATTGTTCATAGATATTAGTTAAATGGGATGTCAATTGTAGCTTATGTATTTATTGACTCCATAACTTGGGAATGGATTCCCACATAATTAATTCTAATTTGGAAGATTTTTCTTAGTGAAATTAAAATGATCGGTGATGGATGTCAATTAAATGGTGTGTAAATTGCAACTAATAAATGCATGTTGGGAACGACGACCCATATAACTGAATCCTTACATGTTGAATCGACCCTTTTAGGTGAGTTTTACCATTATATGCCTATAAGATAACCCTAATGAGGGTGTCTTAAGAATTATGATAAATTAAATGTTATTGGGTTTCACTTAAATAGGGTGCTAATTGTAATTTATAGAGCATTGACTCCAAAAATTAGGAATGGATGGACATATAACTAAGCCCGGTTCAACATGATGGGGCCCTCATATGTTTCCTTTATATTTATATTTCATGATACTTAACCCCTTGGAGTATTCTTGTGTTGTATGGTATAGTTGTTTAAAGTGTTAGTAGCCACTTGTACAGATGTCATATAAATGTATAGTGTAATTTTACTGAACCTATCGCCCTTAAATGAAAAATAATTTTGTTTTCTTTTAAAACCTTGTTTATATGGGGCTCTAGTTAATTAAAATTCCAATTACAACCTAAAGGGTGTTCTCCTATATAACTTGTAATTGACATTTTATTTAACTAGTTCCATATGTGAGAACATTCATATAAATAATGGTTTAAAAAAGAAATTATGGAATAATTTTCCTAGAATGTTACAAGATGTTAACTAAATAAAGTGCCTAGTACAATTATCCTATAATTGGTACTTGTTATATATTATTTATGAGCCCTATAAATGTGATAATAAATTATAAGTTGTGAAATATATTAAATAAAACCTATTAGAGGTATTTATAATGAAGAACCCTCATGTAGGGGTTAGTTCTAAAGTTTCCTTGAGAGTTACCTTGGATGGAAACATGAGTGTTTATCGTAGGTTCTAGTTGGATTTATCTTCTTTTTTTTATGTCTAAAGGATATTCGGGAGATCCTAATGACCTTTTAGGAATGACTCTAATTTAAAATTCAATAACTTATGTTAAAATGAAGGGTTATCCTATTGTGGTAGCACCCGTGTAGATAGAAAACTAGTAAACTTTTGAGTTGAGTTTTTAGGAATGGTAAGTTTTTTCCATTAACCATTAAGTCAGGTAGGACTCTTAGATGATGAATGAAACCCCCAGGTATACAGATGGTTTTCTGGTAAGTTGAACCTTGAAGTTTTATTACCATATGTGGATATCTGGTGGGTGTCATGTCCTTCTCACTTATGTTGGCAATGTGACCCTCTAGGGAGCACATCCCTAAGAGGATTATCAGAGAGTATTAGGGTTTATTAGGCCTATGATTGGTAGGTGATTCCATTAATCTTATTTTATTAGGTTATGACCCTCATAGTTCAATGATCCTTTGATGCTTCTTATAGTTTCATCTCTTCAGAGAGAGTTTATAGGTGTGTTAGATGTCATGTAGTAGGGCCCCTTAAGTGGGATATGGTTCTCATTCAAGAAACCCTAGAGCTTAGTGGGAAACCAAGAGGCCCTTGTCATTGACATGGACATTAGTGATTTAATGGTTAAAAATAATTGAGGGTAGACTATTATAGGGTTTGACCCGGGGTTACATTTTCCTTAAAGGTAATGAGCTTAGTTTTATGATCATTCTAAAACCAAAGAATAATAGATGCTCAGGTTTTATGATATAGTCATGGTGATGAATTTATTTTTATAAAAATAACCTAGGGTGATGGTTTTTTAAACTAGATTCAATGGGTAGGGTTATTTGGGTACCTAGCCTAGTTGACTAGTGGTTGTGTAGTTGAAAATCAAATTTCTGAAACGACATCATGTAATGGGCAGTAGTTTTATTAACCATGGCACATGTGGGTTACCTATTTTTAATAAGAGTTCCAAGGGAGATCTTGGAATGTTCAGACTAATGTTCTGTATAGCATAGTCATATTGACCTTATCAATTGATGAATTGTGGGAGTGTAGGTTAGGTTTTGAGTCAGGTGGTATGGGATGTACACCCACTTGATATGAAAATATTAGTTCATGAAGTGATGTGAGGTAACTATGTAATCTGGAACATTGGTGATCATTTGAGTATGGGTTGAGGATAAATGAATTCAAATACCATGCTTGCGTGCATGGTGACCCAGAGATTTTGGGTAAATTAAAGAAAATGTCCAGTAATGAGGTTTAATTTGGAAATCAATTGGGTACCATGAGGTGGTTTACCTATGGGTAAACCTGGACATGCATTTTTGGGAGACATGGTTTCAGGAGTTGACAAAATGAAAGTATAGCCTAGTTGATGTGAACATGCCTTGGGGGAGTAATACACATCTATTAGTGGAATCTTAGTGTACTCCTAGTTTGAAGACGATCATGAACCATATTTTTACATCACCTAATTATTTTGATATCTATCATTGGATAGTAGTTTGAGATCTTATATTCCATTTGATAAATGGATAAATGTACATGTAGATTTCTTGGTAAATTCAGGGAAATCTACTGGTTGTCTATTGATTGAGTATGATCATGTAACTAGATCTCTATATAGGCATGGTTTTCTTGGTTAAAAGTTTGATTCTTGATTAGGGAATGTCTTGTATATAACCATAAACACTAGTCGATTCATTAAATTTTCTGATATGTGGGATACCACCTTTGGGATTAGTCGATGGTTCTAATGTGTAGGTGTATTGGCTATTTACTGATGTTTCACTTGTAAACAATAAAGTATGAGATACCTTAGATCTTTGAACTCAAGCAATTTGATTTTGAGGTTACCCTAGACTTTCAATTAATATCTATTGGTGTTTATTTTATGAAGATCCATAGAGGTTGTATGCGGTTAGTGAGAAACTGCATCAGACACACCATTGGGATGTGACATGTGTAGTATAATATTTGATTGGGGGTTTTCAAAGAAGAGCCTATGTGGTGAGTTTAAATATGTTCAATTGGGATTAAACCATTTTTATTAGATCGGGAACATTCTAGGATCATTTCTAGGATGTAGAGGATATGTTTTAATAAGTAATTCTGATGGTGGAAGTGTTGTGACTCAGAATTGGCCATTAAGGGTTAAAACCTATGGTGAGGAGTGCCATAGGATGCATGATGAGAGAGAAAACAACATGATCATATATCAAGTTAGGAGGTCTCATGTAAGATCTATCTTAGTGATTTTTTTTATGTTTAAGAGCATTGTCTTGTGTTGTATTTGTTTCAGTGTCATATGATTAAAGTGGTCCTTGGAGGCATGTTGTGCATTTAGAAATGAAATGTGGTTGTTTGAATAAAAAATAATTATATGAGTAGGTTGGTTGATGTTTCGTTGTTCCCCAAGGCTTCTCATGGATGAAAAGTTCTAATTTGGGGAGATTTTAATGCCCCATGTTTTGAACTGGGTTAAAAATTCCAAAGGAAATTTAATTTTCATTTTGGTGGATGGCTCATTTTTAGAACCAAGGTTCATAACATAATTATGGGATTTTAGGTACTTAAAAATGTTGTTTTTAGAAGAGGTTTAAGTATAAAGGGTTACCTTAGAATCCTGGATGATTTTCAGGAGTGTCAGGCTTCAAAAGATCAATTCTGAGAGAGATATCCTTAGGCACATGATTAATACTAACCGTGAGGCTCAACCATGCGACATGTTTTGTTAAGTAAAATAGTTTTTTTAAACCATGAGACATGTCCTAGATAACCATGTGACCCTGAGATGGAGGTGCATGGGTAGTCATACCATGCACCTAAGGCCGCACATCCATGTAAAGCCTCTGTAATAAATTATAGAGGGGAATCACACGACTTTCTCAAGGTTTCATAACTGTGTGCCTAGTTGTGCGAGAGGGGTATCGCTTTGGAAAGTGGCACCACACAGTTGGTGTATAATTATCCAAACCATGCAGCTCATTAAATGGGATAGAAATTACCATTTTCCCCCACTTCCTTTATCTTTTATTCTCCTCTCTTCTCCCTCTATTCCCATGCACAACAACCACCGAGGAGATCCTCCTTCCTTCCACCAAGGATTTGAGAGATCACCTTTATACAGTGTTTGATTTGACTGCCATTCATCATGTTAGATCACCATCGGTTAGTCTATGATTCCTCTTCCTTATTTACTTCATTTATCTTTCCATATTGAATGTTATTTCTATGTGAACTCGTATTCCTTAATTTCAAGGAATTTTTCAATTCTTCTAATTTATATCACTTCATCTTGAATTAAAGGATTATAATAGATGATCGAAGCTTCCTAATATTGAGTTAGGTGGTCTATGTCTTATTCCTTAAATTTTCATAATTTTTAAAATGTTTTCTTGTGTCGTGCATCGGACTTTACATGTTTCACTCATAAAATGTGAAATAACTTAATTAAATTGGTTAGATCTTATTGGATATACTTATCTAAAACCTTGAAATTATCAAAGGTCATCTACCTCGACTAGTATCACCCCCTTGGGTGTGTTTAATAAAATGACTTGGAACTTTATAAATGCATGTATGACCAAACCACCTTCTAAGTGGTTTTGGATTATCTCATGGTTGAAGTGGTTTAAAATGAAGTAAATTAATTATTTAATGGTTGAGAACCTTCACTTGGACCATAACATTTATAAATGTAATAGTTAGTAAAACAAATTGGATGAATTGTTAAATGGTATACATGCATACATGTCCTTTCTTACCCCTTGAAAGGGGTTTGACTAATGAATTGAATTATGATGAATTGATAAATGGTATGTATACTCACATGGACCTTCTTATCACTTGTAAGAGATTAGATTAATAGAATTAAATTATAAATGGATTGATGAACTTAATCACAATGATTATAAATTGGCATGAATATATTCTCATGGACTATGATTAATTGTTAAATGTAAGGTGCCTACTTATTAATTTATTATTGAGTGATACTTGGATCCCGATACGGAATGCCTTGGATGGGCTCATAGAACTCATGAATGATATTATGACTAGAGAAATACTTGGGTTACTTATATAAAATTCCTTGGATAGGATCAAAGGTTAGATGAAATTATAATACACCTTGAGTGATACTTGGGTTACTTACGTTGAATGCCTTGGATGGGCTCAAAGGTTAAATGAAACAATATTACACCTAAAGCAATACATGGGTTCCTTATGTGGAATGCCTTGGATGGGATTAGTGGTTGGATGAATTATATTAAACCTTGGATGATACTTGGATTCCTGATATAGAATTCCTTGGATGGGTTCATCGGGATAGTAGAATCAAATTATGCTTGTTTAATAATTGCTTTACCTTATGTTGGTCGGAGTAGATCACTTAAGAGGGGGGTGAATTTAGTATCTATAAAAATTTATGTTAAAAATTGGTTCTTTAAAATAACATCCCCTATTGAAATAAAATCAAATTCAGTTTTTAGTGAATTTATAAAAGTCGTGAAAGTTCAATTAGTTTCTCAGAAGATTGATTAGTTCTCAGTTTTACCAATATAAAGATTAGTCAAACTTTTGAAACTAATATACTGATTCAAAATAGATATAAACACTTTCTAAACTAACTATAAAAGTTCAGTTTATCTTAATGAAATAAATACATAAAAGATAAAAATATAAGACAAACAACACAACGATTAAAACAAGAGGTTCGGTCTCAATCTGAGACTTAGTCCTCTTCACTTGGTGATCACCTGCCACCAAGATGTTTATATTAATAAACTTTTGATCCAAACCCTGGATCGAGGTTCACAATAGCACACAGGCCTTTCTAGGTCACACTTTACCTCTACCAAAGTTATTTGTGGGAAAAACTAATAAACATATCACATCGGATCTCTTCCACAGTTCTACATGGGATACAAGAGTAGAAAGGGATTGAATGTGAGGATATTTTAGTATCCTTCAGTTAAGCTCGAGAGGCAGTGTGTGTGAAACAAACAGATTCACACACAGATCGAAAAGTAAACACAAGAACACAAAAGAGTTATGAAAGTAAAGATAGAGGTTATAAATCTTTGTGTGTTGTGCAGTAAAGCTCTGGACTCATTGGATGAAGAGAAAATGATATTCAAGTCCTATTCTAGAAGTTGTCTCCAAAACAGAGTATCGTAGTCTCTAAAATCTAGCTTCTAGGTGTGTAGAGGTTCATCTCTTCGATGTTAGGGTGTTTAGTGAGCTTCAGAAGGATACAGCTTGTAATATTATACTTCTTGTATATTTAAACTCTGGGTTCTTCAATTTTCAATATTTTGCATATTCGCACAGCCAGCCTTTTTGTTTTTCTAGTGGGTTTAGAGCTCTACTCTTTTTAGGTTGAGCTTGTAATCCTTTTATACTTCAAGGTCCAGTAGGCATGAAGATCTCTTAATGTGCATGTACCTCGTACTATTTACAGATATTCCTACAGATAACATTAAATAATGTCAAAAACATTAATTTTTCTAAATATGACCGTTAGAAATAAATTTGAATTAATAAAAATGAAACAGTTATTTATGACTATTGGTGAGTCATTTTCATTGGTTTTTCTTCTTCGGTCTATTAGCATTGGTCTGTCATCTTCGGTGTGTCATCTTCGGTGTGTCATCTTCGGTGTGTCATCTTTGGTGTGTCATCTTTGGTGTGTCATCTTCGGTGTGTCATCTTCAGTGTGTCATCTTCGGTGTGTCATCTTTGGTGTGTCATCTTCGGCGTGTCATCTTCGGTGTGTCATCTTAGGTGTGTAATCTTCGGTGTGTCATATTCGGTGTGTCATATTTTGTGTGTCATCTTTGGTGTGTCGAACATTGGTGTGTCGAACATCGGTGTGTTGAACATCATTGTGTCGAACATCGGTGTGTGGAACATCGGTGTGTCAAACATCGGTGTGTCGAACATCGGTGTGTCGAACATCGGTGTGTCGAACATCGGTGTGTCGAACATGAAATCTAAAAATCCTATTAAGATTCAATCTAACACAAAAAATTACATGACTAATTGACATCTAAAAACATATGTAAAATACACTTGTAAACAACTATAGCATAGAGATAGTAAATGGCATGAAATAGTAGAATCTGTAGTTAGAGATTATTTGTGATTATGAAAACAACTACAGCATAGAGGGTCCAACAATCTCCCCCTTTTTGATAATCACAAATTATGGCATACATACAAATATAAGGAATCAAAAATAAGTGGGCATAACATACTTCACTAAAGGATGTTATGCAATATAACTAAATCCTTCCCTTGTTTGAATTTTTAAAACAAAGATCCCCCTTAATAAATGTATTATGTTGAGTACATGCCATGTGTCCTTTGCCAGAATTTCTCCCCCTTAGATTAATAATGTACGCCTCTTCTTAGGTTAATAATGTATGTCTATTATTTTCTCCCCCTTTTGGGATTAGTAAAAAAAGAAGCAGAAAATAATAGAAGGAATATCATAAAAGAAAGACACCTTAAATATTTCCATGAAGATGAAGAAAAGTACAGTCAAAAAAAAATCAAATCCCTATCAAAAAAATGCAATCCATTGCTAAGGGTTTGGTTGTTGTGGTGCTTTGCCTTTAGTTGAAGGATCTAGAGTAGAATGAGATGGTTTGGTATAGTCATAGGGAAGAGGTGATCTGAAGATAACACCAGGTAGAACAATACCTAAAGGAACATTTTCTACAAGGCTAGGCCTTCTTGATGACAACACATGACTGAGAATTTTCTCTGTAATGACCGGTCGAATCTGGGAAAGAGTCTGAGAGATAGTCATTGGATCAGAAGGCTGAGAGGCAGTACCAATAGAATCTACAGAAGGGACCACAATGGCTTCATCCTGTCCATGTAGATATGGATTAAGGAGATTGATGAAATCATTAATGATTTCACCACCATATTGCATAGATTTTTCAAATTCATCCTTATTTTCCATGAATTTATTCAGAAAAGGGGTAAACTCCTTAAATTGATTAACTTTCTTCTTGAAGGCTTCAGTTACATGAGGTATTCTGAGATTCTCTGCTAGAAACATGAAGTTATTTATGAGGTCATTCTTGGTATAGATATTGGTAAAGTACTTATCCACCTTTTCTCGAATCTCTTTCTAAGCAGCAGAGGCTTCATTGGTGCACTACCTAACCATATTGTACATGAGGTCTATATTTCGATGCACCTTTTCGAGAGTTTCTTTGTCTGAAACACTTTGAATACATTGGAGTTCCTCTCTCATCACAGCTTTTAGAGACTCCAAATTAGCAACAGCACTTTTCCCACTTCTAGAACTGGATGGGCCAGTTAACATTTTTCCAAGCTCCTCTTTCAACTTCTTCATATCCACACTGAGTAGATGAGTTACCAAGTTTCTAAGAACTTCTAGAACACCACTAAAGGAGGTATTGAAGTCAAAGGATAGAGAATTTAACTCATTTCTCATATTTCTTACTTCCTATCTCAGTAAAGTATTGTGACTAATAATGGTTTCTACTGTGGTAATGAGATTCGGTTGAATCTCCTGGATCACTATTCTTGAAATTTTCACTGCATCAGCATTTGAGATACCTATTGAAGTTGAGGCTTCACTTATGAATCCAAATTAGGCTTTCACTAACTCACATATATCATTTTTGAATTGTTCCAAATCAGCCTTAGTAACATAGTCACTGGGCATGGTCTATGCTACTGGATCTACTACTGTAGGTGCAACTGGTGAAATAGGTGAAACAGGTTCTGGTTCAGCTTGGACTTGTGTAATAGGAGGAGGAGGAACTCTCTCCTCATCTGAGTCATACTTCAAACCAAAAATAATGTATCATGGATCATTATTCCACTCTCTAGTATAGGTCTAGTCTCTTGGATCAACAGTTTCAATCCTGATCCTTCTTACTTGAGGCTCTGTAACAACATTATCTTCATCAACTTCTTCATCTAGTACTCTATCCATGACAACAAATCTGGGTACAGGAACCAACTGAACTTCAGGTTCTACATGATCTCCATCCACTTCACCTTCTTCAGGCATTTCATCAATTTGAGGAAATTGATCCTTAGCTTCTTCCTAAGGGCCACCATCCATAAGTTCATTCAATTCCTGAATTATTTCTTGATTTTCATCATTAGGATGGGGTGATCTATCCTCATGACCAGCATCTCTATGATCAACGTCTTCCTGTTCAACATGCTCAACACCATCACCTGCTCTATGTACAAATTCCTCACTAGATCTGTCCACCACTTGTTGTCCTGCTTTTAAAGAATCACTTACATGCTTATCATTTCCTCCTTCATCCTTATCATCATCATCATCATCATCATCATCATCAGACTCCTCATCTGATTTACTCACATACCCTTCAACACCAGTAACCTCAGTCTCTTCTTCATCCTCATCACCTAACATGGATTCTCTTAAGGGTAAGTCCCAAGGTGGACTAGCAGGTCCATAAGACATGTCCTTGGAGATTTCAGTAATGTCGGGATCACTCCTATCATCAAAAGGAGATCCTTACTCCCTTGTCACTTCAGGCTCATCTTCCTCATCATAATAAACAAGTTCTTCTCCTGGTTTGAGACCTGGATCAACTTGATCCTTTGGTCTGGTAGGATGGTCAATTGGATTGAAATCCTCATACAGTCTTTCCTCATCACCTATCCAACACTTCTTCCATGGGTTCTAGAAGATATTAATCCTTTTACAAATATCTTTTTGAAGACATTAACCACTACAAGAATTTATCACTTCATCTCCATCTTCCACACAACCTAACCTTATTAACATGGAAGAGATCATCCTCGGATAGTATAAACATGTTGCCTTCTTGGATGACTTTATCAAATCAGAGACGTGAACCATGAGAAACCTACACAGGTTCGCTTTTATCCCATGTTTCAATAGATAGATCAGGAATACATCTTGATACTTCACAGTAGAGAAATCTCCCTTCCTTGGGCATATTTGATGTTGTATAAACTTAAACAATAATCTTATTTCTCCTTCAAACTCACTTGCAACAGTCCTCATAGATTCTCTATTACTAGTCACCTCCTTCAGAGAATCTTCATAATAGAACAAATCAAAGGAAGGTGTAATATTACCCAGATAATCAGCATAGACACCTTCATGAGGCATCTCCAAGCATTCAGCCCATTCCTTAGATGAAAAAGCTACTTCCTTTCCCTTTACTATTGACTTCATTATTTCTACCTCATCTTCATCTAGATATATCTTCAAATGCTGATAGAATTCATGCAATAGCTAGGGATAATAATGTCTTTCATTGTTATTAAATCAGCTCATCCACCCTTGAGATTCTAGTACCTTTAACAAAAATGACTTGCTTGACAGAATCCATTCAGCAAACACTTCTTTTTTAGCTATAACCACTCAGCTTTCTAAGCTCGGTTTTTCAGTTCCACTGGACTCACCTTTTTGTCGCTTAGCAGATGGTGATTTTCTTGGCTCCTCTATAGTGTTCTTGGTCCTTTCCATGTCGAGGCTTCAGATTCCAAAAGAGTTGAGGATGAGGTTCGATAGGTAAAGTGACAAAGGGTAGAAAGATTTACGGTAGTGGGAAGGTGTAAGGTCAGGATGGATTGGACTTAGTATATCATTTAGATATTGTAAATCGTAAAGTATAAAATTTAAACGCAGAAAAAAGAATACCAAAATAGAATTATTTTATTTAAAATAGACAGAATTACAAAAGATTCCTTAAAATCTTCGGTGTCAATGAATCGGTTTCAGGAGATCGATTTTGGAAGATCGGATTCAAGAGATCGGTTTCAGGAGATCGGTTTCAAGGATCGGTTTGACAAGATCAGTTTCAAGGATCGGTTTGACAAGATCAGTTTCAAGGATCTTAGAGATTTATCATTCCTAGTTCATGTCTGGTGTATTTTAATCTCTCATATTTTAGGGGTTTAGTGAATATATCAGCAAGCTGATGCTCAGTCCCAATAAACTCAAGATTTATATCACCTTTTTGATAATGATCTCTCAAAAAGTGATGTCTTACATAAATATGCTTTGTTCTAGAATGAGAAATTATATTCTTAGAAATGTTAATAGAACTTTTGTTGTCACGTTTTATGAGGATATGTCTGAATTGAAATCCATAGTCTGATAAGTTGTGTTTCATCCACAAAATTTTTGCACGATAACTTCTAGCAGCAATGTATTCTACTTTAGTAGTTAATAATGCAACTGAATTTTTCTTTTTACTACACCATGATATTAGTGACTTTCCCAAAAAGTGACATGTTCTAGAGGTACTCTTTTTATCTAACTTACATCCACCAAAATCAGCATCTGAATAGCTAACTAAATCAAAAGGTTTCCCTTTAGGATAGAACAGTCCTAAATAAGTTGTATACTTGAGGTATTTGAAAATTATTTTAACATAATCTAGATGTTAATATTTTGGATTTGATTGAAATATTGCACACATACACACACTGAACATAATATCTGTCCTACTAGCAGTTAAGTACAGCAAAATCCCAATCATTCCTCTATAAGCAGTCTGATCAACTGATTTTCCATTTTCATCAAGATCTAACTTACATGTAGAACTCGTAGGGGTTTGACTACTCTTAATGATATCAAATCCATATCTTTTCAAAAGATATTTAGTTTACTCACTTTGATTTAAAATAATAACTTGTTTATTTTGAAATATTTATAATCCAAGAAAATATTTAATTTCTCCCATTAAACTCATTTCAAACTCACTTTGCATGATGTTTGAAAAATCATTATATAAATAGTTTTTAAAAGATCCAAAGATAATATCATATACATATATTTGGTATATTAAAACTTCTTTATAAATTTTTTTTATAAATAAAGTAGGATCCGTTGGTCCTTTTGTAAAGCCTTTAGAAATAAGAAAATTACTCAACCTTTCATACTGATCTCTTGGAGTTTGTTTCAAACCATATAAATCTTTTGATAATTTGAACACATGATTTGGAAAAGGTGGATTTGTAAAACCTGGGGGTTGTTCAACAAAAACATCCTCAATTATATAACCATTTAAGAATTCACTTTTTGCATCCATTTGATAAAGTTTAAAATCCAAGTGTGCTACATAGGAAAGTAAGATCCTAATTGCTTCAAGTATAGCTACTGGTGTAAAGGTATCTTCATAATAAATTAATTCTTCATGATTATATCCTTGTGCAACTAGTATAGCTTTATTTCTAATTATATTTCCAGCTTCATCTACTTTATTTCTAAACACCCATTTGGTTCCTATGGTCAAAGTATCCTTCGGTCTATTTACAAGTTTCCAAACATTATTTCTTTCAAATTAATTAAGTTCTTCTTGCA
The DNA here is from genome assembly GCA_963277665.1 of Viscum album. Classification (NCBI taxonomy): domain Eukaryota; kingdom Viridiplantae; phylum Streptophyta; class Magnoliopsida; order Santalales; family Viscaceae; genus Viscum; species Viscum album. The sequence continues at coordinate 74,317,663 of OY728142.1, forward strand.
TGTCCATTACCCAAAATTCATCATTGATTGCATCATTGATATTTTTAAGTTTAAGTTGTGACAAGAAAGCTTGATGTTCAACCTGGTTTCTCAAGGAAGCTCTTGTTTGTGTTCCTCTATCTAAATCTCCAATAACAGCATCTAAGGGATGATTCTTAAGGGTCTTGGTTGGTCTAGAGAAGGTAGGACTTGATATTTTAAGTTGGTTAGGTTATCTGGTTCACTATGGTTAGGATCTGAAGAATTTCCAGAACTGGATGTTTTCACAGATTCCTTCATATGATGATCTGAGGTTTTATCATTAATGTTCAGATTGGACATATCCTCTTCAATATTTTCTAGTGAGGTATTGGGATCATGTGGATTGGCGTAATAAAACTTGATGTGTACAGATTCCTCCACACATTTGATTTTCTTATTAAAGACTCTATAGGATTTTCTTGATGTAGAATATCCAAGAAATATTCCTTCATCGCTTTTGGAGGCAAATTTATCTAAATTATATTTAGTGTTCAGAATATAAACTTTACATACAAACACTTTAAAATAACTTACTTTGGGTTTCATATTGTTCCATAACTCGTAAAGAGTTTTCTTAAGGATAGGTCTAATTAGGACTCTGTTTATTATGTAACAAGCTGTATTAACAGCTTCAGCCCAGAAATAAATGGGTAGATCATATTCATTAAGCATAGTCCGAGCAATTTCCTGTAAGGTTTTATTTATTCTTTCTACCACACCATTCTGTTGAGGTTTCTTAGGAGCAGATAAATTGTGATTATAGCCATTTTGTGAGCAAAAGGCTTCAAAATCTTGATTCTCAAACTCACAGCCATGATCACTTATTAAGGATTTAATATTAAAACCACTGATATTTTCTAAAGACCTAACATACTTGGTTAAATGTGAACAAGCTTCACTTTTATGAGCTAGGAAAAAGGTCTAGGTGAACCAAGAGAAATCATCTAAAATAACAAATATATTGCTTCCCATTGAGACATGAAACTCTAGATGGTCCAAACAAGTCCATGTGAACCAACTCGAGAGATTGAGAAGTAGTTACTTCTTTCTTTGGTTTGAAAGAGCTTTTATGTTGCTTTCCCTTTTGAAAAGGATTACATACCTTATTGTCTGGAAACTCTAATTTGGGTAAGTCTCTAACTAAAACTTTTCTAGCTAACTTTCTAATAGAGTGTATGTTGCAGTGTCCTAGTCTTCTATGCCAAAGCCAAGACTCTTTGTGAAAGGAATTTAGACAAGAGACATTATTTGAAGCTAGTGTGTCTAGATTTATAGCATATACATTATCATTTCTAAGAGAAGTAAATACTAAATTATTCTTGGAATCAAAAACATGACATGAATCATTTTTAAATTTAACATTAAATCCATCATTACACAATTGAGATATGTTGAGCAGTTTATACTTTAATCTATCAGCATACAGTACTTTAGAAATTGAAATAGAGTTAGGGTTACCGATCTGGCCTAGGCCAATGATTTTTCCTTTACCATTGTCACCAAATGTGACATGTCCTCCATCAATCCTAATAAGACTTTTAAATTATGAATAGTCCCCTGTCATATGTCTTGAACACCCACTGTACAAGTACCACAGATTTTTATAGGATCTCTTTAGGCAGTTTACCTATAAAACATTTTAACTAAGAAATGACTTTGGTAGCCATATTTGTCTGGGTCCACATACATTAGTAATATAAGCTTTAGGTACCCACAACTGTCTTATGGGTTTCTTATATAAAGAATATAGAGTGTTTGAAAAGTAAACTCTGTTTGGTCCTGAAGAATTAGATGCATTAAAAGAATTTGTTGAACTGGAACTTACTATAAAATTCTGATTTTTGAAAAAGGTATCATATTTTCCATATTTGGTTACAAAACATGATTTGGATAAATTCCTTTGTCCTGGTTGATATCCTATCCCAGAAGTATACTTAGGAGCTATTTTTTTACCAAGAATTTGAGTAGGAGTATTTTTCCCATTAGTAAACTTTTCTAATTATTTTTTTAATTGCTCGTTAGACATTTTTAGTTCATTGTTCTCCTCGAGAAGTTGAGCATTTTTCTCTTTTTCAGTTGTAAGTTCAAAGTTAACAGTCATAGTAAGAGCATGTTGTTTCTTTAAAGATTTATACTTATGTTTCAACTCATTACATGTTTCTCCTAACATGTTGCAATATTCAAATAATTCATCATTTTTCATATTCTCAGACTCACTTTCAGAATAATAAGAATTATGTACAGGAGAGTCAAAGGTTACCTTAGTTGTGTTTGTCATAAAACACATATTAGCTATATTATCTTTCTCATTATGAGAAGAGTCAGATTCACTTGAGTTGTCCTCATAGGCACTCCAGGTGGCCTTCATTTCTTTCTTATACCTTTTATACTTATTTTCATAATTTTTCTTGTATTTCATCTTTGGACAGTTAGCCTTAACATGTCCTTTCCTTTTACATTCGTAAAAAATGATCTCTTCTGATTTTTCACTTTTCTACCAATCCTTTTTCCAATTTCCCTTGTTATCATACTTGCATTTATAATTGGGATTTTTGAAAAACTTCTTTTTCCTATATAATTTCTTGAATCTTATAGCCATCTTGGCCATTTCTTTATCACTGTCTAAAGCTAATTCATCACTGCTTGAGCTTTCAATAACATCTTGAACTTTCTCCTTGTCTTTAATTTTAAAATAAGCTGTCTTGAAGGCTACAGACTTTCGTTTTGGTTCATCCTCTTCTTGATTTACATTTAATTCCTCTTCATACACCATTAATTTTCCAATAATTTTTTTTACTGGAATCTTATCAATATCTCACGATTCTCTGATTGATACAGACGTTCCACACCATCTTTCTAGTAAGAATTTCATAATTTGCATGATATGATCTTTGGCTATTACTTCTCTTCCTAAAAAATCATGGTATTCACAATTTCATTGAACCTGAGATACATATCAAAAATTGAATCATCAGACTTCATTATGAAGTTGTCATATTTAATATTATAAGTATTTAATTGCATTTATTTAACATTAGATGTTCCTTCATGAGAAATAGATAGAGTGTCCCAAATTTCATGTGCAGTTTTACAAGAAGAGATACAGTTAAACTATTCATCTCTTAGTGCAAAGTACAGAGCACTCATTGCTTTACAATTAATGCAAGAAATACATAACAGATAAAAATATAAGACAAACATCACAATGGTTAAAACAATAGGTTCGGTATCAAACTGAGACTTAGTTCTCTTCACTTGGTGATCACCTACCACCAAGCTGTTTATATTAATAAACTTTTTATCCGCACCCTGGATCGGGGTTCACAATATCACACAGGCCTTTCCAGGTCACACTTGACCTCTACCATAGTTATTCATGGGAAAAACTAATAAAAATATCACACAGGATCTCTTCCACAGTTCTACGTGGGATATAAGAGTAGAAAGGGATTAAATGTAAGGATATTTTAGTATCCTTCAGTTAAGCTCAGGGTGTGTGTGAAAAAAACAGATGCACACATAGCTTGAAAAGTAAACACAAGAACACAATAGAGTTATAAAAGTAAATATAGAGTTTATAAATCTCTGTGTGTTGTGCAGTAAAGCTCTGGACTCATTAGATAAAGAGAAAATTATATTTGATTCCTCTTCTGGAAGTTGACTCCAAAATAGAGTATTGTAGTCTCTGTAATCTAGCTTCCAGGTGTGTAGAGGTTCAACTCTTCGATGTCAGGGTGTTCAACGAGCTTTAGCAGGATGCAGCTTGTAATATTAGAATTCTTGTATATTTAAACTTCGAGTTCTTCTATTTGAAATATCTTGCATATTCGCACAGCCAGAATTTTTTTCTAGCAGGTTCAGAGCTCTACTCTTTTTAGGTTGAGCTTGTAATCCTTTTATACTTCAAGGTCCAGTAGGCATGAAGATCTCTTCATGTGCATGTACCTCATACTATCTATAGATAGTCCGACAGACAACATTAAATAATGTCAGAAACATTAATTTGTCTAAATATGACCGTTAGAAATAAATTTGAATTAATAAAAATTAAATAGTTATTTATGACTATCGGTGAGTCATTTGCATCGGTCTGTCTTCTTCGGTCTATTAGCATCGATCTATCATCTTCAGAGTGTCATCTTCGGTGTGTCATCTTCGGTGTGTCGAACATTGGTGTATCGAACATCGGTTTGTCAAACATCGGTGTGTCGAACATCGGTGTGTCGAACATCGGTGTGTCGAACATCAGTGTGTCGAACATCAGTGTGTCGAACATCAGTGTTTCGAACATCGGTGTGTCGAACATAGGTGTGTCGAACATCGGTGTGTCGAACATCGGTGTGTCGAACATCGGTGTGTCGAACATCGGTGTGTCGAACATCGGTGTGTCGAACATCGGTGTGTCAAACATCAGTATGTGGAACATCGATGTGTCGAACATCGATGTGTCGAACATCGGTGTGTCGAACATCGGTGTGTTTAACATCGGTGTGTCAAAAATGAAATCTAAAAAGCCTATGAAGAGTATATCTAACACAAAAAATTACACTACTAAGTGACATCTAAAAACGCATGTAAAAATACACTTGTAAACAACTATATCATAGATATAGTAAATGGAATGAAAGAGTAGAATCTTTAGTTAAAAATTATTTGTTATTATGAAGACGACTACATCATAGAGGGTCCAACACCTTAGTTTCTATATCATAATGGCATAAAATTTTTAGAACCTTATATGATCATTATTATATAAAGATGCCTTGGTTTCTCCTTGGGCTCCACCTAACTAGAGTTACACATGGATTCCTGGGCTTATGGCCATGGGTCCTATTTTTCCTAATTTACTGTTCTCATGTTAAAAGATATCCGGCATGGGTTAAAGTAGATATTGTCAGACGAACATCCATAAGGGACCCAGAACCGACATGGTTTACATTATTATTCATCACCCTACCTTATTTTTATACCTACACACTTCTTTATTTTATATTCATGGACTGGATAGCATTAGACACCATTGGTGGTAGCCTATTGAGTTTTACTCACACCATTTTTAGGCCAATGATTGGTACCTAGACGGATCTCATGCATGTAGGTATGGATTAGGGAAATCACCCAACTATGGATGATTGGTTTTTTGTACTAGGAATGAGTAATGGATTATAGGATCGAGCTAGTTATTACAATGATAGTGGAGTTTAGTTGTTGTTAATATATCTATTTTGTATGGTAGGTATTTTATTGTATTTCGGCTCCCCTTTGTACAAAATTTTTTCATCATCATTTGTATATGATATTGGTTGTGTCTCTTGGTCTTTTATTATTATTGCAATTATTTACCTCTATTGCCTTTCATTTATTTATTTTTATGCTATATTTTTTACTAATCTAGAGTGTATAGTCTCCCCACTATACCATTATCATACCCTCACTACTAGTTGATAGGCTCTGGTATATGGGGAGGTGCGCTTGAGGTGAGGTGGTGCTCAGGTTCAATTACTTATCAGGGAACCGAAACTGGGATGTTACCTAAAACAACCCCATGGAAGATTCAAGGTGATTTCTTACCTTCTTTTCCTTCATTCTTGTTTATATTTAATATCACTATTATATGTAGTGATTTTGGGCTAGGGTTTGATGTTGATTCCACTAGAGTATGGTGGAATCGATCCAAGAAGATGGGAATTTTACTTAGATTATCTAGAGGAGATCTTGTGAGGATAGACACACTAGGTATTGTGTAATTTTTCTAAAGATATGACACTTCCCTCATTTATTTAGTTTTTTTCATAAATTTGGATTTAATTTTCCATAAAATTAGGTAAATAAATTAGGGATTTTGTTCACAAAGGTATCAAGATCATGCCATAAAAAATTTTCATGTCATTTATTAAGTTTTTAGTAAGTGGATGTTTCTTGGTGATTTTAGGAGGTTATTCCTCATTGAATTTATAGAAACATTGGATCAATGAAATCAAAAATGGGGGTGAATCGATGGTTTTTAAATTTTAAGTTTTTCCCTTTAATAACCTCTACCACTTGTTAAAGTGAATTGATTTTCAATCTTACCACACACAAGAACACACATATAAGGCATAGGAAATTCACAAGGTTCACTAATCAGTGTGAATTGATATCCATTGACATGATCTGGTAAGACTTGTGATCACATGATCTAATACTAAAATCCTATGGACAATTATGAGTAGGGAGAATCCTTAAAACTTTATTTACAAGTCTCCTGAATATTTTTGTGCATCTCACAAAATTAATGCATCCTGCATAGATACAAGGAAATATCAAATAGGTAAAAAGATATAGAGTCTTCCACCAATGACAACTATTAAGTTTTTTGTATGCTGAGATATTCTTTATCTTCTATTATTTTATAGAAATAAGACTACTCTTCAACTTGAACCCACAGTAATGCGTGCACAAACTGTATCAGTTGACTGCATCTTCATTGTGAAAAGAATTCTTCAAAGTATGTTTAAAGCATTAGTGACTTATTCTCTACCTCTATCTTGTTAACTTCATGACCAACTCACCCAATTGTTTTCTTCAAAAATCACACACATTCACTTTTCTTTCTATTTGAAAAAATATATATTCATGAGGTATCACATGAATAATATTACATCTAATCATGTTTCTCCTATGTAATTACACATATAAAAATATAGTTACAAATATTAAAATTTAAATTATTTTATAGAATCTAATCTCTCTAATTTAAAAACTCCCATTGTTCCTTTTCATAAATGATGTAACAACTTCCAATAATAACTACCATATAATCTTGGAATTCTTCCTCATTAAAAAAACAAACCCACATTTCCTATATGATACATGCATTTAAATTTATTTATACATAAAAGATATTTACATAGGCCTATAAATATGATGCTTTATCATTTGCACCAAAAATATCATGAATCCCTCTTCCCTCTTCAATCTTGGCATACTTTTTCTTCTCTCTCCATGATAAATCGCATGCATTAAAATTTATATAAATATATGTATGCATGCATGAACTATGTTCATTGAATCTTTATTTATGGCTCAAAACTCCCTATGATTATATTCTTATTAATACTTCATAAAAACATTCTTGAATAATGATATTAATTATCATGATATTTTTTTCATTAAATAACTCCTCACCCAACATCATCTGGATTATACTTTCTTAAGAATAAAAAAATTCTATAAACAATCTTGCATTGATGTTCCCTATCCATAGATAAAGATCAATAATCAATAGTTCAAAGATTGTATCATACTAATTTGTGATGATTTAATCATTGGAATATAGACCAATAAACATCTCATCGAATTTTCCTCCAAATATTCAAATATGGAAAACTTCTATTTTTCACCTAAAATTTCATCATAAATTTTATAAGTATAGAACCAACTATTAAGTAGATCAACTGTATAAAGTAGAATAATCAACTATAATTGTATGAATAAGAATGTATGGATCAATCATAAGAATAAATCAATCGATCATGCATGTTTGACTGGCTATATGGATCAACCGCATAAAAAAATCAATCGATAGTGTCTGTCTAACTAACCATATTGATTAACCGCATGAACAAATCAATCAATTATTCCTGCCTGACTAACTGTATAGATCAAATGCATGAACAAATAAATCAATTTTATCTATCTGACTGAATATATAGATCCACCACATAAAAAAATCAATCAATTATGATTGTCTAACTGAACGTATGGATTGATCATGAGATGACATTTTCTATTTTTATCTAAGTGCCAGATCGACCATATCAAGAGATCATTCCTTATAAATCCAATAGACCACACATATAAATCTAATCGACTATGTAAATCCATGGTAAATTTATTTACTGCACAAACAAGTGACCATATAAAGCTATATTAATTAGATCAACTATACATACTGTCTCAGACTGGAAATTCTAGAATCACTCCAAATTGAATCAGGGCTTCCTCAAACCATCTAAAATCATCCCCAGACACCTAAAAACCTATTCCAATATGTTGTAGATAGTGTTTCTATATCCAATGACACTTTCCCTTGACTTACTTTAAGAACATATCAACAACCATCACTTTTAGTTTCAAAATGATTTATGTTTTGATAAGAAAATTCAATATAAGAATCACATCCACTTCAACCTATTCCAGTATTTCTTCACTAGATGAAAACCATAACCTATAGGAACTTATTTAATATAAATACTTGATTTCAAAAATATCCCACTTTGTATTTTATTGTAAAGCATGGAACATAAATCAATTTCAAACTTATTATACCTAGAAATTAATTATAATTCAATAATTCTAATCCTACATGAGTAAACTCAGTTTAGTAAACAAGAACATTGAATAATAAAATGTTGATTTCCATAAGAAAATATTTATTTACATTCATATCTCTTCAACCATCAAACTATTTAAATTTATAATAGAATCTTTAATATACAAATTCCTATATACACTTCAAAATATTATTAAAATAGTTCACAAATATAGAAAAGGAAGAAATCAAATCTTACCCCTTTTAAAAACTCTCTCTAAATATATTATCCCCCTTAAGAGAAATGCATATCAATGGATAATCCCCATATAAATATTTTTCTCTTATGAAAAAAATTAAGGAGATAAATATAAAGAAAGATATATGTTGTCATTTATTTTATTCCACTTTTAAAAAAATATACAAATACAATATTAGAGAGGGGACTGAACATCATACATTATCCTTGAGATGGGTGAGGTTAACCACATATTTCAAAATGATTATTTAGATAATGGCTTGGTGAACACATCAATTATTTTCTCCTTTGTAATAATATACCCCAATTTCAATTCATTTATCTACATAATATCCTTGATAAAGTGATATTTAATATCAATGTTCTTACTTCTTGAATGATGAAAAAAAATTATAAAATTTGATAGTGCTTTGATTATCACATCCAAGAAGAAGTGGTATCTTCACTTAAACCTTTAAATCCTATAATTTTGTCTTTATCCACATTAACTAAGTTATCAAATGCATTGAATCCACATATTCTACCTATTCAATGCTTAAAGTCACAGAACTTTACTAGTTAGTGTACCAACAAACACACCTATCACCAAGGAAGAAAACTCCACCAAATGTGGATCTTCTATCATTAAAACAGCCTGCCCAATCAGTATTTTCATAACCAAATAGATCCAACTTCCATTTGTTGTCATATTTCAACCCAAAATATATTATACCCTTAATATACCTTAGAATCTATTATCTTAATATAAAATGGGACTCTTTAAGTGTACTTTGATACTTTTCACAAAGAGTGACAACATATATTAAACTTTTCCTTGAAGTTGTGAGATATAAAATACTTCAAATTAACTTTATGACCCCCCCCCCCCCAGATTAACATATTTTCCATATTCATCTTTGTATAACTTTGTTCCCATTGAAATTTGTGTGGAAATAGGCTTTGAATCTTTCATTCCAAATCTTATCTGGTTTACTTGGCGTACTTCTCTTGAGAAATAAAAATATGATCTTTATCTTAAGTGATTTGTAAGTCAATAAAGTACCTCATTTTTTCTAGAATAAAATTTTCAAATAATGTCTTCATATCCTTAGAAAAATTCTCACACATTTTGTCATCATTTCCATAAAATATGATGACATCTATATAAATAATAAAAAGATGGCATACATCATTTTCATTTTTATGTAGAGATTGTTATCCACTCTTCCCTTTATAAAATTCAACTTCTTCTAGCAGGTATCCAGCATAGAATACCAAGATATTGTAGCTTGTTTCATCCCATATAAATCCATATTTAACCTGAAAACATAATTATATTCTTCTCTAAGTAAGAACCCGCATGGTTTATCAATGTAAACCTCTTATTCTAACTCACCATTGTGGAAAGCGGACTTGTCATCCATTTAGAACATCTTTTATTTCCTTTATAATCAATAAAAAGACAAATTATAATAATTTTAAACCTTAAAATAGATGAAAAATTCCAATATAATTCAACTCCTTCAACTTGTGAATAGGTTTTACACCCCAATATTTCATTATTTCTCACCACTTATCCCTTTTCATTCAAATTGTTATAGAACATGCACTTTATTATAATCACATTATCTTCTTTAAGTTTGGGAACTAAATCCCAAGTCATGTTCTTCCCAATTTGGTCCAATTATTCATTTATAGCATTAATACACTCTTGGTTCTCCAATGCTTATTCTATATCTTTAGGTTCAACTTAAGATAAAAATGAAGTCTGAGATTTTATATTCAGAGTTCCCCTAGTTTGTGATTATTGATTATTATTTCCAATGATATTTTGGACATGAAATTTCCTTCTTATCCTTTTATGGTATGAATTATATCATTCTTCGTCACTTTAAATGACTAAATTATCTTCTCTAACCTATACATCTTCAACATCTTCATTTTTATCTAAAATTTCTTCAGGCTGTTTAATAAAAAACATTAACATCGCCTCTAGAACCTGCTTCATCATCAACAATTTCATTATTTTTATATTTTAGTATTTTCACATCAATAGTATCAACAATTATTCTAGTATACTTGTTATAATAGTTATATCCCCTTCTATTTGAAGGGAAAACAAGAAAAATTCTGGTAACTTCTCTTGGCACAAATTTCCCCAAATTTTCACCTTTTATTATGATGATACAAGGGGTGTGAAAAAAATTAAGATATACCAAACTTGAAGTATTCTTTTAGTGAATCTAATATGGAGTCTTATTCTAATTTTATCTATAAAAATAATGATTTTTAATATGAATCACTACTCTAATAGATTTCCTCCAAAAATAATGGGAGGTGTCATTCTCTATCAACATCATTCAAGCCATCTCTATCAAGCTTTTATTTTCCCTCCATCCACACCATTTTGTTGTGGTGTGTATGGTGAACTGAGTTCATGATGAATTCCATGTTTTTTAATATAAGCTTTAATTTTTTTGTTTGTATACTCAACACCATTATATTTTCATAATTTCTTTAGAGAGTAGCCACACTCTTTTTCAAAACTTCTACTGAAACTATTGAACATATTTGGATCCTCTTGTTTATGTTTTATAAACATGATACATGTAATGTGAGTAAATTCATCAATAAAGGGAATAAAATACTTATCATAATTTATTGAATGCATTATCATGGTCCCACATATATTTGAATGGATTGGATCCAATTAATGAGATGTATGAATCTCAACTCTTTCATGCAATGAATTTGTAATTTTACCCTTATGATATGTATAAAAAATCCAATCAAATTCTCTCTCAATCCTAGTAATATCATGAACATTCTATCTTTGGGTAATTTTCTCATATTACTTTGAACAAGATAACCAATCCTTATGTGAAAAAGTTAATTTTCTTTTTTCATACTCAAATAACATGTATTGTGTACATCTCTAACCTAAAATAAGTTACCCTTTATTCTGTTACCACTTGTAATAGCCTTTACATCTTCAATTATTTTCACCAAAAATACATATTTCCTAAAAACTACCCCATTTCCTTCATCACGGAGCATAGAAACACTAAAAAATTTGTGTTTCATCCCATAAACCCCTTTCATCTTGAGTGACCCATGATTTAAAAAGGTCACTGAACCTTCTTTATAATTTTAAAAATTATTCAACAACTTCAAGTCTCTTATCATATGTGAAGATTACCCACTTTCCAATATCCATGGATACTCATTCTTTGATGATTTAAGTGAAACTTCTATAATAATAGATTTTTATTTACATTTATTTTATCTCTCTAGATACTGGTTTCCTTGTTGGGATGGTAATTTATTGAGGTATCCTTTATCAAGGTGACCCAAATGATCACATATTTCACAAAATTCTTCCAATGATTTAATTTTTTTTTCAATCGTTAATCCATATTTTTTAGATCGTTTCTGAATCTGTCTACTTTGAGTGGGATGAATCCCCCATAAGTTTTATCACCCAATATTTCTAGTCTCATTTTGATATTATTAATTGAACCAAAACATCATAGTAATGTTCTCATAGCCACCATAATACCTACAACACCCATAAAAATCATATTTACCTTTTAAAACTGCATGATTTCTATAACTATGTCTCTGACTTTCATCCAACTTTTGATCATAGATCTTTTCTCATTTTTGTGAATTTTTTTTGATAAACTAATAACACATTTTTATTTATAATAAACTTATTTTCTTCATTTTTTGAGTCATTGGTTATAGAATATTTTGAATCAAAGTTTTAATTCCAATAATTTATAGATTTTTGAGACTCATTTGATTTATCCTTAAACTTGGTTATTTTGAATTGATCTTCTTCTCAAACACCTTACCAACATTTTAATCATTAAAATAATTATAAGAAGATTATTTTTATTGATATTCTTGCACTTTATTATTATTTGAACACTCTCTATCTTCTTAGTAGAGTTTTGAAAAATTATTTTGAATAGGTTTGGTTCTTCTTGAAATTTGAACAGTTTCAGCTGGATAAGATCAATCTCTTTCTCAAAATATTTAACCATTTATTTCATCTTAATACTTAAGGTCTTATCATAATCAAATAATTTTTTTTAGAATATTTAATCCCCATAAATATCTTAAATTTTTATTCTCTATGGAATGATTCTATACTATTTGTAGATTGATCGCCCTTTTTTAACTTCGAGTTTTCTTTTTCAAGATTTGAAATTTTTTAGAGACATTATATCAATTATCTCTTCAGTATGAAATCCATTTGAGTTTCCTCATATTCACTACTATAATTTTTTAATTTCATCACAAGTGAAATATTCATCATTAAATTTAGTAGTAATAATATTTCACCAACATAATTATCAGTATAAACCTTTTATTCCTTATCACTACTTTCACATTACTCATGTTTAGATAAAAAAATATATTTTTGTTCATTGAGAAATATTTATCCTTTATTTTAGAAAATAATTTTGATCTAGATTCATTATTCTTTAAGGATATTCTAGATATTTCATCTTCTTTATCACTGGATTCGTCTTCTTTTAGTTTTGGATAGTTTAATACAAAATTTCCAATAGCCCCAAAATTGAAGCATTAAAGTGGTAGCTTCCCTTTAAACCTACCTTTTCCTCTTCTCACATTTCTAGATATGGGAGAAATAATTTTATCAAGCTTTATATCCACATATAATTATGAATTTGAAGATCCAATTTCTTCAATCTCATAAACAAAATTCTAACTTCTCTCAAATTTTGATGCTTTAAATGCAATTTATTTTTCAGCCTTTCCCTTTTTCTTAACAACATAATCTTTACTCATTTTATAGGATATTAAAATACTATATAGTTTATAAAGAAGAATATAACCTGAATCATTTTCTTCCAATATAGAGACTTTAGTATCAAACTTATCTAGTAAGATACATTAAATATTTTCAAAAATATTATCTTAAAAACTATCATCATAACCTATGATAGTGATCACAACTTCATTTACCCTTGTGATGAAACTATAAATAGTCTCATTATCATGCATCTATAGACCTTCATACTAAAGTCTCCAAAATTGAAACTTATACCACTTCAATTTACTATTTCATTCATAGTTATTTTGAATTTTATCCCATAAATCTTTTTTTTCATTGAGTCCTTTAACTATAAGAAAATCACTCTCTAAAAGAGAGGATAAAATTAAATTATTATTTCAAATTTAATTTTCTAAATTCTTCTTATATGTTGTTTCCATGGTATCACTTTCAACATGGGGAACAGATCCATCTGTTGTTACTGCTAAGACATCATAACTGATAGACAAGAGATAAGGTGGCATCGTGTCCTTTTAAATATGAAAACTCTTCTCATCAAACATGGGAGTCCCCTTATTATTTACTAAATTTAAATTATCCATTGAATATAATGGAAATAAGTAAATACTTAAATCTGAGAGAGACCACCAAAACCAAATCTTCAAACACCCAAACAAAAATAAAGGTAACCTCTCTTTGATGCCAATTATAGGAACATAGGATCAGTAAAATCACTGAGATGGGGAAAATCTGTGATTTTTTAATTTAAATTTTTCTCCTTTAATAACCTTTGTCACTGGTTAAAGTGAATTAATTTGTTTTCTTACCACACACAATCACATACAAACAAGGTATAAATGATTTACAAGTTTTACTACTTAGTGTGAGTAGCTAGTATATGGAATGATCTGGTAAAACTCATGATCACACTATCCACTAGTAAAATCCCATGAACTACCAAAAGCAGGGGAAATCCTTATAACTTACTTTATAAGTCTCCCAACTATTTGTGTGTATCCCACATAATTAGTAAATCTTTCATATAAATATATAAATTTCAAATAGGTAAACAATTGTAGATTCTTACACCAATGACTACTATAAAGTTATTCATGTGTTGAGAACATCTTTCTATTCTATTTTTTCACAGAAACAAAACATCTCTTTAGCTTTCACACATAACACTGCATGAACTGACTACCCTGGTTGAATGAATATTCAATAAGAAAAGAATTATTTAGAGTATATATAAAATAGTAGCGACTTATTCTCTCCCTCTCTCTCTTGTGAATTTCACAAACAACTCACCTAGATGGTTTCTTCAAAAATCACACATGTTCACTTTTCTTCTTTGAATGAATATATATATTCATGAGATATCATGTGAATAATATTCCATCCAATCATGTTTCTTATCCAATATCACACCTCTAAAAATATGGTTACATATATTCAAAATTAAATTCTATTGTAGATTTTGATCTCTTTAATTCAAAAACTCCCACTATTTCTTTTCATAACTTATGTAATAATAGTAGGCGATAAATTCCATATAAACTTGGAATTATTCTTCATTAAAACGTTGAACCCAAATTTCCTCTATGATATATGCATTTAAATTTATTTATGCATGAATGATATTTAAAATGTATTATAAATATTAATTTTCACTATTCACACTATAGGCATCATAAATTCCTCTTCCTTATTCAATCTTGTCATACTTCATATTATCTCTCCATAATAAATCGTATGCATTAAATATACAGATAAATATATGCATGCATGCATGAACTATATTTGTGGCATCTTAATTTTCATTCCAAAACTCCCTATAATTATATTCTTCTTATTTATTTATAAAAACATATTTTGATCATGATAATAATTATCATGATATTTGTTTGCATTGAAAGCTCCTCACCTAGCATCATTTGGATTATCCTTTCTTCAAAAAAAAATTATAGAAACAATCTTGCTTTGATCTTTCATGTCTATAGATAAAGATCAATAATCAACAGTTCCAAGCCTGTATCACACTTATATGTGATGATTTAATCATTGGAATATAGAATAAGAAACATCACATCAAATTTCCCTCCATATATTAAAATATGGAAAACTTTTATTTTTTTCACCCAAAATTTCATCATAATTTTTCTAATTATGGAACTAAACATGAATCAAATAAACCGTATGAAGCATACTAATCAACCATGCCTCTCTGACTAACCATGAATGGATTGACTACAAGAAAAAAATCAATTGAGTGTGCATAATTCATTGAATGTATAGATCATCCACATAAATAAATAAATTGATAGTACCTGTCTGACTGACCATATGGATCAACCAAAAGAACAACTCAATAGACTGTGCCTATCTGACTGGCCTTATGGATCGACCACATGAACAAATAAATCGATCGTATCTATCTAACTGACCATATATATCGACTGCATGATAAAATCAAGCAACCATTCTTGTCTGAATGACCATATGGATCGGTCATAAGATGATATTCTCCATTTCTCTCTAAGTTTCCTATCGACCATATCAAGAAACCATGACTTATAAATCCAATCAGCCATGCTTACAAATTTAATCAACCATGTGAATCTACAGTCAATGGATCAAACACAAAGACAAGTGACTATATGAAGTTATGATTAGTGGATCTACCACACATACTATATCATACTAAAAATTATAGACTTGATCTAACTTAAACTAGGGACTCCTTAAACCATCTAAAGTCTACTAAAAAAACCTCAAAACCTCTTATAATATATTATAGATATTGTCTATAAATCCTCTAACACTTTACCTTGATTTCCATTAAGATTAGCTCAAAAATAATCAATTTTAGTTTGAAAATGATTTCTGTGTTGAAAAAAAAAGATATCAAAAGAATCACATCTACTTTAATATACTCTAATATTTCTTCTCTAGATGAAAAACATAACCTAGAGTAACTTCTTCAATCTAAATACTTGGTCTCAACTATATTACCCTTTGGATTTTGTTGTTAAAAATTGAACATAAATCACTTTCAAACTTATCATACTTAGCAGTGAATTTTAATTTAATAATTATAAGATTATGTGAGTAAAATTAGTGTAGGAAACAAGAAAATTGAATAATAAAATCATGTTTTCCATAAGAAAAAGGTTGTTCATATTCATATCTCTTAAAACTTCAACCTATTTAAATTTATCATAAAATCTGTAATTTAAAAATTCATGTATACACTTTAAAAAACTATTAAAATATTTCACACATGCAATAAATGTTGAAACCATGGATTTACCCTTTGTAAAAATCTCTCTAAATATATGGTCCTCCTTAAGAGAAATACATATCAATGGATACTCCCCTTATAAATATTTTCCCCCTATTAAAACCTTTAAGGAGATAAATATAAAGAAATATTTATTTTGTCATTTATTTTCTCCACATTTGATGACAATATCCAAAGATGAGAAGATAGAGGGGACTGGACATCATACATTATACATGAGATGGTTGAGGTTGAACACCCAATATAAACCTCAAATTTTGACATGCTACTTTAGATAATGGATCAGTGAACACATAAGCTATTTAATCCTTTGTAGAAGCATACTCCAATTTCAATTCATTTATCACTTTAAGATCCTTGATAAAGTGATATTTAATATTAATATTTTTTCTTCTTGAATGATGAAAAAAAAATTAAATAAATTTACAATGCTTTGAAAATCGCATCCAAGAAGAAGTGGAATCATCACTTAAATTTTCTAATTGTGTCTCCATACATATTAATTGAGTTGTGGAATGAGTTGCACCTATATATTATTCATCATCAGTGCTTAAAGTCATATAACTTTACTTCTTAGTATACCAAAAAATACAACTATAACCAAGGAAGAAAACTCCATTAATTTGGATCTTCTATCATCGACATATCCTATCCAATTTACATCTACATAACCAAAAAGATCTAACTTTCCTTTACTATCATATTTCAACCCAAAATATATTGTTCCCATTATATACCTAAGAACCATTTTTTCTACTATGAAATAGGAATCATTAGGTTCACTTTGATGCCTGATATAATGAGTAACAATGTATATTAAATTAGGACTTGAAGCTATGAGACATAAAAAATTTCAAATTAACTTTCCAAACTCCCTTGGATCAATATTTTTTCCTGATTTATCTTTGTACAGATTTTTTTCTAGTAAAATTGGTGTGGAAATAGGATTTTAATCTTCCATTCCAAATCGTGTCATAAGTTTTGTAGAATACTTATCTTGAGAAAGAAAAATGTGATCTCTCTTAAGATATTTGTAAGCCAAGAAAGTGCCTAATTTTTTATAGCATGGTAATTTCAAATAATTTATTCATCTCCTTAGAAAATTATCACACATTTCTTCATTATTTCCTACAAATATGATTTCATTTATATAAACAATAATGATATGAGATACATTATTTTCATCTTTGATGTGGAGATTGTTATACACTCTTCCCTTTTTAAAATTTAACTTCTTCAAGTGGGTATCCAGCTTATAATAATAAGATCTTGGAGCTTATTTCATACCATATAAAGCCTTATTTAACCTGAAAACATAATTCTCTTCTTCTTCAAGTGAGAAACCACGTGGTTTCTCAATTTAAACCTCTTATTATAAATCCCCATTAAGGAAATTAAACTTTACATCCATTTGGAATATCTTGTATTTACTTTGTGATATAACATAAAGAAAAATTATAATGGTTTCAAACCTTATAAAAAGTGAAAAGGTCTCATAAAAATCAACTCCTTAAACTAGTGAATAGCCATTACATGCCAATCTTTCTTTATTTCTCACCACTTATCCCTTTTCATTCAACTTGTTATGAAACATCCACTTTGTTCCAATCACATTCTTATCTTATGGTTTGAGAACTAACTCTCAAGTATAATTATTCTCAATTTGGTCCAATTCTTCATTCATAACTTCAATCCACTCTTATTGCACCAATGGTTCTTAAATGTATTTAGGTTCAACTTGATATAAAATGAAGTATGAGATGTTGTCTCCAAATTTCCTTTAGTTTGTACCTACTGATTTTTATTGCCAATGATAATTTGGACCTACACTTGCCTTCTCAGCCTTGGATGAGATGAATTAAATTATTCTTCATCACTTTAAATGGATAAATTATCTTCTATAAACTTTACATCTTCAACATCTTCATTTATATCTATAATTTATTCAAGTTGTTCAATAAAAAAACATTAACATCCCTTTTGAAACTTTCATCATCATTAACAATTTCAATCTTAGTTTGTTCTTTGATTTTTACATCAGAAATATCAAAAAGTCTTCCAATATTCATATTATAACAACTATATCCTCTTTGATTTGGAGGATTACCAAGAAAATTCTAGAAAATATTCATGTTACAAATTTTCCCTAATTTTCACCATTTATTTTGATTATATAGGGGATGAAAAACACATTAAGATATTCTAAACTTGGATAATTCTTATAGCGCATCTTGTATGGAGTCTTATCATAATTAGATCTATAAAAACCATGATTTTGAACATAAATTGTTTCTCTAATAGATTTCCTCCAAAAATATTGAGAGGTGTTATTCTCAATCAACATTGTTCCAGCTATCCCTACCAAGATTCTATTATCCCATTCAGCCACACCATTTTGTTGTGGTGTATAGAGTGCACTGAGTTCATGATGAATTCCATGTTTTTCAAGATAAGATTGTAATTTTTTTTAGTATACTCAACACCATTATATATTCATAATTTCTTTATAGAGTAATAACACTCTTTTTCAACACTTCTACTAAAACTATTAAACATATTTGGAACCTATGATTTATGTTTCATAAACATAATACATGTAATGTGAGTAAATTTATCAATAAAGGAAAATAAAGACTTATCTCCATTTTTTTATTGCTTTATCATGGTCCCATATATATCATAATAGATTGGATCTAATGGATGAGATTTGTGAATCCAACTCTTTTGTGTGATGAATTTGTGTGAGTTGAGTGTTTCCTCCTACACTAGTATACATATGTATCTGATTGGGGATATCTTGATGGGGATTTATGTGTAGGTTTGGTGAGAGTAATGACCTAGTTTGGCTCAGGAAGTGTGGCAGATGTTATTCCACTCCCTTATGTTTTTTTATATCATATTATTAGTGTGATCGGTTAGGCCATAGAATGAGCATGGAAACATAGAGGGACTCTATTCCCTTTTGAGTGAGGGACTCTATGTCCTTTTGAGTGATGGGTTTTGACCAGAGTATGGAATGAGAGAAAGGAACCCATGTGGGGTGTTTGGATCATGATAAGACTTAGGGGACCATAGAGGGTACCCCAGTATAATGGGTATTGTGATAAGGGTAATAGGTTGTATGCCAAAGGGGGAAACCTTGGGAAAGTATCTTGGATTTTGGTAAGTTTCCAACCCAGTTGTTTGATATGAGATGGTACTGGGTGGGAATCTTCTCTGCTAGATGTTTATATGAGATATTTTGGGAAATTCCTCTCCTCCCCCAAGTGTTATATGAGATATTTTAGGTGGGTCCACTTTCACCCCAAGTGTATATGAGATTCTAGGTGGGGTCCCCCCCCAAGTGTATATGATATTCCAAGTGGGGCCACTTTTCCCCCCAAGTGTATATGGAATTTTGGGTGGGGTCACTTTTCCCCTTGAGTGTATATGACAATTTAGGTGGGGCCACTCTTCCACTTGAGTGTATATGAGATGATTTTGGGTGGGTCACTTTTCCCATGAGGGTTAAATGAGATATTTCTAAGTGGGATGATTTTCCACCAAGTGTTCCTATATGAAGTGATTCTAAGTGGGCCGTATTTCCCTCAGATGTTCGCATGTGTGATTTATCATGCTTAAAGACATATGATACTTGTCGAAACAATTATGTTTGTTGGGTGTGGACTTAGAAATTTAGGATCGATGGTTATTTATTTATTTCATTATTGTTCATTTATTTTATCATGCTAAGCATATCACATTGTGCATACACTATATTTATTGGTTATGTTAGGGATACCATTGGTGGTGGTCTACTGAGTTTTACTCACACCCTGATTAGGCAACCATGATACGTTGGTCCTAAGTAGAACTCTTGATCATGGGTACAAGTGGGGAAAGGGGGCCAATGTTGGATGGTTTAACTAGATAGCTTGGTCAATGTCAGGAAAAGGGATTAGGTTGGACTCAGAACATGGTTTTGATAGTTTCAGTTTTATTTATTTTAGTACGAGGTGTATATGATCCTCCTAAGGGGGGTCTTTTGATGCCTTCTTAACTTGTGTGATATGTTGGATAGTTTATTTTGTTATAGTATGTGTATTATTTATTTATAGTGGCTTGGGATATATTGTTTATTTATTTATATGGATATTATAATGACTAATTATATAATAATTTTTTGTTTTTATTACTTTGATGTGAGGGTGTAGTCTTCCCATGGTATCACCTTAAACCCTCACTACTAGTCGGAAGCCTCTAGTGTACAAGGAGTCATGTTTGAGGTCATGTAACCAACCAGTCTAGTTGCTATGGAGCAAATCAAGTTAAGGCATTACAAAGTGGTATCAGATCATTAACTACGTGAAAAATAGCCTTTTGTGATGGGGGGTTCATCCCGTCGCAAATAACCATTTATTTGTGACGGGATTTGGGGCCTCATCGCAAAACGTAAAGCGCGGTTTGGCGCGCTCTGCGTGCCAAAGCGCGGGAAGGTTATTTGCGATGGGGGGATTCCCCCGTCGCAAATAATGCATTGGTCGGAGGGTATTTACGACGGGACCCGTTGCAAATACCGGCGGCGGTAAAAGGGTTTTCGTGACGTGATGTTGTCCCTTCGTAAAAAGTGTGTCGGTAGGAAACTTTTAGCGACGGGTCTCGTCGCAAATAACCTTTTAACCGTCGACGTTAATTAATGCGGTCGAAGGTATTTGCAACGGGTCCTGTTGCAAAAAGTACTTTGTGCGACTGGATTCCTATCACAAATAGTCTCGTCGCAACTAATCTAACCTATATATACCCCCCTTCCATTTTTCTTTCTCTTCCCCTTAGTTTTCACTTCCTCTCTCTCTCTAAACTCTATTTTTAGAGTAAAAATTTCTCAGAGTTAGTTTTCTTTTTACGAAGAAGTTGTGAAGTCATCTACATCAATAGGAGATCAAGTTTAAAGGTATTTATATTTTATTTGATTTAGTATTTATTTTATTTTTTTATGTTAATTTTAATTATTGTTGATTAGTTGTAATTAAATTAGATTTAAATTATTTTTTTATCAGTATTTATTTGTAATAATAAATTGAAATTATTTGTACTAATTCTTAATAGTGAATAATAATTAATAATTAGTAATAATTGTTAATTATTAACGACAATTAGTATTATATATAAATAATTAGTGGTAATTAGTAATTAGTAGTTGTAAATTGTAGTTATTAATATCAATTAACGCTAATTAGTAATAGTTATGAGTAGTTAGTAATAATTACGGGTAATTAGTAATAATTAGGGGTAATTATTAATAATTAGGGGTAATTAGTAATAATTAGGGGTAATTAGTAATAATTAGGGGTAAGTAGTAATCATTAGGAGTAATTAGTAATAATTATGGGTAATTAGTAATAATTAGGGGTAATTAGTAATAATTAGGGGTAATTAGTAATAATTAGGGGTAATTAGTAATAATTAGGGGTAATTAGGACTAAATAGTACTAAATAGGAATAATTAGTAATAATTAGTAATAAATAGGAATAATTAGTAATAAATAGGAATAATTAGTAATAAATAAGAATAATTAGTAATAAATAGGAATAATTAGTAATAAATAGGAATAATTAGGAATAATTAGTAATAAATAGGAATAATTAGTAATAAATAGGAATAATTAGTAACAAATAGGATTAATTAGTAATAAATAGGATTAATTAGTAATAAATAGGAATAATTAGTACTAAATAGGAATAATTAGTAATAAATAGGAATAATTAGTAATAAATAGGAATAATTAGTAATAAGTAGGAATAATTAGTAATAAATAGGAATAATTAGGAATAATTAGGAATAATTAGTAATAAATAGTAATAAATAGTAATAAATAGTAATAAATAGTAATAAATTGTAATAAATAGTAATACATAGTAATAAATAGTAATAATTACTAATAATTAGTAATAATTAGTAATAATGAGTAATAATGAGTAATAATGAGTAATAATGAGTAATAATTAGTAATAATTAGTAATAATTAGTAATAATTAGTAATAATTACTAATAATTACTAATAATTACTAATAATTAGTAATAATTAGTAATAATTATTAATAAATAGTAATAAATAGTAATAATTAGTAATAATTAGTAGTAAATTAGTAATAAATTAGTAATAATTAGTAATAATTATTAATAAATTAGTAATAATTAGTAATAATTAGTAATAATTGGTAATAATTATAAGAATTAGTAAGAATTAGTAACAATTGGGAAGAAAATCAATTGTAATAAATTGTAATAATTTGGCACAATTTCCAGTGGATTGGCGGCACTCCTTTTGCTCAATGACTCTTATCCTTTCAACTTTCACCGACTCAAAGCATTATGAAAGGTATGATTCTACATATGCATATCCAATCTTGTATGCATGAGTTTGAATATGAATTCGTAGGACCACATTTTCTATAATGTGTTCAGGCGGTGACAGTTGCAAGAAGATGATTCATTAATGAAAAGGGGGATCTTTTGTCCGAAAGCTCATTTACTTGCAAATTTCTCACAGAGAAATCACAATGAAGAATTTGCTCGGAGGTACACATTTTCATTCTCATTGCGAGAATGAAAAAGCATACCTCGGATCAGATTCTTCATTGTGATTTCTATGTGAGAAAGTTGAAAGTAAATGAGCCGTCGGACAAAAGAGTAGTCGTCAATCCATTGGAAATTGTGTTGCTCGTAAGTAATGGTAATTATTAAGAAGTGGTTTTAATTATTTATCTTTTTTTTAGATAGTGTTTTTATAATTTTAAATTATTCAAAAATAGTAATTATTTAATATTTTGTAAAAAATATGGAACAAGAAAGTCAAAAATAGTCATTATTATATGATCGCACTTGGATAAATCAGCGTAGAAATCCAAATGTTTCTGGTTTAAATCTTGTATATATTGAGGGTGATGAAGCTTTCTTATCATTTGCATCATCAAAACCAGAATATGTTTCAGAAGGCAAAATAAAGTATCCTTGTAAAAAATGTGCTCTAAGAACATTTGACACATTTGACAAGGTTGGGGGACATCACTTGCGGTTTAGTTTTCAAACAAATTATGTTTTTTGGTATCACCACGATGAATGCAGTTCTAGAGAAGATACTAATAACTTGAGTCTGGATCCATCATGGTTTCAAAATTTAGTACATAATATTGCAGGCCCATATGTTCAACAAACTGAAACTCAAGATGATATTGATTTAACTCCTGAGTTGGCACCATCCGAATTTTATGAGTTGTTAAGGTTTGTTGAGGATGAATTATATCCTGGTTGCAAGATGAGAAAATTAGAAGCGGTTGCAAAATTTATGGATATTAAATCAGATAATGCAATGTCAAACAACTGTTTTTATCAGATTTTTTCTTTGGTTAAAACACTATTACCTGAAGGAAATGTGTTGCTTGTAAATTACTATGAGAGCAAGAGGCTGGTTTTTAATTTGGGCCTTAGTTATCAAAAGATTCATGTATATCCAAATGATTTCATCTTATATTCTAGTGAAAATGAGTCGTTGGATATTTGTCCCATATGTGGACAATCGAAGTATAAAGAAGCTCAACCAGGGAAGTCTGGATCGATTCCAGTAAAACAGTTGATATATTTCCCCCTTACACCCAGGTTGCAACGTTTATTTATGTCTCAAAACACAGCGTCAATGATTTCATGGCACAAAACTAAGATTTAAACTGAAAAAATCTTGAATCATCCATCTTATAGTGATTCATGGAAACATTTTGACCGTCTGCATCTGTATTTTGCTTTAGAAGCCCGAAACATGTCATTGGGTCTTTCTAATGATGGTTTTTGTCTGTTTGGTTCTTATAGTAGTCAGTATTCATGTTGGCATGTCTTTATAACTTCGTACAATTTACCTTCATCGATGTTGATGAAGGAGCCCTATATATTTTTTACCTTATTAATCCCAAGACATCTGAAAAAGAATATTGATGATTATTTGAAACCATTGATTGATGAGTTAAATGCATTGTGAAGTAATGGTGTTAGTACATATGATGTTGATGCGAAACAAAATTTCATATTAAAAGCTGCATTGATGTGGACGATTAGTGACTTTCCGGCATATGGAATGTTATTTGGCTGGAGTATACATGGTCCAAAATCATGTCATTGCTGTATGAAAGACAGAAAAACCTTTATGCTTATCAATGGGAAAAAACCTTTCTATTTTTAATGCCATCGCATATTTCTTCCAACCGATCATCCTTTTTGGAGGAACAAATCTCATTTCAGAAAAGGTACAATTGAAAGGGATGAACCTCCAAAAATGATCTCAGGTACAGAGTTAAAATCAGTTGTATTTTCATTACCTTCCATCACATTTGGGTCAACAGTAAGCCAACAAAAAATTCATGGCTTTGGGAAAGAACATAATTGGATAAAACGAATCATTTTTTGGGATCTTTCATATTGGTCTGATTTATTGGTCTACCACATGTTGGATGTCATGCATATTGAGAAGAACTATTTTGATAATTTATTTCATACAGTTTTGGATATAGTAGGTAAGACCAAAGATATTATAAAGGCACGATTAGATCTTGCCCAAATTTGTAGGCGACCAGAACTTGAACTATTTGAAAATTTCATATCACATAGGTTAATGAAACCAAAAGCATATTATACATTGTCCAAAGAGATTCGCTTATTATTTTGTCAGTGGATTGAAAATTTGAGACTTCCAGATGGCTATGATTCCAATTTGGGTGGATGTGTTAAGAATGGTTATATTACCAGATTAAAAAAGTCATGATTGTCATGTTATAATGGAAAGACTTATGCCGATTGTATTCAGAGGTTTAATGAATTCTATGATTTGGGGATTTGATAACAGACATATCATATTTTTTTCGAGACATTTGTGCAGTGACAACAGACTATGATGCACTAAGAAAACTGGAATAAGATGTTGCTGTAATTATATATAAACTGGAAAAAATCTTTCTGTCAGCTTTCTTTGACTCAATGGAACATCTGATATTACATTTTCCACATGAATCTAAATTTGGAGGTCCAGTATAGTTTTGATTGATGTACCCATTCAAGAGATGCATTCAGAAATTGAAAAAAAAAGTACGTAACAAAGTATCAGTTGAATGATCAATTGTTGAATCTTATTTGCAAGAGTAAATTGCTTTTTTCTGCTCTCATTATTTTGAATCTGAATATCCCTCAAAACAAAACTACATGGGACGGAACGAGGGGAATTTTAATGATGAAATGGACAATCAATTATCAGTTTTTAATCAGCCAATTCTTGGCTTCGGTGGAGTTCATGAACGATGGATTTTAGATGATGAACATCACAGAGCTCATACATATGTTCTGCTCAACTGTGAAGAAATGACATCATTTGTATTGTGAGTGCTTCTATCACTTATCCTATAATTTATGTTATAGTATGTAAACTTATTTTATTTTTAGGTTATATGATAATCATATCAAGAAACAACTTCCACAAATTACAGCACATGCTCTTGAAGAATGCAGACAAAAAAAATTCTCAATGGTTTCAAAAACTGGTAACATAAATTATTGATGGTTTAATATCAATTCTGTTTATTATTTATTATATTGATAATTGTTTTAAAAAAATTCAGGTGCCTCAACATGCTAATAGAATTGATAAGCGACTGTGTATATTGAGTAACCCGCCATCCAAAATGGTTAAATCTTATAATGCATATGTGGTGAATGGTTTTTGATTTAATACATGTGCACATGGGGAATCAAAAAAACAATAAACAGTGGAGTTTTCTTGAGAGGATCGCATCACAGAGAAACTGAAGTTGACTTTTATGGAATTCTGGATGAAATTATTGAGTCATGTTATCTAGGACAGAATTACATAATGATGTTTAAATGTTGGTGGTTGGATACTGAGAGAGGGTTGCATGTTCTTCTAACTCATGGAATCATCGATATTAAATATAAAAATTTTATTGTATTAAATGAACCATATTTACTAGCTCAATAGGCACATCAAATTTATTGTACAAATTACTGTGCTACTTCAAGAGAATTGAGTGGTTGGTGGAGCATAATAAAAATGAAATCTTGGGAAAATCAGTTTACTCGAATTGAATGTGGTTCCGCTAAAGTGGAAGGAATTGAAATTTTTCAAGAGACTACTCAAAATTCATCTTTTTCACAAAGATATGTGAATATTGATGATGACACCCCACAATTAAGGATCGATGGTGATGAAGATGTTAATGATGTTAAAAATGAATTTGAAATGACAAGAGATGATGAAACTAAAACTCATATGGATATTGATGATGTCGAGGAGGAATATGAAGACATTAACATTGTCAGATATAAAGATGATGATGAAGGTGAACATTGACATAGTTAAATGCTGGTTATAATAATAACTAATATATATCTATATATAATAGTTATTTTCAACTATTTGCTAACAACAATCATTTTGTGTTTCAGATGGACCCTAATCTATTTCACGAGTTGTGGGAGGCTGAGCTACCTTTGGATGAGGGGGATTTTGGATCATCGGACTCTCAGCCTACTGGCGGTTCAGGGGGTACATGGAGGGGGTGTGGTCTAGCATGACTGATGATTCCTGACCCTATCCCCAAGCGACGTCCATATCTTGGCTTCGATCAATGCACACGGAGGTATAATAACCTATATATTTTAGTTGTATTTCATTAATTTATTTATATATATACTAATTGTTTGATTATTTATTCATTTTTCATAGTTTTGCGCATGTAGTTTTTGGACAGGGGAGTACTATCTTGCGTAATTATTTTTCTCAACCATGGATCACATGGGAACAGATTCTCATTGATGTGTGGATCGGCATGTTCAATCATTAGTTGGTACATAAATAAATAATATTTATTTTAAAATTTATTTTATTAATAACTTGATATTATAAATTATTTGTAGAGTTTATGGTATCACATCGATGATAGCATGCGTGACACTATCCACGCAGCATGGCAGGTGTCTATGCGTGACTGTTTCTCTCAGTTTTTGCACAATTTGAGAAAGATGACCATTAAGAAAATAGGAGTGACAGAATTTAATGATTCATGTAGAGACCACCGACCAGAGTATACTTCATCTCACGTTTGGGATGGATTATGTTTACACTGGTTGGGTGGTGGATTTCAGAGGGGATCTTCAGTGGATCGGCGGAATCGGGGGAGACAGGAGGTGACACATCGAGATGGTAGTTGTACATTCAGTACACATAGAGAGCATCTGGTAAGTATCTTTTTTAAATATTTAATATAACTTTAAATATAAATAGTTTATTTTATATATCTATAGGCAGTCGAGCATCTCGATATTACAGAGTACGACGTTTATCGGAGGATATACAGTGATCCAGCCACTGGAGAGATTAGAGGTGATTGCCAGCATCGGATTGTGGTTAGTATTATTATTTTCAGTTTGAAAATTAACTACATATAATATTTTCACAATTTTAATTTAAAATTGAAATTAAAGGAGTTATATGAGGCTGCGACCTCTCAGACACAGGTTGAGAGTCAGGATGAGACGACTGATCAGACCAGTGCCCACTATTTCGATGAGGTGGCATGGATGCAGGTAACTCAGTATGGCTTTGATAAGGGCCGAGTAGTTGGTATCGGATCTCATTGGACTCCTGGTACTTATTATGGTATTGTTGTGATGTCGATGTCCATCTCAAGAGGAGCTTGTGGAGAGGTATCATCTTTTGCCTCATGGTATCATGAGCAATTGCGAACTCAAACTGAGCTTATAGAGAGTTTGCAGAAGTAGCATGAAGAGATGCGTCAGTAGTAGTAGCAGTAGCAGGAGCACGAGGAGGAGATACGTCGATGGTAGTACCAGCAGCAGCATCACGAGCAGATGGAGTACATGCGTCGTCTGACTCGTAGTTTAGGGATGAAGTTTTCTCCACCATCTCCTACAGCTCTTCCACCTCCTCCAGAAGACGACCCCCCCACCCAGTGATTTTTTTATGTTAAAAACATTTGAATTCAAGATTTTTTGTAATATGAACTATTTACTATTTCTATCTTTTATATTGGTGCGAATATTGCATAATTTAAATTTTTTTATTTTTAATATTTTATTTTTTATTATTAGTATTATAATTTTTAATATTTGTTTATTTTACTAATAATAATAATAATAACATTTTATGATTTTTTTCATATTTTTTTGTAAATATTGAGAATTTTAATATTTTTTTATTTTTTTATTTTTTTAATAATATTAATATTAATTTTCCATTAATCGTAATTTCATTAAATATATTTTTTTAGTATTATATTTTTTAATGTTTTTTTATTTTACTAATAATAATAATAATAATAATATTTGATGATTTTTTTATATTTTTTTGAGAATATTGAGATTTTTAATATTTTTTATTTTTTTATTAATTATAATTTTATTAAATATATATTTTTAAAAAATTTATTTACGATGGGCCCGTCGCAAAAGGTTTTTGATATATAATGTATATAATCGGAGACTTATTTGCGACGGGGAACTTCCCCGTCATAAATAGTATTTGCAATGGATCCATCGCAAAAATTGTATTGATATATAATGTATATAATCGGAGACTTATTTGTGACACTATTTTCTGCAATGGGCTATTTGTGACGGGGGCCCGTCGCTAAAGCTTATTTGCGACAGGATCCCATTGCTAAAGCTTATTTGCGACGGGATCCCATCGCAGATAGCTCTAATTCCAGTAGTGATTGTTTTATTTGTATCGCTATTTGGGATAAGATAGAATAGATTTTGGATTGGTTAGAATTTAAATTAATACTATGTTTTGTGTTTGTACAGGACTTGTGTGAGATGAATTCCAATTTACCTGAGAGTTGGGATTGTTATTCTTGAATTTTGATGTTACAGTTGAGTCGATTCTTGTTAAAAAATGATGTTTGGGTTTATTTGATATCTAGTTTTTCTCTTTTCCTAGGGTGGTAAGAGAATTTGCATCCATACAACATATCAGGTACATAGGTTCACATAACATATGCATGATTGTGTGTGATTGTACATTGGTTCTAGAAAATAAAAAGAAAACGAAATATTTTTGGTTACTTAAAGTGTCAAAAATAACCAATATGGTGTTTTACCGTATAGAATCTTAGTATAATTCTACTTAACTAAGCAATATATTTTATTATTATAGTCAGTGATTAGTTATTCTTTTTATCATATGGTTCCAATTAAATAAAATTCCAATATAAACTTATAAAGTGTTTCCCTCTATAACTTATGAATGGAATTTCATTTAACTGAACAATAGTTATGATATAATCGATATGAATCACCATAGGAAGATGTTGTGTGTGTGTGTGTGTGTGTACACACATGTATGAGATCTTGATCCTTGAGGGGGTAGTCTAGTATACGAATTCCCAATGAGGATTAGTACCCTAGGTTGGGTAGTGTCTTGAGAATGAGAAGCCTGATATATATACAAATATGGAAATACTATAGAGGTTATATTGGCATGTGAGTGCCTTATGGTATCTGAGACAAGAGTGTGTATGTTTCTCTATGAGTTGGGGCCTATGTGGGATATAATTAAGGACTCGGTGGGAGGACCTAGTGATATTGAGATGCAACTGAGGATATTAGTGATTCACCTTTATGATTTAATACAATGACTTTTTTCTGTTATTTTCTTGAGATGAGTTATGATATATGAGGGGGACCCAATAAAGGGGTTACACCAGGATTGTGAGTTACTTAAAATATAGTAAGCATGGTTAGATTATTTTCATTGAGATTGATGCATGATAGTTGTTATTCGGTGTGTGATATAGTCATTGAGATGCTATAGATATCATGGATATACAATCATGGGTAGTGTTTTTGTTGGGATGAGTATAAAATACATGGAGGCATAATCACCTAGTTAATTAGGCATGTGAGCCTATGATTTATGAGATGAGACTCGAGATGGAATGAGCCAAGTGGTATTTTAATGTATCACCATGGTTTCACTATTATAAAAATGGTCTATAAAGCCGATTCTTCATGAACTATTGTTAAAATGACTTTTAATGTTGGTTTATCCAAAACTAATTTTAAAAGTCATTTAGGATGACTTTTAATGTCATTGCTTAATAAACTAACATTAAACCGACCACTTCATGCATATTTTTAACATCAGTTTTTCAAATAACCAAATTTTAAAATGTAAAAAAACTAAAATATGGGGGCCTAGTTTATTTTGCAGGCTTCCATTTGACTAGTTGAGGAGCTAAAACAGACATACAAATCAAGATTTATTATCATCAAATGTTGTACTCGAACTATGCCACCATCTTGAGGTATTCCACGTTTTTAACATCACTTATTTGAAAAAATTAAGTTAAAAATGTTCTAAAAAATATTTTTATCATCGGTTTTTTATATAATCAACGTCAAATGAATTTTATAAAATATTTTTAATGTTGCGTTTTTAAAAAACTGGTGTTATAAATATATTTTTTATAATATTTTTAACATCGGTTTTCTAATTAAGAAATGTTAAAATGGGTATTTTTAATGTACGTTATAATAATAACCGACATTAAAATTTAAATATCACAATGCTTAGAAACACAGTTTCAATTTTTCATAGTGCACTTTTAGTTTTTAAATTATTGCTTAAAATTTATAACATCATGGGGAAACATTTTAAACTAACATATATAAATTTTCATTCATAATTTTTCTACATTTCAAATCTATACCTCTTTTATCCACATCATCATTTAATCATTTCTTCATTCAATGATTCCACCATGGTAATTATCATTATCCTCTCATCATTTCATTATTTTATTATTGGTTTTCTTCATAGATATACATTTTAATGGATTATTTTCTTATGATGAAGTATAATTCTTCCCATAGAGATGAGAAGACAAAACATCCACATGAAATTTAGTAATGAGAGTTTAAAATGTCTTACCAACCATAATTTAAGATATCACACGAGTTCTTATATCAAAATAAAATAAATATCAATAAGTGATATTCAAATTTGAAGGGATTTGACATAATAAAAAATAATAATTTGAAGCATTGAGTTTGTTTTTATTATTCTAATATATATTTTTAATAATTTTTAGTCCATATATCTCATGTTTTCTTCTAACTGAGTAATTTTTATTAAAGTAATATTTAAAAAAACTAAAACTTTCAACGGACATAACTTTTGAGCTATAAGTCCATTTTAACTTCATGACCATTCAAATCGAATCTTGTAAAATGAAATATTCCCCTATCTATGCTTTATATTCTCTTAAAATATTTTATTAGGATAACCAATTCTATAAGTATAATTTGATGTCATTTATCATAATAATTGATGTCGAAAGTACTGAAATTGTGCTTTGGACATTGTTTGTCGGAATAATTGATGTTAAAAGTCTTGGAAATTATAATTTTAACATTTTTTTATATAATCTATGGTCAAAATAACACTTACAACATTGGATGCATTTATGTTGATTATAAAACTAATGTTAAAATGTAAAAAACTAACACTGAAAGGTATTTTTCTAAGAGTTTTTTCTCTTGTTTGGGTATACTTTATTTCAATAATGGGGTTTGTTGAGCACCATTATGAGATTAGTTAGAGAAATACTCTCTTACCATGGGTCAAGAGAGTGGGGTTTTTTCAGCCTATATGGTATGGTGATTGTTGCGACCTGAGATTAGCCTAAGTTAGGTAAGCTCGGTGTTTGGTTAGGCATGATTGGCATTGAATAACATGTGGGGCATTTTGAGAGTGGATTTTGGGAAAGTTATGGGATGGTGAGATTGGATTTTATAGGTCATGTGACTCCTAGTATGAGATCGTGGTTATGAATGACAATGCATGTTTCTTGAATTTGACACCTTCCTAGTGCGTGGATAAGTTATTTTTAGGAAATGTGTGTTCGGTCCCTTGAGAAAAGTTTTGGAATAGGACCCTGAGAGGTGTTGGTGTGTTGTGATAGGGTCTCAAACTCTAAATTTCCAAACCATGTGGAGTTACATCATGGGTTATTGATGGAACCACTATATGATCATGTGTGAATGTTGATTGAATATGGAATGATAGTAGAAATATGTGAGATTCATTATTGTAATTGAAAAAAAGGAAAAGGGTTTTAACCCTTTATGTTATGTTGTGTGTGGTTAGAAAAGGAGTTGCTCTAGGCATTGGCCAAGTCTATATTTGACTAGTAGAACCGATGCATCGGGGTATGACTGATGGGTGATAAGAGGTCTTTATGATGCGATGAAATTATTATTATTGGGTCTTATGAAACATCAAGGGGTCAAGTGGATCAATTTGTTGGATAAGAAATTAGAAGAGTGCCTTAAATATGGTGAGTTGGGAACCAACTTGATTATGAGTTTCTAGAGGGACTACATGGGCCATAGTGGGATGAAACATGGAATTTATGTGATGATGATTAAGGTCATAGACCTTGATTTAGATCCATTAGGACTAGGTGTGTGGTGGTAGATTATCAATAGTGTTGAAATGCAATTGTGTGGGGTGATGCGGTGTTATTGGACTCTCGATCAGGGCTTGGGATGTGGGCCTACTTGAGGAATACGAGTACGAATCATGAGTTTCATTATTTGGTTTTTAGTGGATATTAGGAAGGTTTGTGCTCATGGATCAGTGATAAGGAAATCTATATGTTTTGGATCACACCATGGATGATCTAAGCATGTGATGCTAATTTTTAGCGGTTTCGATAGACGTCAGGAGTGATGTTTTAGTGAACCCATCATGAGGTGGTTGTGATTTTATAATGGCACTTCGATGCAAGCAATCAGTTTGTGTATGATAAATGAAAAATACCTAGATATGGGTATTGATCATTGGAAATTAGGAAATTTTATTATGTTTCACTACTGGAAAAAAAGTTTATACCAATGGTTTCACTACTGGAATTTGAGGTATTTGCGCCGGGTTATTTGTGAGGGGATCCCGTTGCAAATGAGCTTTTGTGACGGGGTCCCTTCGCAAATAACCCATTACATAAAATGACATCACAAATAGTATTTTTTGTGACACATCGCAAATAGTTCTCTATTTATATATATATAAACCTGTTACAACGGGCCCGTTACAAAAAAGTATTTGTGACGGGCCTGTTTTCCCATCGCAAAAAAGTATTTGCGACGGGCCCATTTTCCCGTCACAAATACTTAATAAAAAAATATTCAATAAAATTATGATAAATTAATATTAGAAAATAATAATAATATTAATACTATTAATATAAAAAATATAATATTATATAATAATAATAATACTAATATTAATGATATAAAAATTTATATTATTATAATATTAATAATAAAATAATACTAATAATATAATAATTTTATTATTATTATTAATGTTTATGAAAAAATAATATTAATATTATTAAAATAATAAAAAATTATAAAATATTAAAATTCTCAATAATCAAAAAAAAATATAAAAAATAAAAAATTATTATTATTATTATTACTAGTAAAATAAACAAACATTAAGAAAAATACTAATAATAAATAATAAAATATAAAAAAATTAAATTATGCAATATTCACGCCAATATAAAAAACAATATCTATAAATAGTTAATATTACAACAAGCTTTGAATTCAAAAGATTTTAACATGACAAAAAATCATTGGGGGTGGTCTTCTGGAGGAGGTGGATGAAACTTCATCTCTAAACTACGAGTCAGACAGCACATGTACTCTATCTTCTCTTGCTGTTACTGCTGCCATCGATGCATCTTCTCCTCGTACTAATGTTATTGTCATCGGAACTCCTCTTGCTACTGCTGCTACTAACGCATCTCCTCCTGATCCTTACACAAACTCTTTATAAGCTCACTCTGAGCTCACAGTTTCTCTTGATACTGTGAGCCAGAAGATTATGTCTCTCCACGAGCTTATTTCAAGCTGGATGCTGACATTGTAGCAGTACCAAAATAAGTCTCAGGAGTTTGAAAAGGAAATAATACTGACCACAATACGACGTTGGTGATCACTTCTAATCTCTCTAGTGGCTGGATCACTGTAAATCCTCCGATAAACGTCGTACTCTGTAATATTGGGATGCTCGACTTCCTATATGAAAATAAAATAAACTATTTATATTTAAATTTATATAAAATATTTTAAAAAAAGTACTTACCAGATGCTCTATATGTGTAGTGAATGTACGACTACCGACTCGATGCGTCACCTGCTGTCTCCCTCGATTATGGAGGCCTAATGAAGATCTCCTTTGAAATCCACTACCCAACCAGTGTGAACATAATCCATCCCAAACATGATATAAAATGTACTCTGGTCGGTGGGTTCATACGACTCATTAAATATTGCCACTTCTGCTTTCTTCATGGTCATCCTTCTCAAATTGTGCAAAAACTGACGGAAACAGTCACACATAGACACCTCCCATGGATAACGTTATGCATGCTATCATCAATGGGATACCTTAAACCCTACAAATAATTTATAATATCAAGTTATTAATAAAATAAATTTCAAAATAAATATTATTTATTCATGTACCAGCCAATAATTGAACATGTCGAGCTTCACATCAACGAGAATATGTTCCCATGTGATCCATGGCTGAGAAAAATAATTGTGCAAGATAGTGCTTCCCTATCCAATAGTTATATGCACAAAACTGTGAAAAAAGAACAAATAATAAAATAATTATAAATAAATTAATGAAATCTAACTAAAATACATAGGTTACCATACCTCCGCATGCATGGATTGAAGCCAAGATGTGGACGTCGCTCGAGGATAGGGTCAGGAATCATCAGTCGCGCAAAACCGTGCCCCCTTTGCGTACCCCCTGAACTACTAGTAGGTTAAGGGTTAGATGATCCCAAATCCTCCTCATCCAAAGATAGCACAGACTCCTATAACTGAAGAAACAGATCATCATCCATCTGAAACACAAAATGATTGTTGTTAGAAAATAGTTTAAAATAACTATTATATATAGATATATATTAGTTATGATTATAACCTACATTTAACTATGTCAATGTTCACCTTCATCATCATATTCATATCTGACGACGTCAATGTATTCATATTCCTCCTCGGCATCATCAATATTCATATGAGTTTCAGTTTTATCATCTCTTTTCATTTAAAATTCATTTGTAACATCATTAATATCATCATCACCATCGAACCTTAATTGTGGGGTATAATCATCGATATTCATGTCTCTTTGTGAAAAAAAGATGTATTTTGAGTAATCTCTTGAAAAAATTCAATTCCTTGCACTTCAATGAAACCACGTTCACTTTGAGTAAAATTATTTTCCTGAAATTTGATTTTTATTATGCTCCACCAATCACTCAATTCTATTAAAGTAGCATAGTACTTTGTGTAATAAATTTTATATGTCTGTTGAACCAGTAAAAATAGTTCATTTACTATAAGAATACTTTTATATTTAATATCAATGATTCCATGAGTCGGATGAACATGCAAGCCTCTCTCAATATCTAACCACCAATATTTAAACATCATTATGTAATTTTTTCCTAGATAACACAGTTCAATAATTTCATCCAGCATTCCATAAAAGTTAACTTCAGTTTCTCTATGATCAGATCCTCTCAAGTAAAAATCATTGTTCATTGTTTTTTTATTCCTTATATGCACGTGTATGAAATTTAAAACCATTCAACACATATGAATTATAAGATTTAACCATTTTGTATGGTGGGTTACTCAATATATACAGTCGCTTATCAATTTTATCAACATGTTGAGACACCTGAAAATTTTTAAAACAATTATCAATATAATAAATAATAAACTGAATTGATATATTAAACCATCAATAATTTATGTTACAAGTTTTTAAAACCATTGAGAAAAAAAATTACTGGTGTTCTTCAAGAGCAGCTGCTATAATTTGTGGAAGCTATTTCTTGATATGATTATCATATAACCTAAAAATAAAATAAGTTTACTTATTGTAAAATAAATTATAGAATAAGTTATAAAAGTACTCACAGTACAAATTATGTCATTTATTCATAGTTGAGAAGAACATATGTATGAGCTCTTTGATGTTCATCATCTGAAATCCATCATTCATGAACTCCACCGAATCCAAGCTATGACTGATTAAAAATTGATAATTGATTGTCCATTTCATCATCAATATTCCCCTCATTCTATCTCATGTAATTGTGTTTTTAGGGATATTCAGATTCAAAATAATGAGAGCATAAAAAATAAATTTCTTCTTGAAAATAAGCTTCATCAATTGAGTCTTCAACTGATGCTTTGTTACGTACTTTTTCTTCAATTTCTGCATGCATCTCTCAAATGTGTACACCCATAAAAACTATACCAGACCTCTACATTTTACTTCATGTGGAAAATTTAATATCAAATGTTCCATTGAGTCAAATAAATCTAGTGGAAATATTTTTTCCAGTTTACATATAATTATAACATCTTCTTCCAGTTTTCTTAGTGCATCGTCATTTGTTGTCACCGCATAAATGTATTAGAAAAAATATGATATGTTTGTTATCAAATCTCAAATCATAGAATTCAACAAACCTCTTAATCCAATCGGTATAAGTCTTTCTATTATAACATGAGAATCATGAATTTTTAATCTATTAATATGACCATTCCTAACACATTTGCCCAAATTGAAATCATAGACATCTGGAAGTCTCAAATATGTAATCCACTGACAAAATAATAAGAGACTCTCTTTGGATAGTGTATAAGATGTTTTTGGCTTCATTAACCTTTATGATCTGACATTTTCAAACAGTTCAAGTTTTGGTCGCCTGTAAATTTGGACAAGATCTAATCGTGCATTTAAATTATCTTTAGTCTTACCTAGTGTATCTAAAATTGTATGAAATAAATTATCAAAATAGTTCTTCTTAATATGCATGAAATCCACAATGTGGCAGACCAATAAATCATACCAATATGGAAGATCCCAAAAAATGATTTTTTTATCCAATTGTATTCTTTCCCAAAGCTATGAATTTTCTATTGGTTTATTGTTGGTCCAAATGTGATAGGAGGTAATGAAAATAAAACTGATTTTAACTATGTACCTGAAATCATTTTTGGAGGTCCATCTCTTTCAATTGTGCCTTTTCTGAAATGAGATTTGTTCCTCTAAAAAGAATGATAAGTTGGAAGAAATCTGTGATGACAGTCAAAATAGAAAGGTTTTTTTATTAATGATCATAAATGATTTGTTGTCTCCCATATAGTAAGGACATGATTTTGGACCATGTGTTCTCTAGCCAAATAACATGTCATATGCCGAGAAGTCGCTAATTTTCCACATCAATGCAGATTTTAGTAGGAAATTTTGCTTTGCAGCAACATTATATGTACTAACACCATTACTTCATAGTGAATTTAACTCATCAATAAATGGTTTCAAATAAAAATCAATATCCTTTTTCGTATGTTCTAGGGTCAATAAGGTTAAAAATATATAAGTATCCTTCATAGCATCCATGGAGGTAAATTGTGTGGAGTTATAAAGACAAGCCAACATGAATACTGACTACCATAAGAACCAAACAGACAGAAACCGTCAGTAGAAAGACCCAATCACACGTTATGGGCTTCGAAAGAAAAATATGGATGCACTCGATCAAAATGTTTCCATGAATCACCATTATATGGATGATTCAAGATTTTACCAGTTGAAATCTTTGTTTTGTGCCATGAAATCATTATCGCTGTGTTTTGAGACATAAATAAACGCTGCAACCTAGGTGTAAGTGGAAAATATCTCAAATGTTTTATAGGAATCGATCAAGACTTCCCTGGTATAGCTTCTTTATACCTCTATTGTCCACATATGGGACAATTATCCAATGACTCATTTTCACCAGAATATAAGATTCAATCATTTGAATATGCATGAATCTTCTGATAACTAAGGCCCAGATTACGAACCAGCCTCTTGCTCTCTTAGTAATTTACAGGCAACACATTTCCTTCAGGTAACAGTGTTTTAACCAAAGAAAATATCTAATCAAAATATTTTTTTGATATTCCATTATCTGATTTAATAGCCATAAATTTTTCAAATGCTTCCAATTTTCCTATCTTGCAACTAGGATATAATGCATCCTCAGCATACCTCAACAAATCATAAAATTTAGATGGTACCAACTCATGATTTAAATCAATATCATCATAAGTTTCAGTTTATTAAACAGATGTACCTGCAACATCATGTACTAAATTTTGAAACCATGATGGATTTGTAATCAAATTATTGGTATCTTCTCTAGAACTGCATTCACCATGTTGATACCAAAAAAACATAATATGGTTGAAAACCAAAACTCAAGAGATTTTCCCTAACATTTTCAAATGTGTCAAACGTTCTCAGAGCACATTTTTTACAAGGACATTTAATTATACCTTATAAAACAAATTTTAGTTTTGATGATGCAAATGATAAGAAAACTTCAACACCCTCAATATGTACAGAATTTAAATCAGAACCATTTGGATTTTTGTGCTAATTTATCCAAGCATGATCATCTAATAATTACTATTGTTGACTTCCTTATTCTATATTTTTCTAGAAAATATAATATCATTAATGTCTTTGAATAATTTGATATAATAAAAACACTATCCAAAAAAGGGAAGATAAATAGTTATATCTACTTCTTAATAATTACCACTAATTACGGGCGACACAATTTCTAGTGGATTGGCGGCTGCTCTTTTGTTTGACGGCTCATTTACTTGCAACTTTCTCACATTGAAATCACAATGAAAAATCTATTCAGAGGTACACATATCCATTCCCATGCATATGAGAATACATAAGCATACCTCTGACCAGATTCTTCATTGTGATTTCAGTGTGAGAAAGATGCAAGTAAATGAGTCATCGGACAAAAGAGCCCCCTTTTCATCGACGAATCATCTTCTTGCAACTATCACTACCTGAAAACATAATTTGGAAAATGTGTTCCTACGAATGCATATTCAATCTTGTGCATACGAGATTGGATATGCATACGTAGGATCATATTTTTCATAATGTTTTTAGTCAGTGAGAGTTGAAAGGAGAAGAGTCATCGAGCAAAAGGAGTGTCACCAATCCACTGGAAATTGTTCTAAGTTCTTACAATTTATTACAATTATCCCTATTTATTACTAATTCCTTTACATTATTCCGAATTATTACTAATTATTGCTAATTATTAGTAATTATTGTTAATTATTACTATTTATTGCTAATTATTACTAATTATTAGTATTTATTACTAATTGTTGCTATTTATTACTAATTATTACCAATTAGTACTAATTATTTCTAATTATTTCTAATTATTACTAATTATTTTTAATTATTACTAATTATTACTAATTATTAGTATTTATTACTAATTATTAGTATTTATTAAAAATTATTAGTATTTATTACTAATTATTAGTAATTATTGCTAATTATTAGTATTTATTACTATTTTTTACTAAGTATTACTATTTTTTACTAATTATTACTATTTTTTAATAATTATCACTATTTTTAACTAATTATTAGTATTTATTACTAATTATTAGTAATTATTACTATTTATTACTAATTATTAGTATTTGTTACTATTTATTACTATTTATTACTATTTATTACTATTTATTTCTAATTATTACTAATTATTACTAATTGTTACTAATTATTACTAATTATTACTAATTATTACTAATTATTACTAATTATTACTAATTATTAGTATTTATTACCAATTATTAGTATTTATTACTATTTATTAGTATTTATTACTATTTATTACTATTTATTAATATTTATTACTAATTATTAGTATTTATTACTAATTATTAGTATTTATTACTAATTATTAGTATTTATTACTAATTATTTCTAATTATTACTAATTATTAGTATTTATTACTAATTATTAGTATTTATTACTAATTATTAGTATTTATTACTAATTATTAGTATTTATTACTATTTATTAGAATTTATTACTATTTATTAATAATTATTACTAATTATTACTATTTGTTACTATTTATTACTAATTAATACTAATTAATACTAATTAATACTTATTATTACTAATTATTAGTATTTATTGCTAATTATGAGTATTTCTTACTAATTATTAGTATTTATTACTAATTATTAGTATTTATTACAAATTTTTAGTATTTGTTGCTAATTATTAGTATTTGTTGTTAATTATTAGTATTTGTTACTAATTATTATTATTTGTTGCTAATTATTGTTATTCGTT
Source organism: Viscum album (assembly GCA_963277665.1). Taxonomy (NCBI): domain Eukaryota; kingdom Viridiplantae; phylum Streptophyta; class Magnoliopsida; order Santalales; family Viscaceae; genus Viscum; species Viscum album. The sequence continues at coordinate 74,358,671 of OY728142.1, forward strand.
GCTAATTATTGCTATTTGTTGCTAATTATTGCTATTTGTTGCTAATTATTGCTATTTGTTACTAATTATTGCTAATTATTTCTAATTATAGCTAATTATTCCTAATTATTGCTAATTTTTACTAATTATTGCTAATTATTGCTCATTATTGCTAATTATTGCTAATTATTACTAATTATTGCTAATTATTACTAATTATTGCTAATTATTACTAATTATTTCTAATTATTACTAATTATTGCTAATTATTACTAGTTATTACTAATTATTAGTATTTATTACTATTTATTCGAAATTATTACTAATTACTGCTAATTATTACTATTTATTCGAAATTATTACTAATTACCGCTAATTATTGCTATTTATTGCTATTTATTGCTATTTATTGCTATTTATTGCTATTTATTGTTATTTATTGCTAATTGTTGCTAATTATTGCTATTTATTGCTAATTATTGCTATTTATTACTAATTGTTGCTAATTATTACTAATTGTTGCTAATTATTACTAATTATTGCTAATTATTGCTAATTATTGCTAATTATTACTAATTGTTACTAATTGTTACTAATTATTAGTATTTAGTCCTATTTATTAGTAATCATTTATAATTATTAGTATTTGTTACTAATTATTAGTATTTGTTACTAATTATTAGTATTTGTTACTATTTTTTAATAATTATTAGTATTTTTACTATTTTTTAATAATTATTAGTAATTATTACTAATTATTAGTAATTATTACTAATTATTACTAATTGTTACTAATTATTACTAGTTATTAGTATTTATTACTATTTTTTACTAATTATTACTATTTATTCCAAATTATTACTAATTGCTGGTAATTATTACTAATTAGCGTTAATTGTTATTAATTACTGCTAATTACCGCTACAAATTACTAATTACCGCTAATTATTTATATTCATTACTAATTATCGTTAATAATTCCTAACTACAACTAATTATTAATAATTAGCACCAATAATTTCAATTTATTACTACAAATAAATATTAATAACAAAACAATCTAAATCTAATTTAATTTCAACTAATTAACAATAATTAAAATTAATATAAAAAAAGAAATAAATATTAAATTAAATAAAACATAAATGCCTTTAAACTTGATCTCTTATAGGTGTGGACGACTTCAAAATCAGTTCGTAAAAAAAATTAACTCAGAGAAATTTGAACTCTAAAATTTGAGTTTAGAGAGAGAGAAAATATAAATAGAGGGGAAGAAGGAAAAAACGGATGAGGGTATATATAGGTTGGATTATTTGCGACGGGACTCGTCACAAATATCTTTAGCCGTATTAATTAATGTCGGTGGTTAAAAGGGTATTTATGACGAGGGCATATCCTGTCGCAAATAGTATTTACTATCGCCGGGTATTTGCGACGGGGAGGCACCCCCCGTCGCAAATACCCTTCCCACGGTTTGACACGCAAACTGCGTCAAACCTTTTGCGACAGGACCCCTTTTCCCATCACAAATAACTAATTATTTGTGACTGGTAGATGTCCCCGTTGCAAAAGGTAGTTTTCCCATAGTGTTTGGAATCGTTGGTATAGGACCTCAAGCCATCGATATAGCCTACACCAATAATTTAATGGGTCGATGACTATTTTATCATTGGGATAGACCTATACTAATGATTTTGGAAAAATTCTATTGGAACCTCCTTATTTTAATGCTCACAAATCATGATTATTATGTTTTCAACAAGTTCAATGTTTTATGGTAGTAAATCATTTTCTAAGAAACTTTGTGAAACAAACTTGGTTAAGTGTTGATCTATCATTGGATATAATGATCTACCGCTAGTTCAACTAGATCTACCAGTGGACTATATCTACTATTAGAATCTACTACAAATGGATCTAATGTTGAGGAAATCTATCCTTAGTTCATAACAGGTCTACCGCTAAAGATCTACCACAGACAGATCTACCAATGAAGATCTATCATTGATAGATCTACTACTGAAGATATACCACTAACTGATCTACCTCTAAAGAGATCTAATGTCATAACATCTATTGTTGGATTGTGTTACTTCCAACTTATGCTGCCATTCACTCATTTACCACCAGAGTTGATCTACCATCAGTAAGCATCTACAACCAGAGGAAATCTATCGTTAAGAGATCTACCGCTAGACTACTACCATTGTTGTCCAGACTTAATTTTGAATTTAATATTCCAACTATCAGTTTATGGAATTCAATGCATTCAAGTCACACCTAGATTTAAAAATCCTTATTATTAAACTACTCCATGGATGCATTGAAGACAAAGTTAGTCTTTCCTAATTTTGTGCCCAATACAAGGATGCAGGCCCCAATGGACAACTGGACCTGTAGCTGTATAAATTCTGCATAATTCCTTTCATATGCATGTGAGAAAAAGAAAAAACCAATATCAGAGAATACAAGAGTGATATGTGCATAGAGATCACATCATTCTCACGCTGAGACAACTCTAGACATTCATAGATTAAGAACTGAAGGATTTTTTAGACATCTATGACACTCTATTTTGAAGGTCCCGGGTGCAGTGGAAGCTCGTGGGTGGATGTGCCCACTTGGATTTTTTTCATTAGCAATGATTAATCCGGGATCAATACGACGATAAACGCCAGACTCCACAGATCGAATCACAGAAATAGACAAAGAAGAAGAAAAGTCCTAGAACCAAGAAGGAAAGATCATCACAGGTTGATTATAATTACACTACCACAAAAACAGTTTTTCGCAGTGCCCCCCTTTATCACCACTAACGAAAAAGCGCTGATAAAGGGCCCCCCTTTATTAGTGCTTGCTTAGTAGCGCTGATAAAGGGCCCCCCTTTATCAGCGCTTGCTTAGTAGCGCTGATAAATGGGGGCCTTTATCAGCACTTTTTTTAGCGCTGATAAAGGGTCGGCTTCAAAAAAAAAATTAAAAATATATTAATATATAAATATAGTTATAATGTTATATTGTTATATAAATATAATATATAATTTTTAAATATATTTTAGATAAGTATAAATGTACATTTACACTTATTATACCTAATATATAAGATATTTAGTGAAAATGACTTCTTAAAAAATTAAAAAAAAATATTTTTAATTAATATTTTGATAATCATTATGGAGTAATATTCATTTAATAACAATATGAGGACTAAAAAAATTAAAAAAATTAAAAAAAGATCCAAAATATGTTGAAAACGCAACTCAAACTTCAAACGGCCATAACTTTTGATCCGGGTGTCCGTTTAAGCTCTACCACATATCAAATCGAAGCCTACGACGAGCTCTACGTTGTTGTGATTGGGGAAACCCCAGTCAAACGATTTTCGAGGCCAAAAGAGTCCCAGAAGGCCTCTAAAACTGAGTTTTTAGTCGGGGTACCCCGATTTTTTAACATTTTGTGGATTTTCACCCTCGTTTAAGGGGGTATTATTGGATTTTTTTGGTGGGATATGAATTTATTCCAAGGTATTACATTCATATTGATATTATGTCTTTGAAATTTCATCATTTTTTATAATGTACTGCTATTTATAATCAAATATATAACAATATATTCATATTTTTTAAATATTCACACCTAAAAATTTAATTATAAATATAAATAATAAAATATATTAGCTTTATCTAAATAATAACTAACATCCATTTTATTTAAAATACCAATATATGAATATTTATATACCTATATATTAATCTAACTATATATATATTTTAATCTAACTATATATATATTAATCTAATAACTATATATATATATATTAATATAACTGTATACATATATATATATTAGTATTACTATAAATATATATATTAATATCACCATAAATATATATATTAATATCACTATATATATATTAATATAACTATATAAATATATATTCATATAACTATATATATGTTAATATAACTATATATATGTTAATATAACTATATATATGTTAATATAACTATATATATGTTAATATAACTATATATATATATTAATATAAATATATATTACTATATGAATAAATATAACTATATATATATATAGATATAGATATATATTAATACCACTATATATATATTAATATTACTATATATATTATAATATAACTATATAACTATATATATATATATATATATTAATATAAATATATATTACTATACGAATAAATATAACTAAATATATAAATATATATATATAGAGATATCATGAATTGGAAAGCAAATCAAAATAGAGTAGTGGTAAGGGCTTAGGCGCGCAGGGGGGAGGTCTCGAGTTCAAATCCTGGTGGAGGCAGGGGTGCGCGCGTATGGGGAATATTGGAGCAAGCGTTGTTAAAGGGTGGAGGGGGGGTGCGTGGTGTGTGTGGGGTGTTGTATAGAGGCTGAAAAGCGCTGTAAAAGGGGGGGTTCAAGCGCTATAAAAGCCCCCCCCCCCCCCGATTGGCAGTATTTTTTAATTTTTTAAAAAAAATTAAATTTTTTTAAATTTTTTTAAATTTTTTTAACTTTTATCGGCGCTTTTTTAAAAGTGCTGATAAAAGGGTCCTTTATCAGCATTAAAACGAAAGTGCTGGTAAAGGAAGCGCTGATATAGGACCCCTTTATCAGCGCTAAAAAAAAGCGCTGATAAAGGGGTACTTTTATCAGCGCTTTTTTTAGCGCTGATAAAGGGGTCCTATATCAGCGCTTTTTGGAGCGCTGATAAAGGGGACCCCCCCCTTTATCTACGCTGGCTTTATCAGCACTTTTCTAGCGCTGATAAAGGCCGTGTTTGTAGTAGTGTTAATTCAATTAATTGACAAGAAGTACCTTTTATGGTGTTCTTTCTTCTTTGATATTTCTGATCACGTTCCGATGTGATTCATCGTTGCGTCGCAAAAGCCAATTGTAGACTTTCTCTAGGCTAGCGGTGATCCACACGTGCACCACGTATCTCTGGACGTCGCCAAAGGAATCTTTGGGTGTTAGCGTGGAGAAGCCTTTGCTTGCATTGTCCACCTTAGATCACCTTGATCTGATAGAGGTGGATCTCTCTCAGTCTTGAGAGCGTTCTTGGAGGACGGAGTTCTTTCGGTCTTGAGAGAATTCTCCAAAATTGTTGTGCACAACAATTCTAATGAAAAGTGTTAGGGTTGTGAGGATATTTATAATCGGTTTTGAGGTTATAGAGTTATGATAATAAATATATGTGTTACATGTTTTATTTATTTCATTAACTCTTATTGAAAACCCCCATGTCGAACAATTAATTGCTTGACATACGCCCACGCTGATTATAATAAATATCATTTTATAAAACAATATTATATCCTCGAAATCCCGACTAGAAAAACTACACGACGTGTCATCATTGATACACGGCGTGTACTAGTTTTTCATTGAAAACTACACGGTGTGTACATTCAATGTACACGACATGTATATCACTACTAGAATTCAAGGTATTTGCGATGGGATCTCGTCGCAAATAAGCTTTAGCGACGGGGCCCCATCGCAAATAGCCCATTGCAGAAAATGTCGTCGCAAAAAATATTATTTGCGACGGGCCCGTTGCAAATAATATTTTTTGCGACGGGAAACTTCACTATCGCAAATAAGTCTCTGATTATATACTTTATATATATATATAACCTCTTTTGCGATGGGCCCGTCGCAAATATTTTTTTACGATGGGCCGGTAATCCCGTCGCAAATGCTTTTTGAAAATATTTTTTTATTTGCGACAGGCCCGTAATCCTGCCGTAAATACCTTTTTTAAGAAAAAATTATTTAGACTATTTGTGATGGGATCCCGTCGCAACAGATCCCATTGCAAAAAATAAATAAAATTTTAAAAAAAATAAATTAATAAAATTATGATTATTGAAAAATTAATTTTAATATTATTAAAATAATAAAAATATTAAAATTCTCAACATCCACAAAAAAATATAAAAAAATCATAAAATATTATTATGAATATTGAAAATTTAATTTTAATATTATTAAAATAATAAAAAATATAAAAAATATTAAAATTCTCAATATTCACAAAAAAATATAAAAAAAATCATGATATATTATTATGATTATTGAAAAATTAATTTTAATATTATTAAAATAATAAAAAATTAAAAAATTAAAATTCTCAATATTCACAAAAAAAATATAAAAAATCATAAAATATTATTATTATTATTATTATTATTAGTAAAATAAACAAATATTAAAAAATATAATACTGAAAAAATATATTTAATAAAATTATGATTAATGAAACAATAATATTAATATTATTAAAATAAAAAAATATATATTAAAATTCTCAATATTCACAAAAACAAATCATAAAATATTAAAAATTAAATTATGTAAAAATCGCACCGATATAAAAGACAAAAATTGTAAATAGTTCATATTACAACAAATTTAAATTCAAGTGTTTTTACATAAAAAAAATCACTAGGGGGTCGTCTTCTAGAGGAGGTGGAGGAGTTGAAGGAGATGGTGGAGGAAACTTCATCCCTAAACTACGAGTCAGACGGCGCATGTACTCCATCTGCTCATGATGTTGCTACTGCCATCGACGCATCTTCTCCTCGTGTTGTTGTTGTTGTTGCTGCTATCGATGCATCTCCTCCTCGTGCTGTTGCTACTGCTGCTGACGCATCTCTTCTTGCTGCTTTTGCAAACTCTCTATAAGGTCATTCTGAGCTCGGAACTGCTCTTGATACTGTGAGCCAGAAGATGATGCCTCTCCACAAGCTCCTCTCGAGATGGACGTCAACATCGCAAAAGTACCATAATAAGTACCAGGAGTCACACGAGAGCCAATACCAACTACTCGGCCCTTCTCAAAGCCATACTGAGTTGCCTTCATCCATGTCGCCTCGTCGAAATGGTGGGCACTGGTCTGATCAGTCACCTCGTCCTGACCCTCAGCCTGTGTCTGAGAAGTCGCAGCCTCATATGACTCCTTCTATTTCAATTTGAAATTAAAATTGTAAAAATATTATATGCAGTTAATTGTCAAACTGAAAAAAATAAGACTAACCACAATTTGACGCTGGCGATCACCTCTAATCTCTTTGGTGGCTGGATCACTGTACATCCTTCGATAAGCATCGTACTCTATAATATCGGGATGCTCGACTGCCTATATGAATATAAAATAAACTGTTTATATTTGAAGTTATATAAAATATTTAAAAAAAATACTTACCAGATGCTCTCTATGCGTACTGAATGTACGACTACCAGCTTGATGCATCACCTCATGTCTCCCCCGATTCTGCCGACCCAATGAAGACCTCCTCTGAAATCCACCACCCAACCAGTGTGCACATAATGCATCCCCAAACCTGAGATTAAATGTACTCTGGTCAGTGGGCTCTATACGACTCATCAAATACTGTCGCTCCTACTTTCTTAATGGTCGTCTTTCTCAAATTGTTCAAAAACTGATGCAAACGCTCACGCATAGCCACCTCCCATGCTGCATGGATATCGTCATGCATGCTATCATCAATGGGATACCATAAACCCTGCAAATAATTTATAATATCAAGTTATTAATAAAATAAATTTCAAAATAAATATTATTTATTTACGTACCAGCCAATGATTGTACATGATGAGCTGCACATCAACAGGAATCTGTTCCCATGTGGTCCATGGTTGAGAAAAATAATTTTGCAAGATATCGCTCCCCTGTCCAACAGCTACATGAGAAAAAATGTGAAAAAAGAATAAATAATCAAACAATTAGTATATATATAAATAAATTAATGAAATCTAACTAAAATATACAGGTTACCATACCTCCGTGTGCATGGATCGAAGCCAAGACGTGGACGTCGCTTAGGGATAGGTTCAGGAATCATCAGTCGCGCAAGACCGCGCCCCCTCCGTGTACCTTTTGAACCACCAGTAGGTTGAGGGTCAGATGATCCCACATCCCCTCATCCAAAGGTAGTTCAGCCTCCTCTAACTCACGCAATAGATCAGAGTCCATATGAAACACAAAATGATTGTTGTTAGCTGATAGTTGAAAATAACTATTATATATATATATATATATATTAGTTATGATCATAACTATCATTTAATTATGTCAATGTTCACCTTCATCATCATCTTCATATCTAATGATGTCAATGTCTTCATATTTCTCCTCGGCATCATCAATATCCATATGAGTTTCACTTTCATCATCCCTTGTCATTTTAATTTCATTTGTAACATCATTAACATCTTCATCACCATGGACCCTTAATTGTGGGGTGTCCTCATCGATATTCGCGTTTCTTTGTGAAAAAGATGGATTTTGAGTAGTCTCTTGAAAAATTTCAATTTCTTCCACTTCAGCGAAACCACATTCAGTTTGAGTAAATTGATTTTCCCAAGATTTCATTTTTATTATGCTCCACTAATCACCCAGGTCTCTTGAAGTAGCACAGTACTTTGCGTAATAAATTTGATGTGCCTATTGAGCCAGTAAAAATGATTCATTTATTGCAAGAAGACTTTTATATTTAATATTGGTGATTCTATGAGTCGGATGAACATGCAAGACTCTCTCAATATCCAACCACTGACATTTAAACATCGTTATGTAATTTTTTCCAAGATAACATAGCTCAATAATTTCATCTAGAATACCGTAAAAGTCAACTTTAGTTTCTTTATGATGTGATCCTCTCAAAAAAACTCCACTGTTCATTGTTTTTTTTATTCCACATATGCACGTGTATGAAATCGAAAACCATTCACCACATATGCATTATAAGATTTAACCATTTTGGATGGTGGGTTACTCAATATACACAGTCGCTTATTAATTTTATCAGCATTTTGGATGGTGGGTTACTCGATATACACAATCGCTTATCAATTTTATGCACGAGAATGAATATATGTATCTCCAACCAGATTCTTCATTGTGATTTCAGTGTGAGAAAGATGCAAGTAAATGAGATTTCAGATAAAAGAGCCCTCTTTTCATCAATGAATCGTCTTCTTCCAACTGTCACTGCCTAAAAACATTATAAAAAATATGATCCTACGAATGCATATCCAATCTCGTGTATACGAGATTGAATATGCCTATATAGCAGCACATTTTTCATATTGTTTTGAGACGGTGAAAGTTGAAAGGAGAAAATTCATCGAGCAAAAGGAGTGTCGTCAATCAACTAGAAATTGTGCCAGGTTCTTGGAATTTATTAAAATTTATTAAAATTTCTTTCTAGTTGTTTCTAACTAATTATTACTATTTATTACTATTTATTGCTAATTATTACTAATTTAGAAATACATAGCAATACTTAGAAAAATGAAAACTGCTTGAATAAGGAAAGGAAATTTGGTAATCATCATTGTGGAGATGATTGCAAATTTTCCCTTCATTATCCAAGTAGTTTTCATTTACTAATTATAATTATATCTAATTATTACTAATAAAAAAATTATATTATCAAAATTTATGAAAAAACAATATTAATATTATTAAAATAATAAATTTTTTATAAAATATTAAAATTATCAATATTCGTAACAGGATTTTCTCTATTCTTAACATGTTCAAATCTCAAAGGGTCGCCAATTGTTAGGTCATGCGTAATAAAAGTTTGTGTCATCCATGTCCAATGTAAACTCTATAATTGTCCTTACATAGTTGGTCACCTCGCAAGTAGTGTTGCAATAGGACGACCAAAGTAATGTCATTCTCGTCTCTAAGAATCATCTCGCTCCCTTTACATAGATCATTCTTCCTTAAAAATTTGAGGGGACATCAGTATCTTTCCCATAAATTTTCAAGGAAGAATGGTCTATGTAAAGGGTCATGTGAGATAATTCTTATAGATGAGAAGGGCATGACTTAGGTTGTCCTATTACAACACTACTTGAAAGGTGATCAACCAAGCAAGGACAATTATATCTAATTATATCTAATTATTACTAATTATGACTAGTTATGACTAATTATTACTAATTATGACTAATTATGACTAATTATGACTAATTATGACTAATTATGACTAATTATTACTAATTATTACTAATTATTACTAATTATTACTAATTATTACTAATTATTACTAATTATTACTAATTATATCTAATTATATCTAATTATATCTAATTATATCTAATTATTACTAATTATATCTAATTATATCTAATTGTATCTAATTGTAACGAATTATTACTAATTATATCTAATTATATCTAATTATTACTAATTATTACAAATTATTACAAATTATTCCTAATTATTACAAATTATATCTAATTATATCTAATTATTACTAATTATTACTAATTATTACTAATTATATATAATTATATCTAATTATATCTAATTATATCTAATTATTACTAATTATTACTAATTATTCCTAATTATTCCTAATTATTACTAATTATTACTAATTATATCTAATTATATCTAATTATATCTAATTATTAGTATTTATTTCTAATTATTGCTAATTATTAGTATTTATTAGTAATTATTAGTATTTATTAGTAATTATTACCAATTTTTGCTAATTATTCCTAATTATTTCTAATTATTCCTAATTATTGCTAATTATAACTAATTATTGCTAAATATTACTAATTATTGCTAAATATTACTAATTATTAGTATTTATTCCTAATTATTAGTATTTATTCCTAATTATTACTAATTATTCTTATTCATAACTAATTAATACTATTTATTACTAACTATTACTATTTATTACTAAGTATTACTATTTATTACTGAGTATTACTATTTATTAATATTTATTACTATTTATTACTATTTATTACTAATTATTACTAATTATTACTAATTATTACAATTTATTACTAATTATTACAATTTATTCCTATTTATTACTAATTATTCCTAATTATTGCTAATTATTCCTAATTATTCCTAATTATTCCTAATTATTTCTATTTATTGCTATTTATTTCTAATTATTGCTAATTAGTTCTAATTATTCCTAATTATTCCTAATTATTGCTAATTATTACAATTTATTCCTATTTATTGCTAATTATTCCAATTTATTGCTAATTATTGCTAATTATTGCTAATTATTGCTAATTATTCCTAATTATTCCTAATTATTAGTATTTATTAGTAATTATTACTAATTATTAGTATTTATTAGTAATTATTACTAATTATTGCTAATTATTACTAATTATTCCTAATTATTGCTAATTATTACTAATTATTGCTAAATATTACTAATTATTGCTAAATATTATTAATTATTAGTATTTATTCCTAATTATTACTAATTATTCATATTTATTACTAATTATTCCTAATTATTACTAATTATTCCTAATTATTACTAATTATTCCTATTTATTAATATTTATTACTATTTATTACTAATTATTGATATTTATTACTAATTATTGCTAATTATTGCTAATTATTGCTAATTATTGCTATTTATTGCTATTTATTTCTAATTATTTCTAATTATTGAAAATTATTGCAAATTATTGCAAATTATTGCTAATTATTTCTAATTATTGCTATTTATTGCTATTTATTCCTAATTATTGCTAATTATTTCTAATTATTGCTAATTATTCCTAATTATTGCTATTTATTGCTAATTATTAATATTTATTGCTAATTATTAGTATTTATTAGCAGTTATTACTAATTATTAGTATTTATTACTAATTATTACAATTTATTACTAATTATTACAATTTATTTCTAATTATTACAATTTATTACTAATTATTACAATTTATTACTAATTATTGATAATTATTGCTAATTATTGCTAATTATTACTAATTATTGCTAATTATTACTAATTATTGCTAATTATTCCTAATTATTGCTAATTATTCCTAATTATTGCTAATTATTACTAATTATTAGTAAGTATTACTAATTAAAAGTATTTATTCCTAATTATTCGTAATTATTCCTAATTATTACTAATTATTCCTAATTATTACTAATTATTTCTATTTATTAATATTTATTTCTATTTATTACTAATTATTGCTATTTATTGCTAATTATTTCTATTTATTTCTATTTATTGCTAATTATTTCTAATTATTCCTAATTATTGCTAATTATTGCTATTTATTTCTATATTTGTTAATTATTTCTAATTATTCCTAATTATTGCTAATTATTGCTAATTATTAGTATTTATTAGTAATAATTAGTAATTATTAGTATTTATTACACACTATTACAATTTATTACTAATTATTACAATTTATTACTAATTATTATTAATTATTCCTAATTATTATTAATTATTCCTAATTATTCCTAATTATTCCTAATTATTCCTAATTATTCCTAATTATTCCTAATTATTCCTAATTATTCCTAATTATTCCTAATTATTACTAACTATTCCTAATTATTACTAATTATTCCTATTTATTGCTATTTATTATTAATTATTGCTATTTATTGCTAATTATTGCTAATTATTGCTAATTATTCCTAATCATTGCTAATTATTGCTAATTATTTCTAATTATTGCTAATTATTGCTATTTATTTATAATTATTGCTAATTATTTCTAATTATTGCTAATTATTCCTAATTATTAGTATTTATTGCTAATTATTAGTATTTATTAGTAATTATTAGTAATTATTAGTATTTTTTACTAATTATTACAATTTATTACTAATTATTACAATTTATTAATAATTACTACTAATTATTAAAAATTAATACTAAAGATTTCAATTTATTAGTACAAATAAATACTAATGACAAAACAATATAAAATTAATTTAATCACAACTAATTAACAATAAAAAAATAACATAAAAAATGAAATAAATAATAAATTAAAAAACATAAATACCTTTAAGACTGATTTTCTATTGATGCAGATGGCTTCACAACTTCTTCGTGAACAAAAAAAATTAACTTAGAAAAATTTCTTCTCTAAAATCAGAGTTTAGAGAGAAGCAGGATCTAAAATTTGAGAGGAATGAGAGGAAAAACAGATGGGGGTATATATATATGTTAGATTATTTGCGACGGAATTATTTGTGACGGGATACCCGTCGCAAATACCTACGCCAGCATTAATTACTGTCGGCGGTTAAAAAGTTATTTGCGACGGGACCCGTCGCAAATAGTCTATGCCGACGCACCTTTTGTGACGGGACGACATCTCGTCGCAAAAGGCTATAAATCGTCTTCGGTTATTTGCGACGGGACCCGTCGCAAATATCTACACCCGCATTAATTAATGTCGACGGTTAAAAAGTTATTTGCGACAGGACCCGTCGCAAATAGTCTATGTCGACGCACCTTTTGCGACGGGACGACATCCCGTCGCAAAAGGCTATAAACCACCGCCGGTTATTTGCGACGGTGGGATCCCATCGTCGCAAATAACCTTCGCGCGGTTTGGCGCGCTATCCGCGCCAAACTATTTGCGATGGGAGGCGAAAGCTCGTCGCAAATAGTTGGTTATTTGCGACGTGTCATTACCTCCATCGCAAATAACCTCTTGGACTGACCTTTTGCGATGGGATTTATTTCTGTCACAAAAAGCCCTTTTTCCCGTAGTGTATCTTGTTTTCATTTTTCATTTCCTTTCCAAAATGAAAACTACACAGCGTGTAATCATTAATACACGACGTGTACTTGTTTTCAAAAATAAAAACTACAGGGCGTGTAATCATTAATACACGGCGTGTACTTGTTTTTATTTTATTTTTCCTCTAACATTAAAACGATTTAGGCTTCCTTGAATAATTATTAAACCACGTACGGGAATAATCTTTATTCTACTTGAGATATTTGGATACACTTAGTGTGTGACCCTCTAGGCCTCTTTCTTGTTGGCATTAGGCGGGCTTGCCTAAAGTCCAAGATTACTGTATAGCAACGGGTCAAGGCACCCAAGAGAAAGAAGTTGACGCCGCATTGACGTGCCACCTCATACGAATGCTTACTGTGTAATTTAATCCCTTTGTCTCAATATCTCATCAAGCAGATTTCATGGCAGTGTCATAAACCTATATGCTTGATCTGTCATTCTTTGACTTCCAGAAATAAACTTGTCGTGACACCATGACCATGGAATTTGTTCGACATTTCTATTTCAATCAAAGGGCCCGAGATATTTACTTCCATAAATATGGAAGGGACAAATTCTTCCTCGACTTATCCATTAACAACATGTCATTCGTGACGCACCCAACGTACCCTACTTCCCACCAACTGTCTTTGTAACGGTTTTCGTCAGCAAATCTAAGTGCGCGAGTCATGACATGAGTTAATAATAATCTTCCAGTCTAAGAACCATTACACACGCTCGTAGATAGCAATGTCTGATGACACCAAGATATGCGGAATTGCTACTGGTGGGTCTGTTATCATAATCTCCCATCTTAGAGATTACCAAGTGCGAACTCCATAAGAGAGAATTTTGTCTTCTTACGAGTACTCGCACATTAAGGTCTGTATACTATGTGTCCTATCATAGTATGTCATCCAACCGTAGAACTTTATTTAAGAATATTGTTATAGCATTTCAATGTTCTAATCATAGCGGGGATCTGCCATGACCTTATCCATGCAACAAATATTCCAGGACATTATTATATTATAGTCATGTAGAAAAATGAACAATATATAATAAGTATACATTCATGTAATCAAAGTACAAAATAGTTGGTTCTCAGGACACCAACCCTAACATATTTTCCTTCACATTAAAAGAAACTTGTTCGATATCCTTTAAAAGATTGATTCATGGATCTATGAACATTTGAATCCTTTTAGATTGATCAACACCACTACTTCCCATTTTACTCATTTAATCTTTTTGTTTATGATTTACTTTTGAGCAGTGTGTTGTTATACTCTTTTTATATGTACACATCATCTCTTGTTCTTAAACTAGAGTGTGTTTTACACATTCTCTCAAACTCTCTTATTATATTACCATGAATAACTGTGGAAGAGGTCTTGTGTGACCTAGTACCATTTTGTTCCCATGTATAATTGTGGAAGAGGCTTTGAGCCTGGACATCCATGTGTGTTGTTGATTACAAAACCTGATCTAGGTTGTGGATCAATTTTATTGTTTAATAAACTACTTAGCAGCAAATTATTTCTAAGTGGAGGGGATTAAGTATTGTCTTGAGACTTAACCCCTTGTTTAATTCTATCATGTGTTTTATTAGTTTTGTTTTTCTCATTTCAAAGTTAGAACTATATTTTTTCTTAAAATTTGTAACAAAACTTTATTTTGATAGTTAGTCTTAATTTGTGGTTATATGATGTGTTTGATTATGTAATTTGGTTTCAAAACCTAAATTTATTTCAGATATTATTTTAACTAAGCATTAATCATGCTTTGAGAAATTATTTGAAAGGTCAAACTTATATATTTCAATTATTTTGATTAATTGGGTGTTTTTATTAATTTATGGAATTTAGTTTTAAATTGTTTTTAAATATAAATTTTAATTTGGAACTCAATTCACCCCCCCCCCTCTTGAGTTACTCACTCCAACCAACATTTGGTATCAAAGGTTTTTCAAATATCATTTTAACCATGATTTAGTTATATTGTAAAGATCTTAAATTTCTATTAATTATAAATTTAATTATTTATGGATAATAATATATAAGAAGAAGATATTACTAATCAAACACATTATTTTAATGGAACATATTATTCTTAATGGAATATTAAAATTAAAATGCATCTTAAAATCATGGGTTTTGAAATTTAGACTGTAATTGAGGATAAATATGAATTACCCAAAAATGATAGAGATGAATGGAGTAATCCTACTAAAGAAGCTTATAAAAATAACTATAAATCAATGAATTCTTTATATTATTCTTTAAAAGATGAAGAGTTTAATATAATATCTTTATGTACTACTGCATTTGAAATTTGGGATACTTTGGTTGTTTCTCGTGATGGAACTTCAAATGTCAAAGAAATACATTTGAATAACTATAACATTAAATGTGATATATCTAAGATGAAACTTATCAATTCATGATATGTATCTCAGGTTTAATGAAATTGTGAACACAATACATTCATTGGGGAAACCAATTTCTAACAAAGACCAAGTGATGCACCTGTTGAGGTGTTTATCGGACAAATGGAGAGGAACTTCAGTGTCAATTCGAGAGTCATGTGATATAAGTAAGTTGCATGTTAAAGAGATGGTGGGAAAGATCATGATGTATGAAGATAAACACAAAGTAAATAGAGAAGAAGACGATGAAACAAAGAGGAAATCTATAGCTTTCAAAACTACTACTTCAAAACAAAAAGAGAAAATCAAATTGGATAACTCAAGTGAAGAGTCACCTGGTGATAGTGATGAGGAAATGGAACATTTGTCTAGGCATTTTAAAAAGTTATACAAAAGGAATAAGTTCTTCAGGAAACCCAGTTATAAAGTAAATTATGTCAATAGAGGGAACTGGACAAAAGAATGGAAAGCGGATGGTACTGAAAATGAGGCAGTCAACTATGAATGTAAGAGAAAAGGTCATGTCAAAGTGGACTATCCTAAGTTAAAATTTAATAAAAAATGTGAGGAAAAGTATAAGAGGTATAATAAAGATATGAAAGAAACTTGGAGTGCTTCATAATATAGTTCAAGTGAATCAGATTCAAGCAAAGAAGATAAACATGATAGAGATAATATGTGTTTTATGACAAACACATCTGAGGTATCTAGTATTTTTCCTGGATCTCCTATTCATAATTCTAATTCATATAGAGATTAAAATAGTGAATAAAACATGTTTAATGAAGAAATTTTTAAATACTGTAATATTTTAGAGGATAATTTTAATGAACTTAAAGATAAATATAAAAGTTTAAAGAAGCATCATCCCTTGTCTGCTCACTTTAAAACATATCTTAGTATAGAAAAGGATACAAATGATCAATTTTTAAAAGAAAAAAACGAGTTAAAATTATCCGATGATAAATTAAAAAAGTATTTGTAAAGATTTAAAAATGTAAGAAATACCTTAACCTAGATTCTTGGAAAGCAAACGACTCCAAAATATACTATTGTAATAGGATATCATCCTGAACTAAGAAGGATTTTTAAAAATCAATTTATTCCTAGCTCTAGTTATACTAATTCTTTTACAATTTTTTATTCTTCTAGACCTAACAAAGTTGTAACACCCCAATATTTCAAAATACATTATCTCTTTAAAGTAATTCAATAGATTGCGCCACATGCAACACTGAGTTCGAGCACACCACGACTTACCAAACTAGTCGTTTAAAAAGCGGCTATGAATAGTATTAACTGCATTTTAAATTTTATATACTCTATATAATTTTAACATCCATATTATGTGTTTTTATACATAATATAATAACAAATCCAGATAAAAGAAGTGTTTTTCAAAAAAAAATGAAATTTTACCACCTTTTAATGGTGAACCCTTTTTAAATCCAATATTTGACACTTTTATATATTCAGTTTGACAAAATAAACTTCTTCTTTAGAAGCGGGACATAAAAAATAGTTTGGATAAATTTTTGGTGTTTTTCTGATAACTTTCATATTTTGATGAATAGTGAAAATTACTAAATTTTAATTGAAAACAAGTTTTTTAATAAAAATAATTTATATTGTTAAATTATACATTTGAATGGTTTTGAAGTATAATTAGATTATATTTTTATCATTTAATCTAATTTTGGTCATTTTAAGTAATTTTACATTTAAATTGGACATAAACACATATCAATCTTTTGATAGTTTTTACTTCTCAAAACCCCGCTTTCTAATTTTAACAATGAGAATTATTTTTAAATTAATTAATTAAAATTATATGTTTTGAATTTGGTAAAATATACATCATTTTTGAATTCAGAATATCAAAATTATCTTAGGGTGAATTTTTGATATTTTTCTGAAAACTTTCAATTTTTGATGAATAGTGAAAAATATTGCATAGTACATAAAAACCAAATTTTTCATTTAAATAATTATTTTTAAATAAAAATTTATCTTAAAATATATACATAATACATATATAAGTACAATGTAAGTCATTGAAGTCATTTTATAATAATATTATATATATAAAATTTTATTGAACTATTTTAACGTCTTTTTACCCACCTTCTAGGCACATTTGCAAATTTGCATAAAATGTAATTTTACCGCTTTTGTGAATTGAATTTAAAAAACAAGAGAAACATAGTTGACATCATTAAGTAAAATTTGGTTCAATAGGATGAAAATATTTTTTATTGAATAGTAACATTTTGAATTTTATTTACCACATTTAAAATAAATAAGGTAATTAAAGGTAAAAATAATATTAAAATTACCACAACACATGTCCTAATTCTATTTTATAAGTGTATTTATACCAAAATAAACCTTAGGAAAAAATAATATCTTTTTGATCCATTTGGGTTAGATTAGGACATTTATTATATTTTATTTAAAGAAGAGTTAAAAGTGTTAAATTCAATTTTTAATAACTAAACCATTTTTAATATAGAGTTACACATAAGATAAATTCAACAATAAATATTCATTAGAAATATAAAAATATTTCTTACATCATGGTATTTTATTTATAATTTTTAGACATTAAATAATTAAATTTATTTATGATGCAATGATGAAGCAGTAATTACCTTATTAATAAAAGATTAAAATAATTGATATTATAAATATCAAAATAAATGTAAATTGAGACTTTTGATGACATCAAAGAATTTTCTAGGTAAATATTATATTTTAGGGTTGATTTAATGTATTTTTTCAAAGTAATAAACTTGCTATGACTTTCAAAAAAACCAAGTACTAAATAGTGTCAAATTGACATAAATGAGTTTTTAAAAACAATACAATATTATTAAATTATATAATATTCCTAAAAATCTAAGTTTCATCCAAAGGACTTATATAATGATAGATATGTCATTAATGAACTATTTTAGGTTCTATTGTCATTTTATAGTAAGTTTATTAACCATGTATTATAATAATACAAGAAGACATGGTAAAAGTTAAACTATTTAACAAGGGTTAAATCTAAAATATAAGGTTAATATGGTGACTTAAAATTGTCTAAAACCTATTTTTTGAGAGGATTTAAACTCATCCCCACCTTAGTCTCAAAATAAATCCATTTTTATCTATTAAAAATCGAAAATAATTTTAGAATAAATTAATATTTTAAGCTTTTCCTAAAGTGCCCCTCACCTCTCTTATAAAAGGGTACTTCCCCTTCTCTTAAATTCACACCTCCAAAGCCATTTGTATCAGCCAAACCATACTCAAATATCCTCCCAACTACCCTAAATTCATCCTAGAGGCCTTACTTTTATTATAAATCCAAGCTAAGGAGCCTTTTTTTTCAAATAAAAAGGAAGAACCTGAAAAAGTGGTAATTATTTCATCACCTCTTTCAAAGTTCTTTTCTTCTTCTACTTCCTCTTTATTTGGCATTTCCATACCAAAATAATAACTCCAGTACCTTATACATACTATGATGTTATTATAAATATGGTACAACCATATTCATTATCTTATCCATCCTATGAATGATAAAGTCACCATATGTGCGTACGTACGGCTTATCGTCTCCATGTCGTGGTGTAGTTTTTTATTAAATAATTAATTATTTGGATGGGTATAATAATGAGTATAATTGATTTAAATAATAAATATAACATTTTAATGATTATTTATATATAATATACCATCGAATTACATACTATTTCACCATCAATAGAATGATATCATCGCTCGTGCGTACATAGAGTTTACCGTCTCCACGACGTGATGAGATTCATTTTCACGTTCACCATTCAACGATGATTATAAAAATATATATATTTAATAAGTATGTAATATATGTCATAATAATGATACTAGATATATGTATGTATGTATGTATGTATGTATGTATGTATGTATGTATGTATGTATGTATGTATGTATGTATGTATGTATGTATGTATGTATGTATGCATGCATGTATGGATGCATGCATGCATGCATGCATGTATGTATTTACATATATCTCATTCACTTACTTCCATTCAATACAATATGAAAACGGAAATAGCGTTTATGCGTACGTACGACATTCCTTCTCCATAAACGGTGTTTTCCATTTCATATATCTATCTATTATACACATTTATATTCTGAATATATATGATACATAAATAATGTTTGATATTCTGGAAGCAATTAAATCATGATATAAGTTATACGATCAAGAATAACAAGTTAAAATACGTATGATAAAGAAATCTATTATTACCTGAAATGTTATTTTAACATAGAAATTATTATTAAATGGGTAGTATAAATCCATAAATGAATCAAGTATGATATAATAAATATGAATATGTTTCTTTTATAATTTGATAACATACTATGGTCATTATATAGGAGGTTAAATGTACCATCGACCAAAGGAAAGTACAAGGTAATGGTTAATTCCTCAATCTCATTATTATCTGAGATTGTTTATGTGTAAGTATTTACTGGGAAATTTTTATCATCCATGTCCATGTTTCGTAAAAATGTTTTCAAAATGAATATTTTAAGGTTTTGTGTAAGGGGCTCTTTATCAAGATCATCATTTTAAATGTTTTAATGATTTATTTTTCTAAATATTTGTAATTAATTTCCATGTTTTAAAAATAATTTTAGGGATTTATTTATATGGACATGATTGTTTTAAAATGTTAATTTCTTTTAAAAGTTTCAAATTGGTATGGTACACTTTGATTCAAAAATATCTTTTAAATTACTTCCTTTATAAACATGTGACTTTTAAATGATTTCACAAAAATGGGTATTTATCTCAAAGATTTTTGTTGATCATTTTCAACCATGTCAATATCCTTTACTGGTTATTATTCTTGATTAAGGTTGATTTATTATAA
Source organism: Viscum album (assembly GCA_963277665.1). NCBI lineage: Eukaryota > Viridiplantae > Streptophyta > Magnoliopsida > Santalales > Viscaceae > Viscum > Viscum album. Next base: position 74,379,627 of record OY728142.1, read on the forward strand.
TACAATCTTCCATATTGTATTGAATGAGTTATGATATGTTTGGTCGTGGATGTGCTATTTTTATACCATTCATGGTTTGTGATTAAAGTATTGACATTTCGTATGCTAGTTTTAATACGAATGTTTATGTTATGTTTCAATATTTTCATATGATGAATATATTGGACTTAGTAAGTGACGGGTGGAGCTGCTATAGCTCCTCGATGCATCAGTAGGTCTCATGAGACGAATTAGTGTCTTGGCACAAGGCCTTTACAAAAATCTTATTTGTATTCATGGCACGAGGTCTTGACTATGTAGTTATGATATCCAACATTATACATTCCATCATTATGAAATTATCTATTGATATTACATTTGATTATTAGACTAGTAGAATATCCATGTAAATAAGTAAATGACATTATTTGATTTGTATTTTCCATATTATGCTGAAGTTTGAGTTTAAAAGTCTTGTGTTTTAGTCTTATACATCGCCTTAAATGTTTATGCTTATTTATGATAGTTTCCACTATATTATTATACTTAATGAGCATCTGGGATCACCCCTTTCTTATGTTTTATTTTTCCCAGGATTTGAAGAAGTGTATTATGATTGATATTTAGGGTTAAGCTAGGGGAATAATGACGTTTTCAAAGGGTTATTTATGTTGTGTTTTATTTTATAAATTGTAATGTAACGTTCATATATGTAATATATTTTTTAAGACTGCTAAATTAATCAGTCCTTCGGTACTTGATTCCTTGTAATCATGACAATGTATTAAAATAATGCACCGACTTTGGGTAACTTGGGTCGGGGTGTTACAAAAGTCTTTATTTCCAAAAGTCTCATATCTTCCTATAATATGCCTACTAAAAATTTATGTATTCTAAAATTCCTTATTACTAATATATCTGGACCCAAGAAAATTTTGGCACTAAAGTCATTTTTTGTTTAAAATTAATTTTATAGGAAACCTATTTGAAAAGCTCTAGTAAACACCTATGGTATCTAGATAGTGGATTCTCCAAACACATGAATGGGAACTATTCAAATTTCAAGAAACTAATCAAGGTTGATGGTGGAAATGTCACTTTTGGTGATGATGCTAAAGGAAATACAATTGGTCTTGGCCAAATTTGTAATTCTAGTACTGTTTTAATTTCTAAAGTTTTATTTGTAAATGGAATTAAGTACAATCTGCTTAGAATTTATCAATTATGTGATGATGGCTTCCATGTTAAATTTTAACAAAATACTTGCAATGTTTTTTTATTCTAAAAATACTTTAGTTTTCATTGCTTTAATAAATGATAATGTATATACCATTTATTTAGATTACTTATTTTCTAAAATCATTTCCTATTTAAGTGCCTTTCATAAAGATTTTTAGCATTGTCATAGAAGGCTATGCCATTGTAACATTCATTCAATTATAAATCTTACTAAGAAAGGTTTAGTCAAGGACCTAATTATACTATATTTCCTAAATGATAAATTATATAATCCATGTCAAAAAGGGAAACAACACAAAATCACTTTTAAAAAAAGAAGTCTCAAATTCTCAACCCCTAGAGTTGGTTCATGTGGATTTGTTTGGACCTAGTAGAGTTTATATATTAAATGGTAAGCACTATGTTTATGTTCTAGTGGATAAATTTTCAATATATACTTGGGTATTATTTCTAGATCACAAAATTGAATCTTGTTCCCATTTTACTAAGTATGAAAAATATGTAGAAAACCTTAGTGGACTTAAAAATAAGAACTTAATAAGTGATCATGGTTGTGAGTTTGATAATCAATATTTTTGAATCATTATGCTCACAATATGACTATAATCATAACTTTTTTTTCTCCTAAGACCCCACATTAGAATGGTGTAGTGGAAAGGAGAAATAAAACCCTTCAAGAAATTTCTTGGACCATGATCAATGAGTATGATTTATCTATTTATTTTTGGGAAGAGAATATGAATACATATTTTTAGATAATTAATAGAGTTTAAATTAAACCACTTTTAAAGAAAACCCCATATGAATTATGGAATGGAAGAAACCAAAGGTTAATTACTTTATATTTTTTTGTTTCAAAGTCTTTATTCTCAATATGAAGGATAATCATGAAAAAATTTCATCCAAGAGCGATGAAGGAATTTTTCTTGGATATTCAACATCTAGTAAGTCATATAGGGTATTTAATAAAGGGAAAAAGATTATAGGGGAATATATACATGTAAATTTTGATAAAACAGATCCACATGAGTCTAATTCCCCTTTAGAAAACCTTGAAGATGATCTGTCCAATATGAATATAAATGTCAAACCTTCTGATAGTTATGTGAAACAAGAAGAAAAATCATCCAGTTCTGATGAACTCCCTGAACCTGAACATGTATAGGATAATGAGATATTTATCCCTTATTTTCCTAGAATTTTTATAACTCATAGATACCATCCTTTAGATGATAATATTGGAAATATAGGTAGAGAAACATAGACTAGAGATTCTCTTAGAAATTAGGTTGAACATCAAGTTTTCTTGTCATTTCTTGAATCCAAGAAAATAAATTATGTGATTAATGATGAATTATGGGTGATGGAAATGCAATAAGAATTTAATCAATTTTAAAGGAACAAATTCTGGGAATTGTTAGATAGATCTAAAGACACTCTGACCATTAGAACTAAATTGGTGTTTAGAAACAAATTTGATGAGTCTGGGACTATAGTTATAAACAAATCTAGATTGTCTGCATAAGTATATGGTCAATAAGAAGGTATTGACTACGAGGAAACCTTTTCACCAGTATCTAGACTTGAATCCATTAGAATGTTGTTTTATTATACAACACATTTGGATTTTAAACTATATCAAATGGATGTCAAGAGTGCATTCCTAAATGGTTATATAGTTGAGGATGTTTTTATTGTTTAACCCCTTGGATTTAAAAATCCTCATTTTCCAAATCATGTTTTTAAATTAAAAAAACTATATATGGTTTAAAACAAGCTCCTGGAGCTTGGTATGATAGGCTCAACTCTTTTCTAATTTCTAAAGGTTTTACTAAAGGAATAGTTTACCCTACTCTATTTATAAAAATAATTTCAAAATATGTTTTAGTAGTTCAAATTTATGTTGATGATATAATTTTTGGATCTTCTAAAAATTCTTTGTGTACTGGTTTTTCAAAAATGATGCAAGGTGAATTTAAAATGAGTTTATTGGGTGAGTTGAAATTATTTCTTGGTTTTCAAATTTTTTAAAATAAATATGGAATTGTTTTTAAATAAAATTAAGTACACTAAATATATTTGAAAATGTTTTGGTATGGATAACACAAAAAGTAGAGATACTCTCATGAGTGTAACTTGTAAGCTGGATCTTGATGAAACTGGGAAATCAGTGGATCAACCCAATTATAGAAATATTATTGGAATTTTTCTATATTTAACTACTAGATAACCATATATTATGTTTAGTTTATGTATGTTTTCCCATTTTCAAGAAAATCCTAAAGAGCCACATTTAATTTCTATCAAAATAATTTATAAATGCCTCATTTAAATAATCAATTTAGGATTTTTTTTATTTAAGAGGACAATCATTTGATTTAGTGAGTTATTTAGATATGAATTTTGGTGGTTGTAAGTTATATAGAAAAAGCACCTTTAGAACATGTCACTTTTTGGGAAACTCACTAGTTTCATGGTGTATTAAAAAGAAAAATTCTATTGCATTGTATACTATTGGGAATGAATGTATAGATATAATAAGTTTTTTTATCAGATTATATGGATGAAACACACTTTACTAGATTATGAATATCAATTTTGACATGTCCCTATAAATTGTGAAAATAAAAGTACTATAAATATTTCCAAGAATCTTATATCTCATTCTAGGATAAAACATATTGATATAAGAAATCACTTTTTGAGATATCATATCCAAAAAGGTGATATAACTATTGAATTCAATAGAACTTAACATCATCTTACTAACATATTTACAAAGCCTTTGAATTATGAGAGATTAAGCTATATCATACCTGAACTAGGAATGATAAACTTTAGTTAGTTATTTATCTTCAGAGTTACTTTTTAAAGATTGAAATTTAGTGATCCACCATTGGTAATCCACTATTAGAGACCATTGGTGATCCACCATTGGGTGATCTGTCATTGGTGATCTGTCGTAGGTGATCCTATATTGGTGATCCAACGTTGGTGATCCACCATTGGTGATCCATCGTTGGTGATCTGTCATTGGTGATCCGCTGTTGGTGATCTGTCATTGGTGATCTGATGTTGGTGATCTGCCATTGGTGATCCACCATTGGTGATCTACCCTTGGTGATTCGTCGTTGGTAATCCTCCGTTGGTGGTTCGCCATTGGTGATCCTCTGTTGGTGATCTGTCGTTGGTGATCCTCTGTTGGTGATCCACCGTTGGGAGATCCACCATTGGAAGATCTACCATTTGAGTTTTTTTCTATCTATTGCCACTCATATTTTCTATGATTATTATTTTTTAGATTTATTTATCTATATTTTATTATTCAAAATCCCTAAATGATAAAATTTAACTAAAAACAATATTTTGAGAACTCTCTCGTTTATGTCTCCTTTAAAACCTTTATTCTTCCTTTCTCTCCTAACCTTTAACCTTCCTTGATCTCACCCTTCTCCCTTCAAATCAGTGCAATGGTGAGAGTGAAATGTGCCACAGTTTCATCTACTAAAGGATTGTGTCCCATGAAGAAGTCTTGAGGTGAATTTATCTGAGATGATACTGCTAAACCAAAGAACCCCCAGCTTTCAGCTCGATATGTCATTTCTGAAAAATAAATAGTTTTTTAATGGGTAGTTTTGGTCAAATATTTAGTACTTAAAATGATCCAGTACCAAGTATGGATGGAATGGTTTTCAAGTAATGATCAACCATTATTTCCTAAGCTGATTCACCAATTATATCAATATGCATAGTATGACTTCGGTGAGAAGAAAAATTTTATTAGAAGTATGATTGATGAAAAAGAAGTAGTATTTTCATCAAAGAAATGGGATGGATGCCTCAATGTACCTCATATAGGTATTTCTGATGATTTCAAGGTTCTATTCCTAGTAATAGTGAGTTCTTTGTATATGAGGATACCCTACTAGAGTTGAATGGAAAGGTTATAGTTCAAAGACCAAATTATGTAGAGCTAGATGAGGAGTGTAGACTCTTGTTTAATTTCATCCAACACATGCTTTATCCCAGGAAAATATATTTTAGTACCATGAGGTACCAAGATGTATTTCTCTTATTCCTTATGAAAAAAGGGGATAAGATAAATTGGTTTATATATCTAATTATCCACATGATGGAAATGATCAAGACCTCATCAATATCTAATTACTTGATCTATCCTAATTTCATTTCATATATACTGGAAGAAAAGGGTTTAGTGGATGAAGAAGAAGAAGAAGTTGTCAGTTGTGGTGGTTTTTGTTTAAGTTAATTTACATTCAAAAGGATGAAGGTAAATTAGAACTCATGGTTGAAGAAATGGGTAGCTGATAATGATAATATTTATGAGGATTCCAACCCTGTGAAGCATCCCTCTAGACATAATGATATGGTTGATCCTGTCTTGGAGCCAGATGAAGTTGTGATATATTTCTCTAATGAGGAGGTTGATGAAAAAGAAGCTATAGTTAGTGAAGAAGATTCATTGGCTACTTCAGTTGAGGAAGGAAGTGACCCTGATGTGGTCAAGAGACCCTATGTTTCTTATGGAGCTGCTAGTCCATATATTTCTCTTCCTTCAAGAGAAATCATGCTTAGTGAAGGAGAAGAAAAAGAAATTGAAGTATCAGGTGAAGAATAGATTGATAGTTCTTATGAGTTCTCAAAATAAGTGGTTAAAGTTTCATATGGATCTGATGGATCTAAAAATGTAAATGGTGATGGAACTCAAGCCTCTTAAGTTCATGATGGTGATAGTGATACTGGTGAGGGGAGAGCAGTCTCGTCACTCTCTTAGTACTTCTGTTTCAGGTGAGAATAGAGATGAGGTGAGAGATTATGAGATTCAACCTATTGATGTTGCCTTTGTTAGAGATCATCCTAGATCACCTATTTAGGGGGGATTTCATAGGCCCTACTATTCATAAATAATTTCATAAGGATGAACTAGTTGTTTCATCCATAACTAAGGATGAAGCACCATCCAAGGGGGGGTCATCTCTTGGTTCCAAGATGCTAGGAATTACCTACCCTGACTCTAATGGTGATATTAATGATGATGACCATGTAATTCTACCTAGTAATTGTGTAATTTCTATCCCTATTGATGGAAAATATTCTAAGGGTTCTCTGGTAGAAAAAATTGATGTGGATGGTCAGTTGTAAGTCTTTTCCTCAGATGTTCCTGTTGATGAATATGGAAATGTAAAGGTTGCTTTACCTACCCCTAAGAGGATTTCATATCCACTACCTTATGATCCTCTACCTTTATATTATGTATTTAATGATGATCTAAAATATTTTAGGGTAAATATGTTATTAGATATTAGTGGGATTCTTAGATCTACTCCTCCTTAAGAAACTAGGTTGAGTGAAGCTAATACATGATGGATTTTTGAGTTAGTGATTTCACACATCCAACCTAATATGATATTGAAAATTAAATAATTTTTGATTGAGAATAGGTGATTGGATAATTAAATGTAATAAGTTGATTCCATCATGGAATAGATGAGAACATGCTTTGCTACAAGATGAACATCACTTCTAGAGAGGTTGCAGTCCTTACCTACTATCGATGCTTCTACTTCCACTACTTCACCTCCAGCTTCTTCAGTTGATTCCGATGAGATCTAGTCTATTTTCAAAGAAGAGTTTCATGTTATCCTAGGTACTCTTTCTACCTCTATCCAAGAAAAACTTCGGCAGATAAAGGCTTATGATGAGAACATATATAACCTGGTTAGGGGGTACTTGAATGAAGTTAGGATTAATAGATAAACCATCACTAAATCTATAAAATAATACCTTTACAAAATTTATACTAAGAATGAGCTTGATTTACATTTTAAGTTTCTTACTAAGAATCTAAGGATGTATCCTTTATTTTGGTAATTCAAGAAGCAAGTGAAACAACTCAAAGTTTTAGCCTCATTGCTCAGGATTTTCATGGAAGAGAAGAAGGATTTATCCACTACGATGGAGCATGATGGAAAAATCATTACTGATATTGTTAATTTTTTGTGTTTTTTTATGCCTATAGGAATGCAGTTGTGGAATCTAAAGTCATTCTAATGTCTTATCTTACTTTTGTGCCTTCTTCAGAACCCCTACCTGCTCAGTTTCAACCTTTTATCATGACACTAGTTGAGGTTATTCAGCATCTCCTGCCTGTCATCATCTTTGAGCTTCCTCCATCTACTTCTACACCCTCAGTCCCCACTTTTATACCTTATTTCCCCTAGCAAAGGAAAAGACCCAGTGGATGTTTATACCCATCATGATGATATTGGTTCTTAATCTGATTAGTATTTTATGGGGATTGTAATTTTCCCTTCCATTGCTTTTTGAGATGTCATCTTTTGACTTTTATATCTAATGATATTATATATTGATCCACTTTATATATTTACTTATTCTGTATGTTTATTTATTTATCTTTTTGATAATCCCAAAAGGGGGAGTATATGAGTGGAATTTAAGATGGTAATTATCACACATTCTTATTTTTAAGATGTTAAGCAGATCATATTTTATATTCATCTTTCATTTATTTGTTTTTCAATACATGGTTATAAATTCTATGATTTGTGATCATCAAAAAGGGAGATATTTTTAGAACATCCTTATTTCAATGCTCACAAATCATAATTATTATGTTTCTAACAAGTTAAATTTTTTATGATAGTAAATCATTTTCAAAGAAACTTTATTAAACAAACTTGGTTAAGTGTTGATCTATTGTTGGTTATATTGATCTACCGCTAGATCAATTAGATCTAACAGTGGACTAAATCTACCATTAGACACTACTGCAAATGGATCTACCATTGAGTACATATACCATTAGTTCGTAATATATCTACCACTGAATATCTATCATTGAAGTTCTAGCACTGAAGATCTACCACTGACAAATCTATTGCTGAAGATATATCATTGATAGATCTACCAATGAAGATCTATCACTAACAGATCTACCACTGAAGAGATTTGTCATCAGAACATATACTGCTGGATTATGTTACCATTGGCTTCTTCTACCATTCACTCATATACCATCAAAGTTGATCTACAATCAGTAAGCATCTACCGCCAGAGGAAATATATCGTTAAGAGATCTACCACCAGACTGTTATCATTGTTGTCCAGACTTAATTTTTAATTTAATATTCCAACAGTTAGTTTATGAAATTTAATTCATTCAGGTCACATGTGGATTTAATAATCATTATTATTAAACTAATCCACATATTCATTGAAGACAAATTCATTCCTTTCTAATTTTATGTCTAGTACGAGGATGCAGGCCCCAACGAACAACTGGACCTGGAAATTTATAAATTATGTGGAACTCCTTTCATGTGCATGTGTGAAAAATATAAATCTAATATTAGAGAATACAAGAGTGATAAATTTATATATATTATAGTATTCTCACACTTAATAAACTTTGGACATTTATAGATTAATAACATGAGGTTTTTTTAGAAATATATGACACTCAATTTTTCTTCACATTCATAAAAGCCTATTTGAGCTCCTTTAAAAGAGTAATTCGAGGAAATATGAACATTTGAAGCCTTTTGAATTGAGAAACACCATTACTTCCTATTTTACTCATTTTTTATTTCTATTTATGGTTTAATTTTGAGTCGTGTGTTGTTTTACTCTATTTATTTGTACACATCGTATCTTATGCTTAAACTGGAGTGTGCTTGACACATTCTCTCAAAATCTCTTATTGTATTTCCATGAATAATTTTGGAAGATGTCTTGTGTGATTTGGTACCATTTTCTTCCCTCGTATAATTGTAGAAGAGGCTTTGATCCTGGATAGCCATGTGTGTTGTTGATTGTAAAACTCGATCTAGGTTGTGGATCAAGTTTATTTTTTAATAAAATTATTAGAAGTAGGTGATTAACAAGTAGAGGGGATTTAAGTATCATCTTGATACAAATCCCCTTATTTAATTCTTCTATGTTTTTTATTAGTTTTTTTATCATTTCAAAGTTAAAACTGCATCTATTCTTAAAATCTATAACAAAACTTTACTTTGATAGTTAGTCTTAATTTGTGTTTATATAAAGTGTTTGATTAAGTAATTTGGTTTAAAAATTTAAAGTGATTTCAAATATTATTTAAACTGATCATTAATCCCTCTTTTAGAAATTATTTGAAAGATCAAACTTATATATTTCTATTATTTTGATTAATTGGGTGTTTTTATTAATTTGGGGGATTTAGTTTTAAATTTTTTTTAAAAAGAAATTTTAATTAGGAACTAAATTTACCCCTTCTTGAGTTACTCACTATGGCTAACAAATTTTTGGTATAGGTCATATGAAATACCTATACCAAAGGTCTGTAAAAACTGTTGGTATATGTAATGTAAAAAAAATATAAATGAATTTTGATCCCAACGCCACCCAATTATACTTCAACAACTTAACCACTAAGCTAAAATTAATTTTATGAACATGATTTGAAAAATATGTATATATATTTAAAATTAATTTAAATTTTGAAGTATTTAATTTTCTTTAATAAAAGAACATAAAAAATCTGGGTAACTACACCAACGGTTCTCCAAAACCATTGGTATAGATACTTGATTTTTTAGGACCTATAACAATGGTTCTCTAAAACCATTGGTATAGGTGATACCTATATCAATGTTTTTTCAAAACCATTGGTATAGGTATGTGGGTATAGGTCCAATTTATAGTAGTGTTTGGTAACTAACAGCTGCTAGATGCAGGATGATGGTCTGGTGGTATGAACATATACCTTTTTAGGAAATTGGTTAGTGGGTGACCAGAGATATCAATTATCAGTGCTCATGGATAGAAAATTGACATGTATAATGAGGTAGGGCCTTATATTATAGATATAATCTTGGGAGTGAGACTACTAATTCTGATGAGGATAGTGAGGTGATGCTCAAGTGTGACATCGGGTGAGTGATTTCCTAGTATAAACCAATAACATCAACCAATGGGTTGTGATATCAGTGAATTGAGAATTTAAAAATGCCTCTAGGATTAGGAAATTATTGTGAAATTGGTGGAAATGATCGGTGCCACAATGCACATGCTGATGAATTTTTTAGCAGTGGAGCTGACTTGGGTGTGGTGTTAGTATAACCATAATTAGTGGGAGATAAAGAATTTGGGTGATGTATCGAGGCTCGATGATTGGGATTTTTTTTGAATGATGAATGAGGAAAATTATTGGTTATGAGTTGTGAAAATCATGGGAAATTTGAATTTTTGTTCATAGAGTAAGGGAAGTTTTGAAAATTGGGTTTCGTACCAAAATTATAAAGGTTGAAACAACTTCAAGAGATATTTTTGGATGTTATTAGAGGCTCATAGGGTGTTTTGAGTGCTTAGATGAGAGTTAAACTAGGTTCGGGGTGACCTTATTGTGAAATTCTATTGTAGGCAGCTCAACATGTTATGGTGGGTGATAGTCATGTCATGTAAGGGGTTGACCGAGTTCTATCATATCCTAGAAGGGGAAAAAATTCATGCAAGATAAGGAGGTAGTAGGTCACACTGTAACCAGTGATTGTCACAATTTGGTGGATTTTTTGGGGGTGGGGGTCGCTAAGGAAAGATCATTATGTTTAGAGGACACATCATGTTTGAGGGTGTCATGTCACGATGATGACCCATACATATATGTTGGTGACCCTTACATTGTGACTTTTTTATTTTTCATGGAAAAGGGAAGGCCAGACCATAGAGGGAGGGTGTCACACTATGACCATATGTAATAGTAAATAATTATGTATTAAACTAAAAATTTTATGTGTTTTATTAAAAACATTATGTGTTTCCATTTGCAAATTTTTCTTAGAAAATGACGATTATGTTGTGACCCGTTGTTCATGTCATGATTGTAGGACCCTAGAACACCCTAATAGGGGAGGGGTGAATAAGGGTGTTAACTTTTTCTTTTAAAATGACAGATCTTGTTCTCACATTGGTAGGAACTTGTAAAACATGTCTAATGTAATCGTGCAGTTATAAAACATTCAAATAAAAAGAGACAACACAGTAGTTTTACTTGGTTCACCACTAAGGGATGGTCCAAGTATCATACACCTACAATGTGTCGATCATACCTAAATCCACTAAGATTCACTGTTTATTATGGAGTGTCGAAGATCAGACACAAAAACTTTGTGCCATGAATACTACCTTTATAATAATTATAGGGATAGCACACTGCCTCCCTCAGAACACTTTCTTCAACTCCCCCTATCTCACTACCTTGGCTGAAGTCATACTCAGTTTAACGACTTAAAGGTCACTTTAATGGATTGGGAATTAAAGTCTTTTTTCCTGATTATCATGAGACATTGCTTGCACCATAGTCCTGAAGTGATTCACTTTTATGTACTGATAAATCAAACCAGATATTCAAAACATTATAGTTGCGCAACTCGTGAACTTGTGTGCAACACTTGTACTTGCATGCAACTTTTTGGTTTTGTTGCGCAATTCTAACTTTCTTACAAACTGTTCACGGACTTCACTTGTGCTTAATAGACATAAAAAACATTCTGCATGAAAGTCTCTTTTGAGGAACTCTACGACGCACAAGTCTTGTGCACAATCGAGGCACTAAATATTCATTGGAGAAGTTGGTTCAAATAAAGGGGTAGCCTCCTATTTATAGACATGGCCGAACCTATGTGCAATTTCCTTGCATTCCTTCTAATGAGAATGCAACTTTCCTCCTGTGTTGGACTTCTTATTTTGACACCACCTTTAGTGTGCAAACTCCTTCTCTATTACACGGTTGCACACAAATCTTCCTATGTCATGCAAACCCATATTTCATGCAATTTCAAATCTTGCATGCAACTCTTGCATTTTCCATATTTTGATGTGATGTTCTCGAAACTTCAATTGTACAAAAATTTGTGAAAATACTCACCCTTGTGCATAAATTTTTAATCAATCTTAGTGTTTATTGACAAAAAATACAAAACACACTCCATTTCTAGCTATGAAAATCCTTAGATCCAATAGTGATAGCTTTTCATAAAGAGGCATTGCAGCTTTGGGCGTGATAGTCATGACTGTGAAGGGGAGGGTCGTGATGAGGATGTGCAGTGAGGTTGTAGGACACACCATTATGGCCTAGCCTTGGGAATTTAAGGATAGTTGTTTATTTTGTTAATTTGGTTTCCTTTGTTTCATCAGTCAAATAAGCCTCTACTGCTTCCAATTATAGCTATTGGTGGATTCACATTATATATGTGGATACTAGGGATATCGGTGGCTAATGTTTCTGTGGAGGGAGTTGGGGTGAGTAGAGGGATTAATTTTACTTTAAATTATTTATATTTAAATTTCTTATTTATCTACTTCTACTTATTTAATTTGGCATGGATTTCCAACTTATAGACGGGTCGTGCTATATTTTCTGGTGAAAGTCTCATTGTGTTTTAACTATGATTTAAGGGGGAAATAATTCCCATTATTTAATTTTGATTCCCTGTTTCTTTTCACTAGACCATGGGGATCAGGAATGCCCCTTGGGTTAGTGGTGGGTCAGGTTGAGTGGTGGATCAAGTGGCAGTCTAGACTGGTTTGTTACAAATGGAATTAGAGCCTAGGTTCTATGGTGAGATCCTAAGTTTATGAGTATCCCTCATGTTATTTGGGTGTGTCATGGTAGAATAAAGTTAGAAGTTTTCGTTGGAGATTGAAAGGATGGTTTATAGAGATTTTAGCTAGCTATTGTCTGCCTCAATCCTTGAGTTGTCATGGGATGTGATATTTGAATATTGAATTTGGGGTTTTGTTTTGATTATTGTTGATGGTGGATTGATGCTCATTAACATGGTTGAGTTTCTTTTAGAGTTCCATTGGATTTTGGGATGAAAAATGAAATATGGTTCATGGTGTGAGGTTAGCTTGCACGACATGAAGAATAGGGAAGCAACCAAATGCTCGATATTAAGATGTCTTAGGAATTGTTATGTGGCTAGATTATGGTCCTTAAAACCATATGATAGAGTCAAGCATGGCTTTGTATCTAATTTGGTTTGTTGTTTAGGATTCTCTTCATGGATTCCTAGTGATGGGAATTGAATCAAGAAATATTTATGATATATTGATTATGGATTGTATCTTTTTCATAATTATGGTGCACTTTTGGTTGTGTGTTTTGTAAAACTTGTTTTCATATGGAAAAGGGGGACTTCAAAAAAAGGGTTTTCAACCCATTTTTGGTAGATTCTTTAAAAATGAAGATTTTAGGGTGGTTTTCAAAAGTGAAATGGGATGTTTTATTAAATTTGATTTCAAGTGTATGCTTTTGGTAAAATGGGTTTTAAAATCCTTTGATGGAAATTTTAAAATTTAAAGAAAATTGTTTTTAAAGAAAAATAGGTTCATGTGATGTGTGATTGATGTGTCATGTTTTATTGAATTTTTTGTTTCTGTTTTGTCCTACGGTTATGGTGGGACTGTTTAGTTTATGTGTGAGACATAAACTAGTAGAATTCATGTCTCATGTTATTTAAAAATTTCCTCATGAAAAATTCATGGAAATTATGGATGGTAAATTTTTAAGGGATGGAACTTCAAGCAATTATCTTTATCACTTAAGTGCAGTTCCACTAATTGGTGGCTCTACCCAGATACACAATCAAGTGTTAAGGCTGAGGTCCTTCTTACTCTCAAACCTAGTTCATGATTTCTTGAATCATTTCCCTTCCTCCTTTTATGGTGATTTAGGTTCATCATATGATTTGTAGGGTCTTTTTTCTTTAGGTGATTCTTAGATTTTATGATTCTGCTCTCGATGTATTGAGTTTTTATGAGATCCTTTGAAGTGTTTCGATTTTTTTTGGTTGGGTGGATGTTGAGATCAATTGAGATTTTGATTTTTCATGGCACACGATGGAGTTGTTGTGGACATCCTCTTATAAAGAGTGATGATCTTCATTTGAGAGCCTTCCCTCTTCCTATTGTGGCTCATTCTTATGGCATATCTTGGTGAAGGTCGGTTTATTGGTGGGTTGAACATGGGAGGCCTAGGGACCAGTTATCAAGTCACTATGACTATCATTACTTTTAGTGAGCACCTAAGAGTGTTGATTCTTTTGTAGGTTTCCATGAGACAATGTCTATGTGGTTGAGGTCCTGGTTGTATGTGTGTATCATGGTGTCCTAGGTCTGAGACCCATATTGGTTTTGGTAAGATTTTCTTGTGGGCCTCTTTTCTTTTGAGATTGGTTTATGGGCCAAGTTTTCTCTAGGGATTTCTATTTTGACTTTTTGATGTATGTCGATATTTATGGTAGTTTTGGAGTTCTTGGAGTTCCTCCTCTTTATTTGGTGTTTTGATCTTTCCTTTTTGGATGGTGGATAGAGGAATTGTGATCTTCATTAGGTGTTTTGGAGAATTTCTTCTTTCTTAGGGTTGTGTCTTTTAGAGAGCGTGGGTATTGTTGAACCCATATTTTAGATGAAGTCTAAATGGTAGATAGACCTTGATAGGTCTCGGTGTTTGTTAGGACTTGTATTCCTTGTTAGATGATTGGATTCTACTTGGAGATATTAGATATTGTTTGGGGATATACTCCGTTGGTCTTGAGTAGTAGTTTTAGTTAGTTATTCCTCTATTTTATGACCTAACACTACTAGAAATAGGACATATGCCAACGTTTTGGCCAAAACCATTGGTATAGGTCACTAATTTGGACCTATACCAATGGTTTGGCCACAACCATTGGTATAGGGTCACTATAATGGACCTATACCAATGGTTTTTGTCAAACCATTGGTATAGCTCAAAAAATCAAAGAATATATACCAACGGTTCTCAAAACCATTGGTATGGGTCTATACCAATGGTTTTGAGAACCATTGGAATAGGTACACATATTTTTTATGGAATCTTTTTTCAAATAACATTAAATAAATAAAAAGTTAAAATACTTATGAATATATATATATATATATATTATGAAATTATATTCACAAAATTCATGTTAGGTTAGTGGTTAAGTCATTGGATTATAAACGGGAGGTGTTGGGATCAAAACCAAGTCTAGATTTTTTTTAATTGCCTATACCAACGGTTTTATGAAACCTTCGGTATAGGTTGTTCATATGACCTATACCAATGGTTTTCCCAAAACCATTGGTATAAACCTATCCCAACACCAAACTAGCCAATGGTTTGGATACCTATACCGGTGGTTTCAAACCATTGGTATAGGGTATTTTTATATTAGTGTGACCTAGTTTATCTGTATCCCCCACCTCTTTCTCAGGGTATTGGAGTTTTAAGTTCTTTATTATCTTCCATCATTTATCAATGGATTTTTGGGGGGATGAAAGCATTATAGTGGGGAGGTTGTAACACCCTATGTTTTAATAGTTTATTATATTATATTATATTATATTATTTTAATTTATTTTGAGTTTTGGTAAATTTTTACTTGAAATTTTTAAAATTTTAAAAGTTTCAAGGGTTTCATGGTTAGTTATCATGGTTTGGTAGACTATACAGTGACCATGCATTTGGGTTTGTATCAAGACAGTTTCATTTGGCATGGTTAGCACACAATTTGGCGAACCATGTGGGGTCCTAAGAGAAACATTGTGAGGGAATTTCCCTTAGGTAGTGGCAACTACATGGTTAGCGCATGGTTTCCCAAACTGTGCGGCTTAACCATACACGATGCTCAACTTTTAAAATTTTCAGAATTTATAATTTTGCCCTTATTTTATTTTAAGGAATTTTCCCTTTTCCTCTCCCCATTCTCATCACACGACCCCCATGGACAAGCCCTGCTTTTGGTGCCTCCCTCCTCTGGTCTTCTATCCCTCAGGTGATTTTTTGTCATGGTTCCTTCATGATTGAAGGTTTAATCTTTGAGGTAAGGGCTCATTTTACATCCCTTCCTTATTTCCTATTATTTTCTTCATATCCCCTTGTTTTGTGTGATTCGTTTGAACCTCAGGGATGCTGGTTTGACCCATTTTTTGTTTATTTATTATTTTTATGGTTTGTAGAACCATTTTTGGGTCTCCTTTATCCCGTTATCGAAGTCTTGGACCATCCACCGTTGATTTGAGGTAGGTTTTCCCCATGTTCTGAATTTTAATTTTAGAACCATGGATTTCTTGTGTTTTTAATTTATCATAATTTTATAATGATAATATTAATTATTTTTAAGAATTAATTTAAAGGAAAATCAAGTTTTACTTGATTTTTATTTCGATGCAAATGGATTCTAAATTTCAGAACATGTTAAAAATATGATTTTATTAAACTGTGCTCATTGGTTGTTGTTAAATTTCATAAATGGATCATTAAAAATGTCATTGAAATTTATAATTATGTTTTAGGCATTTAAATTGTTTTTATTTAAATTTTTTACTTGTAATTTTCAAATGATACTTGAAATTACAAGTATTGTAAAATTGTTCTGAGAATTATTTTAAATAAAGTGTGTGGTTTAAAAATGTATTGACCCTATTTGGGGCATGGGTAGAATTAGATAATGATGTTTTGATAGGAGTTTTATAAAAGTGAGTTTGATTTATTAAATTCATTTCAATGGTGATTTCAAATGATATATTTTAAGAATTTTTTGTTAACATTTTTGAATTTTTATAAGATAGAACCTATATTTTGAGAGGATTTATATAAGGATCGGTTGGAACTTATAAATGTATTCTAATTGGTTGTGACACCTTTTGTTACCCTTGTAATTATTGCACCTGTTTTGTTTGTTTACTGTATTGTAGTGATTGGATGATGTGAATCGAGGTTTGTTCTTGATAGGGTGTTGGAGGTGAGGGTGAGTTATTATTATGAATTGTACTTACTTTGATCATAGTTGTTTGGATTCACTTTGTTTTAGTCATGGGAACTCAAGTAGATAAGTGGTAAGTCTATACTTATGTTATACTAGTTAGTCGCACACTACTTGTGTCCCCTCTAGTTAGTGATAGGGCTAGATGGGGTGTTTCATTTTGATGAGGCCAGGTGCAGGCTATTTGGATGGTTTTTATTAGGAAACAATGCATGTTTATGGGTTGATCTAGTTTAGTAAAGTCTAGAACTGTCTCACTTTAGGACCTAGGGTAGAGCCTATGATACTTATCCCTTGGTTGGTGGTTTGACATAGAGGTTTCTATTAATCTTCTTTTAGATTCCCCTATTGATTTGATTTGTGTGTCACCTTTGATTGACTTCTTCTATTTATTCTATTTAATTTATGACATGGTGACATTGTTTGATCTTTTATGAATATGATGTGAGTTGGTTTTAAAAAGGATTTTGTAAATGTTTTAAAAAGGGTGTTTTAAATAAAAAGAGTTGCTTTGTGAGGCATGGATGTTTTCAAAGAAAATATTTCAAAGTGATTGTTTTCATTTAAGAAAAGGGAAGAGTCAATTTTATAAAACCATTATGATGTGTTGTTATATTTTCTGTAAGCATGTATAAAAAACCTAAATTTTATTATTGAAATTAAAACTATCTTGAAATGTTTTTTTAAATTAAAAGTTAAGCATGTGGAAAGGCAGGCGATGTCCTACTTAGCGTGTTTCTGCTCACACTTATATTACATTTCAGTTTTAGGCATTTATTTAGTTCTTGTTTGATCATGGGATGTGTCTATTATCAAGTTTGGTTAGTTATTGGTGGATATTTTGGTTAGTTTTTTTATTTTTTTATTTAGTTTTCTTTGTTACATCGGCCAAATAGGACTTTACCACTTTCAGTTATGTTTATTAGTGGATATAAATTATATATGTGGGGATTGGGGATACCTATGATAGTTGTTTCTATGGTGGGAGTTGGGGTGAGAAGAGTGATTTATTTTAATTTAATTTTTTATATTTGCATCGCTTTTTTTTTACTTATGCTTATCTGATTTGGTGTGGATGCTCGACTTATGGACGGGTCATGCCAGTTTTTCTGATGGAAGTCTTATTATTATTTAACTCTAATTTAAGGGTGAAATTGTTCCCATTACTTGGATTTTGATGCCCTGGTTCTTATATTCAGGTAATGGGGATCGATAATTCCCCTTAGGTTAGTGGCATATTGGGTTGGGTGGTAGTTCAGCAAGCGGCTCGAGCTGGTTCATTACAAGAAGGGTCGTGCGACCTAGAAGGAGGAAAGACATAGGTTTTTAACAAAAATATAGGCTCATAGTTACCAAAGTACCCCCCCCATTTAAATGGGGGACTAAGTTCCCATAAAAACTTCAGTGGTCCATTGAGGTTTCACTACACCCCCACCAAAACCCCCAGTTGCAGGGGTAGTATCCCCCACCATGGAAATCAGAAGTTTAATGGCCTCTCAATGGGCTTCCAATGGGAAATCTACTCCCAAGAAGATTTCCATTACCCTTTATGTTTCCTTAAAACTAAATCTTAAGCCTCCTCTGATCTTTACCATGTATAAAATAAGACCAAATATGCATTTTTAAACCAAAATTAAATTGAACTTTCACCTCCATACATGTGGGTAATTACACGAGAGATGGATTCTTGTGAACGGGTTAGGCATGATGCAAACCTAGAAGCATATGAGTATGGACCAATTGGATATTGTGCCAACATAGATTCTTAGGCAGGACCTAATCATGTGGGAGAATGGGTTTCTAACCCACCAGTTATAAGGTATGATAGATCATGTGAAACTTCATCCCTTATTTGGAACTAGTCGAAGCAAGTATGAGTCAACTGTCAGGATGACTTCTTGAGCACTCAATTATTTGGCAGGTGTGTGCATGTGGTGGTTTATAGTTTCCATTGTGAATGCATGTACATATATAATAGGTATTATTATGTGGACCATTTATGGTGTATTTATAGGTTTTATGCTCAAAACTTGCATATACACCTCAATGGATGGGTGGATCTTATGGTTGACACATGGGTTCGGGAACAAATCATAGTGCGGGTGAGAAAACTAGAGAAGATTTATGGGTTTAAATAAAGTTCTAAGATGAGGCAAAGTATGATGGTTGATGTCTCCTTATTCCTTTATTTTTAGTGTATTTCTATATTGTATATGATAGACCCATTGAGCAATCTTTCATAGATGTATGATCTACATGAGTTGCAATTGTTATAACTCAAAGTTTGTTATTTATTATGGAATGATTTCCAATATAAACCCATCTATTGTACTTTTAGGTTATGTTTTTGTAGATATTTGGCTATTTAGTAGTTATTACTTGCAATGATACTGAGGGTATAATCGCCCAACATGGTTTTATTTGACCATTGGTGTTAGCCAACAACATCTAGCATACGGGGAGGCATACCTCGGGTATCTAGCATTCCAGCTTGGTTTGAGTGGGTGGGTTCTAGGTCAAGGATGTTAAATATAAATATAAGGGTATGGAGGATTAACTGAACCAACCAAACTTGATCAATCTAAATTGGTAAAACCCAATTTAAATTGGTTAATCAGTTTAAATTGATTGGTGGATATTGTATAATTCAGTTCTGGGTTTTAGTCCAGCTTTTACATCTTTAACCATTCTTAAATGAAACTAAATAATCAAATTAAGTATATAAATCATTGTTAAAATTGGAAGTGATGGTTATTTTTCTATGATTAAAGTTGAATATAACATGATTTTTATTGATTTTTCATTATAATAAAGCATGATGAACACATATGATGTTTAAGTGAATTAGAGTTATCAAACCATATTTCACATTTTTAAAGCCCTTAAAATCCATGTCATGTCATTGAATTGGTTTTCCATTAAACTATTTATTTCACTTTCACACTAAATTAATTGTTTTTAGGGCTCATGCATCCCTACTATCTATTTTATGGCGATCTTCACATTATAAATCTTGGATGTTAAAGATAGTTTTATCAATTTTTATAATTTTTTTTGCGTCATGTTCTTTGTTAAAGTTAAAACCTAACAGTATCTCCACAGATATGATGACTTTATACTTGCAAACACAATTTCATTTCTATTACCAGCTAGTATTATAGGTAATATTTGCATAATTAGACCCCCCCCCCCAAGAAAACAGTAAGGCCACCAAAAGGTAATTTGATGCATTATCATTTTTTACCAACATAATATTTCTCAAAGAATGATCAAGAGCTTAAAAACAATATTTATGAATCATTGGTGCCTAATCCCAAATAACCAGTTTTGTTAATAGAAGAAGTTTTGCAAGATCACTTCCTTGCTAAATATTACAAACTAAATGCTCATTAACAAATACTAGAATATAGAATTTATAGTGGTCCTTCCTTACACTTAGAAGGAGTAATGATGTTATTCCACTAGAAGAAACTATAAGAAAAATATTACCTTGAAACTGTAGTCGACATGTTAAATATCTCTAAATGAAATTTTTAATCATTCTTCTGCGTCCATGTAAGAAAAAAACATACAAAAAAGATAATGAATACATAATGACATCCATCACCTATCTATGTTTAATAGCCAGCCTACTTTATAGAGTTTATTGCTCATTTTGAAGTCTTTATATGCTATAATTAAGTTATTTTATAACTAAATGATTTCATTGAACAACAATTAATGGATCTAGAACTGGAATAGGAGGATAACAATGTAAAGATCTACCATTGATGCACATAATGTTGTCTATTTAAATTAAATCATACATTTACCTTTTATATTCAGTTAGTGTTAAATTTAATAAATAGAAAATTGTATTGAAAAATATTATGATAATAGTGTTTGATAATCATTATCATTTTGAAGACAGATCGTATGATTGGGAGTAAGTTATAAATTTCATCAAACAGTTATGAAAACATTATTGTATGAATTATTTATGAAAGTGGATGATATTAAAGATATATTAAAGACATGTACAATGTTTTTCTATGTTACTTATAACCTAAAAGAACATAATCACATCTATTTCAAGAAATATATACATTTTTTGATGATATTCAGTGAGTGTTCAGTGTAATGACAAAAAGTTATACTAGAATTTTTTGTGATAATGTTTCACAAAAATTGGTCATACAAAGAACCAAGACCATATGACAAAATGAATTTGAAATAATTGTTCTTAAGGACTATTAGAAGAAACAGTTTTGACAATGATACTGGAAGAATTTTTTTATTTTTTTATAAAAAATCGATGGTATATATAACATGTATTTAACATCTTCTATGTATCACAAAGAGTACATTACAAAATTGTACTAAAGAAATAAAGAAATTCATTGTAAAGGATTTTAAGAATATACGTACATATTAAATCAGACCATTTTAAACCTATAATTAAAATAAAAAAAAATTATAGTATATTAAATTATGGATATTTATAAATTAAATTAAAGAAAATGTAAACATTAACATTCATTTCCTGATATGTAATATAAAAATTATAGAATTACAATATAACAAAACATTTATATCAATCAGTTAAAATTATTTATAAAATACCAAATACAATGAAATTATATACCTTGTATTTGGAACCTCTAGCATTGAGCATAGAGAATATCTTCACTCAAGATACTCCAGGTTTCATGCTAAAAAATATGAGGATGAGAAATATTATTTGAGAATAAAATGTTTCCAAATAGTCTATGTAAGGAGTGTCCCATCCCCCAAAGTGACACCTCTTTAATAACTTTATTAAAATCTCTATCATCAACTAATAATATCAAACTACAATAAGCCTCTCTGAATGTATGATGAATAATGTTGTTCACTTTCAATTTATCTTGATAAGAAGTTGCACCTTTGATCTTTGTAAGTAGTATTCTCAAGTAATATATCTCTCTAGTTGTGGGTGGCACATAATACAGTCTACCAATGCAAAATCACTGGTTTTGGGGAAACCATTTTCTTTTATGAGAGTTAAAGACAAATCTTGTTGGAAAATATTCATAATTTAGAGTTATGCCTTCTTCATACATTACATTTGATTCAAACCAATAAGTAAAGATTGTTTTGGAAATATTTATTTTACTTGAGATATATTCAATATTATCACTATCAGCGTAGGTCACAGTGTGTTTTCCTGGTAAATGGAAATGAAATCTCTCTACTAGAGGATTTCTATAATGGATATCATAATAAAAAATCCCCCAGGAAGCTTCATAAGGAAATGAAATCTCTCTACTAGAGGATTCCTGTAATGGATATCATAATAATATTCCTCATCTAAAGAGGATAATACCTTACCTATTTTTGAATAAGTATCTAGGTTTGTTAAACTTCTTGAGAATGAAAATTGTAATGTTTGTAAAAAAAATGATAATGTCAAAGTTAAACTTGTTAAAGAGAATTCAATAACTTCTAATTTAACTAAATAAATTTTATATATTTTTAAATATTTAGATAAATATAATTTTTAAAAAGATATTATTTTTAAAAATATTGATAAGTCTATTTCTGAGAAAAATAGTTTACAGTCTGATTTTGTAAAACTTAGTTTGAAAACTTCTACTACTGAGGATAAAAGTTTAGTTGTAAAATTAAAATCTAAAATTTCTAGTTTGAAGAAACTTTTATCTAATTTTACTTATAGAAAAGAAAATTTTGATAAAATTAATAAGAAAATTAGACCTTGTACTGATATTTTTAGAATGGGTCTTACTAATAATAAACTTGTTTTTAGTAATAACTATTTTGTTCTGAAGAGTGCTCTATTTTACACAAAATTTCAAAGTGGATGACATTGTAAAAACAAATGGTCTCTAAATAAAGTTCAATCTATAAGATTTTATAAAGCTTACCTTTCAAAAGAAATTGCATTTTCTCAACATAGTAATGTTGGAAAAATGTGGTTACCTAAGATTTTATTTTCTGATAATACCAGATCCAAGAAGGTTTGGTTTCCAAAAAACTAATATCTTTGTTTTTAGGAAAATAAATAAAGTACCAATAAAAAAAGATATTTGGTGCATGGATAGTGTTTTCCCTAGACATATGAATGGAAATAAATATTTTTTTAAGAATATCATAAAGATAAAATGTGACAAGGTAACTTTTGAAGATAATGCTCAAGGAGAAATCATTGGCATGGGTAACATTTTTATTCTTGGAAAAGCTTTAATTTCAAATTTTTTATTTATTATAAGACTTAAGTACAATCTTATAATCATAATTCAATTATGTGATGAGGGTTATCTTTTGAACTTCAATAATGACAAATGTGCTATTTATAGTTCAAAAGACGAGTTTATTTTTTCTACCAATCGACAAGAGAATGTTTACACTCTAAACTTAAAATACTTTAGGAGCCAAGAATTACCTTTTCTTAGTGTAATGGAATATCACTCTTTGTTATGGAATATAATATTATGACACTATAATCTTATAACTTTAACTAAGTTTTCTACGAAATTACTTGTTAAGGATCTACCAGAACTTATGTTCGATACTTCAAAAGTTTGTGATCCTTGTCAATTTGATAAGCAACATAATTCAAGGTTTAAATCTATTAATGAAGTATCAAATTCTGATGTTTTATAGTTAGTGTGCATGGACTTATTTGGTCCTAAAAAAACTAGAAGTATTAGTGGAAAATACCATGTATATGTTTTAGTTTATGATTACACTAGATATACTTGAGTTTATTTTCTAGAAAGAAAATTTGAAGCCTTTAGCTGTTTTAAAACTTTTGTCGCCAGAGTTAAAAATTAGAAAAACCTCTCCTTGATAACTATTTATTGTGATCATGGTGGATAATTTTTAAATTCGGATTTTGAAACTTTTTTCAGTAAGAAATGTATTATATATAACTTTTAGAACCTAGAACTATACAACAAAATGGTGTAGTCAAAAGAAGAAATAGAGTTCTTTAGGAGATTACCAGAACCATGTTGAGTGAATATTCAGTTGCTAAACATTTTTGGGTTGAAGCGGTTAGTGCTACATGTTATACTATAAATAAAGTTGTAATTATACCTTTTGTTAATTTTTAGGACCAATAGGGGCCTATATACCCTGAGAGGGGGGTGAATCAGGGTATGGATATTCTTTTTCAAAATTCTTCCTGCCCCACTAGATCTTGACCTCTTTATTACAAGGTTCACTTTGTTTGCTCTTGTGTGTAAACTATGATCACTTCTTTACTTCTTTATCTAATGATGATGCTTTGAATGCAATGCAGGGAAGCAAACAGGCAGACACAGAGATTTTTACTTGGTTCACCCTCACTGGGCTACGTCCAAGGAGCATACGCCGACAAGTTGCTGGTCGTACCAAATTCCACTAATCTTCACTAGATGTGGATACAATGTTCGGGAACAGTCACTTTGTCCCAGGATCATTGCCTTTAAAAGGTTTAGGGTCAGCTCACTGCATTCCCAAGGGCCACTCCCTATTTCTCTCTCTCTGGATCACTGCTGGTGGAGAGGATCACCTTCTTCCTCTTCCTAAGCTCACTACTCTGGAAGGGAATCCACTCACAGTTTATAGACCTGTAGGTCTCTTCATTTGCATGAATACATGTATCCTTAACTGTTGATGGATGCTCTGTTATAGTCCAACTTTCATCCACTGATGAATATCACTTTGCCTCTTCACCACTGGGCAATTCACTTTGAAAACACCTTCACAAAGCACCCTACTTCGCTAGGCTACCAATTTCGCGAAGCTCAAACAAGCCTTTGCGAAGCTCCTGCCTTTTCGCGAAGCACTACCGTGAAGCACTACCGCGAAACACTACCACGAAGCTCAAGTCATTGCTAAGAAACTTCCCTCATGAAGCTCAATGAGCCAACGTGGAGCACGCAACTTTTGCGGAGCTACAATAGCCGCCGTGAATCTCTTCTTTCGCGAAGCACACAGGCTACGCGAACTACCTTCACGAACCGAGAGCAAATGATTTTCTCTGAAAATTCTCTCTACTTCTCTCGAGGGGGTCGACCTCTATTTATAGGCAATTCCACTGACCCTCAAACCTTCCGCACGAAGTCAACGCCACATCATCACCAATCGTGAAGCTCCAAAGTTTTCGCCATAATTCTGTCCATATCATGAAGCACCACGGCAATTTTCTGTTCGTGGAGCTTGTCTTAATCGTGGAGCATCCCGTCAACATTATTTCGCGCCTTCACCGTGAAGCACCCTCACAAAGCCCTTCACCGCCGCAATGCGCTTCAACTCTTCCGTTCACGAAGCTTTTATGTAATCACGAAGCATCACCGCCTCCATTTTTCTGGTCTTCGCGAAATCCAATCCAGGCATCCTCTCTTTGCGAAATTCATGCCTTTGCCATATTAAAATATGATCTTCAAGGATATCCTATTTTTACGATGCTCACCAAACTCCAAATTTTGGACCCCAAAAATTTGGCAAACACTGGGAAACGGTGCCACCTTGTACTGCTCTTTTGTACCGCCTCCAAATCGTCCTTTCTTTTGTCATCGTTCTTTGTCAACATGGATTGTCAACAAATTCTTTGGAACTCGACAATTCTCTATGGAAACCTGCTTTTTCAACAAACACGATCAACCTAAAAATACTGCAATGTTACCTTGAGGGATTTTTTCCCAAC
This sequence comes from Viscum album, assembly GCA_963277665.1. Classification (NCBI taxonomy): domain Eukaryota; kingdom Viridiplantae; phylum Streptophyta; class Magnoliopsida; order Santalales; family Viscaceae; genus Viscum; species Viscum album. Next base: position 74,405,370 of record OY728142.1, read on the forward strand.
ATTAATATAACTTCTTATGAGTTATAGACAAGAAGAAAACCAAAACTTTCTTACTTAAAAGTTTTTGAATGTAAAGTATTCATTATGAAAACTAAAGATAACTTACATAAATTTTCTCCAAAATTTGATGAAGGAGTATTTTTAGGTTACTCTATAACTAGTAAGTAATATAGAGTTTTTAATAAAAATACAATTACTGTTGAGGAAACAGTACATGTTAAGTTTTATGAAACTGATCCTTCTATTTTTAAACAACCCCAACCTACATCTTCAGATTTTATTTCTAAAAATAATTTTCAATATATGTTATAAAATTATTCTCATGAGAGAACAACTGAAGAATATGTTTTTAAAGTTATTCCTCAAGAATATTTTCAACCTATTATTGAAGAAAAAAGTTTTACAAATCCAAGAAATTAGTTGTTTCTTAGGAATTATCTTAATGATAATATAATTGGTGATGTATATCAACTAGTTAGAACTATAAGTTCTTTAAGAAATTAAATTTAACATCTATAATTATTATCACAATTTGAACTTAAAAATCCTGATGAGGCTTTAGGTTATGAGTATTGGATAAAATCTATACAAGATGATCTTAAAGAGTTTTAAAGTAACAAAGTTTGGACTTTGATTGAATGACCTAAAGAAACCTCTATAATTTGAGTAAAATGGGTCTTTTGAAGAAAATGTGATGAAAATAGAATAATATTTTGAAATAAATCTAGAACTATTGCTAAGGGTTATAATCAACAAGAGGGAATAAACTATAAAGAAACCTATGCTCTTGTATTTAGACTTGAATTTATTCATATACTTCTATCTTATGTAGCATTCTTAAATTTCAAACTATTTAAAATGGATGTGAAGTGTTATTTCCATAATTTTTATGTTTATGATGAAGTTTATATAGAACAACCCCCTAGTTTTTAAAATAAAAAACATTCATAACATGTTTATAAACTTACCAAGGCACTTTACGGACTCAGACAAGTCCCTAGAGCTTGGTATGATAGGTTAACTAGATTTTTGTTACAAAAAAAATTCGTTAAGGGATCTTCCAATCCAAATCTTTTAATAAAAATAGTTAATAAAAATATTATGATTTTATAAATCTATGTTGATGACATTATATTTTATTTAACTCAAAATACTTTAACAGATTCCTTTATGGATCTTATGAAATCTGAGTTTGAAATGAGTATGATGGTTGAGTTAATATACTTTATAGATTTTTAAATTTTACAAAAACTATAAGGGAATTTTATATCTAAATATAAGTATATAAAATATATTTTTAAGAAATTCAAGTATGACAACACTAAAAGTATTAGTACTCCTATCAGAACCTCAAATACTTTAGATATTGATGAAGTTGGGAAACCAATGGATCAAAATATCTTTAGAGGAATGATTGGTAGTTTACTTTACTTAATATATAGTCATCAATATTTAATGTTTTTAGTATTCTTATGTGCTAGATATCATGACAATCCAAAAGAGTCCCATCGTAAAGATGTTAAATGAATTTTTTGTTACCTTAAGAAACTTATGGATTTAGGTTTGTTTTACCATTTTGGAAATGATTTTGAGTTTTTTTTTCTAATGTTGGATTTGGTGGATGTAGAATGGATAAAAAAAGTACTTATGGAACATGTCATTTTCTAGGAGAATCTTTAGTTCCATGGTCTTCTAAGAAACAACACTCAGTAGTACTCTCCATTGCTAAATCCAAATATATGACAACTGGAATTTGTTATGCTCAAGTTTTATGGATGCAACACACACTCACTAGATATGGCATGAGTTTTACTAAAACTCAAATGTTGTGTGATAACACAAGTATCGTTTATTTAAGTAAAAACTCATCACATCACTCATTTGATAAGCACATAGACATAAGATGTCATTTTCTTTAAGATCACACACAATAAGGAGATATAATTTTACAATTCATCAGAATTCTAGAAAAACTTGCCTATATTTTTACTAAACCTCTTAGTTTTAATATATTTGAATAAATTAAACAAAATTAGGAATGATCAATGTCAAGTGAGTATTCATATCTACTTTTTGGTTACCAATCTCCTTACATTAATGAACTCTTTATCAATGGGGGGTATATATGCTATGTTTTTCAAAAACTTTAGTTTTATAAAATATTTAGTTTTTCTTAAAACTATTACTTTTATAAAAACTTTTGTTTCCTAATTTTAAGTTTTCTAAAAAAGTTTTTGTTTTTATATGATAAATTTTGTTGGACTCACAAATTTTATAATTTTTTCTGGACTTAAAAACTTTTATAATTTTTTTGTCAAACTCGAAAACTTTTATAAAAAATTTCTAAGATAAATTTTTTTCGGACTCAAAATTTATTATAAAACTTTCGGACAATATTTTTTTATAAACTTTATTGTAATCAGTTTCTATTAAAAAAACCAAGAAGAACGGGTTACTCATACCAATGAAACATTTCTACTCTGAAAGGTTTTCTTCTTTTAGTTTTTTAACTTATTCATTACTTTAGTTAAAAAATGTTTTTGATTACTTATTCATTTAGTTTTACAAACTTATCTTTTGTTACAAACTAAAAAGTATTTCTAATCAGACTATTGTTTATTCAAATAAAATTTTTCTTAAAAAATTTAAGAGTTTGGATATATTTAAAACCATTCCTCAATTAAATATTGATCATCAGATCAGAAAAGGATTTCTAATCTGGGTTATTCGTTTATCTAGAATTTGAATCGTCACCTCCTATGCCTATATAAGGGTGGGTTACTCCATGTCCCACATTGATCTCTAGAGAATTTGTTCCAGAATCTCACAAACTCTTTTAATGATTAGTCTATTTTTTTCATATGTAGGATCTCCAGTACAAGTCTCAATACGATGGGCATCGTTAAAGATTTTTCAAAAAAGGAAGTTTTCAAAGAAAGACTTGTCGAGAAAAACTATATAAGAAATACAATTCTATTTTGAAAAGAGTTATCAAGTTTCAATGTTGGGAAAATATTTGTGTTTAGAAAGAAGATTTAAAATTTTATTACCTTGTGATAGTTATAGAGTTTTATTCTTCTATTCATTCTCTTTCTAAGGAAGATAAGAAAGAAGTATGTTTTAATTTATTTGGTGAAAAGTAAAAAATCTTGTATGAAAAAGTTGTAGAGTTAGTGGAAGTTCTTTATCAAGTTGTAGCACATCTTTTGTCTCACAAATTACCCAAAAACATGGAAGTTTTGTTAAGTTGAAAGTTGAGGATTCTTTATTTTCTCCGTTTGATAAAGATATAAAGGTTTCACACCTCACATCAGATGCAAGGGTCGTCACTTTATGGATGTAGGGATATATTATTCTGAGAAAGGTTGACATGGATACTGTAAAAGTTTCAGACATTTTTGTTTTATATTTTTTAATGAATATGAGACAAATCAACTTGGTGGAGTTTGTTTTCATTACAGTGGAATTTATTAAGAAAGATTTAATGAAATTGAATATTATGATTTTCCCTTGTTTCATTAACTAGTTATTATTAAATTGTATGTAAGTTTGTAGGATCAATAATTAGACTTATCCCATGAGGGAAAATATTTCCCTAATTAGTGAAGAAACTATGTTAATAATTAAGTTAGTTTTTGATTCAAAGTTGAAAAGAAGTTGAGAAAGAAAAGAGAGAGGTCGAATCACCTCATCTAAAAAAGAAAAAAAAAATTGAAAAAAAATTAGATGATGAGTTCAAGAAACCCATGGCACAAAGTCTTAAAAGAAACCTAGTTAACCTGAATTTTCTCTTGATAAGGATGAGGCTTTATCTTTAAATATTTGAAATGAAAGATGAACTATAGGGATATTATAAGAGAAATAAATATATTAAAAAGCTTTCAAAATCTAAAATAGTAGAAAATTGAATGAAATGTGTTTAAAATGATCCAGAGAATCTAGTTCTATCATTTTCTCCTTTTTTATTATTGTAACTAGATCAACAATCTATAACCATACCTCATACCGATATGACTATTCATAATATCGATCTGGAGTTTGTAGAAACTTCAATTATTCCTTTAGTGGTTCCAAGAGTTGATGATAAGGGGGAAAGTAAATAAGTAATAGAAGAAGTCACAAAATTGGTCTCAGATAAAGTACATAAGGTTTTTGAGAAGTAAAAATCAAAATTTATAAAGAAATTTGAAAAGGAAATTCTTAAAACTTCAAGGCAGTTAGAAAAAGAATTGGGGGAAGAAAAAGAAGAAAGATAAGAAGATGAAGACGTTGATTAATGAGAAGAAATAGAAACTGAGGAAGAGACAAAGGAAGATAAAATTACATCAGAGTCATCTTCAACTTTAACTCCATTACCTTCCCAATCCGATAAGGATCTGGACTTAGCAAATTAAAAAAGAAGTAAAGTCTTCATCTAAAAAGAAATAAGAATACCAAAAATATTGAATGAAAGTATCTGAAAAGGTTAAGTCAAATAAATACGTGAAAATAATAAAAGTATCATAAGATTAAAAGGTTTTTAGAAAAAGATATGAGTCAAAAGAAAAAAAACATATTCTAGATCTTCCAGACAACATGCTTCAGAAATTCAATTAGAGTCGTTGGACTCAGTTGCAACATAGGAATATAAAAACATTGACTACATTTTCCTAACTCTAAAAATGTTAAGTGATTCAATACCCTACCTTCCAAATATTAAAGAAAGGTGAAAACAAATTTAATTTCTATAAATGAAAAATCAGAATCACTGAAGATGTTGAATGAGATGGTTATTCAAAATGAAGCAAAATTGAAAACCATCAAAAGTAAAACAAAGGATCACAAGAGAAATTTCAACTAGATGGTTAGATGGGGAGACATGTTGACAATGATTTAAAATACCATGAGGATCAAATTGTGGAAATGAAGAAATTATCTCTGGACTTTGTTGATTCTTTTTATAAACTTTTTACTGATGTTTTGGACATAATCAAGTTTGTAGAATAATTCAGAGATATGATAGATGATCAAGATGATGAAGTGAAAGTTCTGAAAGAAAAATACCACAACTTGGAAGTAGAAAAAAACATACTCTAAACATGTGAATATGATTTGTTCCTCATTAAGGAAAAAAATAATAAGATTAGTCAGGAAATTGAATGATTGAAAGAAGAATTTCAGAAGCAAGCAGTTATAGAGGACAATATCGGGAATCTTGAATCATCAGTCGTAGAAGATAATAAAGATCATGATGATGTTAAGAAAATGAAGGTGATCGTGAAAAAGTTTTTAAAGAAAGAATGAACTTTTTCATTTGAACTCTTGATGTAATTTTTGAAACATTTTCAATGAATGTTGAATGTAAATAACTTTTTACCCAAATTCTTTATGTCTGAATGCCTTCCAATTTTGCTTGGATGTATATTCTTTCTTTTATGTCTTGGATTAATAGTTAATTCACATACAATGGTTTTGTATTTTATCCTTATCTAAAATTTTAGGTTATTATATACTTTCCCTATTCTTTTTTAAAATCACAAAAGGGGAGAAGTTTTAAGAAGATATGTTTAAGGGTGGGAGTTCTAAAAGGGGAGAATTCTTTGAGAAGTTTTTGGGGAGAAGTTTTAAAAGTATTTATTTAAGTGGGAGTTATTATCTTAAAAGAGAGAATATGAAGTATATGTCTATGATTTTCATCGAATTATAAAAAAGTCATAAAATTAGGGGGAGTTAAGATATATAGTATATATTTGAAAGTTCTTAAAAGAATAAAGGGATATAAGTATTTCTAAGTTGTTAATTTTTATTTTTTAAGTGTTGTGTTTTATGCTTTCCAAAAAGGAGGAAATTTTTGAGTTGAAATTTTTACTTTCTATTTTTCATTTCCTTAGTTTTGTAAATCATAAAAACTTTCTTAAAACGCTATTTTACTAACTTTATATTTCCCAAGTGTTTTAGCATGTTTTTGTAGAAAACATTATTTTATACCAATCATGGAAATATTTATAATGTATAATGAATATAAAATTTTATTATTTAATCTAATCCATTGAACTGAAGGTGTGTCTGATTCATCGGACCAATTTTTTTTATGATCAGTGGTTAGACTAATGTCCTATCTATCAGACTGACAAAAGTCATAACCATTGGACTAACATTGGTACCGATATATAGTATTTACCTTTGTTCAGTTTATTAGATTTATAATCAATAAATTAAGTCCATCAAACTATTCAAAGTTTATAATTAGAGTGATTATAATTATATCTATCGAACGAAATAGAAAATAGCATTGTAATGGTGTTAAACTAAATGACGTCATACAAATGAAGTACAACTTATTCTTAATTTTCAAGTTCAAGATCCAAATCATTGTGAGATGTTAAAAGTGAAAGTTGTCCAAATTAATTGCAACCAACTCAAAAATATGACCGTTGTGAGATTGCCTATAAATTGGAGGTCATTTGAAGAGCTGGAAGCTGATGCATTCCCAACTCAAGTCATCTAGATATTTCTCTACATGAACATCTTATTCTTAAGACTTGTAATATTTTAGAGATTTAAAGTTCTAAGGAATCCTTGTGAGGATTTTAAATTCCTTATAACTATTTTATTTTGTATTCATTGTCTGCTCATGGTACTGATTGAGTGCTTCTGGGGATAAGAATATGGTGAATTTGATCCAGTGGATCGAGGGATTTTAGGGCTAGAAAGACAGAGCTGCCACCGATCATCATATCGAGGGATTTCTTGTTTAATAAATACATAGCTGATATCAATCCATCAGATCGAGGGATTTTAGGGGATTAAAAGACATAAATATATCGATCTATCAGATTAAGGGATTTCTTAGTAAGTGAATGAAAACCTTTTACTTTAGGTACTAAAAATGTGGATATCTTTAGTCTGTATTTCTAACTACCTTAACTCTTAAGCTTAAATATTAAATTCTTTTATAAGCATGTAAGTCATTCTTACTATTATAATCTTTTGAACTTATTGTTTATAAAAGATTTATTTTATATTGTGCATGTGTATTATAAAGTTAGTTTTTATAATTATCTTTCTAACAAACTATTTTATCGGTGTAATTGTGATACTGATAAAAAAATTTGATTAATCAAACAATATCTGGATTTGATTGTAATACTTTGATCATCAGAAAAAGTCTGAATCTAATCATTTTTTTACTTAATAGGTTTTGTGTTTTGTTTTAGTTTGATTTTTAAACTATAATTCACCACCCCTCTTGTAGACATTGTAAACACTTACGATCCAACAACATATCCATCCTAGCCACCTATGAAAATTAATGGATATTGCAATGGAAGGTACAATTGGTGAATCTCATCTATGCGGTGTAGGTCACCACTCTTTCTTTGTATAGTATATCCCTTTCTTGATTAATATTTTTAATGTCATCGACTATAATAATTACAATTTCAGAAGTAGTTGGTGAGTTATATGTCGTTACATTCATTCATTATCATTTAAGAATGTGTAGATTTAATTTTGGAATTTCATGTGACTGAAGAACACCCCTTGGAGTTCTAAAACAACAAGCTAACACATTGATCTCATGAAGCATTTTTTATAGTTTCTACATTATATTAGAACTAAAAATTGAGTTAACATTTCTTTCATCAAATACGCATACTCAAAATTTGATAGTTTAAACTAAAAAATATTTTATCAATGAATTGGATAATGATTTTTACAATTACCTGACAACCCGTATTTTGTTATAAGGCTCATTTGTAGTGTCTTATACGTAAAGTTGTGAAAACTTTGGTGGTTGTCCATCGGGAGGAACTAAACTACCTATGTGATGGTAGTTTTGATCATTTAATCTAAACATGTTTGGACACCCACCATTATTGATCAATCTATCAGATTTTTCACCCATTGATGTGAATGAAAACATTACATTATAAATGTGGATGTTCTCTTGGGTTATTTTTTCCTATGTATAAATATAATTGAAAACCAATTTTTTTAAGTATTCTGTACATGCAGGCAATAAATCCAACATAGTCTTTCTAAGTGAGAAACATAGAGATAAATATGGGTTTTTTGTGTTATCACATTTTTTGTTTCTCTCATCTAACCAAAATTTTGAACCACAATATTGGCATATGTTAAAAGGATCGAAAATATTTGAGTATACTGAGATGACAATGAAATATATTATAACACATTGACCAAAAATTAATAATAATATCAAAAACACGGTTATTATTTTGTTTTATTAATGAGGTAGTTGAAGTTATTAAACTAACATGTGTGTTCCGCAATTTGAAGTACTAGTGATTTTTTTATAGCAACCAATGTTACTATAATTTTAAGTACTGTGTATTTGGTAATACTCATAAAGATGGTAAATAATTTAATTGTCTAAAATAAGACTTTTATGTGGACATACATGTACAATGTGAAACAGGCTGTATCGTGTCGTTTTTTATTACATGTGTTCCTGACAATATATGGTTCATTGAAGATTAAACATGTGACAATTGGCAAGAACATACATAGTAGAAGTTCATCCCGAGTATATAATAAATTATACTATACAATACATATATGTATAAGTAAAGTGTGCTATTTGGAATGCATTTTGTAACATACCTGATATATAAAATGAATTGAAATTGTCACTAACATATCAGTGAAACGATTTCTGTTAAAAGAGGAATGGATAGGGAATGTTATTGAATAGAAAGTGAATACATTGTGTATGAGAATGGGTTGTACTTACTATGATGATGAGGGGAGTGTTAAATCATTAAAAATGTCTACAATATTCCTTGAAGCTAGCGTGAGTAATAAGGAAACGTTCGATGAGTGCATACAAGTCTTATATGTGTACCAAAGTTTTAATAGTAATACAGTAACATCATACTTACAAATTTAAAGACTATGTTGTAACATGGTATATGTCCTTTGTTTTTACTTGTTTGATCCAACAAATATGGTTGAAAATTATCACATTGTTTAGTCACTACCAATTAAAGGGAGGTATACTTTTAGCATTTTATGTTAATTGGGATTACTTGATAAGTGCAAAAAAAATGTATCAATAAATTTAAATTAAATGAACCATTGCAAGATATAGTTGATAATGGCATGTGTGTTCCTCTACGCATGTTATCATTCAGATACATTGCTTCACATATAGGAGTAGGTGATATTCCATTGTATGTAATCAATGAATTTCTAAGAGTGGTTGGACTTGTATTTGTGGAGATGAAATAAATCCATATAGTGAATGAATCATAATTTATGAAATAATTTCAAGTAGTGATAAATACTTGTATGACAACCTGTTTGTTGTTGTCACCTTAGTAATCTCCTGTGAAACCTTGTTTCTCTAGAACTTGATAGAGATTGCATATTTATGTCATTTATCTTTGTAATGTATTTTCAAGGAGTTCAACAAAATCATGGTATGTGGATTTATGTGAATACCATCATTAATAAAATTTGTAACAACAAACAAAAATTACAATATGTGTGTATTATAACACTTTTACACAAATCATTAATCAAGAGTGCATAAAATTTGCAAGAGATAAAGCAGTTGCAGTGAAATAAATAAATCAATGAGATAACGAAATTAACATTTCATGGTTAACTGTTTAAAGAGCAAATGGATAAAATTAAATAAGAAAAAAAATTATACACACATTAGTCAATAATATTAGTTAGGGTTACTTAAACTGTAATAGGTTTTGATGTGCAGGAACAACGAAACATCAACCCTGAAAAAACAAACTGGTAAATAAACCGTTGACTGATCAAATGCAGTAGATGTTGTAATTGTTGAATGAAAAAAAGAATTGTATTGTACTAACATAAGAAAAATTCTTAAGATAATAAAAATAAGAAAAATATCAGAATAGAGGTGAAATTAGAACAAAAAGGTATAAAGAAGAATAAACCATAGGGGGATTGATGGAGGCGTCATGGATTTGCACAGATGCAGTCTGAAAGATGACGGTTGCAGAAGACACATATAGGCAGAAACTTGACAGCCCATGGGGCACCGTTAAATCCTATGGGGCTAACCAAATTTAGTAATTTATAAAAACCTCAGACAACCTAACTATAAGTGTAGTACTTGGAAAGTCCAAGTGTCGAACCCACATGGGCAGAGCGTATGTTATAAAATTAATTAGGAAATTGAAATTGTGATTATTTAATTCGTTTGAGAAAAGATAAATAACAACAAAGATTGGGGGTTTGAATCAATATGATGAGGCATGTCAGGTTCAGTGATTTTCAAGTTCGTGTTCTAGGGATTTAATTGATATAGGTTTATTCAAGTTTTGTGTCGGAATTGGGTTAGTAGAGATCCTTGGTCTTGGTATCCTGACCTATTCCTATGATTGCACTGTTGGAATGATCATCTACTAGATTCAATCATAGGGATAGGTGACCCAAAACCTTGTTTAAACATAACTGGCCTAGCTTGCATAATGGTCATACACAAACTAAGATGATCAATTGATGCAATGAAAATAATAACTTTCAGAACCTAACAATGGTCATGCAACATGAAAATAAAGAGATTTTGAATTGATAAATGTTTTTCAACAATCCGAAACATGAATAATAAAATAGAAGATTATCCCTAAGCACACATCCCCCTACAATCACATCACCTGACACTAATGGACTACTCGTTCATGATGAGAGTGAGCGACATGGGTACCCAAGGAATAATGGTGGCGAAGAGGGACTTCAGATCATCACTCCATTGTCTGGCGGATGTCCCTTGGTGTTGCTTGGCCTCCACTAGTCTCAGAGTGAATTGGAATGGTGGTTGGAGGCCTTTATTTATAGGCAAACTCATCCAAAACCCGCGGCCCACGTCGCCTATTTTTTCTATGCGCGTTGCCGAGTACACAACGTGTACTTGGGTTACACGTCATGTAACTCAGATCCGATTTTTCCTCTGCTGCGTTAAATCCGCATATGTTGTTTTGACTGTTTGATTTTGGGTCACGTTGTGTAAGCCCAACTCACGTCGTGTAAGTCCAACTCACGTTGTGTATGCTCATCACAACTTGTCCAGTGCATATTTGTTTCACTTGATACGGTCACGATGTGTACTTTCAATACACGACGTATAGTTATTTTTCTTCAGTTTCCAGCTTTTCTTCTCTCTAAAAAATATGGTGTTGTGTCGCTTTGCTTTGCTCACGGCTTAAAGTGTCATTTGACTCATGTTTCCATCCCTTTTTGTCCCTTTTTCAAATATCTGTTGTTTCCTGCCATAAAACATAAAACAAGTAAATTCATTCCCAAAATTGGAAAGATTATGCAATTAAATAAAAAAAATTCTTTATTAAAATGCTGTAAAGACTCAGATTTTCCATGTAATTTTTTTTTTTAATTATATGGAATTATTACGAGTCTGTGAAAATTGATGGCGCGTGATTCCAAGGCTCAGTGTGCCCGGAATGAATTTCTGAACTTTTTTATGGTACGTTTAGTAAACGCACGAGCGACATTTTTTAACTTTTGAACCGGTGCTCAAATTAAAAATCTGAGAGTACCGTTGAATCCGCAGTGCCGGGATTCGCTTAAGGAAGGCTTCACTGTAACCGCAGTAGGTCAGGAGAAAAAGTTAGATTTTGGACATTTAAAAGAATAATAAAATAACTTTGTTATTTTATTTTTCTTTTTCTTTTTCCTCCAACGGACAAGCGACGGTGGAGGGACCAACAACGTGTCAAGCCATTAAATGGCTTGACTCCTCAAATATTTGTAACAACACTGTTGAAATTAGGAAGGTTTCTTAATTAATTGAACCTCATTAATTCCACGGGAGTTACTCACCCTCCCCCTCTCCTATTTATATAGAGCTTGGGGAGGAGTATTGGCACGACTTCATCAAGAGACAAAACTCTGGAAAAGTACACTAACGCCAATCACTTGGAGGATGAGACCATTTCTAACGGGCGGTGATGAGCGCCACCGAATGACGAACACCGACTTTTCCTCAAACACGACGTTCTCCAACGATCTTGAGGTAGGGATTTATCTTATTTTAATTTCAAGAGTTTGTTGAATCCTATTCTACCCTCTTGTTATCAAGCTAACATGGAGAGCACAAGCCAAACAAACAAGGCTCGAACCCTCCACTACTTTTTTTACCAACGTGTTCTTTGCGAGCTTTTGTTAGGATTGGACGGATTTCGGAACGGAGAGACAAGCGGCAAAGAGGGTGTCCCAAGAGGTCTGTTGGCACCTTCAGATGGAAAGACGGGCCATTGGAGCTCACCCGGTGACCTGCTGAAGATCGCCAACGCGACACCGGCACGGCAGCACCAACGACCAACGCCGACAGGCGATGGGGGTGGGTGGCACCGGCCGATCGCGGAGGAGGCGGCATGCCGTCGCGCGCTGCAGAAGGAGGAGGTCGTGGCTTTACATCCGCGACGGTCGAGCAGGGCGACTGACACTGGTTGGCTGCGGAGGCGGTACGGCGCGTCATCGCGAGCCGCTGGAGGAGGCCGCGGCGTGAAGTCGTGACGATGGAGGGACCCGCCCTCCTACGGGTCCCGTAACGACCGGGCGTTGCCACATGGCGTCGCCGCTTCCCAAACCGAACGACTACGACCGTTCAGAAAAACTGGGGGGAGCTGCTCCCCCACGCGCCATCTAGGGAAGACCCCAGCCAGCGGGTCGCGCCCTCCATGGGCTGGGCCGTGCGGGCCCAGCGGACCATGCCCCACCGCAGGAGGGGCCGCACGAGCCCAGCAGGTTGCGCCCTCCACGGGCCGGGCCGCGCCCCCCCTTGCGGGCCGGGCCACGCCCCCTACGGGTCGGGTTAGACCACGGCCTAACGGGTCGAGCCCGCCGCGGCCCGGCCCAGCCGGGCCAGACCCAGACCGGGTTGGGCCGGGTAAGACCGGACCCGAACCCTTCCAGATCCAGTTTTGCTAAAAGAGCCATAACTTATGAACCAGACGTCTGTTTGTCAAACCGTCTACGATGCTGAGATCCTTGGAGCGAGACAGTATTTTTGGTATACTCCAATTGAGTTTTGGATAAAGTTGGAGTACGACTGGATTGGATGGAACCCGAATCTAACCGGGCCTTCGGTACTAAAATTCTTATAAGTCACTGATCGGGCGTCCGATTGACGCGTCGTCTGTCGTATTAAAACCCTTACAACACGGCGGTCCTTTTGGATACTTCTTCGTGGAGATTCGTGGTGGTTGATATACAACTGATAGCTTGAGGAGCGAATCCTCCCAGAATCAAGCGTGCTTAGTATGAGAATCTCGTGGTTGGCTGTAACGTGAAGAAAGAATATCGATTTTGTGTGGGTTAACAGCTAGTGATCCTGTGTGGGTCAGCGTCTAGCAATCCTGTGTGGATCAGATCATGTGTGGGTCAGCGCTCAACGATCATGTGTGGGTCAGCGCATACCGATCCTGTGTGGGTCAGCAGTAGAGACTCTCGGCAGAATAAGATGATTCAACGATACGTCTAATCATCTGTACTTCTGTACTTAAGTTATACCTAGTGTGAGCTGAGTCTTTTACCTTTATGGTGTTGACTTTGTGGTACTCTTGTCTTCGTGATGTTACCTTTGTGGTAGTCTGACCTTCGTGGTGTTACCTTCGTGGTGTTACCTTTGTGGTACTCTGACCTTCGTGGTGTTACCTTTGGGGTATTCTTCCTTCGTGGATCAGTTGTGAAAATTACTTAAAATTTGGAGCCTTAAGTTTCCTCATGAATGAGACGAGTATCTTTTGATAACTTAGGTATATGTATGGGCATATACCTAAGTAGAGTTGATGACTGCTTTGTACTTTGTGATTGAATTCTTGTTTTGTGGTATTTTCCTTTGTGGAACTCTTGGAGACCTACAGGGGTCTTGGGGTCCCTACTGAGTATTGTTATATTCACCCCTGTACGGGTTATGCCCGCACCTTGCCGTGTCATGTGCAGACGACAAACAACGTTGATCGAGGCTGAGGGAGCCATGACTGGACGGTGCTCAGAGGTGGACCATTTGATGTGACGTGCTGCAGTGATTACTGATCGTGAGTTGTATCTACCCTTCAGGTAGGATCCTCGGTGGACGATCCAAGAGTTGTTTTCTCTTTTCAGTTGTACTTGTACTTTTCAGTTGGACTTATATTTCGGTTTCTTTACTTTCAGTACACTTTTTACTACAGTAGTTTACTTCGTGGTTGCTTCTTGTTATGTTCTTAGATTGTGTGTTTGTACAGGTTTTAAGGCAATGTCTTCCTGTTATAGGGATACGCCTTTCCGGTGCTAGTCGTCAGCCCGTGGCCTATAGAAGGCGAACTAGGGGTAGTCACGGCATGGGCCCCAAGGGACGGGTCATGACAAACACCAAAAAATGTATGCATGAAATTCACTTATCAAAACTGGTCTGTTGAATCTTTCGTAACAAGATGAAGGAAACTAAAGAACGACAGTTGCAAAATGCACCAACATAGGTAGTAATAGCTTCGATGAATCTTTCTTAACTGGATTAGGGAAAGGTCAGGGGATTGGTTGAGGCGTCGTGAAGTTCTGCAAAGGAAGGCCGAGATATAGCCTTGGTGTTTAAGGTAACCGACGTGGGAGAAATGAAGAATTTGATAGTCATTAAGTGAATTAGTGGAGACAAAATTTGCACAAAGCCTATGGTGGAACTATCGATTGGGATTGGAGGGAGATACTTGAGCGACATGTCAGATAGAAAAGAGTGGTAATACAAGACCTATAGGGTAAAAGTTAGGATCACGAGAGGAGGGAGATGCGAGAGCAGAATGTCGAGCTGGGAGGAGCTATAATGCTGGAACCCGAGGATGGAAGTTGGGAACTATAGAGGAGTAAGACGCGTGAGGAGAATGTCGGGAGTGGAGGAGAGTAGTGAGAATGAAAAGTTTGGAGGGAAATAACGTCTGAGATGGAAAATAAAATCTAAATTTAGTAGATTTAGAAGATCGTATATTCTGAATTAATCTATATGGGTTTGGGTTTCTCCTAAAATTATTTGGAATTGTCTAAACGTGCTCTAACCAATTATAACTCATTAAAACTGACCGTTCATACCCTGATCAAAAGAATCCGATCTCCCCGCCGTTTGCCGTCAGCCTCGGGGTTTCCATTCCACTGCCCCTGCTGACCGTCTTTCTTAAAGCTTGTTCGTCCTCAATGGCGGCGAGCAGTTCTTACAGGAGCGGATCTTCCCACGTTGCTGCTCCTTACAGATCCATGTAGCCCTACTCTGCTTCCGTACTTTATCCTCGTTTTGAATTGATTGTTGATTTAAGTCGAAGAAGTGAACAATTTTAGAAATCGATTGCAATCCATGTGTTATTGCTTGCAGAGATGGCCTTAGCACGAGACCGGCTGCTGGTTCTGATGAAATTCAGTTACGAATCGATCCAGCACACGCGGACCTGGGTGAAGAGGTCACGGGTCTTAGGAAACAAATCAAGCAGCTCAGAAATGTAATACCGACTTCTACCGGCTAGACCTCTTTATTTTTAAACCTGTGTTTTATCGGGAAATGTTCGCTTGAAATTTAACCTTTCTTGAATCATTGATATAAAAGTGAGCATTTGATTTATATGAAAAGCCCTTACCACGGTCCTAAAACAAAAGGGCTGGCAATTCAAAAGACTGCTAATTTTACTATTTTCTTCGCGAGTCTAGGTTAACCTTAAACGAATTACGCTTCCTACATCAATTCATTCCACTTCTGTTTCCAAGTGTTATTCTCATACTAAAAAAATCAGTAATTGGCGCAAATATAAATGAATTTATTCACGGGAGAAAATTATATGTTTGATTAAATAATAAATTTCATGACTTTCATTAAATTAACCGAGAAGTCAACTGTGATTATTATACTCGATCTTTACCTTAAAAAAAGAAGCCATGCTATACTTGAGCTTTATGTTGTTTTTGGGTGATACAGACGTCGTGGGCATCTTTGTTAACCAGTGAAGGTGCAACATTCATCCGATGGTGAAAGTAACTGCATTTTGTCTTCCTGGGCATTGTTCACTGTAAATAATGGTTAGAATATAACTCTCTTAACTGAGAAGCCTACTGAAAGATAAGATGGAAAACATCTGAATATGAAGCCTTATGTCACGGGCTGAGCGTCTCAGCACAGCGGTTCGCCCGTGCGGCACCCCAGCCCCCTCCAAGGCGGGCGGGGTTCAACCATCCAGCTCTTCATATGTGAGGTTCACTGGTTTCGTCCTGCCATGGACTCATCAGGAGAGTGGCCCCAACTCCCAACCAGTGGTGTCAAGGTTGACACGCACCATCATCCTCTTTGTCGGGGCGACTCTCATCTCTTCGATAGGGACTAACCAGATGAACCGCAGCTTTGATGTTCTTGCTGGTGTGGGACAGGACCCCCATGATTGGGTCGTGACATTCTCCCACCACCATTCCATGCACGCCCTCGTGCATGCAGGATCGTGACCTTCTGTGTGTCCGCGACTGCTTTCAACTAACCGGTTACCAAGCATGGCCTCAGGGGACGCTCCTTCCTTATCGTTGGCATCAATGGCCCACCCACTCTCTGGGTCGCAAACCACCGTGGTCCACCCTCTCTCTCAGGGTCGAAAACCACCTCCACGAGACCCACCCTTCATAGTGGCGTCTCTGCCTTGGATATCTCGCAAGCGCGACCTTCTACGTCGTGTCATCTCCGCATGACACCCCGGGACTCCGCTCCCACCACCAAGGTCCATCCGGCAGCATTCCGCAACACCACGAGGCACATTCCCTCTGATACCACTTGTCACGGATTGAGCGTCTCAGCACAGCGGTTCGCCCGTGCGGCACTACAGCCCCCTCCAAGGCGGGCGGGGTTCAGCCATCCAGCTCTTCATATGTGAGGTTCACTGGTTTCGTCCTGCCATGGACTCATCAGGAGAGTGGCCCCAACTCCCAACCAGTGGTGTCAAGGTTGACACGCACCATCATCCTCTTTGTCGGGGCGACTCTCATCTCTTCGATAGGGACTAACCAGATGAACCGCAGCTTTGATGTTCTTGCTGGTGTGGGACAGGACCCCCATGATTGGGTCGTGACACTTATCTGTCTTTAGTACCTTTATCATTATTTACTTGCATTGTATAATCTTTGGATGCACACTAGAGGGTTTTAGTCAAGTTTCACCAATCAGCCTTCTTGCTTTGATTTCAAACATGTAATTGATTATTCATGCTTGCTTTCAACCAGTTAGTGCGATGAGATGTCCTAATACAAAAGCTTTTTCAGATTATAAGGAAAACATGAACAAAGAACATTATAAGGAAATCTAATTTCATAATGTTCAGCATAAAAGGCAAAATGGGCTGAGCACATGAATCATAAAAACTGATGCATTCATACCCCATGCATACATGACACCTAATAAATGAAGTTTTTTTTTCATCAGGAAACATCAATTTGTTCAAAAAACCATGCTTCCTAAAAATAACAAGGCACTAAATTCAAATGATAACAACTTTGTAAAGATTTAAAAGTTACAAACAATCGAAGCAGTCAAACAATCATAAGCAAAGTGAAGTCCAAGACAACTTCTGGCCATTTTTTGGTGCCTCTGTGCCACCCAATTGAAAATCAATAGTCATTATTAGTTGTCTTAACATTTTTCTAACAAACAAATACATTGTTTTTTTATATAATCTTACTTATCCATTAGGAATACCTCTTGCAAGTTCATAGGTTCAAATGGACATGTAGGAAAAGATACAAGAGGTGATAGGAATCAATTGAAGAGTGAAAGAAAAACAGAAGAAACTTCTATTAAAGGCAGTAGAAATTACAGATGGAAGAAGAGAAAGAAGAAGATAGAAAAAGGAGAAGAAATTCCTCCGAGTCGCTGCTCCGAGGCCCAAGGTAGCAGCCCAGTTTTTCTACACAGCAGAACCCTTCTCTCTAAAATAATTCCTATCCCCCAACCAACCCAATCAACCCCCTATTTAATCTCTCATCTAACTCTACAACCCCAACAACCCCAAACATTGGAAAGTACAACATTGCCCTTATTTAATCCCAGCCACAACAACTGTCCAACAACTATTTACAGGAATTACAACATTGCCCCTGATACCTAAACCATTCCCCACTAGTTCATCCCCACACGGACAACAACATTGCTCCCCTTCCTATCAAGAGGTCACATAGGTTTCCACCCAGGGTATGATTTGGGAGTAGTAAATGATGAAGAATTATTTATCTTAGACTTCGCCTCTAGTTGTGATTTTGTGATAACAAACCCCATCTTTAAGAAATTTAAGGAACATCTTATCACTTACAAGTGTGGACTGACCAGGTCTCAGGTTAATTACTTAGGAAATACATTTGATAGAAGATTAGTAAATGACTACAAAGTTATATTGTTGGTCGGAGAACAATTGCACTAAGACTCAAGACGGGGGGGTGAATTGGGTTCTGAAATTTTCTTGACTTATAAACAACCCTCTTTAAGGTATGACAAGTTATGATATTTTCTCAACACATGCAAGCAGCGGAAATAAAAACAGAAAGAAAAGATAAAACATCAGAGATTTATAGTGGTTCGGGGAACGATATCCCCTAGTCCATTCCACAAATGCTCAACTCTTAGAGTTTGATGATTTTCACTACCCGATTGAGTGCAAGCAACTGTCACTTGTTTCAAAAATCAGGAGCTTTTACCGGGCTCTTACAAGGCTTTACAAACACCAGCCTTCAAGGTTCTTTTATTAGGAATCTTCACAACTTAGTACAAGAAGCCGACACTTCCAAGAGCGAGAAAGAAAATGATGAAAGTTTACAAATGGAGCTCATAGTTGTAAGATGCAACTGACAGAAGAGAAAAATTCTCCAGGTGAGAAAATATGAATGAAATGCAGCTTGAGGCGAGTCTTCTAAAATACAGCAGGATTCAACTTTGAAGTACACCTGTAGAATTTGAATCTTCTTCTTCTTCTTCGTAGCACAGTGAAGCAACACATAGTGCTTCCAGAGAGAGTGTAAAGACCTGAAAGTTTCCATGTATTTTTTTTTTAATTAAATGAGAATTTTACAAGTCCGCGAAACTTAACGGCGCGTGATTCCGAGGCCCGGAGTGTCCGGAATCAATTTCTGAAGTTTTGTTCGGGTACGTTCAGTAAACGTACGAGCGAATTTTTATAACTTTTGAACCGGTGCCTGAAATTGAAATATGAGGGCACCGTTGAACTCGCAGCACCGATTTTCGCTTAAGGACACTTTCACCTCGACGACAGTGGGTCGAGAATAAAAGATAGTTTTTGGGTTTTTCGTGAAAAATAATAAAATAAAATGAACTACACTTTATTTTATTTTTTAGCCACCATGTGGAAGTTGGAGGTGGGGTCCACCAGAACTAAACCTCCATGTGGGAGTTGAAGTGTGGGGACCACTTGACCATAACCCCCCATGAGAGGTTATGGTGGTGGGGCCCACCCGAACCTAACCTCTTGCGAGAGGTTACGGTGGTGGGGACCACTCGGGACTAAACCCCCATTTTAATTGCGGAAAACCTCTCAACTCCCCTCATTAACGAGGGAGAGTCTCTCCACCCCTCCTTTAATGGTGTCAACCCTTCCTCTCTTTTAATTGTGCCAACCTCATGAATTAATTAAGTGGAGCCAACTTAATTAATTCACCCAATTTTGAATTCTTATGCCAACGACTTAATAGATTTTTTTATAAACTATTATTCTTGGCTATCTATTCTTTTGTTGGCAAAGGAGGAAGGGGCTTTTGAGGGAAAAACTCTCGTCAACGAAGAACGAAGAACGCGTTCTTCCAACGAAGAACGCCGACAAGGAGCGTCTTCGACTTCTTCCTCGGAAACACCTTGCGGAAGCAATCGACGTGGGACGTCTTCGACGACCGACCCTCCCTCCTCATCGTCGTCAACGAACCGACGCACGAGTTCGGGATTGGAAGTGCGCGCTCGCCGACGAACGATGACAACTCTGTCTTCTTCCTCGCGACACCGTCAACGAACAACGAACAAAGGTAGGGGTTTAATTTTATTTAAGTATGATATTATTCCCTTAATACTTTTCTTCCAAAACAAAGAACGCGAACCAACTTATTATCAAGTTGATCCGCGGATGTTTTTCCTTGCGGGTTGGGAATATTTTGTTAATGAGGGATTATGAGAATTGATGTTTTTAAGATATCTTCCATGCTCGTTGTTGTGCTTCATTCTTGTGAACCAATTGCTACCACCCTAAACGCGAAGGGTGCGGACCAAACCAACGTGGTCAGACCCCTCCGTCGATCTCCTTTGTGTTCTTCGAAACGGAGGAAAGCGACGTCAATGGCGATGGAGGCGACGAAGGCAACGACCGCGCTACCCTCGGCCTCCGCGACCCGCGCCGCCCTCACCGGCCGCGCTGCCCTCGCCGGCCGCGTCGCACCCCGGTCGCGCTGCCTCGCCGGTCGCGCCGCCCTCGCCGGCCGCGCCCCTCCCGAGCCGGCCTCCGTGTGCCCCACGCGCCCTGCAGCTCTGCCGTCCGCGCACCCGGCGTACCTCGCGCGCCCTGCGTTGCCGCTGGCCGAACCGGGCCGCCGGCCTCCGCGGGCCCCGCGGCTCCGCCGTCAGCGCGCTCCGCGGCGCTCTGGCCGAGCCGGCCTCCCGGCCCCGGCCGCGCCACCCCGGCCCCGGGCCGAGCCGCTTCGAGCCGTGCCCTCGCGGTGCCCTCCGGGCCGAGCCGCCCATGCGGTGCCCTTCGGGCCGAGCCGCCCACGCGGCGCCCGTCGGGCCGAACCGCCCTCGCGCCGACCCACGGCCAGTCCTCGCCCTTGCGACCGGGCCGCGCTCTCGCGGCCCTCCGCGACCCATCGCGGCCTGCTGGGTTGGGCCCAGCGGGCGGGGCCGAACCTAACGGGCTGGGCCAGACCCAACGGGTCAGGCTGGGTCGACCCGGACTGGGTCGGCCCATCTGGGTCGGCCCGGGTCAGACCGGACCCGGGTCCATTACGACCCGTTCACTTTCTTTTGGCCATATCTTTGGCACCAGACGTCCATTTGACGAACCGTCAGCGGTGCTGGTAATCTTGGAGCGTGGCAGTCCCTTTGAGTATATTCCACTGGAGTTTGGGGTATAGTTGAGATACGGTCAGGTTGGATCGTGCACGAACCCAACCGGGCCCCCGGGACTAAAAGGCTAATAACTCACAGACCGGGCGTCTGATTGACGCGCCGTCAGTTGCATGGAGACCCCTATGACGTGGCAGACCTTTGATATATTTCTTCGTGGAACATCGTGACAGTTGGAGTATCGACCAGTAGCTCGTGGAGTGGATCCTTCAGAGACGAGCGGACAGAGTGCGGAGACCTAGTAGTTGGCTGAGACTTGACGACTGCTGATCGATTGACTCGGAGTGACTCGACTAGCCCAGTGGGGAGCGCCTGGTTGTGGCGGCAGACCCACGGCGGAGGAGCGCCTGGTTGTGGCGGCAGACCCGCGGTACTCGACAGGAGGAGTACCTCTACAGGCTATTAGGGGGAGCGCCTGGTTGTGGCGGCAGACCAACGGTGGGGAGCGCCTTGGTGACGCAGCAGACCTACGGTACTCGACAGGAGGAGTACCTCAGCAGTCCAAGGTTAGTGGGAAGCGCCTTGGTGTCGCGACAGACCCACTGTACTCGACAGAGGAGGAGTTCTCCAGCAGCCGTGGTTTCGATAATGTGAATAAAAATCCTGGTTGAGCTGAGTCAGTTTCTTTTGTGTTTTCCTCATGTTTGAGATGAATTACTGGATAACTTAGGTATATGTATGGGCATATACCTAAGTGGGGTTATCTGTTGATTTCATATTTTGTGGTTTATCCTTGTTAGATTTTGTGAGACCTTGAGGGTCTTGGGATCCCTACTGAGTATCGTTATACTCACCCCTGCACGGGCTATGCCTGCACCTCGTTGTGTTGGATGCAGACGACGGACAACGCTGACCGAGGCTGAGAGTACCAGAACTGGACGGTACCCGGAGGTGGACCTTACGGCGTGTCGGTACACGGAGGAGACGGACGAACGTGGAGTGCTGAGGAGGCGATCTGTACCTACCGTTCAGGTAGGAACCTCGGAGGACGATCCAGTGGCTGTTTTTTTTCCTATTTCCTCGGTGGTACTTGTACTTTCAGTTTCTTGTACTCTTCAGTTGAGCTTGTATTCTGACCCCTTTTTACTTACTGTACTCACTTGTTGGTTATTTAGTTTACTCGTGATCGTATCTGCTGTGCGTGTTTACAGGTTATAAAGGCAATGCCTTCCCAGTTTTAGGGAATTACGCCTTTGGTGCTAGTCGCCAGTCCCTGGCCTATGGAAGGCGGACTTGGGGTAGTCACGACACGGGCCCCGGGGGACGGGTCGTGACAAATTGGTATCAGAGGAGTTGGTTCTACCGCATAACTTAGGACTCTGATCTTTTTTGTGAAGCAATAGTGTTAAGTGTACTAAGTGTGAGTTTCAGTTCAGAGAGTCCAGTGTTGGTGCGGCGGCCGACTTATCCATACACCATGACCCTGACTTCTGATTTCCGACTCAGTACACGAAAATACTGATTGCGTGTGTGTTTTCAAAAGTTTTCTTTAAGTCAGCTCAACCAGGTCAGCTCACCAGGTATAATCTTTTAACCGCGTTGCATCTGTTTCTTTCAGGATGCCTCTCCACGGACGACCAACTAGAGTTCCGAGAGTTGTACACACAGATAGCCCATCGAGCGATGAGGCCTCGGTGCATGGCCCTTTTCTAGTGGAGGCACCAACGGTACCACTTCCCGTTGGGCCACTGATGCCACCAGCCCCAGCAGCAGACGATGCACGCCGCTTGAGCGCGTTGCACGAGTTCCAGCGCCAGAGGCCACTCAGGTTCAGGGGAGAGACGGACCCACAGGCGGCCGAGGATTGGCTGAAGGCTATGGTGAGAGTTTTCCGACTGGTAGGGACACTAGCCGACCTCATGGTGATTCTTGCTGTCAGCCTTCTACAGGCATCAACGGGTAGATGGTGGAGTTTGATGCTCCAAGTTCACAACGAGATGACACTTCTCTAGGCAGACTTCGAGAGCCTGTTCCGGGCAGAGTTTGTCCAAGCGACTCTTCGCGCAGTGCGCATACAGGAGTTACTTCGTCTGCAGCAGGGCAACATGACTGTAGCTCAGTACTCAGCGAGGTTCACAGACCTCTCACGCTATTTCACCGATATGGTACGAGACCCATTCTTCAAGGCCCGGACCTTCGAGCAAGGTCTCAGGCGGGAGATCAGGGCTTCGGTGATCTCACTCAACATCCCGACGCTGGTAGGGGTGTTAGATTGAGCCCTCCCAGTGGAGAGTTTTCTTGCTGAGCAGTCTCCAGCAGCGAGATCCACCACCAGTCGACACGTAGCGGAGTCTTCTGCAGCTGACAGCAGACAGATGTCGTAGAGGTCCAAGAGGACCAGACCTTCAGGTGGACGACCGCATGACTCAAGATCGGTTGTGCGGGGCACCCGGAGCAGAGACATACATGCCAGGAGCGGGTAGTGTTTCACATGCGGTGGGCAGGGTCACATGGCTAGTGACTGTCCGACCCGCCGTTCGGATGATCAGTAGACGGTCGAAGGACTGCCCTGACAGAGACAAAGATTTGATCGAGGCGGTCCGCAGGGAGCAGGCGGACGTGGCAGAGGAGCTGACCGTGCAGCTGGTGGTGGACGAAGTTTCGAGGTGTTACCACCACCACCAGGAGGTCCACCCCGGCTGTAGGGAGCAGGTGGACAGAGGAGAGCTCAGCTCCAGGCAGCTGAGGCATATGATCATGGCGCTCCAGAGATGATTCAAGATACGATCTGTGTCTATTGCACCATAGGTGCAATACTTATAGACACAAGTGTCAGTCACTCTTTCATTGCCATTGCCCTCGTTCGGAGCTCGGAGATTCCGACGGAGCCGTTGGCTCGATCCTTACGGCTAGAGACTCCTACGGGAGCAGACTCGACGATTACTCACTGGTGCCGGCAGTGCGAGCTTACTCTAGGAGGCGAGAGTTTTGGCTGAGATCTCCTAGTAGCGACGTCGAGGCCGTACGACATCATCTTGGGTATGGACTGATTATCTACAGTCCATGCTCAAATTGACTATATTAGACGCAAAGTGCGGTGTGTCCGCACGGATGGGATCGGGTTTACCTTCACCGGCGAGAAGAGAGCCTTTGCAGCGTATGATGGACTTGCCTGGAGGAGAGTGCAGCCGATCACTCATCAGTTGACTTGCCTTACCCTCGGAGCAGTTGATGTGGAGAGTCCGAACTATCCTGTAGTGGTGGATCAATACACGAATGTTTTCCCTGATGATGTTCCAGGTCTACCCCCTCGCAGGGAGGTAGACTTTTACATTGACTTGTACCCCGGGACGACACCGATATCTACTCCAGTATATTGGATGGCTCCCGCGGAGCTTCGCGAGCTGCGAGTACAACTTGAGGACTTGCAGGGGAAGAGATTCATCCGGCCCAATGTTTCTCCCTGGGTAGCCCCGATTCTGTTCGCCAAGAAGGCGGATGAGAGCTTTAGGCTTTGTGTTGACTATCGGCGCCTGAACCAGGTGACCGTGAAGAACAAGTACCCACTTCCGAGGATTGACGACCTCTTTGATCAGCTGAAGGGAGCACGATGGTTCTCGAAGATAGACCTCAAATCAGGCTATCATCAGCTTAGAATTCGAGACGAAGATGTGCAGAAGATGACCTTCAGATGTCGGTACGACCACTATGAGTTCTTGGTTATGCCATTCGGCGTAACCAACGCTCCAGCAGTGTTCATGGGACTCATGAACAAGATCTTTCAGCTATAACTCGATCGCTTTGTCGTAGTCTTCATCGACGACATTCTGATCTACTCGACTACTGAGGAGCATGCCTATCACTTGCGGGTAGTATTGGACACACTCCGAGAGCACCAGCTTTATGGTAAGCTCTCGAAGTGCCAGTTCTGGATCCGAGAGGTTCACTTTTTGGGACATTTCATATCGGAGGTTGGAGTTGCAGTGGATCCAGCGAAGATTGAGGCGGTACTTGCTTAAGAGTCACCCAGGAGTGTGACGGAGGTACGAAGTTTCCTGGGTTTGGCTGGTTATTACCGGAGGTTTGTGCCAGACTTCTCCAGATTTGCAGCACCGCTATCAGCCTTGACGAAGAAGGGGCAACCCTTTGTGTGGTCGGGGAGATGCCAGCAGAGCTTTCAGGAGCAGAGGCAGAGGCCGACTAGTGCCCCCATCTTGAGGCTTCCAGAGGAAGGCGTATGGTACATAGTCTACTGCGACGCATCAGAGATCGGACTCGGATGTGTCCTGATGCAGGAGCGAGCAGTGATCGCATATGACTCTCGTCAGCTGAGACAACATGAGCAGAACTACGCTACCCATGATCTGAAGTTAACAGCAGTGGTCTTCGCCTTGAAGATATGGCGACACTATCTGATGGACAAACGTTTTATCGTGTACTCTGATTACAAGAGTCTCAGGTATATCTTCTCTCAGAAGGACCTAAACCTGAGACAACGATGATGGCTTGAGTTCCTCCAGGACTATGACTTCGAGATAGTCTATACTCCTGGGAAGGGGAACGTTGTTGCAGATGCACTCAGCAGGAGATCTGATATACAGCTGCTAGGCAAGGTGACAAAGCACCTGGCTGCTTTACAGATATCCTTTGTGGATAGAGATGAAGCAGCCTTCCTTCAGTCTTTTACAGTCACTCCCCCACTTCTTCAGCGAGTCAGGGAGGCGCAGCGTGAGGACACTGACTGCGAGACACGACGTACTCAGATATTCACAGGGCAGACACCTGATGGATTTTCTGAAGGTGGGGAGCACATCATCCTCTTCAGAGGACGTACTATGGTACCTGTGTCACTTCAGAAGGAAGTGTTGAAGGAGTTCCACACATTCCCTCTAGCGGTACATCCAGGAGTGACGAAGATGTACCAGGACCTCTGACGACAACACTGCTGGCCGGGAATAAAGAAGGCAGTTGCAGAGTTTGTCTCTCGGTGCCTCACTTGTCAGCAAGTGAAGGCGGAGCACTAGGTACCAGCAGGCTTGGTTCAACCTTTAGAGCTCCCAGAGTGAAAGTGGGATGAGATATCCATGGATTTCGTAACAGGACTTCCACGTACATCCAGAGGTCATGACTCGATCTGGGTGATCGTCGACCGACTCACCAAGTCGGCCCACTTCCTACCGATCAGAGAGCAGAGTTCAGTAGAGAGCTTGAGACGCCTCTATGTGCAGGAGATTGTGCGGTTACATGAAATACATTCGACGATTGTCTTCGATCGTGACGCACGTTTTACTTCCCGGCTATGGAAGGGGTTGCAGGAAGCTTTTGGGACGCAACTTCGTTTGAGCACCGCCTTCCATTCTCAGACGGATGACCAGATTGAGCGGACCATTCAGACCCTCGAGGACATGCTGCGTGCTTGTGTTCTCGACTTCGGTCGCAGCTGAGAGGATTACTTGCCTTTGGTGGAGTTTGCATACAACAACAACTATCACTCCACCATTGAGATGACACCTTTCGAGGCGTTGTACGAGCGACCTTGCAGATCACCTTTGTGCTGGACTGACCCAAGGGAGTCAGCACTAGTGGGACCAGAGATGGTACGGGCTACCGCAGAGAAGGTGCGGATCATCCATGAGCAGATAAAGACTGCACAAAGCAGGCAGAAGTCGTATGCCGACAGGAGACGGAGACCTCTAGAGTTCGAGGATGGTGACAACGTCTTTCTACGGGTCTCACCTCGATGAGGTCTATGAAGATTTGGCCGAGGCGACAAGTTATCTCCGAGATTCATCGGACCTTTTCAGGTCCTCAGCAGAGTTGGCGAGGTGGCTTCCCGCTTAACTCTTCCACCTTAGTTGTATCGGGTGCACACCGTCTTCCACGTATCCCAACTGAGGAGATACGTGTACGACCCTTCCCACATCATCGACCATGGCGAGCTGAACGTCGACGATGGGGCGACTTTTACGGAGGTTCCAGTAGAGATTGAGGATCGACAGGAGCGGGTCCTTTGTGGACGGTCGATACCTCTGGTGCGAGTTTGTTGGCAGCATAAGAACCTCCAAGTGAGCACATGGGAGTGAGAGGCTCAGATGCGTGCTCAGTACCCCCACTTGTTCCCTTAGTTATGAGTTGTAGCTTTCGGGGATGTAAAACCCTGAGGCGGGGAGAATGTAAAGACTCGGAAATTTCCATGTATTTTTTTTAATTAAATGAGAATTTTACAAGTCCGCGAAACTTGACGGCGCGTGATTTCGAGGCCCGGAGTGCTTGAAATCAATTTCTGAAGTTTTGTTCGGGTACGTTCAGAAAACGTACGATCGAGTTTTTTATAACTTTTGAACTGATGCTCGAAATTGAAATCCGAGGGCATCGTTGAACTCGCAGCGTTGATTTTCACTTAAGGACGCTTTCACCTCGACGACAGTGGGTCGAGAATGAAAGATAGTTTTTGGGTTTTTCGTGGAAAATAATAAAATAAAATGAACTACACTTTATTTTATTTTACAGCCACCATGTGGAAGTTGGAGGTGGGGTCCACCAGAACTAAACCTCCTTGTGGGAGTTGAAGTGTGGGGATCACCGGACCATAACCTCCCATGAGAGGTTATGGTGGTGGGACCCACCCTAATCTAACCTCCCGCGAGAGGTTACGGTGGTGGGGACCACCCGGGACTAAACCCCCATTTTAATTGCGGAAAACCTCTCAACTCCCCTCATTAATGAGAGAGTCTCTCCACCCCCTCCTTTAATGGTGTCAACCCTTCCTCTCTTTTAATTGTGCCAACCTCATGAATTAATTAAGTGGAGCCAACTTAATTAATTCACCCAATTTTGAATTCTTATGCCAACTGACTTCATAGTTTTTTTTATAAACTATTATTCTTGGCTACTTATTCTTTTGTTGCTAGAGGAAGGAGCTTTTGAGAGAAAAGCTCTCGCCAACGAAGAACGAAGAACGCCGACAAGGAGCGTCTTCGACTTCTTCCTCGGAAGCACCTTGCGGAAGCAACCGACGTGGGACGTCTTCGACGACCGACCCTCCCTCCTCATCGTTGTCAACGAACCAACGCACGAGCTCAGGATTGGAAGTGCGCGGCGGATGCGACGAACGATGACAACTCCGTCTTCTTCCTCGTGACACCGTCAACGAACAACGAACAAAGGCAGAGGTTTAATTTTATTTAAGTATGATATTATTCCCTTGTTACTTTTCTTCCAAAACAAAGAACGCGAACCAACTTATTATCAAGTTGATCCGCAGATGTTTTCCTTGCGGGTTGGAAATATTTTGTTAATGAGGGATTATGGGAATTGATGTTTTAAAGATATCTTCCATGCTCGTTGTTGTGCTTCATTCTTGTGAACCAATTGCTATCACCCTAAACGCGGAGGGTGCGGACCAAACCAACGTGTTCCGACCCCTCCGCCGATCTCCTTTGTGGTGTTTTTTGAAACGGAGGAAAACGACGTCAATGGCGACGAAGGCAACGGCCGCGCTACCCGCGGTCTCCTCGACCCGCGCCGCCCTCACCGGTTGCGCCGCCCTCGCCGGCCGCGCTCCTCCTGAGCCCTGACCGAGCTGGCCTCCGCGCGCCCCGCGGCTTTGCCGTCCGCGCACCCCGCACGCCCCGCGCGCCCTGCGCCGCCGCTGGTTGAACCGGCCCTCTGGCCTCCGCGCGCCCCGCGACTCCACTGTCCGTGCGCCCCGCGGCGCCCCGGCCGAGCCGGCCTCCCGATTTCGGCCGCGCTACCCCGGCCCCGGGCCGAGCCGCCCCGAGTCGGCCCCTTGCGGCGCCCTCTGGGCAGAGCCGCCCACGCGGCGCCCTCTGGGTCGAACCACCGTCGCGCCGACCCACGGCCGGTCCGCGCCCTCGCGACTGGTCCGCGCCCTCGCGACTGGTCCGCGCCCTCGCGACTGGTCCGCGCCCTCGCGGCTCTCCGCGACCCCTCGCGGTCTGCTGGGTTGGGCCCAGCGGGCCGGGCCGAACCTAACGGGCTGGCCCGCCTAACGGGCTGGGCCAGACCCAACGGGTTAGGGTGGGTGGACCTCGACCGGGTTGGCCCATGCTGGTTCGGGCCGGGTCGGACCGGACCCGGGCCCATTACGACCCATTCACTTTCTTTTGGCCATGTCTTTGGCACCAGACGTTCGTTTGACGAACCGTCAGCGGCGCTGATAATCTTGGAGCGTGGCAGTCCCTTTGAGTATATTCCACCGGAGTTTGGGGTATAGTTGAGATACGGTCAGGTTGGATTGTGCACGAATCCAACCGGGCCCCCGGGATTAAAAGGCTAATAACTCATAGACTGAGTGTCCGATTGACGTGCCGTCAGTTGCGTTGAGACCCCTATGACGCGGCAGACCTTTGAGATATTTCTTCGTTGAACATCGTGACAGTTGGAGTATCGACCGGTAGCTCGTGGAGCGGATCCTTCCAGAGATGAGCGGATAGAGTGCGAAGACCTAGTAGCTGACTGAGACTTGACAACTGCTGATCGATTGACTCGGAATGACTCGATTAGCCCAGTGGAAAGCGCCTGGTTGTGGCGGCAGACCCACGGCGGAGGAGCGCCTGGTTGTGGTGGCAGACCCGCGGTACTCGACAATGTTACGAAATCGTCGGGAGACGCAACGACAGAAACGAGAAAACGAAAGAAAGAAAGCAACAAGGACACAGCGATTTACGTGGTTCGGGAATAATCCCTACGTCCACGGGAGAGGCAAAATTTCACTATATCGGGAGCACAAGTTACAGAGGTTTTTCAGTAGTAACCCTAGCCCCAAAAGGGTTATAAAATGGAGAAGACGATCACTGTTTGAAAAGTCAGTCCGCGTCGCTACAGTGAACGACGACTAGCTTTGTCAAAAACGCTACAGTTGCTGCCTGCTGGAGAAGTCAAAAGTGCTACAGTCAAGTTGACCCCGAAGCAGGGGCGCGTTGCCCCCTGCAACCCCCAACGAGCTCACCGCGGAGCTCGACTCGCGATAGTTGCGGGCCACAAGCATTCGACCCAACCGGATCGGGCTACACCAATCCAACAATCTCCCACTTGGAGCCTGATCCACTGCACTGCTATGTTTCGATGCAACTGATGAAGACAACTTACT
Organism: Viscum album; assembly: GCA_963277665.1. Taxonomy (NCBI): domain Eukaryota; kingdom Viridiplantae; phylum Streptophyta; class Magnoliopsida; order Santalales; family Viscaceae; genus Viscum; species Viscum album. Next base: position 74,435,525 of record OY728142.1, read on the forward strand.
TAATCTGAGTTCTTCCTCTTCTTCACTCACCAGTGGCGTGCTTCCTATTCACAGATTCATGAAATACAAACTGTTTTCCTCTTGTGCTCCCATCAGGTTCTCCATCATTCTGCCTCTCATCCTACGTTCATCAGTGGAGACCAACAGAGGCACAATAGTGCATCAACTTCTGTATCACCATAGGCTTTGTCAACATGTCTGTCGGATTGTTGGTTCCACATATCTTCTGCAAAGTCAGCAACCCATCCTGTATCAAACCTCTAATGAAATGGTACTTCAACTGAATGTGCTTCGTCCGGGCATGAAACACTGGTTCTTTGCAAGATGTATAGCACTCTGACTGTCACAGTGCAATACATTATCCTCTTGCTTTCTTCCCAATTCATCCAAGAAGTTCTTCAGCCAAACCATCTCTTTCCCAGCTTCTGTTACAACAATGTATTCTGCCTCTGTGGTGGATAAAGCCACCACCTTCTGCAATTGTGATATCCAACTTACCGCAGTTCCTCCACAGGTAAAAACATAACCCGTGGTACTTCTCCTGCTGTCGACATCGCCTCCAAGGTCAGCATCCACATACCCCTGCAATGAATTTCCTTTCCCAAAGCACAGAGATACCTCCTTGCTGCCCTTCAAATACCTCAGTATCCACTTCACAGCTTCCCAATGTTGTTTTCCAGGGTTAGCCATATAACTGCTCACAACTCCCACTGCATGAGCGATGTCAGGTCGAGTACAGACCATGGCATACATCAGACTCCCGACAGCTGATGCGTATGGAACTCTTGCCATGTACTCAATCTCTTCTGCCGTCTTCGGTGATTGCTCATTTGATAGTTTGAAATGACTCGTCAGAGGAATAGAGGCTGTCTTTGCTTCCATCATACTGAATCTTCTCAAGACCTTCCCAATGTAATCAGCCCGTGACAACATTAATGTTCCAGCTGTGCGGTCTCTCTTGATCTTCATCCCCAGAATCTTGCCAGCTTCTCCAAGATCTTTCATTTCAAACTCCTCAGCCAATTGTCTTTTCAGCTCATTAATCCTCTGCATACATGATCCTGCAATAAGCATGTCATCCACATACAGAAGCAATATAATGTATTCATCACCAAAGGACTTGATGTTGCAACACTGATCCATGCCACATCGTTTATATTCATTTTTAGACATAAATGAATCAAACTTCTTGTTCCACTGCCTCGGTGCCTGCTTCAGTCCATATAAGCTCTTCTGGAGTTTGCATACTAAGTCTTCCTTTCCAGACTCTACATATCCCTCCGGCTGCTGCATGTGGATATCTTCCTCCAAATCTCCATGAAGGAAAACAGTCTTGACATCAAGCTGCTCAAGGTGCAAATCCTCTGACGCCACAATGGTGAGAACCACCCAGATGGTGGTAAGCTTCACTACTGGTGAGAATATTTCCGTGAAATCCACTCCCTCCTGTTGGAAGCCTTTCACCACAAGCCTTGCCTTGAACCTCCTCTTGCCATCATGTTCTTCTTTCACCCGGTAGACCCACTTGTTCTGCAATGCTTTCTTTCCCGCTGGCAGGGATGTCAACTCCCAAGTGTTGTTGTCATGCAATGAGGAAATCTCCTCCTTCATTGCCAGCTCCCACTTGCCTGACTCCTTCAGCTGCATTGCCTCTTCAAAGCATTCTGGTTCTCCACTGTCAGTCAATAATAGATAATGCAGGGATGGTGAATACCTCTGCATAGACCTTCTCACCCTTGTTGATCTCCTCAACTCCATTGGAGTAGTAGGTTCCACCGGTTCGGATCTCTCATGCTCAGACACACCTTCAAGCTCCACTTGCTCTTTGCACTCTGATTCAATGTTCCCATTTTCATCTTCAGCTACGTGACGATCTTTGTACATGACACCTTCATTGAATACCACGTTCTGGCTCCTGATGACCATCTTCTTGTGATCATCCCAAAAGCGGTAACCAAACTCATCAACACCATAGCCAATAAAGAAATATGGCTTAGACTTAGCATCAAGCTTGTCCCTTGAGTTAGCATCAATGTGTACATAAGCCAAACTGCCAAAGACTCTTAAATGTGAGAGTTTTACCTCCTTACCAGACCAGAGCTTCTCGGGTAGACGTTCTCCCATTGGCACAGATGGACTCCTGTTGATCAGATACGCTGCCATGTTCACTGCATCAGCCCAGAAGGTTTTGGGCAACCCTGAGTGTAACCTCATACTTCTGGCACGTTCATTCAACGTCCTATTCATCCTCTCTGCCACACCATTTTGCTGTGGTGTTCCTGGGATAGTCTTCTCCCACCAAATTCCATTATCAGAACAGAATTCTATGAATTCTTGACTGCCATACTCTCCACCGTTGTCAGACCTCAATCATTTCAGCTTAGCTCTTGACTCATTTTCCACCATGACCTTCCACTTCTGAAACATTTTAAACACATCAGATTTACTTTTCAGAAAGTAAACCCATACCTTCCTTGTTGAGTCATCGATGAATGTCACATAGTATTGTGACCCTCCAAGGGAATGTACCGGTGCAGGTCCCCAAACATCCGTGTGCACCAGGTCCAGCTTCCCAGCCTTTGGTGTTCTGCCTCCTTTTGCAAAAGACACCTTCTGCTTTCTGAAGATACAATCTTCACATAGGCCAACTTTCACTGACTTTAACTCCGGTAGCAACCTTTTTGTTGCCAGCACCTTTATCCCCTTCTCACTCATGTGGCCTAGCTTGTTGTGCCACAGTTGTGAATCTCCTACAGCTTTGAGTGATGCAGCCATGTCTATGCAAGTTTCTGTCATGTTGTATAGGGTTCCATTCTTTGCTCCCCAAGCTATGACCATAGCTCCTCGGGTGATCTTCCATGCACCACCAGTGAATGTGGTACTCAACCCTGCATCATCAAGTTGTCCAACAGAAATAAGATTTCTTCTCAAGCCAGGGATATACCTCACGTTTTCCAGAACCAGCAGACTCCCATTGTTGGTCTTGATCCGTGCATCTCCTTTCCCCACAATCTGCAATGGCTCATCATCAGCAAGATGTACCTTGTCGAAATTTCCAGAAACGTAATTTTCCAGACTTCTCCGATGTAGAATGGAAAGACGCCCCAGAGTCTAAAATCCAAGACTCCATTGGGCTGTCTACGCTCAACAGCAGCACGTCGTCAGTTCCTTCAGCTGTCGTGTTTGCTCCACTGGTTTCAGGTTCCTTCCGGTTATCTCTGCACTTCTTCTTGACATGTCCTTTCGCCCCGCATGTCCAGCAGGTAGGACCAAGCCCATTTGCCTTGTCTCTGCTCTTTCCTCTTGACTTCGATCGTCCTCTGCGATTGTCCCGCTGTGGGTACCTTCCTCTTCCTTCAACGTTCAAAACAGAACCAGAGAATCTGCCTGATTCTCTTCTTTGAACATCCTCACTAAGGATTAGGTCCCGTATATCTTTCAGAGCCATCTTCGTATTCCCTGAAGTGCTGCTCACAACTGTTACAGTTGCTTCCCAACTCTCTGGTAATGAAGATGGTAAAACCAGCGCACATACCTCATCACCAAGATCAATGTCTACCGATGACAACTGACTTATGATGGTATTGAATTCATTGATATGATTTGCAACAGTTCTCCCTTCAACCATTTTCAGGTTGAACAATCGTCGTATCAAATGCACCTTGTTTGCCGCAGAGGGCTTCTCGTACATATTTGTGAGGGCTTTCATCAGGTCCACCGCCGTCTTCTCCTCTCTGATATTGAACGCCATGTTTTTGGCCAACGTCAGACGCACAACACCCAGAACCTGTCGATCCAGTAGCTCCCACTCTGACTTCTCCATGTCCGCTGGCTTCACACCCAGAAGTGGCAAGTGCATCTTTTTCTGATAAAGATAATCCTCGATCTGCATCCTCCAGAAATTGAAATCAGTTCCATCGAAGCGATCGATCTTCACTTTGCCTTCATCCAGAGCCATCGTTGGAGAATTCCGAACCTTCCTCTGATACCAGTTGTTACGGAATCATCGGGAGACGCAACGACAGAAACGAGAAAACGAAAGAAAGAAAGCAACAAAGACACAACGATTTACGTGGTTCGGGAATAATCCCTACGTCCACGGGAGAAGCAAAATTTCACTATATCGGGAGCACAAGTTACAGAGGTTTTTCAGTAGTAACCCTAGCCCCAAAAAGGGCTATAAAATGGAGAAGACGATCACTGTTTGAAAAGTCAGTCCGCGTCGCTACAGTGAACGACGGTCAGCTTTGTCAAAAGCGCTACAGTGGCTGCCGGCTGGAGAAGTCAAAAGTGCTACAGTTAAGTTGATCCCGGAGCAGGGGCGCGTTGCCCCCTGCAACCCCCAACGAGCTCACCGCGGAGCTCGACCCGCGATAGTTGCGGGTCACAAGCATTCGGCCCAACCGGATCGGGCTACACCAATCCAACAGACAAGAGGAGTACCTCTGCAGGCTATTAGGGGGAGCGCCTGGTTGTGGCGGCAGACCCACGGTGGGGAGCGCCTTGGTGACGCAGTAGACCCACGATATTCGACAGGAGGAGTACCTCAACAGTCCAAGGTTAGTGGGAAGCGTCTTGGTGTCGCGGCATACCCACTGTACTCGACAGAGGAGGAGTTCTCCAGCAGTCGTGGTTTCGATAATGTGAATAAAAATCCTGGTTGAGCTGAGTCAATAATTTTTGTGTTTTCCTCATGTTTGAGATGAATTATTTGATAACTTAGATATATGTATGAGCATATACCTAAGTGGAGTTATCTGTTGATTTCATACTTTGTGGTTTATCTTTGTTGGATTTTGTGAGACCTTGAGGGTCTCGGGGTCCCTACTGAGTATCGTTATACTCACCCCTGTACGGGCTATGTCCGCACCTCGTTGTGTTGGATGCAGATGACGGACAACGCTAACCGAGGTTAAGAGTACCAGGACTGGATGGTACCCAGAGGTAGACCTTACGGCGTGTCGGTACACGGAGGAGACAGACGGACGTGGAGTGCTGAGGAGCCGATCTGTACCTACCGTTCAGGTAGGAATCTCGGAGGACGACCCAATGGCTGTTTTTTTCCCATTTCCTCAGTTGTACTTGTACTTTCAGTTTCTTGTACTCTCCAGTTGAACTTGTATTCTGACCCCTTTTTACTTACTGTATTCACTTGTTGGTTACTCAGTTTACTCGTGATCGTATCTGCTGTGTGTGTTTACAGGTTATAAAGGCAATGTCTTCCCAGTTTTAGGGAATTACGCCTTTGGTGCTAGTCGCCAGCCCCTGACCTATGGAAGACGAGCTTGGGGTAGTCACGACGCGGGCCTCGGGGGACGGGTCGTGACAGAGAGAGTTGAGCAAGTGCTATTCTATTTACTTATCTACATATTCTCTTCTTATTAGAATACTTTTATATCTTCTCTTTCTATTGCATAACATGATATCCCATAAAATCCGGGCTTGGAATTAAATTCTAGATGTCCTTTTCTCAAAAATACCTCGACAATAGGACGGAGCGTTTATTCTTGTACTATTTTCCTTCTCTCGGTACTTGCAATCTTTTTATAATCGATTTTACTTTAAGGAGTTAATCCAATATTTAATGAATCGACAACATCATTAAATTCCACTTAAAATAAACAGACAATAATAAATATGCAGGTTGCAGAACCACATAGCCGATTCTGAATCACCACATAGCCGAATTCCATGGATTCAAATTCACGTAGCCAAATTGATCCATGCAGCCGTTCTTCACGTAGTCGCTTTCTTCACGTAGTCAAATCATGTAGTCTTCTTGCTCACGTAGCCGAATTTTGACGTAGCCGATTGGACCACGTTGCTGAATTTACCACGTATCAAATTCACATAGCCGATTGACGTAGCCGTTTTACCGACGTAGTTGTTTCACCGACGTAGTTGTTTCAGCGACGTAGTTGTTTCACCATGTAGGCGATTCATCGAAATAATCGATTTTTACGTAGCAGATTTCGCGACGTAGCAGATTTCGCGACGTAGCAGATTCATGTAGGCGTTGCCCTCACGTAGTCGATTGACGCAGTCTATTGCTTGACTTTGCTAATTATCCGTGTAGCTGATTGCCCCACGTAGCCGATTGTCTCACGTAGCTGATTTTCCAGACTTCGGCAAATTTCATCAAAACTTCCAAAATTTTCAGAATAACACCAGAACGACTTAAATAAAGATCAGACCTAATGAGCACACCTAAAAACAAAATCATTAGTAATATATGAAGGGTTTTCAAGATCATCAAAAAATAAAACACATGGGATATGTTGGAACAACATTAGTAGTCCAACAATCTCCTCATTTTGATGATCACAAAACCCATTAAACAATAAACATAAAAAATTTAGAAAAACTATGTAATATATATTGCTTTTAAAATGTTGTGTTTATCCTTTCTTCTCCCCTTTTATTAGACTTCTCCCATTTTATTAGCTTCTGCCCCTTTTCGTCATTAAAAAGGAAGGGTAAGGAGAGGAAAAACACCCAATTTAGCACTTTTGAGTGATGAACCGTTTAAAGATAGTGCTGAAACTGAATTTGAATTGTGGCAGGATTGAAATTTAGAAAATGCAGCAAGTAAAACATTCACAAAGATGAAAAACATTAAATGAAAACAATCGCTTTGAAACACAAAGATATAGATGAAAGTCATTAAATGAAAACAATTGCTTTGAAACCCAAAGATATAGATGAAAAACATTAAATGAAAACAATCACTTGAGAAAAAGATAAACAGGATCTTCATTAATCACGTACACTTGTACAAGATTACAAAGAGCCAACAAACAGAAATACATTAGTGAGATGGTCCGAGTTTATGGATTGGCTCAAAATCAGAAGGATGTTTGGGTGGAGGTTTCTTGAAAGTTGGAGGAGGATCAAGAGGTAGTTGGAGGGTCGACTACAGGAGGTAGAACTGCTCTCCCAGTCTCTACAACTGAAGCATCCTCTGTCCCAATACCTGAATTGTCCTGCGGTCTCTGAGCTGGTGTGCTCAACACCTTCTCAAGATTCCTAGAAGCTATGCTGAAGTCATAAGAACAAACACTAGCAAAAGGTAGCTTCTTGACAGGCTCTGAAGAAGTTGCGCCTTTCTCGGTAGACTCGGCATCAACTGCAGCATCAACCTTGGAATGTTCTTTCTGATAAATCCTGGCTGGGTCAATAACGATATCCACTCTCTGCCTGGTACCTCTATAAGCGTCCGGTGGTGTTGAGCCAGTAGATCTTCCTCTTAAGAGAAAACAGGGCATTGGGACACATATCAATCCTCTTTATGATATCCGATTTACAGAAATTGAGAATGGCAGTAGAGGCCTGTTTGAGGAGCACTTACTATGGCAGTAGGTTGAGAACTCGAGGGTGCTGTAGGAGGCTCTGAATACAACTTTTTTTGAATTCTATCTGCCGAAACTTGCGAACCAAGCAACTTACTTTCCAAAAAAATCAGCTTGTGATCCAGGTTCGTTAACAGCTCAATCAGAATTTGACCAACCTCATTTAGAGAACTGGATGAAGCTTGGGGCACTGGAGCACTAGGAGCATCAATTGGTACAGGGGCACGAGCAACAACTGGCATTGGAACAACTGACCTAAAAGTTCTGTAAACCATAAGCTCTTGTCCTGTAGGAGCAGTTGGCACAACAGGGGCTTCCTCAGACTTGGAGGAACTAGAATCCTCTTCTGAAGAGTGTATATAAATCTAAAACTCCATAAATCTAAGCTTGCATAGATGCAAACCGCTGATGGTTTCTATTGATTGGACCAATTGAGTAAGAAACCATCTCTTACTTTCTTAGTTACTCCCAAGGTCTCTTCTACCTGAGCACCAACAGATTCTTGAAGATGACCAACCATGTCATTTAAAAACACATAAGTTTCGTGCCCAGTCTTCTAATAGATTCTTGGGTTTCCTGAAATTCAGTTAAACAAATCCCTTTTGAATTTTTGTATAAGTATAGGGGTGAGCATGTCACACTGTAATGATTGAATCTGAGAGGTTACTGAATTCAAATATGAAAACACTCGATCAAACCGAGCCTTGAAATTTGGAACCACAGGTGGTGCAGGTGTAGATGCGACGGTTGAAACCTCTTAAGGAACTCGAACTGACTCACAACTACATTCTTCAAAGTATGCATACTCTTTTATCTCAGTCTTGAAACTCTGAACCATCTATCTGAGATGCCAAAGGGACTGTCTTACCCTTAATAAGGGACTGTCTTACCCTTAATAAGGCAAGGTGATTGTACTACTATGTTATGTTCTAGGCTAGCACTTCTTCTAGGGCCTATACTACGTGGACAAAAGATATGATTAGCCGGAAAAAATATATAATGAGTGATATTAGCAATAGGTTTTATTTATCTATCTACTCAAATTTTTATGGATAGTAGATAGATGAATAAAACCTATTGCTAATATTGCTCATTATATATTTTTTCCGGCTAATCATATCTTTTGTCCGCGTAGTATAAGCCCTAGAAGAAGTGCTAACCTAGAACATAACATAGTAGTACAACCACCTTGCCTTATTAAGGGAGTTCCGACACATATATTAGCTACTGGTTTGGAGTAATTTGAGCGTTTAAACATTTCATTCCATGTACCTTACATGATTTCATATTTGAATGCTTGTTTTGATACATGTGAATGTTATGCTCTTAATTTCTAACCGATCGGTGTGAGGTTTTGAGTGTGTGACTTGTGTTGTTTCGATTGGACAACACAAGAATCCTTTTCATACCCACATTCTTGAGATTTCTACCAAAGAATTTCTCCAAACCTAAATGAATCTCTATGAACAATGAACTTGAAATGTGTGTAGTGAAATCACAATGAACCCTTTCTCTCATAATTCTCAAAACACCACCTTAATCTATCAACTATTAAACTCTTTAAGTTATTTTTTTAAAATTGTTTTCAAAATCACCCTCCTTTTTAGTATTTTTTATTAAAAACACATACTCTAAATCTATCAACGCTCCTTGAGAGACGACTTAGGGTCTGCCCTACACTATAAATCAATCTTAAAAACATAATCAATTTGACGTGTCGTGACAACGCGTTCACCAACCTTCTTAAAATACTTCTTCTCAGACCTCTTGTTATCCTGTAGTTGAGGCCAATTTGGTTCTATCTCTGTCTCATACATCATAAGAGTTCCAATCAGATCTTTTATTTTGAAATCTTTAACAGCTGTGGATTGCCTATTGACAACCGAGATTTTACTCCACTTAGATGGTAATACTCTAAGAACTTTCAGAGCTTGATTAGATTCAGGAATCAGTGCTTCTAGAGAAACAACATTATTTACAATCTCTGTCAACCGTCCATTCATTTGTGTTCAGATCATATTCCCCTTCAACAGTAACATCCCACTTCTCTGGATCTCTTTCAGGAATAGTATAGGGCTACACGACTTTTAAATAAACCTTTAAATCAAGGTTCTTCAAGTAGATTATCATCCGTGCCTTCCAACAACCATAATTGTTACCATTGAAGTAGGGAGCTCTTGCCATAGACATACCTTCTCTATTGTCAACCACAACAACCATTTTGAAAAGATCTCAAGACTTCAACCTTTTATAGCTTAGAATTCAAAAGTCATTTCCTTTGATACCAATTGTTGGTCAAAGAACAATTGTATTAGGACTCAGGAGGAGGGGTGAATTGAGTTGTTGAAATTTTCTTAGCTTATAAACCACCCGCTTTAAGGTATGACAATTTCTGATATTTTCTTAACACATGCAAGTAGCGAAAATAAAAACAGAAAGAAAAGATAGAACATCAGAGATTTATAGTGGTTCGGGGAACATATATTCTCTAGTCCACTCCACCAATGCTCAGCTCCTTGAGCTTGGTGATTTTCACTAGCACCGGTCCTTTTCGTAGGGACTACCCGACTTAGTGCAAACAACTGTCACTTGGTACAGAAACCAGGAGCTTTTACTAGGCTCTTACAAGGCTTTACAAACACTAGCCTTTAAGGTTCTTTTACCAGGAACCTTCACAGCTTAGTGCAAAAAACCGACACTTCCAACAACGAGAGAGAAAATGATGAAAGTTTACAAATGGAGCTCACGGTTGTAAGATGCAACCGAAAGAAGAGAAGAATTCTCCAGGAGAGAAAATAAGAATGAAATGCAGCTCGAGGGGAGTCTTTTAAAATACAACAAGATTTAACTTTGAAGCACACCTGTAGAATTTGAATCTTCTTCGTCTTCTTCTTTGCAGCACAGTGAAGCAACACATAGAGCTTCGAGAGAGAGAGGGAGAGAGTTGAGAGTGCAAGTGATATTCAAACACTCTTGTATATCTTCTCTTTCTATTGCATAACATGATATCCCATAAAATCCGGTCTTGGAATTAAATTCCAAATGTCCTTTTCTCGAAAGTACCTCGACAACAGGACCGAGCGTTCAATTATTCTTGTACTATTTTCCTTCTCTTGGTACTTGCAATATTTTTATAATCGATTTTACTACAAGGAGGTAATTCAATACTTAATGAACCGACGACAACATTAAATTCCACTCGATGATAATAAATACGTAGGTTGCAGAACCACATAGTCGATTCTGAATCACCACGTAGCGGAATTCCATATATTCAAATTCACACAGTCAAATTAATCCACGTAGCTGATTTCTTCACGTAGCCAAATCACGTAGGTTTCTTGCTCACGTAGCTGAATTTTGACGTAACTGACTGATCCACATAGCTGATTGGAACCACGTTTTCGAATTTACCACGTATCAAATTCATGTAGCCGATTACTCTACGTAGCCAATTCACGTAGCCGTTTTACCGACGTAGCTGTTTCGCCACGTGGGCGATTCATCGACGTAACCAATTTTCACATAGCCTATTTCGCGACGTAGCTGATTCACGTAGGTGTTTCCTTCACGTAGTCGAGTGCTCGTCTTAGCCAATTATCCACATAGTCAATAGCATCACGTAGCTGATTTTCCAGATTTGGATAAATTTCAGCAAAACATCCGGAATTTGCAGAATAACAACAGAATGACTTGAATAAAGATGAAACCTAATGAACACTCTTAAAAACAAAATCATTAGTAATATATGAAGGGTTTTCAAGATCATTAAAACTTGAAGCACATGAGATATGTTGGAACAATGTTAGTTGTCCAACAATCTTCCTTTTTTGATGATCAAAAAACCCATTAAACAATAAACATAAAAATTGTAAAAGGTTTTAAGGTTTTTTGCAGAAAAGCTATGTAATATATATTGTTTTTGTAAGTGGGTGAATTTTCCTTACCTCAATGTGAGGTGAGGATATTCTTTTATAGATTAGGAAACCAATATACAAGACGGGTAAGTCCGATGTGGGACTCACCCATTTACACTTAAATGGGTTCCAACACTCCCCCTCAAGCTGGACATGCCCAGATTGGATAGAGTCCCACACAGAAAGAATAACAAGACAATCTCAAACTCCCCCTCAAGCTGGGCCATGGAGGCTGTGAACACCCAGCCTGGAAGTGAGAGACTCAAGACGAGCTCCGGGAAGACCTTTGGTGAAGAGATTGGCAAGCTGATCGGCCGTCGGGATATGACCGAAACCGATATGGTGCTGCTCCAGATGGTGGCGGAGAAAGTGACAGTCCACCTCGATATGCTTCGTCCGTTCATGGAAGACGGGATTCGAGGCAATCTTCGTGGCTGCCTGATTGTCACACCAGATATGAGCAGGAGTCGATGCCGGGAAACCGAGCTCCTGGAGAAGATGACGAAGCCAGAGGATCTCAGTAGTGACAGTGGCCATGGCCCGATACTCGGCCTCAGCACTAGAACGGGAGACCACAGTCTGCTTCTTGCTGCGCCAAGAGATGAGATTACCGGCGAAGAAGACGGCGAATCCCGAAGTAGACTTGCGGGTAGCGAGGCAACTGGCATAGTCCGCATCACAAAAAGCCTCAATATCCATGTGAGCATGATGTGAGTACCGAAGGCCGCGTGCAGGGTCTTTCTTGATGTACTTGGCAATGCGGAGGACAACATCCCACTGAGAGCAGGTGGGATGCTCCATGAACTGGCTGACTTTGCCAACGGCACAGGCAATGTCGGGACGCGTCATGGTGAGGTAGTTGAGTTTACCAACCAAGCGGCGATAGCTCTCAGGATGAGGAAAGAGTTCCGAGTCGGAATGAAGGGAGCGTTCCCCAGGCTCAAGGGGAGTGTCAACTGTGGTGGCGGTGCTCAACCCGGCATCCTGCAATATATCAAGAGCATACTTGCGCTGGCAGAGAGAGATAGTGTCCGCAGTTCGGGAGACCTCGATGCCAAGAAAGTACGTGAGGGGACCAAGATCCTTGGTGTGAAAGTGCTGGTGAAGATGCGTCTTGAGGCTGGCGATGCCTCTGGAGTCGCTCCCTGTGATGATGATGTCATCAACATAAATGACAAGCAAGATACAGCCGTGTGCCGTCGTATGAAAGAAGACGGTGTGATCTTTCATACTCCGAGAGAGGCCAAAGGCGGTGACGACAGTGCTGAAGCGGCCAAACCAGGCGCGAGAAGACTGTTTGAGGCCGTAGAGGGAGCGACGGAGACAACAGACATGGGAGGCGGCACCAGAGGCAGAGAAACCAGGGGGCTGCTGCAGGTAGACCTCCTCGTCAAGAAAGCCATGGAGAAAAGCATTCTTAACGTCGAGTTGATGAAGTGGCCGGCGATGATGAGCAGCCAGAGAGAGGAAGAGGCGGACCGAGACCATCTTGGCGACTGGAGAGAAGGTCTCAAAGTAGTCGACGCCATATGTCTGAGCAAATCCCTTGGCGACAAGCCGGGCTTTGAGGCGGCAGAGAGAGCCATCGGGATTGAGACGGATCGTGAAGATCCATTTACAACCGACCGCCTGTTTGTTTGCCGGAAGGGGAACAAGATCCCAAGTACGGTTGGCATCCAGAGCCTGCAATTCATCTCTCATTGCGGCTAGCCACCCGGGGTGAGATTTGGCTTCACCGACCGTTCGAGGAAGCGACACGGTCTCCAGAGCGGACAATCCCCTGTAAGAAGATACAAAGAGAGGAGTATTCTGACACGAGCGAGTACCTTTCCGGAGCGCAATCGACACATCCTCGGGAGCTGTGTCAGGAACATTAGGCGAAGCGGGAACAATGGTTTCCTCGGCCGGGACGGGAGGTACAGTGGAAGGACGACGAGAGTAGGTCTGTCCAAAGAGATGACCGGTCGGAGGAGACACCAGAGGCGGGTGAACCATGAGCGGAAGGCAGTCATCGATGGTAGTGTCAGGAGAAGGAGAGGGGAGAGTGAAAGGAGAGCTCTCGACAAACGAAACGTCGGCAGAGGTGATATACCGGCGGAGGTCTGGAGAGAAGCATCGGTACCCGCGCTGAGTGCGGGAATACCCGAGAAAAATACAGCGAAGGGATTTGGGTGATAGTTTGGAGAGATTGGGGCGAGTGTCCCGGACATAACAGAGACAGCCGAAGACACGGAGTGGAAGGGAGTGAGGAGGGAGAGAGGGAAACAGGGTATGAAAAGGAGTCTCCCCCTGAAGGATGGAGGAGGGAAGACGAGCAGTGAGGATGACATCCCCCCAGAAAAGAAGAGGTACCTGGCGGTGGAAGAGGAGGGCACGAGCGGTTTCCAAGATATGTCGGTGTTTCCGCTCGGCCACCCCATTTTGCTGAGGGGTATCAGGACAGGAGGTCTGATGGATGATGCCGTGGACCCTCATAAACTGCTGAAAATGAGTGGATAAGTATTCTCGCCCATTGTCAGAGCGGAGACATTTCACAGGGAGAGAAAACTGTGTCTGGATTTCCTGAAAAAATGTCTGAAAGGTGGAGAGAACCTCTGTTCGATCTCGAAGAAGGTAAAGCCAGGTCATGCGGGAGTAATCATCAATAAAGGTGATATAATAACTGTACCCTGACTGGCTCGGAACCCTGCAAGGACCCCATACATCGGAATGAACAAGAGCGAAAGGAGCCGCTGCACGTGGTTCCGGGCGAGGAGCATACGTCGTCCGATGATGTTTGGCAAACTTGCAGGATTCACAATGGAAGGAGAGGTGAGAACGGAATTGGGGGCAAAGTTTATGGAGGGTGGACGGTGGTGGATGGCCAAGGCGGGAATGGAGGTCAAGGGCTCGGGCCGTGGTGGATGAGCAAGCAAGGGATGATGGGGTATCAAACAGGTAAACCCCATCCCGAAGATAACCTCGACCAATTTCCCGATTAGTCTTCTGCTCCTGAAAAACAACACCAGATGAGCTAAAAGTAGCAACACAATTCAAATCTGTGGTGAGTTTGCTGACAGAGATAAGATTAAAGGGACTTTGAGGAACATGAGCGACCGACGTCAGGGGAAGAGACGGGGTCAAGGAACATGTGCCAAATCCGGTAATAGGGATTGTTGAGCCATTAGCAACAGTAATGGCAGAGGCACCGGTGTACGGATGATAGGTAGTGAACATACCAAAGTCTCCTGTCAGATGTTCTGACGCATCGGAGTCAAACATCCAAGCTGTCTGTCGATGAGAAACACAGGCGGTGGAGTTGCCAGTCTGAGCAAGTGGGGCGAGAGAAGAAGATGGTGGCGCAGTCGCTCGATAAGATTTTACCAAAGCAATCTCCTCCGGCGAGAGTGTTGTCCTGTAACGGGTACTGGATGAAGGAGGACCGCGGCGCTGTAGAGCCGATGATGGAGGATGGGAGAGCTGCTCGGCTGAGTGCATAGGTGCTCGGGCGGACACGCCAGCCATTAATGCAGGGGGGGGCTGGGCCGACGGCGCAGGAAGGCCGCAGGGTAGCTGCAGGGAAGCCGCTGGGAGACGGGCTGGGGAGCGGGACGGGAGAGGCCGCCGGAGAGGGGTCGCCGGACTGGAGGGAGATCCGCAAGGAGTCGGGAGCCGCGAGCGCGCGGGAGGCGCCGGGAGCAGCGGGAGGCGCGGGAGGCCGTCGGGGCTTGGACGCCGACGGGAAGAACCGCGGAGGGCCGCGTCGGGAGAAAGGCCGACGGGAGGGAGGCGGAGCCGCAATAGGAGGCGGGGCCGGAAGTCCGCCGTGAGGCGCGCAGGAGGGCGGAAGGAGCCGCCGGACAGCAGCAGACCGCCGGGGAAGGGAGGCCGCTGGGGAAGGGAGGCTGGCGGAAACGCCGGGGAGCAGCGGGAGGCGCGGGAGGCAGCGGGAGTTGCTGGAGGCGAGGGTGCCGGGAGCGCGCCAGGCGAGGGTGAGGGTGCCGGGGCGAAGCGGGGCGAGCCGCCGAGAGCGGGACGTCGAGGGCGGGGTGCGCCGCAGCGAGGCACCGGGAGCCGGGGAGGCGGAAGATGGCGTGCGCAGGAGGGAGCGGGCCGGGAGATGCCGCCGGGAGCCGGGAGCCGCGTGGGAGGGCCGACGAGGGTTTGCTGGGACGAGGGCGCACCGCGGGAGGACGGCGGACGCCGGGCGCCGGGCGAAGGCCCGCTGGGCGAGGTGGCGGGTGAGGGAGCGGCTGGGGCTCGAGCGCCACTGGGAGGCGGATGGTGCGGGGGCTAGGGCGCGGGCGAGGGCGAGGGAGTCGCGAGGGCTAGGGCGGAGGGGCGCCGGGAGGGAGGACCGCCGGGAGGTGGAGGCTCACCAGGAGGGAGGACCGCCGTGAGCAGAGGGGCGCCGGGAGGTGGAGGCACACCAGGAGGGAGGAGCTTCGCCGGGAGGGAGAGCCTGCCGGGAGGAGAGGTGGCCGCCGGGAAGGGCAAGGCCAGAGGGGGAAGAAAGGCGGGGCCGGATAGAACCGGGAAGCCGCTGGGAGGGAGGGTCGGGATTAAAATCCCTCTGATACCATGTAAGTGGGTGAATTCCCCTTACCTCAATGTGAGGTGAGGATATTCTTTTATAGATTAGGAAACCAATATACAAGACAGGTAAGTCCGATGTGGGACTCACCCATTTACACTTAAATGGGTTCCAACAGTTTTTAAAATGCCGTGTTTATCATTTCTTCTCCCCCTTTATTAAACTTTTCCTCTTTTATTAGACTTCTCCCCTTTTCGTGTCATTAAAAAGGAAGGGTAAAGAGAGAAAAAACACTTTTAATTTAGCACTTTGAGTGATGAACTGTTTAAAGATAGTGCTGAAACTAAATTTGAATTGTGGCAGGATTGAAATTCAGAAAATGCAGCAAGTAAAACATTCACAAAGATGAAAAATATTGAATGAAAACAATCGCTTTGAAACACAAAGATATAGATGAAATACATTTAATGGAAACAATTGCTTTGAAACACAAAAATATTGATGAAAGACATTAAATGAAAACAATCACTTAAGAAAAAGATAAATAGGATTTTCCTTAATCATGTACACTTATATAAAATTACAAAGAGCCAACAAACAGTAATACATTAGTCAGATGACCTGGGTTTGTGGATTGACTCAAAATCAGGAGGTTCAGGTGGAGGTTTCTTGAAAGTTGGAGAGGATGAAGAGGTAGTTGGATGGTTAACTACAGGAGGTAGAACTGCTCTCCCAAGCTCCACAACTGAAGCATCCTCTGTCCCGAAACCTAATCCTTCCCGTGGTCTCTGGGCAGGTGTGCTCAACACCTCCTCAAGATTCCCAAAAGCTATGCTGAAGTTATAAGAACCAACACTGGCAAAAGGCAGTTTCTTTACAGGCTCTGAAGAAGTTGCGCCTTTCTCAACAGACTCGGCATCAACTGCAACAACAACCTTGGAATGTTCTTTTTGATAAATTCTGGCCGGGTCAAAAACGGTATCCACTCTCCACCTGGTACCTCTATAGGTGTTCGGTGGTGTTGGGCCAAGAGATCTTATTCTTCTTAGAGAAAACAGGACATCAAGACACATCAATCCTCTTTATGATATCTCATTTACAGAAATCGAGAATGACAATAGAGGTCTGTCTGTGCATCTGGGCAACTGATGCTAGACCATTGTTCAACATCCCTTTGAAAGATTCAATCTGTCCAGTAGAAAAGCTCTGAGGAGCACTGACTATGGCAGTACGTTGAGAACTTGAGGGTGATGTTGGAGGCTCTGAATACAACTTTTTCTGAATTCTATCATCCGCAACTTGCAAACCAACCAGCCTACCTTCCAAAGAAATCAGCTTGTGATCCTGGTTCGCTAACTGCTCAATTAGAATTTGACAAACCTCATTCAGAGAACTGGATGAAGCTTGAGGCACTGGAGCACTAGGAGCAGCAGCCGGGCACAGGCAACAACTGGCCTATAAGGTTTGCAAACCACAAGCTCTCGTCCTGCAGGAGCAGCTGACACTGTAGGGGCTTCCTCAGACTTGGAGGAACTAGAATCCTCTTCGGATGAGTCTGTATATAAATCTACAACTCCATCATGAATTTGAGCTAGCAAAGATGCAAACCGCTGGTGGTTTCTGATGATTGGACCAATCAAGCAAGAAACCATATCTCTTGCTTGGTTACCCCTAAGGTCTCTTTTACCTGAGCACCAACAAATTCTTGAAGATGGCCAACAATGTCATTTAAAGACACATCAGTTCCCAGGCCAAGTTTTTTAATAGATTCTTTGGTTTCCTGAAATTCAGCTAACAGATCCCTTCTGAATTCTTGCGTAAGTACAGAGGTGAACATGTTACACTGTAATGATTTATCTGAGAGGTTACTGAATTCAAATGTGAAAACACTTGATAAAACTGATCCTTGATATTTGGAACCATAGATGGTGCAGGTGTAGATGTGGCAGTTGGTTGAAACCTCTCAAGGAACTTAAACCGACTCACAAGTACACTCTTCAAAGTATGCAGACCCTCTTTCATCTCTGTTTTGAAACTCTGAATCTCATCAAGAGCAACCACCGAAAGATCTGATTGAACTATTGGCATATTCTGAACCATATCTCTCTGAGATGCCAAAAGCACCCCTCGTTCATTGATGTCAGATTTGGTAACACAAATTTCACTAAGCTCACTCATTTGAGCTTTCACATCCTCAACCCACTCACACCAGATGGAACAGACTGTGCACGTTGGATGTTCTTTATCAAGGAAGTCTGGGCGACCATTATCTCAACAAGCTTATCAAAATCTGCTTTAGAAACTGAATTCTCCTTGTGATATTCGATTTCATCCTTGGAGGACACTAACTCTTCCTTCAACTCCACATAATCTCCCTTGAGATTATCAAATTCAATCATCACTGCAGAGGCAAACGTTTCCATATGCTTTTCAACATCTGAACTCTCAGAACTTTTGCTCATAGAAGAAGCATCTTCTTGCACATGAGGTGGAGATGAAATATGCTCTGGAGTTTGTGAGAGAGCACCAGCTTATTCCAAAACTACATCTTCAGCTCTCTCTCTATCAACAACAGCTGATCCATGGAGTGGATCAACTTCTGTGTGCTCAACCTGAGGTTCGTCTCTAACCTCAGCAGCAGACACACCTGGCACAGTCTCAACTAGCCTAACCTCTTCACCTGCAGCAGCTGTCTCGATAGCAAGCTCAACTGGCTGAGCAGACTCAGCAGCACTAATTGCCACAGCTCCTTGACTCTGAACTACTTCTATAATAGGTCTGATCTCTGGCACTACAGGCTCTGTTCTCTCAGCAGCTGACTCCTGCACCCCCTAGTGGATGACTCCCCTGAGTTGATGCTGGAGGTGGAATGACCACTTGAGCAGCAGCTTCCTGTCCAGCAGGCTTTAGAGAACTTGAGATAGCATCCCTGTTGTAACCAAATGTCTTCAAGAGAACAACAGGCAGAGTGTTGCTCTAGTGACACTTCGCAACGTTTCCTCCTTGAGATCAACTTCTTTCTTTTTCAGAACTAGAGAGATCAACCTTCCATAAGGGTAGTTGTTCGACTTACCTTTTCCTTGGCAACAGTGGTTTATGGAACATATCATGTACCGAGCTAGATTCAACTTGATATTGTTGATCAAGACATATAAGAGGTACATATCCCGAAACAACACTTTCTCCATCTCACCAGCTCTTTGCGCGATACCAATATGGATCAACTTACACAACACTTTCCATTCTGGTTCCAGGTCTTTCACAACCTTCTTCTCAAAAACAGAGGTCCCAAACATAAACTTGAAAACCTCAGTAGGTCCAACTGAGCTCGTACCCACTAAAGTCCGATTGAAGCTATACTCACCCTCGCAAGGACAGTAAAAAACTTCTGCCATTTCACAGACGAGACTAGCAAAGCCTTTCCATTTACATTCGACGAAAGGACATCCTCTGTCCAAACTGGAACTCAACATTTCACATTAACTCGTCAACCTCCTCAAAGAGAAAACCTGATTTCTTCTCATAAAAAACGAATTCCCATCCTTGGAATTGAAAAGCTTTCTTCAAAAGCATCTCAGTTCTTTTCTGATACGAAGCTTCACATGAATTGGCTACCACGAACAGACTCTTTTGTATGTATAGCTTTACAGTAGTATGAAAGAAATCAAACAGAACAAAAGCAAAAAAACAGAAAACAATCAGGAGAACCTGCTTCTCTTGCCCAAACCGAGTTGGCTGAAACAAACTGGAAATAATCCTCCGTATCCCCCCATTCTTCCTCCCTAACCCCCTTTTAAAGTAGTTTCCCTAACATAAAGTGCCCCCCCAGCATATTCCTCCAGGGTCCCACAAACAGCTATACTCTAACCACATTTATTCTAACAAACCAACAACTCTAGCATTCCTATCACTGCTGCCGTCCTGAAAAACCACCTTGTCCTCAAGGTGGTGGATTCTTCAGACATGCCAAACAATCTGCCATACCGGTTGTGCTTCATGGAACTGAGGACAAGGTGCACTGAACATGCATTCATGCCAAGCAATTAGCCAAATGGCCCTTCTGGTTTAATGGTCCTGGAAAAATTGTTGGCGATGCATCCTGGCTCCCATACTCCCCAGGCAATCTCCCAGATGGTCCTTCCTGCACTGTGGGTCGGTCGTGTGTGCTGCTGCCCGAGCATAGGTACTTCATCGCCCCCTTGCTCAATCAAGTTTCCAGTGCCTGCGCCAATCGTCGGAGAAAGCGACAACACCAACACTGGCGACATCGTATTGCCGAATGCCTGGAATGTGGCTAGTGCAATGGTGTCTGATGGCCAGATCACAGGCTCCATGTTTGTCTCTGTGGAGCCACCCATGTCAGGATGCGTGGCTAATGCCGTCATAGCTGTCGTTGGTCGGACATCTTCCCCTGCAAGCGACCCAACTGGTCTCATCGCCAACATAAGTCGCTCCCCCTCTTGGTACGGTGCCGACAACCCCGACAAAGCTGCTTCGCAATGGTGAAGTACCAACCTGATGGCAGTCACCTTGTGCACCTCTTGCTCTTGCACCGGTGATTCACCAAATTCCTCTAGAGTCGCCTCTCCTATCCCTGTCGCCGGCAGAATCCGTACATCCATCGGCGGGTGCGGAACCTCCTGGTGAGCCACCCACTGGAGAAGTACCTTTCGAAATTCAGTCTCCTCACGCCAGTGGTGATCCCATTTTTGATTCCATGAAAGCTGGTCCTGCCGCATCGTCATCTCAGGCCCCGAGCATGCTTTGGCTCTCTGTTTCTTTGTTTTGTTTTTCTTCTTCTTGTTTTTTCTTTTTTTGTTTTTTTTGTCTTAAGCAAACCGCGTGCGCCTTCCTTGGACGGGCCGTGCACCTTTGATGAACTGAAGAGCGACTTACTTGGAACGAAACTGGTTCAGTGTGCGCGGTCTTGGCCGAGTTTTCCGCGTTGAAGTGAAGCCTCGTCGGTGCGGTTCGTCGGCGACGGTCAGCTCCTGGGAAGTCGACGGTGCGTCTGATAGCTTCGAGGGCTTCCTGCAACGATCATCTCCGAGAAATGAGCGCACGTCTTCGCTGGTCGGGAGCGGGCAACGCATGTCTCCTCTGTGCGCCCCTTCGCCTCGTCTCGAGCCAGCAGCGCAGGTCCTCAGCAGAAAGGAATTAGACAATTCACGCAAAGCGTCAAGTGCCCGGTGGTGTTGTCGCCCCTGCTGTAGGGCAGGAGTCTCTTGCTGCAACAGTCGTCCCAGGTGAGCTGACCTTGCGTCTGGTAGCGAGGTCAGGGGTGTTACCGGAACAGTTCGTCTCTGTCAATTGGAATTTTGGCCAGAGAGGCGTGGCAATTGGAGTCGGCCGAAGGAAGAAGGCAACCCGGACCAATTGATACGAAGCTTCACACGAACTGGCTACCACGAACAGACTCCTATGTATGTATAGCTTTGCAGTAGGAAGAAAGAAATCAAACAGAACAAAAACAGAAAAACAGAAAACAATCAGGAGAACCTGCTTCTCCTGCCCAAGCCGAGTTGGCCGAAACAAACTGGAAATAATCCTCCGTATCCCCCCATTCTACCTCCCTAACCCCCTTTTAAAGTAGTTTCCCTAACAGAAAGTGGCCCCCCCAGTATATTCCTCCAAGGTCCCACAAGCAGTTATACTCTAACCACATTTATTCTAACAAACCAACAACTCCAGCATTCCTATCATTTCCAGTCAGGCCATATCCATGGCTTTTCCTGCAATAACTCAACGCGGCGCACTACCTGATACTAACTGTTGGTTTGAGGATGGTGGGGGGGGGTTAATTGCCTTTTAAAAAATAAAACAATAAATTAAAATAAAATCAGAATTAAAGGAGTATGTAGTGAAAATTAAAAGGAACAAAAACATTTGTTAAAGTTTGGTCAAAAACTCGACACACGAGTGCCTACATTCTCTCCTTAATGCCTTGAGGGTTCCTTTAATCCTTTGGGTTTAATGGTAGCCAAGTAATGTAAAGACTTGAAAATTCCATATAATTTTTTTAAAATATTTGAGATTATTACGAGTCAGCGAAAATTGACGGCGCTTGATTCCGAGGCCCGGTGTGCCCGGAACAGAATTTTGAACTTTTTTTTAAGGTACGTTCAGTAAACGTGCGGGCGGCGATTTCTATCTTTTGAATCGGTGCTCAGAATTAAAATTCAAGGGCACCGTTGAATCTGCAACGCCGAGATTTCTTTTAAGGGAGGCTTAACTTTGACCGCAGTAGGTCGAGTGAAGAACTTGGTTTTACGGCCTTTTGAAAAATAATAAAATAACATAAAAATGTTATTTTATTCTTCCACCAACTGTTGAGCGGCGATGGCGGGACTGCTGGGTTGTCAAGCCATTTAATGGCTTGACTCTTCTGTTTTGTAAGCACACCGTTGAGAGGTTCATTCATTAATAAACCTCATTAATCTTTCGATGCGTTAATCACCCTTCCTCTTTATTAATGAGGCTCGGGCTTGGGTTTTTGACACGGAAGGGAGAAACCTCTGACGAAATGCCGTGGCGTCTTCCACCAACGAAGAACAGAGGCTTGGATGACAACGTTGGAGGTATCGATCTGGGATCGATGAACGCCGACAGCTTCATCAAGCGTGGATTCTTCTTCCACAACCGCGATGTCTTCTCCGAATCCGAGGTAGGGGTTTATGTTTAAATTCATGAGAATTTGTTTCTTTTTCGTGTTCTTGAAAAGCATGACGAATCGCAGAAGTGTTGAACGAGTTTTAGTTTATCTTTGATGATTTGATTATTACCCGCTTGATATGATGCTAACGCGAAGGGCGCAGGCCAAACGAACAAGGCCCGGACCCTCCGCCGCTTCGGTTTTTGTCGCGTTCTTCGCGGGCGAAGGTTGAACTCGACAACAACTTGAATCCGAGAGCCACGCAGTGACGACAACATCCCGGGAGGCTCATAGGTGCGTTCGGAAGGGAAAATGGACCACCGGAGCTCACCCGGTGGCCCGCGGAAGTTCCGTCGGCGTGGCACCGGCGCGGCGGCGCTCGTAGGCGCTGCGGTGGTCGGCAAGGGCGGCCGACCCTCGGCCGGCCGCGTTGGCGGAAGGCGGCGCACTGTCGCGCGCCGCGTTGAAAAGCCGCGGCTTCGAAGTCGCGACGGAGGGGACCCGCGCCCCATGGGTCCCGCTGACAGGAGGGCGGCGCCACGTGGCGCAGCCGGTTGATTAACCCAAACGGCTTTGCTGTTCGGGAAGTGGGGCGGCCACGCGGTTGGCGGACCGTGCCCAGCTGAGGCGGGCCGGGTCGGTCTGCGGCCCAACCCAGCTCGCGGCCCAGCCCACTCGGTCTGGGCCGGGTCGGACCCGGGTCGGTCCGATCGGGTCGGACCAGACCCAGACCCGGACCCTTTTCGGCCCAGATACGCTAAAAAGGCCGTATCTCACAAATCAGACGTCCGTTTGACGAACCGTCTACGGTGCTAGAATCCTTGGAACGAGACAGTTTTTTTGAGATACTCTACCTGAGTTTTGGAGAAGGTTGGAGTACGACCGGGTTGGATCGAACCCGAATCCAACCGGACATTCGACACTAAAATGCCTATAACTCACAGACCGACGTCCGATTGACGCGCCGTTTGTCGCGTTGAGACCCTTACGACACGACGGCCCTTTGAGTTACTTCTTTGTGGAACTTCGTGGCAGTTGAGGCACGACCGATATCTTGAGGAACAGATACTACGAAACTCAAGCGCACTGGGTGCGAGGAATCCTGTGGCTGGTTGTCAATTGAATAGCGACCCTGTGTGGATCAGCATCATAGCAACTCTGTGTGGATCAACATTCTACCGACCCTGTGTGGAGCGACATTCTAGCGACCCTGTGTGGATCAGCAGTGCACGACCCGACGAGGACCAACCTTAGAGCGGCCCGTCGTTGATGAGCGACATACGACCCTGTGTGGATCGACAATGGAACAACTTCTTCGTGGTTTAGTTGTGGAAACTTCCTAACGGAATAAAATGATGTAGTTTAAGACTAATCATCTTTATTTTTGATCTCTGAGTTGTATACCTGGTTTGAGGTGAGTCTTTTGTTTTGTGCTTTGTGCTTTGTGCTTTGTGATTGAGATCATGCTTTGTGGTTTTCCTTTGTGAAATTCTGAGAGACCTTCGGGGGTCTCGGGGTCCCTACTGAGTATTGTTATACCCACCCCTGTACGGGCTTTGCCCGCACCTTGTTGTGTCTTGTGCAGACGACGAACAGCTTGACTGAGACTTTAGGGAGCCAGGACCAGGCGGTACACGGAGGTGACTGGTTGACGTGGAGAGCTGCGGAGACGAGCTGTACTTACCCTTCAGATAGGATCCTTGGTGGACGATCTCAGGAGCTGTTGTCTGTTGTAGTTGTATCTTTCCAGTTGAGTTTGTATTTCAACCCCTTTACTTCCAGTACACACTTTACTACTGCAGTTTTACTACGTGGTTTGCATCTTGCTGTGTTCTTGATCTGTGTGTTTGCAGGTTTAAAGGCAATGTCTTCTCACTTTCAGGGATATGCCTTTCCGGTGCTAGTCGCCAACCCCTGGGCTATGGAAGGTGGGTTTGGGGTAGTCACGGAACGGGCCTCGGGGGACGGGTCGTGACAAGTAACGTGAATAAGAATGAAGTAGGCTTGCTTTATGTTAGGCACTTCCACTAAAAAAATCAACTTTTGGAGGAATCCAAGTAGAAGACTATTTGTATTCAATCTATCTCGTTACAATTTAGAGAAGAAGAATGCTAGTTACAGTATATAGAATGCTACAGAAGAGGATAGACTGGAAGTGATCACCTCCCAAAGTTCTGCTGTGCAGTTGGTTGGCTAGGGGAAGAGAGCGACCACATATCTCCGACTATGCTCCAATAGGGCCCTTTTCCACCAAGAACATCCCCCCCACTCCATTGGGCCAACAATAACCTTATATAGCTGGAGTTTCTCCCAACCGATTAACAACCTCGCCACATCAGCACTCCTCATGTGCACCCCTCCTACGATAAGTACGAAGGATAGGTGGCCTAATAGTATTATCTGCCTGAACACTAACACCCCCCCCCCCCGCCTCAAAAGGCACCTTGTCCTCAAGGTGGAAAGTCGGAAACTGCTCCAAAATAGACTCAACGTTTTCTATAGTGGAATCCTTCGCAGCCATACTGCCCTAGTGGATAGGCCACAACCCAAGGGGTCGTCTAGCTAGTGGTTTAGTAGTCAAAATTGAAGCATGCATAACGAAGTGCTCTGGCTCCGAATAAAAAACGGCTAATGCCACTTGAACTAGATGGTCCCCAATTGCACACTTAAGTCGGGAAACATGGAAAATGGGGTGGATGCGGGATGTAGTCGGCAAAGCAAGCTTATAATCTGTAGCCCCTAACCTTTCCAAAATCTTGTAAAGGCCCATAATACCGAGCAGTGAGCTTGAGACATAATTTCTTCTATGTTGAAGTTTGAACATTAGGGCACAACTTGACATAAACGTTTTCACCAATATCACAAATTTACATCCCGTTGGTGCCTATTAGAATATTGTGTCATCAACTGTTGAGCTCGGCCCAAATTTTGTCGAAGTCGAACCAGCATAACATCATGGTCTTCTAAAGTATTGGCCACATACTCGACCCGAGTCTCCCCTTTTGTGTATTGGGTGACATTGGCGGCCTCCTGCCATAAACAACTTCAAAGGGTGAAAGTTTTATAGACGCATGAGTAGCAGCATTGTTACAATATTCTGCCCAAGGTATCCATCGTGCCTAGGTGTGTGGCTGTTCGGAGGCAAAGCAACACAATGCACTTATTGACAATCTCAGTTTGACCATCCGTTTGGGGATGACTATCCTAGGTGTGTGGCTGTTCGGAAGCAAAGCAACACAAATAGGTTTCAATGCACTTATTGGCAATCTCAGTTTGACTATCCGTTTGGGGATGATAGGAAGAACTCATCTTCAAAAGTCTGCCTTGCAACTAGAATAGTTCTTTCCAAAATTTACTAACAAACAATGGATGTCTGTGAGTGAGTATTGACTTAGGTATGCCATGGAGCTGAACCACCTTAGCAAAGTTCTCCACCACCCCTCTTGCTGTGTATGGATGTTAGAGCAAAATAAAGTGGGCATACTTGATATTCTGTCCACGACAACTAGGATAATATCATACCCTTGTGATTTGGGCAATCCAGAAATGAAGTCCATTGATATCTTTTTCCAAACCAAAGCTGGTATGGGCAAGTGTCGGAGTAACCCTACTTGGAGCATGGCTTGATATTTTTGGCGCTGGTGCACATCACACTCCCTGACATATTTCAGTATACTATGAGTCACCCCTTTCCAAAACAGCCCTCCAGCCTGCTGCTTGTAAGTCTTGAGATACCCTGCATGCCCTCCCATAGCGGACAAATGGATGTAGTGTAAAAACTTGGGACTCAAGCTCGAGTGTGTGGAGAGTACCAATCGACCCCTATCACCCCACTTCCCCCCCTGAACTGTATATCTCGGCTTACTGCTGTATGGAAGCAATAACGTGGTGTAGTTCAGCATCCTGCTGTTGCTCAAGCTTAACCGTGCTGATCTCCATCCATAACGGCTCAGTTATAGTCGTACAAAGCTGCAATTCGGTGGGATATTTATAATTTTTTTCCTCACCCATATGTGACAAAGAATCCGCCTCTTGATTGTGTCGTCCCAGTTTATAAATGACCTCAAAATCGAGGCCCAACTGTTTAGCCTGCCAACACCGATGATTAATTGTATGGACGTGTTGGCTAAGAAGACACTTCAATGCCCTGTAATCGGTACAAACTTCAAAATGTTTTCCTAACAAATACCGCCTCCAATGGTTAATAGCCATAACAAGTGCCATGCTTTCTTTTTCGTAAACTGATGTAGACAAGTTAGCTTCCGCCAAGGCTTGACTGAAATAAGCAATTGGTCGGCCAACCTGCATGCGCACTGCCCCAGTTTCCTTCACTGAGGCATCACATTCAATGGAAAATGGTTTTGAAAAAATCTGGAAGAACCAACAAAGGAACCGAAACCATACAATTCTCTAACTCCATAAATATAAATGCCCATTCGGCCCCCTCATTCCATAATCACATCTTTCTTGGTCATTTTTATCAAGGGCTTAGCTATGTTGCTAAAAACCCCTAATAAATTTTCGATAATATCCGGGGAGCCCTAGGAATCCTGATAGGGCCCCTTGATATAAAAGCAGTTAATTTGGAACTATACTATAGCAATTAGAGCAACGTACCAGGAGTTACAGCCTTAGAGTAGGGGGGAGAGAGAAAAAGCAGTAAACTGACTCGAAGTGTCCACGGGAGGCCCCCTGGCTCACCCGCCCAAGCCCCAGGTCGAGATGACTTTCCCTCCCAATTTTCCAGCTCCAAAAGCATGCCCCATTTCCCCTCTCCCCAGCCCCTTTTATTACCCAAGTGGTTACAATTGAGTGGACCCCAGCTCCTCCACGATCCCACTTCCCATTCCCAAACTGTTACAGACCCCCACGTTCCCCCCCATCAATTACATTTTGCTTCATCCCAGGCGGAGTCTGTTTCAGCCCAGGGGGGTCCCCCAACAGAATCTGTTACAGCCACGTGCTCCCCAATGGTTTCCTTCCCTGCTGCAGCCCTTTTCCTTCTAGAATAAACCTGCCACATCCCATCCTTCCACCCAGCTCTAACAAATTCTCTCACACCAGTAATGTTTCGTGGCTTGGGCCAATTAACCATGCAATCAACTTTTTCCGGGTCCATGGCCCCTCCTTCCTGAGAAATTATATGTCCAAAATATTCCCTAGTGGTCTGGCCAAAGATACATTTCTTCCGATTGGCCCTTTAACTGATTAATGAGCAGCAGATTAAACACAATTGCCCGATGCCGCAAATGGTCTGTCCAAGAGCTACTATAAACCAGTGATCATAAAAAAAGACCAGAACAAATTTGCACAACAGTGGTCTAAATATCTGGTTTGGTTCATAATCAATCGGAAGGTGGCCGAGGCGTTCATAAGCCCAAAAGGCATTATGAGGAATTCATAATGCCCATTGCGAGTTCTAAATGCCGTTTTACCAACATTCTCAGCTCGAACCCTGACTTGGTGAAATACAGATTTTAAATCCAGTTTGGTGAAGAATTCTGCTCCATGCTGTTCGTCCAACATTTCCTCTACCTGGAATTGGATATTTGTCAGGTATGGTCAACTTGTTAAGGGCCCTATAGTTGATGCACATTTGCCAACTTCCATCTTTTTTCTTCACAAGAATAATAGGACTTGCTTAGTTACTGTGTCTTATGATTCCCTTGGCTAGCATATCGGTAATTCGCCTTTCTGCTTCATCCTTCAAACTTTGTGCTAACTTATACGGCCGGATACTCACTAGTGCAGCTCCTGCTACCAAGGTAATTGCATGATCTGTAGGTTGGTTTGGGGGCAGTCCAATGGGGTCTTCAAAAAGCGTTCGGTACTCTTGGATTAGCCCTCCCATCTACTGTTGACGTAAGATTTCTCCCTGCTTACTCACCCCTTCTGGAAAGCTTAACTTCGTTTTCCAATACCAGCCTGCCGCAATTACAACTCTCTTCTACAACACCATCTGCAAACTGTCGGGTTGTCCTTGTCTCTCAACGACTCCCTGCAACTTAATTTCTTTTCCCTTCCACCAAAACTCCATTGTCTTGCGGCTCCAATTTGTTAAAACAAATTCCAATGTCTTCAACTATTGCATTCCCAAAACCAAATCTGGTCCTCCTGTGTCAAAAACATAGGCCTTCAATTTGATCGAGAAATCTCCGAGACTAACCTCCATTTCTCGGCAAATCCCCTTTGATGGTGCCTGTCGGCCATCTCCCTGTTTGATCCCAAATGGCCGGGAAGAACTAATCTTCACATTTGCCAACTTGGTCAACGCTTTTGTCACAAAATTGTGACTAGCTCTGCTATCGACAAGGGCTTCAACCGATACACTTGAAACACTACCAGCAAAGAGAAGCCAATCAGCCTCACCTGTTCCCATACTTTGGAGCAACACTTGTCCCCCTCTCCCCCTGTCGAGTCCAATGTCACGTTCCCTTCTCCTAGATTCAGCGGCGTGTTCCCCTCCACTGCTTGTTCATCATTTGGGTCTTCAGTTTCCCACACCAACAACCTCAAATTTTTATTAGGACAACGATACATTGGACCAAAAGGCTATCCACAACGAAAGCATAACCCTTTCAACTTTCACTCTCTCCTCTCATGACGGCTGATAGACTTTATTCCACTCCATCTCACATCTCCTCCAACATGCCTGTGCTCTTCTTTCCCGCCGCTGTGTTCAGTCGGCTTGATGGTAGACACCGTTGACATCGTCGGCCCGCCCTATGGAAGGACTGTGGAAGTATCGTTCTTCCACATCCATCACGTAACACTCCCCCTACCATTTCTCGCTCCACTTTCTTCGCCAGCGTAATCATCCGTTGTCTTGTGGTCGGTTCGTGTGTCGACACTGTTTTCTATCTCAGCCCGCAGCCCTCCCATGAACATACTCATATACCATTGCTTAGGAAACTTTGGAATTCCCATAGCCATCTGTTTGAACTCCTCAACATATTTATTCACTGTTTTTGTTTGTCGCAGAGTCTTCGAATACCACAACGAATCTCCCTCAGCTGACTTTCCATCTCTCCATCAGCGTAGGTTCAAGTAGCTCCCAAGTCAGCCATGGTGTAGATTTTCGCCACGACAAGAACTAATATAGCTTTGTATTCTCCATATATATATCTGCGCATAATGAAGTTTCATTCCCTCCGCTGAGACATCCGCTCCTTTGTCATTTGCACCACACGTTGGCTCTCATTCTGGCTGTGCATCATTTGTTACATACTTTCCTGCATCGCCTTCATCGCACGTTGTATGCTCTCCATCATTGATTTGACAGAAGCTACTTTATTTTCCATTCTTGTCTGCATTCATGCCAGGAACACTCAAAAAAGAGGGAAAAAACGGAATCGTTGTTTCCCACAATAGACCTTGAGTGCTACTGTTATCAACTAGCACGCAACTCCGCTCGTCGAAAGTTCCTGCTAAAATCGCGCCTCCCTACATTGCTTGTTCAAGCTTCCCCAGCAGTCCAATCATCCTTGGGTCCGTTTTCTCTCTCTTTGTTCGTCCAACTACAAATGCTTTCTTTGCGTTCGCGTCTCCTACAATGAAACACGGGGTCTTCTGCGATCGCTTCTCTACTACAATCTCAACTCTCTCAATGAAAGCACAAAAAATGTTTGGCACTTCCAATAAGAAATCAACCTTTGGAGGAATCCCACTATAAGAATGCTTGTATTCTGTTAAACCCTCTTTTTTTTTTTATTATTATGGGTATTTCCGAGTCCCACATCGGATCACTGCTTTGTGTATTCCTATTTCTCAATCTATAAAAGAAGGCCTCTGCCTCACCTTGAAGGTAAGGGGGTTTTCCCAATTTACATGGTATCAGAGGGAACCCGATTTCCGAGCCCTCCCTCTATTTTTTTCCGGCTCTGCCCTAAGTGGCATCCTTCCCTCCTAGGTCTGCCCTATGCGGCACCCCCCCTCCCTCCTCGGTCTGCCCTCCGCGGCCCCTCCAGCGGCCCTCCAGCGGCGCTCTTGCCCGACACACTGCGCCTCCCTGCGCCGTCCGGTCCCAGCCTCCAGCGGCCCCCCCAGCGGCCCTGCTCTGTGCGCGGCGCTTTCCGTGGCCCCCCCGGCGGCCCTCCTCCTGTGCGCGCGGCGCCTCCTGTGCCCCCCCGGCGGCCCTCCTTCTGTGCGCGCGACGCCTCCCACGGCCCCCCCCGGCGGCCCTCCATCGCGACGGCCTTGCCCTCCCCGCGCGACGGCCCGCTTTCCATCGCGATGCCTCCCTGCTCCGCTTCCCCGCGCGACGTCCCCGCCCTCCATCGCGACGCCTCTTTGCGCCGCTTCCCCGCGCGACGGCCCCACCCTCCCAGCGCGCTCGGCCGGCCTCGTCCCGTTGCTCCCTGGCGACTTCGCCCGACGGTCCTCCATGCCGGCTCCCTTCCCAGCAGATCCCTCCCGGCGCCCTCCCGTGATCCCGACGTCCACGCCGGCCTCAACAGTTTTTTTCCCTTCCAGCCGCGGCTCCCTCCAGGCGAACCAGTCTAGGCGAACCAGTCCAGGCGAACCAGTCCAGGCGAACCGGCATCCTTCCGGCTCTTCCTGCGCACGGCTTGCACCGTCCCTCGGCGCCCCTCCCACTGTCCACTGCATCTCGCGGCTCCACACGGCTTCCCGGCACGCCTGACCCCCTGCTGATTTCGGCGCTGCCCGCAACTACGTCTTAGACCGCTACCCGACGCTTCCATGGCAGACTCCTCCCCTCTGCCTCAAATGATCACCGCTTCCACCCGCTTCGTCGATGACCGGTTGGACTCCACAAATTTCTCCATCTGGCAGAAGATTGTGGTGATGTCCCTGACCGGGATGGACCTTGATCATCACCTTGAGGATCCTCCCTCGGCTTCGACTGACCCCAAATACCGTTCATGGAAGCTTGTTGATAGCAAGATCTTCGCTCTGCTGGTCAATTCAATGGATCGATCGGTCAAGGATGTCACCCGCATGACGAATACAATCAAGGAACTCTGGGATTCCTTGAACATCATGTATTCCAAGACCAACAACCTGGCTCGGGTTTCCGATATCCTCCAGCGCTTGTCCCATATTCGATAGCAGGACCAGTCCTTCACCGCATATTTCATGGAATGGAAAGGGCTTCGTGATGAATTGCAGGAGTTGTGGCCCGTCCCTCAGACACCAACAGAGGCTTAGTCCTAGTGGGACCAACTCTGCATCTTCACTCTTCTCAGCGGCCTCGCTCCGGAGTTTGTCACCACGACAACCGAGCTGCTCGCCAGCCCTTCATCGCTGGCGATCCCACAGGTTTATCATCGGCTGAGCAAGGCCCAACGGACTCTTCCCCCTCCCGCCCCGGTTATCGACCACTCCGCTCTCGTCGGTCATGGCGGTGGACGCTCCTCGGGCCCTCATGGACGTGGCCATGTGGAAGGTTGTCCACATCCTCTCTGTCAACACTGTGGCAAGCTTGGCCACT
The DNA here is from genome assembly GCA_963277665.1 of Viscum album. Classification (NCBI taxonomy): domain Eukaryota; kingdom Viridiplantae; phylum Streptophyta; class Magnoliopsida; order Santalales; family Viscaceae; genus Viscum; species Viscum album. The sequence continues at coordinate 74,467,407 of OY728142.1, forward strand.
TGATCGACCGATGTTGGGTTATGCATGGACGTCCATCTCAGCGCCCGAGGCAGGGACACACAGCGGTCCAGGAGGCTTCCTCGGCAGTCGCCATTCTTCCACCATCTCTGGACCTGTCTATGGCCGACATCCGGCTGACTCATGATCCTCGGGACCCCGCAGGACCCGGTCCATCCTCGGCTTCTCTGGCCCATTCTGTTCGCTCCGCTGCCTTTGTCGGCCGTTGCTCCCCTGCATGGATGCTCGACTCAGGTGCCTCCGACCACCTCACCGGTGATGTTGGTATGTTGACATCCTACTGCCTTTATACCGGTTCATCAGCCATCACCGTCGCTGATGACTCCACTATCTCCATTGCGGGTTTCGGCGCATGCTCCCTGACTCCATCGATTCACCTACCATCTGTGGCACATGTGCCCTGCAATCCATTTAATCTTTTTTCCATCAGTAAGTTGACACAAGATTATAACTGTGCTGTCATATTTACCTCCTCTGATGTTATATTTCAGGAGCGGACTACGCATCGAAAACTTGGTAGAGGCCAGATTCGGGACGGGGTCTACATGTTCGATGGACCGACACCCATCGCTTGCAAGTCTGCCTCTACTCGAGCATTGGATCTTCATTCCCGGTTGGGACACCCGCCTGTTTCCACCATTCATCAGCTTTTTCCAGACTTTAGTTGGCATAATTCTTTTCATTGTGAGTCATGTACATTTGCGAAACATCATCGCATTACATACATTCCTCGAGTGGATACAAGGGCCTCAAACCCTTTTGATTTGGTTCATTCAGACGTGTGGGGTCCTTGTACCATTTCGAGTCATTTGGAGTATAAATATTATATATCTTTCATTGATGATTTTTCCCGAATGACTTGGCTTTACCTCCTTCGAGAACGCTCCGAAGTGTTTTCCACATTCCAAACCTTTTACAATGAAATTCAAAACCAATTTTCCATTTCTGTAAAATGTCTCCGCTCGGATAATGGGCGTCAGTATCTCTCCACTCCCTTTCGGCAGTTTCTCCAGACAAAAGGCATCCTTCATCAGACCTCCTGTCATGACACACCCCAGCAGAATGATGTGGCCGAGCGGAAACACAAACACATTTTGGAGACTGCTTGTGCCCTCCTCTTCCACCGACAGGTGCCTCTGCATTTTTGGGGAGATGCAATTCTCACCGCCACTTACCTTATAAACCGTCTTCCTTCCTCTATCCTTCAGGGGGAGACTCCTTTTCGGCTTTGTTCTCCTCTCTCCCTCTTCACTCTCTTCCCCTTCGAGTGTTTGAATGCCTCTGTTACGTTCGCGACACACATCCTGGCCTCTCCAAACTCTCTCCCAAATCCCTCCGGTGCATTTTTCTTGGCTACTCCCGCACTTAGCGCGGATATTGCTGTTTCTCACCCGACCTATGGCGGTATGTCATCTCGGCCGACGTCGCATTTGTTGAGAGCTCTCCATTCTCCCTTCTCTCTCCTCATTCTGACCTTGCCATCGATGATTGTCTTCCTCTCATTATCCACCCTCCACCGGTGTCAACCCCTGTTGACACCCATTTTGGTCAGGTCTACTCCCGTCGTCCATCAACTGTATCCCCCGTCCCGGCCAATGACACCGTTGTCCCCGCTTCGTCCGATGCTCCTGCCTCGCCGTCCGAGGACTTGCCCATTGCCTTACAGAAAGGTACTCGCTCCTGCCAGAGTACTCCTCTATTTGTATTTTCATACAGGGGTCTGTTCGCTCTGGAGACAGTTTCCATTCCTCGCACAGTTGGTGAAGCCAAATCTCACCCCGGGTGGCTAGCAGCAATGCAGGATGAATTGCAGGCTCTGGAAGAAAACCATACTTGGGATCTTGTCACCCTTCCAGCAGGCAAACAGGCGGTCGACAACAAATGGATTTACACAGTCAGGCTGAATCCCGATGACACTCTCCATCGCCTCAAAGCCCGCCTAGTGGCCAAGGGCTTCGCGCAGACTTACGGTATTGACTACTTTGATACCTTCTCACCAGTTGCCAAGATGATCTCCGTTCGATTATTCATCTCTCTGGCCGCTCATCATCATTGGCCTCTTCATCAACTGGATGTCAAGAATGCCTTCCTACATGGCTTCTTTGAGGAAGAGGTTTATCTGTAGCAGCCCCCCGGATTTTGTGCCTCCGGCGCCGAGTCTCAAGTCTGCTGACTCCGCCGCTCTCTTTACGGCCTCAAGCAGTCTCCCCGTGCTTGGTTCTACCGCTTTAGCACGGTCGTCACCGACTTTGGGCTCTCTCGCAACATGAAGGACCACACCGTGTTCTACAGGACGACCTCCGCTGGCTGCATCCTATTGGTCGTTTATGTGGATGATATCATCATCACTGGCAGCGACTCTACGGATATCACTCATCTCAGGGGGCATCTTCACCAGCACTTCCACACTAAGGATCTCAGTCCTCTCACATACTTCCTAGGCATCGAGGTCTTCTATTCTTCAGATACCATCTCCCTCTGCCAACGGAAGTATGCGTTGGATATTCTGCAGGATGCTGGGCTGACACAGACCACTACTATCGACACTCCTCTGGAGCCTGGGGAACAGTCTCTTTATGCTTCCTCGGCACTGTATCCACATCCAGAGCGGTACCGTTGACTAGTGGGTAAACTCAATTATCTTACCATGACTCGTCCCGACATTGCCTGTGCTGTTGGCAAAGTGAGTCAATTTATGGAGCATCTGACCACCTCACATTGGGATGCTTTCATTCGCATCGCCAAATACATCAAGTGAGATCCTGCCCGTGGTCTTCGCTACTCCTAGCATCCTCATCTGCATATTGAGGCCTTTTGTGATGCTGATTATGCTGGTTGTCTTGCTACTCAGAGATCTACTTCTGGGTTTTCCATATTCTTGGCAGACAACCTCATCTCTTGGCGCAGCAAGAAACGGATTGTCGTCTCCCGATCCAGTGCCTGGTGTGACAATCAGGCAGCCACCAAGATTGCTTCGAATCCCGTCTTCCATGAACGCACGAAGCATATTGAGGTGGACTGTCACTTTCTTCGACACCACCTGGAGCACAATCATGTCAGCTTTAGCCACATTCTGACGGCGGACCAGCTTGCTGACATCTTCACCAAAGACCTCGTAGGGGCTCGCCTAGCCTCGCTTAGTTCCAAGCTGGGCATCCACTGCATCTGCAGCCCAGCTTGAGGGGGAGTGTGTCTGGTCTTGTATGATGTCATTTTTTGTGGGACTCGTTGTCCAAGCTGGGCATGTCCAGCTTGAGGGAGAGTGTTAAACCCTCCTTTTTATTTTTTTTATTATTATGGGTATTTCCGAATCCCACATCGGAATACTCCTTTGTGTATTCCTCTTTCTCAATCTATAAAAAAAGGCCTTCGCCTCACCTTGAAGGTAAGGGGTTTTTCCCAATTTACATATTCAATCTATCTTGTTACAATATAGAGAAGAAGAATGCTAGTTACAATATATAGAACGCTACAGTAGAGGACAGACCGGAATAGACCACCTCCCTGAGTTCCACCGTGCAGCTGGTAGGCTAGGGGAAGAGAGTGACCACCTCTCTTTGGCTCTGCTCCAGTAGGGTTCTTTTCCACCAATAACACCCCCCACTCTACTTTGCCAACAATAACCTTATATAGTTGGAGTTTCTCCCAACCGACTAACAACCTTGCTAGATCATCACTCTTCACGTGCACCCCTCCTACGATAAGTATGCAGGATAGGTGGCCAAATAGTAATATCCGCCCCAGTAGTAACAATTTCCCCCTGCAGCCATATTGCTCCAGCGGATAAGCCACAACTAAAGGGGCCATTCGGCTAGTGGTCTAGTGGCCAAAACTGCAGTAGGGATAACAAAGTGCTTCACCCCCGAATAAAAAACAACAGGTATTGTCGCCTGAACTGGATGCTCCCCAACTGTGCACGCTTAAGTTGGGAAACATGGAAAACTGGGTGGACGCGGGATGCGACCGGCAAAGCAAGCTTATAAACAGTAGCCCCTAACCTTTCCAAAATCCTATAAGGCCCATAATACCGAGCAACTAGCTTTGGTTCATAATTTCTTCGATGTTGAAGCTTGAACATTAGGGCGCAACTTGACATGTTTTCACCAACATAAAAAATGTACATCCCGTCGGTGCCTGTTAGAATATTGCATCATCAACTGTTAAGCTCGATCCAAATTTTGTTGAAGTCGAACCGGCATAGCATCATGGTCTTCCAAAGTATTGGCCCCCCTTTTATGTCTTAGGTCCATTAGCAGCCTCCTGCCATAAACAACTTCAAAGGGTGAAAGTTTTTTAGACGCATGAATAACAGTATTGTAACAATATTCTGCCCAAGGTATCCACCGTGCTCAGATGTGTTGTTGTTCTGAAGCAAAGAAGCGCAGATAGGTTTCAACACACTTATTAACAATCTCAGTTTGACCATCCGTTTGGGGTTGGTAGGAAGAACCCATCTTCAAAACTGTGCCTTGCAACCAGAATAGTTCTGTACAAAAATCACTAACAAACAATGGATCTCTGTCAGTGAGTATTGACTTGGGTATGCCATTGTGCTATACCACCTTAACAAAGTTCTCAACCACTCCTCTCGCTGTGTATGGATGTCAGAGCAAAACAAAGCGTGCATACTTCAACATTCTGTGCACGACAATCAGGATAACATCATACCCTTGTGATTTGGTCAATCAAGAAAAGATGTCCATTGATATCTCCTCCCAAACCAAAGCTGGTATGGGCAAAGGGCTGGAGTAACCCTATTGGGAGCATGGCTTGATATTTCTAGCATTGACACATATTTCAGTCCACTACGAGTCATCCCTTTCCAAAACAGCCCTCTAACCAACTCTTGTAAGTCTTGAGATACCCCGCATGCCCCCCCACCCTCCCATAGCGGATGAATGGAAGTAGTGCAAAAACTTGGGAATCAAGCTTGAGTTTTTGTAGAGTACCAATCGACCCTTATAATATAACACCCCCTTGAACTGTATATCCTGGCTTAGAATCAGGCCGTTGCTGTATGAAGGCAATAACGTGGTGTAGTTCCGCATCCTATTGTTGCTCAAGCTTAATCGTGTCGATCTCCATCCATAACGACTCAGTCCTAGTTGTACAAAGTTGCAATTTAGTGGGGCATTGATAATTTTCTTCCTCATCCATACTTAACAAAGAATCCGCTGCTTGATTGTGTTGTCCCGGTTTATAAATGACCTCAAAATCGAGGCCCAACGATTTAGCTTGCAAACACCACTGATTAATTGTATGGACGCGTTGGCTAAGAAGATGCTTCAATGCTCTGTGATTGGTGTAGACTTTAAAATGTTTGCTTAACAAATGCCGCCTTTAATGGTTAACCGCCATTACAAGTGCTATGATTTCTTTTTTGTAAACGAATTTAGACAAGTTAGCTTCCGCCAAGGCATGACTGGAATGAGCAATCGGCCCCCTCATTCCATATGAATGCATCTTTCTTGGTCAATTTTGTCAAGGGCTTAGGTATCTTGCCAAAACACCTATTAAATTTTTGATAATATCCATTGAGCCCTAGGAATCCTCTCACACCGTTAACGTTTCGTGGGGCCAAGCCCCCGGGCCTGTGATTTACTGCAATTTTCTTCCTTGCGTTGTGTTCCGCGGTGGTGGATGCGATCGAACCAGTATAACTTTTTTCGGGTCCATGGCCACTCCTCGAGAAACTCTATGTCCAAGATATTCCACAGTGGTCTAGGCAAAGATACATTTCTTCCGATTGGCCCTCAACTGATTAGTGCAACATTGGTCTAAATATTTGCTAGATGCCGCAAATGGTCTGTCCAAGAGCTACTAACCGGTTTATCATAAAAAAACCAGAATAAATTTGAGCAACACTGGTCTAAATATTTGGTTCATAGTCGTCTGGAAGGTGGTTGGGGCGTTCATAAGCCCAAAAGGCATTATGAGGAATTCATAATGCCCATCGTGAGTTATAAATGTCGTTTTATCAACATCCTCAACCCGAACCCCGACTTGGTGAAATTCAAATTTTAAATCCAGTTTGGTAAAGAATTATGCTCCATGCGGTTCGTCCAACAATTCCTCTATATTTGGAATTGGATATTTGTTAGGTATGGTCAACTTGTTAAGGGCCTTATAGTCGATGCACATCCGCTAACTTCCATCTTTTTTCTTCACGAGAATAATAAACTATAACTGTGTCGTATGATTCCTGTAGAATGGGAAAACCCCCTTACCTTCAAGGTGAGGTGGGACCCTTCTTTTATAGAATGAGAAAGCGGAATGTACAAAGGAGTATTCCGATGTGGGACTCGGAAATACCCATAATAATAATAAAGAGAGGGTTTAACACTCCCCCTCAAGTTGGACATGCTCAGCTTGGACAACGAGTCCCACAAAAAATAAAGATGACATCATACAAGACCAAGACACACTCCCTCTCAAGCTAGGCGTCAGATGCTGTGGATCCCCAGCTTGGAACTGAGCGAGGTGAGGCGAGCACCGAGGAGGCCTTTGGTGAAGATGTCTGCAAGCTGGTTTGACGTTGGAATATGGCTAAAGCTGACATGATTATGCTCCAGGTGGTGGCGAAGAAAGTGACAGTCCACCTCAATATGCTTCGTGCGTTCATGGAAGATGGGATTCGAAGCAATTTTAGTGGCCGCCTGATTATCACACCATATTTGAGCAGAAGTCTGCTGATGAAAGCCAAGCTCATAGAGAAGTTGCCGAAACCAAAGGATCTCTGTAGTGACGGTGGCCATGGCACGGTACTCAGACTCGACACTGGAGCGAGAGACGACCGTCTGTTTCTTGCTGCGCCAAGAAATGAGGTTGCCTGCCAAGAATATGGTAAACCCAGAGGTAGATTTCCGAGTTGCAAGGCACCAACACAATCAGCATCGCAAAAGGCCTCAATATGCTGATGAGGATGCTGGGAGTAGCGAAGACCACGGGCAGGATCTCGCTTGATGTACTTGGCGATGCGGATGACAGCATCCCAATGAGAGGTGGTCGGATGCTCCATAAATTGACTCACCTTGGCAACCGCACAGGAAATGTCGGGTCGAGTCATGGTGAGATAATTGAGTTTGCCCACCAGTCGACGGTATCGCTCGGGATGGGGATACAGTGCCGAGGAGGCATGAAGAGACCGTTCCCCAGGCTCGAGAGGAGTGTCGACCGCAGTGGCCTGAGTCAGCCCAGCATTCTGCAATATATCTAATGCATACTTCCGTTGGCAGAGTGAGATGGTGTCCGAAGAATAGGAAACCTCGATGCCTAGGAAGTATGTGAGAGGACCGAGATCCTTAGTGTGGAAGTGCTGGTGAAGATGGGCCTTGAGATGGGTGATACCCACAGAGTCGCTGCCGGTGATGATGATATCATCCACATATACGACCAATAAGATGCAGCCATGGGTGGTCGTCCTGTAGAAGACAGTGTGGTCCTTCATACTGCGAGAAAGCCCAAAGTCGGTGACGACCGTGCTAAAGCGGCCGAACCAAGCACGGGGAGACTGCTTGAGGCTGTAGAGAGAGCGGCGTAGACGACAGACTTGAGATTCATTGCCGGAGGCACAAAATCCGGGGGGCTGCTGCAGATAAACTTTTTTCTCAAGGAAGCCATGGAGGAAGACATTTTTGACATCCAATTGATGAAGAGGCCAACGATGATGGGCGGCGAGAGAGATGAATAATCGGACAGATGCCATCTTGGCAACCGGTGAGAAGGTATCAAAGTAGTCAATACCGTAAGTCTGTGCGAAGCCTTTGGCCACAAGGCGAGCTTTGAGGCGATGGAGAGTGCCATCGGGATTCAGCCTGACGGTGTAAATCTATTTGCTGCCCACTGCCTGTTTGCCTGCTGGAAGGGGTACAAGATCCCAAGTATGGTTTTCCTCCAGAGCCTGCAATTCATCCCGCATTGCAGCTAGCCACCCGGGGTGAGATTTGGCATCACCAACTGTGTGAGGTATAGAAACTGTCTCCAGAGCAGACAGACCCCTGTATGAAGATACAAATAGAGGAGTATTCTGGCAGGAGCGAGTACCTTTCCGTAGGGAAATGGGCAAGTCCTCGGGTGGCGGAGCAGGAGCATCAGACGAAGCGGGAGCATCGGTGTCATTGGCCGGGTCGGGGGATACAGTCGATGGACGTCGGGAATAGACCTGACCAAAATGGGTGTCTACAGGAGTTGACACCGGTGGAGGGTGGATGAGGAAAGGAAGACAATCATCGATGGCAGGGTCAGGATGAGGAGAAGGAAGGGAGAACGGAGAACTCTCAACAAAAGCAACGTCGGCCGAGATGACATACCGCCGTAGGTCGGGGGAGAAACAACGATATCCGCGCTGAGTGCGGGAGTAGCCTAGAAAGATGCAATAGAGAGATTTGGGTGCGAGTTTGGAGAGACCTAGACGTGTGTCGCGAACGTAACAGAGGCAGCCAAACACGCGAATGGGAAGGGAGTGAAGAGGGAGAGAGTAGAACAGAGTCCGAAAAGGAGTCTCCCCTTGAAGGATAGAGGAAGGAAGACGGTTTATCAGGTAGGTGGCGGTGAGAATGACATCGCCCCAAAAATGCAGAGGCACCTGTTGGTGAAAGAGGAGGGCACGAGCAGTCTCCAGAATATGTCTGTGTTTCCGCTCGGCCACGCCATTCTGCTGGGGTGTATCAGGACAGGAGGTCTGATGAAGGATGCCTTTCGTCTGGAGAAACTGCCGAAAGGAAGCGGAGAGATACGCCCATTGTCCGAGCGGAGACATTTGAAAGATGTGGAAAATTGGTCTGAATTTCATTGTAAAATGTTTGGAAGGTGGAAAACACTTCAGAGCGTTCTCGAAGGAGGTAAAGCCAAGCCATTCACGAATAATCATCGATGAAAGATATATAGTATTTATATCCCAAATGACTCGAAATGGTACAAGGACCCCAAACATCTGAATGAACCAGATCAAAAGGGTTTGAGGCCCGTGTATCCACCCGAGGAATGTATGTAGTGCGATGATGTTTTGCAAAAGTACATGACTCACAATGAAAAGAAAGACTCCGACTAAATTCTGGAAAAAGCTGATGAATGGTGGATGCCGGCGGGTGTCCCAACTGGGAATGAAGATCCAATGCGCGAGAAGAGGTAGACGAGCAAGCGATGAGTGCCGGTCCATCGAACATGTAGACCCCGTCCCGAAGTCGGCCTCTACCAAGTTCTTGGTTCGTTGTCTGCTCCTGAAAAACAACACCAGAGGAGGTAAATATAGCAGCACAATTATAATTTTTTGTTAGCTTACTGATGGAAAGAAGATTAAATGGACTGCGGGGCACGTGTGCCACAGAGGGTAGGTGAATCGACGGAGTCAGGGAGCATGCGCCGAAGCCCGCAATTGGGATAGTGGAGTCATCAGCGACAGTGATGGTGGAGGAACCGTCATAAGGGCAGTAAGAGGTCAACATACCAGCATCACCGATGAGGTGGTCGGAGGCACCTGAGTCCAGCATCCATGCAGGGGAGCGACGGCCGACAAAGGCTGCGGAACGAGCAGAATGGGCCAGAGAAGCCGAGGATGGGCCGGGGTCGGCAGAGTCCCGATGATCATGAGTCAGTCGGATGTCGGCCATAGACAGGTCCAGAGAATGAGGAAGAGTGGCGACTGCTGACGGCGCTTCCTGGATCGCTGTCTGGCCCTGCCGCGGGCGCTGAGATGGACGTTCATGCAGGACCCAACAACGGTCAATCGAGTGGCCAACCTTGCCACAATGTTGACAGAGGAGACGTGAACAACCTTCCACACGACCACGTCCACGAGGTCCCGAGGAGCGACCACCGCCATGACCGACGAGAGTTGAGTGGTCGATAATGGGGGCGGGAGGAGGAAGAGCCCGCTGGGCCTTGCTCAGCCGATGATAAACCTGCGGGATCTCCAGCGTCGAAGGGCTAGCGTGCAGCTCGGTTGCCGTGGTGGCAAATTCCGGAGCGAGGCCGCTGAGAAGAGTGAAGATGCAGAGTTGGTCTCGCTGGGTCTGAGCTTCTGCCGGTGTCTGGGGAACGGGCCAGAGCTCCTGCAACTCATCACGAAGCCCTTTCCATTCCAGGAAATATGCGGTGAAGGACTGGTCCTGCTGTCGAAGATGGGACAGGCGCTGGAGGATATCGGACACTCGAGCCAGGTTGTTGGTCTCAGAATACATAATGTTCAAGGAGTCCCAGAGCTCCTTGACTGTATTTGCCGTGCGGGTGACATCCTTGACCGATCGATCCATGGAATTGACCAGCAGAGCGAAGATCTTGCTATCGGCAAGCTTCCATTTCCGATAGTTGGGGTCAGTCGAAACTGGGGGAGGATCCTCAAGGTGATGATCAAGTTCCATCCCGGTCAGGGACATCACCACCGTCTTCCGCCAGATGGAAAAATTGGTGGAGTCTAACCGGTCATCGACGAGGCGGGTGGAAGCGGTGATCATCTGAGGTAGATGGGAGGGGTCTGCCATGGAAGCGTCGGGTAGCGGTCAAAGATGCAGTTGGGGGCAGCGCCGGAATTAGCGGGCGGGTTGGCGTGTCGGGAAGCCGGGAGTAGTAGCGGACAGCGGAAGGTCGCCGGGGGGTGGAGCACGCCGTGCGCACGAAGAACCGGGAGTAGCCGGGTTGTGTTGAGGATTCCGGGTCGCCTGGAATGAGCCGCAGGGACCGGTCGCTTTGGAGGGAGGCGCGACTGGAAAAGAGAGAAGAAAAAAAAACTTATTCTGGATTGCGACGCCGGCGTGGAAGGGAGCCGGAGGGTAGGGAGCCGTCGGGACCGGTGCTGCCTGGATCGGGTCGCTTGGAGGGATCCGCGGCAGGAGGGAAGAAAAAAAAATTGTGATGCACGCCGGGGAAGCCGCGGGAGGCGCCACACGCGCACAGGAGGATTGCCGAGGGTGTGTCGCGGGAGGCGCTGCGGAAGCCGGGAGTAGGGAGCCGCAGTTGGAGACGGCGTGCGCAGGACCGTCGGAGAGAAGTGTCGTGCGTAGCGGGAGGTGCGCAGTGGACCGGTTCGGTCGCCGGGAGATGCGGGAGTCGGTGCGAGCAATTGTGGGAGCCGAACCGTCCGCCGGGGAAGTCGGAAGCCGTTGAGGAGGCGGGCGACGGGAAGCGACGGGAGTTGTGGGGTGGGCCGCAGGCGCCGGGAAGGGCCGGGAGGGTGCGCCGCAGGTGAAGCGCGACGGGAGGTTCGCCGTCGGGAGCCGTGGTGGAAGCACGACGAGGCGACGAGAGGTTCGCCGTCGGGAGGTGCCGCGGCGGGGAGGGATTGCGACGCAGGAGAAGCGCTCGCCGTGAGGGAGGGCACACCGGGGAGCCGGACCGGGCAGGAGGCGCCGGGGAAAGAGGGTCCAAAAAATTGCACCGGGGAGGCGGGCCGGACGTAGCCGGGAAAACCGCAAAGAAGAGCGGGGGAAAAAAAAATTGGAAGGAGGAGAGTTCGGGATTAGACTCCCTCTGATACCATGTAGAATGAGAAAACCCCCTTACCTTCAGGGTGAGGTGGGGCCCTTCTTTTATAGAATGAGAAGGCGGAATGTACAAAGGAGTATTCTGATGCGGGACTCAGAAATACCCATAATAATAATAAAAAGAGGGTTTAACAATTCCCTTGGCCAACATGTTGGTAACCCGCCTTTCTACTTCATCCTTCAAACCGTGTGCCAACTTATACAGTCAGATTCTCACTGGTGTAACTCCTGCAACCAAGGTAATTGCATGATCTGTAGGTCTGTTTGGGGGCTGCCTAATGGGCCCCTCAAAAAGCATTTGGTACTCTTGGATTAGCCCTCCTGAATTTTTATTAGGACAATGGTGCTAGACCAAAACGTCGTCCACAACGGAAGCTCAACCCTTTCAACTTCCGCTCTTCCTTCTCCTGATGGCTGATAGGCTTCATTCCACTCCATTTATCGTCTCCCCCATCACGCTTTTGCTCCTCTTCTTTCCTGCTCCTGTGTTTAGTCTTTTTGAAGGTAGACACTACTGACATCGTTGGCCCCGCTTCGCGGAAGGACTGTGGAAATATCGTTCTTCCACGTCCACCACGTAACACTCTTTCCCGAACCAATTCTCGCTCCACTTTCATCGTCGGTGTAATCATCCAATGTCTTGTGGTCGGTTTGTGTGTCGACACTGTTTTCTATCTCAGCCTGCAACCCTCTCATGAACATACTCATATGCTATGATTCAAGAAACTCTGGAATTCTGAGAGCCATCTGTTCGAACTCGTCAACATATTTGTCCACCGTTCTTGTTTGTCGCAGTCTTCAAATACCACGACAGATCTCCTAAAACCGACTTTCCATATCTCTCCATTAGCGCAGGTTTGAGGAGCTCTCAAGTCGGTCCTGGTGTAGAACTCTGCCACGACAAGAACTAATGCGGAGTTGTATTCTCCCTACATATCTGCGCATAATTAATCTTCATTCCCTCCGAGATTCGATTTATTAGGAAATAAGTATCACCTTTGGAGATCCAACCATAAGGAACCCCTATAAAAGTTGGTAAATCCACTCTCCGAGCCACACTCCGCATGCTGTCAACATGTCCTAACTCCTTCGAAACCAAACTATCTATAAAAGTGGTAAATCCACTCTCTGAGCTACACTCCGCATGCCGTCAACATGTCCTAACTCCTTCGAAACCAAACTATCTATAAAAGTTGGTAAATCCAATCTCCAAGCTACACTCTGCATGCCGTCAACACGTCCTAACTCCTTCGAAACCAAACTATCCTGTAAATCTCCTCCTGAACCTGTACTTTCGCAGCCACTGGCCCTAGGAAACTCAGGTTCAGTTTTCCTTTGTTTTCCCGTTTCTGAACCATGCACTGCCAGTATCTCAATCTCCTTTATCCTCTCAAGAGTCCGTTCTTCCATATTCTGCACTCGCTGAGACATCCGCTCCTTTGTCAGCTGCGCTATACGTTGGCTCTCGTTCTGACTATGCACCATTTGTTCCATACTTTTCCGCATCGCCTTTGTCACACGCTGTATACTCTCCATTTCCAATTCGACAAAAGCTACCCTTCTTTCCATTCTTGTTTGCATTCATGCCAAGCACACTCAGAAAAGCGGGAAAAAAAACGGAATCGTTGTTTCCCACAACAGACCTTGAGTGCTACTGTTCTCAGCTAGGGCGCACCACTGCTAGTCAAAAGTTCCAGTTTAAATCGTGCCTACCTCTGACACTCATTCAAGCTTCCTCGCAACAGTCCAATCGTCCTTAGGCGCGTTTTCTCTCTCTTTGTTCATCCAACTATGAATGCTTCCTTTGCGTTCGCGTCTCCTATGATGAAACTTGAGCTCTTCTGCCATCGCTTCTCTACTGTGATCGCGACTCTCTCAATGAAAGCACAAAAAATGTTAGGCTCATCCACTAAGAAATCAACCTTTGGAGGAATCCAACTGCAAGACTGCTTGTATTCAATCTATCTCATTACAATATAGAGAAGAAGATTGCTAGTTGCAGTATATAGAACGCTACAATAGAGGACAGACCAGAAGAGACCGCCTCCTAGAGTTCCACCGTGCAGCTGGTAGGCTCGGGGAAGAGAGCGGCCACCTCTCTCCGGCTCTTCTCCAGCAGGGCCCTTTTCCACCGAGAACAATCCCCCCCACTCCACCTAGCCAACAATAACCTTATATAGCTGGAGTTTCTCCCAACTAACAACTTCGTCACATCAGCATTCCTCACGTGCACCCTCTTACGATAAGCATGCAGGATAGGTGGCCTCACTTTAGTGGTAGTGAGCATCCAAGAAATACAAAAGGAAATAGAGATGGTTTGTTTAGTACAATTCCAACAATGCACACTCTAATCTCACACATAAATATGAATTACAGCAAGAGAAAAGAGAGAGAATTGGTGGAAGAAAGAAAATGGAAGCAAGAGAGAAAAAAGAGGCCCAAATGGGTATGATCTTGGTAACCGGTAGTTGCTATGCCTCCATAGTGGGTTATTTATAGCCTTCATGGTTTGGAACCATTGGAGACTGATGACAGCCGTTGGGGTCAAAATATAGCCACTGGAGTAATGAATTCATGGTAGTTGAATTTCTGGAAGAACAAACTGGGTAGTTGGCAGTGGGTCACCCGGTTGCTGGTAGACTCCTGGAGTCTACTGGGTTGCTGGTAGACATCTGGAGTCTATTGGGTAGCTGGTTGCCCACCTGGAGTCTACCAAGCACCCGCTCCACCGGTACCGGGTACCCGGTGCCAAAAACAGAAGCAACCATTCTGTTTTTATTAACGGGTACCCCGTGGACCTTGAATATAAGTATGAATTAATAAACCTGAAACAAAACTCAATCAGAGGATTAGAAAACAAATAGGTGTTTGTGATCATTAAAACAAATACAAGAGTGAGAGATGCCAACAAATACTGGATGGAAGTTTGGTAATTCCCAGACACTAAAACAAGTTACACCATGTGACATTTGAAAGTGGACTAGAAAATGGGAATGTTTTTAATGAATGGAGCTGCACATTAGTGTTTAGGTAGGGCAATCTAACTAAAAAACCAATCAACCCATGCTTTTTTTATACCATTATTGATTATAAGAAGATCCATCGGTTGTTCACCAAATCATGGATGAATTGAAGGCAACATAATAAAAGTGACAAATCAAAAAGAATGAGAAAAGTAAATGAAAATATAAAAGGCCTCATAGATCACCTGTCTAGAAACTTTCTTCTGAAATATGACTTGGTTGTTAATTTTTTTATATAGCAGAGTTGAGGCTAAGACATTATTTGTTTTCCAGTTAGTGTCACTGTAAATATCCATGAAGTGCTTTATGGTATGAGAGATTTCTCACATCCTTTTATTTTTTTCTTTTATATTATTTGGTTCTAATATATAAGTTTTTTGCCATTTGTAAAACACCACCGTATTCTGCTTTTGCAGTCGAAAATGGATTACCATGATTTGGCTGTAAACGTTACTTATGTGCATTGTAGGTTGTTTTGGCGACATATTGGTTGATGAATGTTTTAATCATGAAATTGATATGGATTTTATGAATAATAACGAATGATCTAACTATATCTGTTGAGATTTTTATGTAACACTTTTATATCCAAATTATAAAATCCGTTATTTTCTATTCTCCTGAATTATTGAAATATCCAGGATTTTTAAAACTGTGCCGATCATTAAACAAGTTGAGTCACTGATTCAAGGTTTAATGATCGCACCATGGTTAAACAATGTTCAAACTAATCATAATTAGTGTTAAACCCTCTTTTGTATTATTATGGGTATTTCCGAGTCCCACATCGGAATACTCCCTTGTACATTCCGTTTTTCCATTCTATAAAAGAATAGCCCCACCTCACCTTGAAGGTAAGTGGGTTTCTCCATTCTACATGGTATCAGAGGGATTTTTATCCCGAACCCTCCCTCCCTTGCGGCTTCCCGGCGTTCTCCCGGCCCCGCCTCTCTCCCGCCTGCCCTAACCTTTCCCGGCAGGCCCTCCCTCCCGGCGCTCCTCTCCTCTCCGGCCCTCCCGTCGCACCGGGCTCCATCTTCCCGGCTGCCCTGCGCGCTCCCTTCCGGCGGCATCACCCGCGCGCCCCGCTTCTCCCCGACGGCGCTCCCTCCCCGCGGTTTCCCGCGGCTCCCGCCGCCTTCACCCGCGCGCCCGCCGGCGGCCTCCCGCTGCTCCCGGCGGCCTCCCGCTGCTCCCGACGGCATCACCCGCGCGCCTCGGCGGCCTCCCGCTGCTCCCGCCGCCTGCACCCGCGCGCCCCGCAGGCGGCCTCCCGCGCCTCCCGCGCCTCCCTCTGCTCCCGCGGCCTCCCGCGGCTCCCGGCTCCCGGCGCACCTCTCCTCCCCGCTTCCGCCGTCCTCCCGCGGTGCGCCCTCGTCCCAGCCGGCCTTCGCCCGGCGCCCGCGCCCTCTCCCGGCGCACTCCTCCTCCCCCCTGCGCGGCTCCCGGCTCCTCCCGCTGCTCCTCTGCGCCTCCCGCGGCCCGCTCCTCCTGCGCGCTCGTCCCATCGCGCAGCCCTCCATCGCGCCGGCCCTCCATTCCCCCGGCGCCTCCTGCTGCTCCCGCGCGCTCCCGGCAGAGCCCCCTTCTCCCGGCGGCACGCCCTCATCCCCGCCGAGCGCCCTCGTTCCGGCAGCCCTTCCAGCACGCGCACGTCCTGCGCCCGCTCATCCCGCCAGCCCGCTGCCTCAGCTCCCGCCGCTTCCATGGCGGACTTCTCGGGACGTGGTCGTGCTTCACGTCGTCCACGTCCCTTCTGTCACCATTGTGGCACGTTTGGCCACCTGATCGCCCGATGTTGGGTCCTGCATGGCCGACCCTCTCAGCACCTGCGGCAGGAACAGCCCGCGGTCCGGGACGTGTCCTCGACTGTCGCCTCTCTTTTCCCGTCTCTGGCCCTGTCTATGGCCGACCTCAGGCGGCCTCATGATCCACCGGCCTCTGTCCGCCCCGCTCCCTCCTCGGCTTCTCTGGCCCGTACGGTTTGCCCCACTGCCTTGGTCAGCCATTGCTCCCCTGCATGGCTGCTGGACTCAGGTGCATCCGACCACCTCACCGGTGATGCTGGTATGTTGACGTCTTATTGCCCTTATGCCGGTTCTTCAGCCATCACCGTCGCTGATGGGTCCACTATCCCCATAGCGGGCTTCGGCGCATGCTCCCTGACTCCTTCGATACATCTACCCTCTGTGGCACATGTGCCCCGCAGTCCCTTTAATCTGCTTTCCATCAGTAAACTGACTAAGGATTATAACTGTGCGGCCATATTTACCTCCTCTGGTGTTGTGTTTCAGGAGCAGGCTACGAACCGGGAACTTGGTCGAGGTCGGCTTCGAGACGGGGTCTACATGTTCGAGGGGCCCGCGCCCATTGCTTGCACAT
Source organism: Viscum album (assembly GCA_963277665.1). Taxonomy (NCBI): domain Eukaryota; kingdom Viridiplantae; phylum Streptophyta; class Magnoliopsida; order Santalales; family Viscaceae; genus Viscum; species Viscum album. Next base: position 74,484,307 of record OY728142.1, read on the forward strand.
CTACCTCTTCTCGGGCACTTGATCTCCATTCCCGGTTAGGGCACCCGCCTGCATCCACCCTTCATCAGATGTTTCCGGACTTCCGTAGGACTCCTACTTTTCATTGTGAGTCATGCTCTTTTGCGAAACATCATCGCTCTTCCTACATTCCTCGCACGGATACACGGGCCTCCCACCCCTTTGATCTGGTTCATTCCGATGTTTGGGGCCCGTGTACCGTTCCGAGTCACTTGGGCTATAAATACTATATCTCATTCATTGATGACTATTCGCGAATGACGTGGCTTTACCTTCTTCGGGAACGCTCCGAGGTGTTCTCCACCTTCCAAACCTTTTTTCATGAAATTAAGAATCGTTTTTCTATCTCGGTCAAATGTCTCCGCTCGGATAATGGGCGCGAGTATCTCTCCACTTCTTTTCGGCAGTTTCTCCGGGAGAATGGCATCCTTCATCAGACCTCCTGTCCTGATACACCCCAGCAGAACGGCGTGGCCGAGCGGAAACACAGACATATTCTAGAGACTGCCCGTGCCCTCATTTTCCACCGACAGGTGCCTCTGCTCTTTTGGGGCGATGCCATTCTCACTGCTACCTACCTCCTCAATCGCCTTCCTTCTTCTCCTGAATTATTGAAATATCCAGGATTTTTAAAACTGTGCCGATCATTAAACAAGTTGAGTCACTGATTCAAGGTTTAATGATCGCACCATGGTTAAACAATGTTCAAACTAATCATAATTAGAACATTTTTGAAATAATACAGATTGAAATTAATAAATATAACTATTTATAAATTATTCCTAATTATCCATTGAACAGTCTCATCCATAAAAAATCCTTCATATATAACAAATAACTAAATTTCAACAATAGAGAATTTATCTGTTTATTTGAGACAGGTCTTGATTATGGCGACCATTGCTCTCTAATGGGGTTCGTTTGGTTGCCACTGCAGGTAGCCGAGGTGATAGAGTCTGAAGCAAAATTTCAAAATGAATTCATGAATCAATTGGTAATTCCTTGATATGTAAAATTTTATATTTGCTCTTGCTTGTCCTTATTTATTTTTTATAATTTTGGGCTCAGGCTACTCAAGGCATGCATCCAACTGAATTCGAGTATAAAAGTAACTTAATCAAATATCTTGGGAGTTTAATCTAGTAGTTTATAGTTTAATATATAAAAATGCTATTTCTGGAAGGTGCTGCCTGGATGGTGGACTTATTATATGTTGTACTTATGTTTGGTTAAACAGCAAATGACAGTGATAAAGGCACAGGCTGGGGTGAAGAACAACATGAGGGCATTAAACAAGAGCATCACCCAGCATGGCTCCAACCACATTGTCCATGTCGTCCTCTTTGCGCTTGGCTGCTTTGCTTTGGTTCTTCTATGTTACAAACTTTCCCGGAGATGAGGATCCATGTGCGACCTGCAAATCCTATTTCTGCCTTCATCCGGTATCCCTATTTACTTTTATTTGTGTCATGCTGTATAGCTTTTATCCTGCATTATGGGTTTAAATAAAACCGTAGAAGAAAAATATTCATTTTCCTAAGAATTTAGTTGGATACATCTTTCAATGTTCTTTTCTAGAGTTGTCTTTCTCATGGATTTACTTTCAATCCAATCAAATTCTTAAATGATGTATTAATTCTTGGAATAGTATTTCTTTTTTCATGAACAAAATATTATCTGAAATGCAACAAAACGAGTTGTTAGTGTCACTAGTATTGTTGATGTAAAAAATGGGTTGCATGCTTGTTGAGTTGAAGGTTTTGAATTTAAATGTGTTTCTATGTTTACTGTAAGCTGATTCATGCGCTACATCATCCAATCCACCAATGGAAGACCCAACTCTGTCAAGATTAACTCACAATGTCAAGATTAACTCACAATGTGTACCAATTTGCAACCATAGCTCCATCATCTTACGCACCATCACTTAAGGGTGTTGGCAAATCCCTTAACATTCAATCTCAAACCACCATTTACATCAGGTCACTCACGTCTCACCACAGCTCCATGAATAAAATAAACCGCACAACTCTCAATAGACTTTGATAACCAATCTTATAAACTACCCATTACTAGAGTCTCATAGGTTAGCAAAGACATCCTACAATTTCATAGTCATCCACAATTTCTCTCTTTTGCCCCAGGGGTTTGCTCAAAAGAGGAGCAAATTGAGCTTTTTAATTAAAAAGATTGATTTAAAAACAATTAAAACAATTTAAAATTTTCTCAATTTTAAACCCATCAACTAGTGAAAACACTGAATAAAATAACTTTGAGAAATTCAAAATTCTTCTCAAAAACATTGAATGGGTTTGGGTCATTGAGCTTGTGATGGAGATACCCATCTTCGATTCTATTTAGACATCCTTGAGGAATGAGGCGATTGATGAGAATTGAAGTTTGGGCTTGAATGCTTCTCGTGCCAAGTGTTAAACAATATGAAACCCTAATCTTTGGGTTCTGATGGACGCTAAAGTTATACTTGGCTTACTGAAAACCCCATCACCTTTAATTTGGGAAAATAATTTTAGGCCTCAGAAGGAGTCTCAGAGAAATCCTGATGGGATATCTCGTGAGGTTTACATGATCACGGGTAGTTTGCCACCTCTTATGCCATCCATCGATGTTTCACAGTTGATAAAATGGCAGCATTTTGAAGAGAAGATTGCTGGACAATGGTTTCCTTTCACAAGTTTTACTAGAACCGATAGCTTATAGCTTTACCACTGGGTCCGATTTGTAAATGGGGTTCCTCCAATGGGTGAGTATTGATTTTCCAAGTACAACAAGTCTGCTGAAATTGTCAGCCACACAGACGAGGAGTACGAGAACTATTTGAATGATCCTATGTGGACAAAAGACGTGAAAAATCAGTTGTTTGACTTATGCCAACAGTTCGATCTTGTGCTTAATTCTGATAGGTGACAGGTTTCCATCATCTCAAACTGTTGAAGAATTTAAGGACTACTAATATGTCTCACGAGCTATTACACTTGCAAGAGCTTTGTTAGCAAATTTTTTTGGGTTGTGTTTATTGACAGAACAAGGCTGAAATTTCCTAAAAAAGACTCATGGTATCAGAGCGGAGGGTTCAATTGGAAGGAGTTTTCTCTCTTGAAAGCCATGACAACAGTTGTAAATCACGAAGGTATTTCAATCTTTGATGGTAACGATTTTCAGCTTTGAAAGAATCAAATGCAACATTATTTCTGATCTTTTGGAATAGATGTGTACGTGGGTGCTATACATGGAATTACGTTGGATGCCGATGCCAAAGGAATGAATGCGTTAGGGGGAGCTTTGTCCAAAGAAATTTCCACGAAGGTGATGTCATATAAATCCTCACACGCCATGTGGGTAAAGTTGCTAAATATCTATGAGGAGGCATTCAAGGCAATGAAGAAGATTTCGGTGGAGGATGATCTCGAAAAAAGGAGGTTGATGAGGTCATGTCATTCTTTTCCTTAAATCTGAAAAGGGGAAAAGTGAAGTTCAGAGGGAAGCTTCTAATCGCTTGATTTCAATGTGGAAAGGTTGGGTATCTCGCTGTAAAGTGTTCCAAGAAATTCCGAGATGATGCTTCCACAAAGAAATCTTCTAAGGAGTTGAAAGGCAAGAGGAGTATCAAGCATAATTTCCTTAAAAAGAAAAACTTGCTTTCACCAAAAGATAACAGCTTGGAAAAAACTGAAGTGGAGGAGATTGAGTATTGCAAAGGCCTCAAAGAGGAAGTTCTCGTGGTTGTCATAGACTGAACACAAAGTGAGGAGCAAAGCGATGGCGCCGATGCTGAGGTTAAGGGTGTTGTGGACCTCAAAGTGGAGTTGGAGACTGCACTTGAAGAGATAGATGTTTGAGGATATTGTGGACCTCAAAGTGGAGTTGGAGACTGCCACTGGTGTGGTACGTGATTCCAAACTCTATATGTAGTAGCAGGAAGAGGAGAAAACTTAGTTGAAGGCTGAGATTGAGAAGTTTTTGGAAGGCCGGAAAACTTAGAGAAATTCGTTGAGCTCAAACTCAAAGTGGAAGAGCATGCTCGAATCATTGATGGCTTGAGGAATACGGAAATAGGGTTAAACGGATCAAAGAGCTTGAAGGATAAGTCGCCGAGACGAGGCTAAAGCTCAAGGATTAAGAAAGCGACAAGATTCTCGGGATGACATTAGGAAGTTGGATTGTGCGGATAGTGGAGAAAGTAAAGGAGAAGCATGGAGATCCAACGAACAAGTTGGAAGATTGTTTACAATAGCAAAAGACACATCAAAAAGACAAATTAGGTTCGGGGCTTGATCATAAGCAAAAGGCAATCGCGGTGGTGGCAAAGCCACAAGCACCCACTCCTCGATGGAAGATTGATTTGGGAGAAGCCCAAAAGCCTACTGGAGCAAGAATGAAGACACATAAGAATACACCACAAATTAAGGCACAAGAGCAACGAAGACAGAGAAGTAGAATTCAGTACACCCGTTATGTTTTCGATTCTACTGTTTTTGATGTTAAGGATATGGACACAAAGCCATGTATTGCTCATTAAAGATGTGCAGGAATGTGCCAAGGGAGACTCCTAGTTTAGAAGACAATAGCCCATGGAGTCATCAAGTAACCTAAACACGGGATAAGACATCAAGTGTTAGCGCTAAGGACTCGTCAACAAAATGATGTAGTTGAGAGGAACTGGATAATTAACAAATGGCTTAAACAATGTTAATTGAAAAATACTTGCTGGAGAGGTTTTGGAAGGAAGCGGTATTGTCATTGGTCTATATTACCAATAGTCTTGTTATGTCTAGGGGAAGAAAATACTCCAAATTGTTAGCAAAAATCCTCATGTATTTTTGGGTCTTGTTTGTTGACAAAGCAAGGTTGAAATCTTCTAAAAGACTCATGATATTAGTGGATTTTCATCACATGGAGTGTTGGAAGACTTAGGTTTTGAGAAAGACAGTTGAAGTTTGACATGATGATGATGTTTATGCCATGGTGAAGAACTTATTATGCCGTAGTGTTGACCATGACTTATTGAAACGGCTGGAGTAGTGGTTGAAGCTCTCGAGGTTCATACATGGGTTCTGAAAATGGGGAAGACAGGTGAGTTATGCTGTTGTGCACGTCATTTCATGTTGATGAAATTCCTGTTGACTACAGGATGAAGGTCTATGCTGTAGTGGAAGGCGTGGTGCGAAGGAAAACAGGGAGTCAAGTTGTTGTTGTGATTGAAGGAAGCTGTTACGGAGCTGTGGCCGTGGTTTGTTCATGTGAGCAAAACGAGGTGTGTGTTTCTGAAACGGGCGTGGTGCTGGTGTAATGCAGAAAACAGGCAGGTTTTGTGTGGTGCAAGGCGTTTCACATGTTATGGTGCGTTGGAAATCCTTGCGAACCACGGGAAGGCATACATGTCTGAAAACGGGGAAGACAGACGAGTTATGCTGCTATGCACGTCATTTCATGTTGACCAAATTCGTGTTGACCACGGGATGAAGGTCTATGCCGTAGTGGAAGGCATGGTGCGAAGGAAAACAACGAGTCAAGTTTTTGTGGTGATTGAAGGAAGCCATTATGGAGCTGTGGCCGTGGTTTGTTCGTGTGAGCAAAACGGGATGTGTGTTTCTGAAACCGGCATGGTGCTGGTGTAGTGCAGAAAACGGGCAGGTTTTGTGTGGTACAAGGCGTTTCATATGTCATGGTGCGTTGGAAATCCTTGTGAGCCATGGGAAGGCCCAAAACGGGCTTAGCAACAAGACACGGTCCTCGTTTTTGATCAAGTGAAATGGGAAGTTTGGATTTTGACCATGCCGTAGTCAAATCCATTTTTGGGGTATCGATTTGATGGAATGAACTAGAAATGGATAGCAAGCCGTGGAGCATGCTGTGGGGAAAGATGTTTTTGTCCGGAGGACACTATGCTGTGGTCAACGTTCTGCCACGCCGTAGTGGTGTTTGGGTTAGAAAGATTTGGGTTTTGGAAATGACGAGATTTATGGGATAAGGGGAGATTTGAAGTCCATGGTTTGCGGAGTTAAAGGTTGACTGGAGGTGACCACGCTGTGGTGAACTCTCCTATGCCATGGTGGACTCTAGTTACAGCAAAAAACATTGAATTCAAATTTTCTATCTTTGTAGAGATATTTTGTGACTCGAATTGAATGTGTTTGACTTGGGAGAGGATGAATGGACGAATTTGCCCCATATACTCGAAGCTTTGTGAAGATCTTAATTAAAGGCAACTTGGAGATTCTCTATTTGAGGATATTTTTTTGCACAAAAATGAGAAGAGGAGATCTATGGGTGTGCTCAGAGATAAAGGAATTCCAGAAGATTGTTGGAAAGAAGTGTTTCAGGGGTTTCATCTCGCTGGAAGATTGTGGAGTTCATTGTGTTGATGGAGCAGCAGGTTACTGCACCTATTTTGGTGTAATCTTCTATTCTTGGTTCATGGAAGATCAAGGCGTTTCGCTTGGAGGAGCAATGTGCTTTCTGTATGAAGAGAGCAGTGAGTTCTTAAATTGTTGCGAGGGTTGTTAACTTGAGGGACACTGAGTCCACTCTAAAATCGCTTCTCTCTCTCTCTTTGTGCTTTCTTGCTTTCATTTGCTGTGTAAGAGAGAAGAGTGTTTTGACTAACCACCGCAGGACAAGATTGTTGGGAAGGGTCGTTTTAATTCGGCATACCCTGATTCACCTCCCTCTTAGGGTATCTTCCTTGTGTGGACCAACAAGCTTTCTCTCAATTTGATGTCTCCACCACCCACTCGTCAAGGAACCATACAATGAAACAGAAGATCGATTGTAAACATGCTTTTTCAATGGTTCTCTCTGAAAGTAAGGAGCAAGAGCGTAAAGATGCTGTGGTTCCTGCTGAACTAATCACTGAGTCAGGGATGGACTGAAATGGGAGCTGAGGAGTTTGAGCTGCTTGCCTCTTAACATATGGTTCCAGAAAGTACCAAGGCTGCTGTTGTTGATCATGTATCGTTTTCATCAAATTCTCCACTTCCCACGACTACTGCCGCTTCTCAAATACCAATGGCCAAACAATGCATCCACTCTTACTTCTCTCCGCATGCTTTGTGTATTTGAGAATGCATGAACTAGAGCAAACAAAGCGAGCTTTGCTCAAATGATGGACTTTGGACTATCAAGCGTGTTGAGCTAACTCTGCAAGAACTTGGGGTTAATTTAAACCTGAAGGTTTCCTACAAAGTCAGTTCATGTAGAGCTTCTGGAATTGAGAATAAATATTAACACTGTTGAATCTTCAGAAACAGTTGCAATATAAGGAGTCTGAAGGTTCATCCATTCATGAGGGATCATACAAGGAAAGAGTTGGCAAGAGGGACCAGTAACAGCCACGCAAGATGAAAGCTTCCGATGGATAATTTTTGGTTAAGGGTTTTAGGTCTTTAAAAACCAGGTTGTAACGAGTGTAGCTTCCAATTAACTGGGCGTTGATTTCTACTGTGGGAAGATGATCTTCCAAGCCTCCCAGGAGGGTGAATCAGAAGCCTGTTCCTTGGTTGAATGAGGGCTCATCAGTTGAAAATGATCCATCAATGGGCAATGTAATGTTATTATTGATAGGAACATGGGGTTGCATGATTTCGGTTGTTGCTGTGTGGCTGGAATTCTTCAGCTTAGGCTGCGGAGGGGTCTTGGGTGCTGCTGCGGAGGGGTACTGGGGCTTTCCGTGCATGGTCATTGGGCTGATAGTAGCACGGGCCAGTGACGGTAGCACTGGTTGGTTGTAGCTGTTCAGGGGTTTAATAATCGCCAGGGGCAATGTTATAAAATGCATTAGATGGTTTGTTGGGATCAGGTTGGGGATTATTAAATTGGAGGGCCGCTGTCTTTTTTTTTGGGGGGGGGGGGTATCTCACTGATGTTTGATGGCTTGTCTTCCAGCGGGAGTAGTTCAGGAGGGTTAGGCCTTCGGCCCAGGGTGCAGCGTCTCCCCAGCAGTTCTTCCTCTTCTTCTATCTTCTTCTCCTCCTTATTCCTCTTCTTCTGTAATTTTGCTGTAATCTGGAAGCAGTAATAAAAACTACCGTTGCTCTCTCTGTCATCTAAGTACGTATTAATTATATTGTTTTTCATTAACGCCGATGGTGATCTGTTTTTTGGGTTTTTAAACGGTACTATTTATGAAATATGACATGCCATTCTATGAAAAAATAATAACTAAAATATCAAGAGTAATAATCAATATTCAACTATATCTTTAAAAGATAAAAATCTTTGAAATACTTTTACACAATTCTAAAGACAATTTTAACAAGTGAAAACAGTAGCTATCAGAGTAGAAAATAATTTTATAAAATTAAAAGGTATATTTAAAATGATTTCATAAAATAGATAGTCGCTTTAAAACAGAAAAAGTTCTAACGGAAACAAGGCAAACAATTAAACAGATAAAGCACAAGCAAGCATAGTTAAGTACAGTGGAATTTTACAGGGGGTTCATGTCTAAGCAAAACCCTAGCCTCCTCCCTTTGTTTAATCCAACCAAACGAATCACTAATAACAATTCATTGTAAACCCCCTATCACATAGTGAGTTCACAACCTGTATGAGGACGAGGAAAACAAGAAATACAGTGTTGGAACCAACATTGATATTGATTTCCCAGGGTTGTGTTAGTTGACACTTTGAGCGAAAAGACACATATTTGGTTCTGGAGAAGTTTGGAGCTAAGTAGAGAAGTGAGAGTAATTGAAGGATGAAGAAGACCAAAACCACACTGGTTTTGAGGTCTGATCAATTTTTGGATTATATTTTTAGATTTACGAATCGTTTTGGAGATGTGATGCTTTTCGGTTTGGCGTTTTGAAGTTTGCAGAGGATTGTTTTGAAGAGACACAAACCAGGCTCGTTTTATTTATAAAACACCGCAGTGGGTTTCATCTCACAAAACATTTTGGAGCTTTTATTGAAATGACAGAACATAAAAACTACACGCCTTTTTCAATGGCCTTTTTCAATGGCCTTTTTCAATGGCCTTTTTCAATGGCCTTTTTCAATGGTAAGGTGACACTGTCCCTGTACACCGCACTCAAGGTGAAGAACAACACTGATGATAATGGCGTTTACAGAGTGAAAAAAACCCAGGCTCTGGACTGAAATCATGCTGTAGTTAGAGAAAAACGGGCATTTTGAATATGCTGGAAGATTTTGAAGAATTGGAAATGACCGAGACCAGATTTAGACGTGATTTGAAGCCATGATTTTCAGAGAGGATGCCGGCGACGCCTTTAAAAGAATGAACACATTGTTCATGACATGGTGCTGAAGAAATGCACAATTATTGCAAAAACTTTTTTAGTATACCTGTTTTTACAATAAAAAAGAAGCTGAAGAGATACACAATTAATGCAAAAACTTTCTTTAGTATACCTGTCTTTACAATAAAAAAGAAAGAAAGAAAACACACACACATTCATACCAACTTCTTAAATTATATCGGCCTTTGTGTTCCGGTTCAAGGGAACTTATATTTGTGTGTGTGTATATATATAAACAATATTTCATTAGAACAGGGTGAGTAATTCTTACAAATTAAGAACATTTTTTGTGAAGGATCGCTTGAGAAATTAAAAGGAAAATAAATGAAAAGAATTTGTTTTATTATCAAAGAAGTCGAGTAAAATGTATAGGCTATATACATAATAATTTATAAATATGTGAAGGAAGTTGGGCCGGGGGGGGGGGGGGAGGCAATGAAATAAAATCACATTTTGTGGATTTTTTGGTTCTCTAAATTTCAGTTGTGGTGATTCGGTTTTCCCGCTATGTAGCTCTAACATTTTTTTTGGATTTTATTTTAAGGGCCAGATTGAATTCATTATTCAATCTCTTTCTTTTTGTCATTTCCAAAGGCTATGATGACTATAATCATTTCTGGATGCTGATTGCTTTCTTATTAACGACCATTAGATGATATACAAACCATTTAATGTCTGTATATTGCTTCTTGATGACCATATTTGTGCGTGTCTGAGCCTCTTCTATGAACATGGCACTTGCTATTTAATTTCATGTTGCTTTTTTTCTTATTTTTATTTTTTATTTTTTGAATAACTGGATATGTAAATTCATTTCCTGTCCTTTTAGGGTATGTTTGGCAGAGAGCAAACATGGTGAACTAAAAGGGATGCCTAGTGGAAAATGTTAGGACATAAAATAGCGTCGTAATGGTTTTTGTTAAGAGTATTAGATATTTTTTAGATATTTTTAATATTCCCGTCCCACATCGGTATGAGTCATTTTTATACTCCTTGTCTCATCTATAAATAAAGCATCCTACCCCATTGTGAGGTACGGTTTCATTCCATCATGTTATCAGAGGGAGTTCCCTTGCTTCCTGTCGCGGTTTAGCCCCTCCCTTCCTGTCCGCGCCCCCTGCACGACGTTTTCCTCCCGCCCCTGCGCGACACCTCCCATCTGGCGTGACACCTCCCATTTGGCCCGTTCCCGTGTTTGATGACACTTTTTGCACCCCGCCCACACTCGCACCTCCCGTGCGACGACGCCTCCTTGCGCGACGCATCCTACGCGATGGCCCCCTGTGCGCCGACATCTCCCTACGCGACGACACCCCTCCCCGTGCAACACAACACTTGACCCTCAACCCTGCACCCCTCTCCGTGCGATCACCCTGCTTCGTCGCCCCTCTGTATGACACAACATCCAGCACCGCACCCCTTTGTGCGATCGCCCCTCCCTATGCAACAACCCCCAACCTGTCGCCTCTTTTTGTGTGCCTACTTCAGTCGATCGCCTCTCCCCATGCGACGCCCCATACTGCACAACTGCGCCTCTCCGCCATTCATGACACTCTTTTTTCAGTGACCTAATTGATATCCAGATGTTTCGGGTGTGCATTTTCGGCACACCTACCGTCTAAGCTTCCTCTTCCATGATTTATCGCAGTAACGGCTCAAAACATTTTCTTTACCTTTTGTGCACCTTCAACACCTTGTCAACGTGCGCATTTTCAGCACACAATCCATGACATCATCAAACGCCATTATTGCCCCTGGCGACACTCCATTAGTGTGTCTATCCCAACGGTCCTCCTCATGGGTAGTAATGCGAAACGGGCGGGTCGGGGCGGGGCGGGCCAAGCTCGTGCGGGTTTGAGCCCATGCGGGTTTGTCCGCAAAAGCCCGCATATAATGCGAACAATAAAATTCAAACCCACCCCGCCCCGCATAAGCCCGCGGGTTGCCTGCATTTTAAAAAATATATACTATTTATAATCATTTAAATATTGTATTTTTTTTCTTATTCTTAATGGTTGTTGTTGGAAGAAGTATGGATTGACAATACCTAGAGTTTTAAGGGATGTGATGAAACATTTTTCTATCGGTTAATGGTGGCATGTAGCGACGACGATGTGGTGACGAACTGTTGCAATACAAAGTAGGTGAGTGGTCTGTGAGGGGCGACGAATGATAATGTAGGTCGTGTGGTGATGCGAATGGTTGGAATGAACGACGACTTTCCAAACAACAACTGGTTTCAAAGGAGGCTATAAGGGTTCCTATGAGATCCTTTCCTATTTTCTTTATAAAAAAATAAAATTAAATATTAACAAAATTAAATCGACTCAAAAAATATTATGATTATAATAACTCTTTTAGAATTGAAACCGTGTGAAGGGGAGATGAGTTCCATTTTTTCGAGAGGTGGGATAACACATCATGTGACTATGGTGAATAATTACAATATAAATATTATAATATTAAAGAAACATATATTGTAAAAAAAATATTTTTTTTAAAATTAGGCTCGCGGGTAAGCCCGCACCCATGCGGGCTCAACCCGCATTGGCCCGCACTCTAAACTGTCAAAATTTTTAGGCCTGCCCCGCCCCGCATCCGCTCCATACTCGCGAAGCCCGCTGGCCGCGGGCCCGTTCTGCATCGCTACTCATGAGTTCTTGACTTTGGTGCCTCAGAGCACATCATTGGGGATGCAGGTATTCTTCGGTCCTACAAATCGACCTCAACTGGAGGTAATATTACTGTGGCCGATGGTCAGACAGTGCAAATTACTGGTTATGGGAGTTGTTCAATTACATCTGCCTTGACACTATCTGCTATTGCTTTTGTTTCTAGTTGTCCCTTTAATTTACTATCAATTAGTAAACTTACAGGTAACTTATAGTGCTAGATCATCTTCTCACCTGTTTCGGTTATATTTCTGGAGCATTCGACGACTCGGGTGCTTGGCAGTGGATGTCTTCAGGGTGGTGTGTGTAATGACCCAAACTTTTATTAATGAAAATTCCTCTGGATCTAATTAAATGTCTTATTATGTGAAATGATTATATAACATATGCACTTCTTTGGTTTTATGTTTTTGGATTTTAAAATACCGTTAAGAATTGTTACCGTTGTTAATATAGCCGTTGAACATTGAACACATGATTATTATAAATATAGGGTTTTAACAAATCCAATTTACTTAGACAAAGGAAGCGATTGCCTCATCTAGTAGACTTGCCCCGTATGAAGCTCATTTGTCGGAGCTCGGAAAGGAGGTGGCGTCATTGGGCTTCGCTCTTGACCAAGCCCAAGTCGAGCTTCAACATGTTAAGCTCAAACGGAACCGCCTATGGGAGAAATGGAAGTTGATAAAGATTACCACCCGAGCGATGTTATCCGAGCCACCCCAATAGTCTGTCACCATCGCACACCTTAACCTTCGGTCTTATGCGGATGTTATAAGGGGTTATGTAACAAGACCATAACACTATGACTATGTGTATTATTTTTGTATAGAATAAAGAATATACATTCATTTTATTGTTACTTTGTAAATAGTTTTTAAAGCATTTTTAGTTAATATTCAGTTAAGAAATATATTTTGATGAATTAATGGATTTTTGAATTAAATAATATATTAATAAAATATTATTACCAAATTACTTTTTGTAAATATAAATGATCATATAATTTTTATGAATACAATTGTAATTTTTATTAAGGCTTGAAAGCTGTTTTTGTCAAAACCCATGAATTTTCGATAAATGTGGGTTTTTTTTTTTTAAAATAAAAATTCACATATTTAGAAAATTATTTAGATAAAATGAATATTATTTTTGAAATCAGGACGTCTAAATTATCCAATGATGATTTTTTCATAATTTTCTGAGACATTCGAATTTTTGGGTAATAATTAAATACCGTTTAAATATATAATGTGTTTTATGACATCATAATGACTCAATAGTGATGTAATAAAATACTATAAACATTATGTTCGGCCAATATATGTTTTACCATTAAAATAATGTGATTTTAGGTTGGTTTGATTTATTTTACAAAGCTTTAGTGGGCCCTTTAAGACTTATAAAACATTTTAGCTTTTTAAATTGATTTCCTTGAGAGTGTGACTCACCTCCACATAAGCAACCCTATTATTTTAAGAAGTTCGGCCATTGGTCTTATAAAATATTGTTTTCCACTCCCTTTTGGCAAAAACCATGGGCTGGTTTGTGGTTTTGATTAGTTTAATGTGTGGTGTCCCAAACTTAAATAATAAAGAATTCCCTCTCATTTCCTATATAAATCCACCCAAGCTCCCACTTTTTTTTCACTCAAAGCCTTTGGAGTTCGTTCAACCTCTGCCCTCCTCTCTCTAGAATCCTCCCAAGGTGCCCCAAGCTCCTAAGAAACCTTTCTCAAGCCCCTCCCAAGTCTTTGGGATCACACTTCCAAGTAAGGGATTCATTCCTTTATCATTTTAGTCAAGTTTCTTAATATTGTTATGTTCTTTTATTTTCAATTATAAATGTTGGGGTATGATTTCACACCTCCCCCATACTGCCCTCTTTATGTTTGAATGATGAGAGACTCCTTTCTCTCTCATTAATGCTTCCCATGTACACCCGTTACAATGCTGAAATTCCGTAAGGAATTTCTCTTTTCTCATTTACATTCTAGCAATTCTTTTGTATTATGAATCTAAAATTCCATTAGTCATGTTGGGACATGTATCTATATGACCCCCTTACTGTCCATTTCATGTACATATGACGAGACACCCTATTTTCTCTTATCAACTATTTTTATGAATTCTTATGTCATGTTGTTATGTTGCCGAAATTGCACCACGATTTTCCAAGCTTAAGTCATTGTGTAGTGAATACAATGCCCATTTCTCTCTATCAAGGGTATTCACCTTTATGCACATTTACTTATTGTTTAAAGAGTTTCATGTATGTATTCCACATTCCTTTATCGTGGAATAAATGATGATGTTGAATGATTCCATGTTGTATGATTCATGTGACACACTTATGCATGAAATGAAATGTTTAAAAAGGGTGCGTCCTGATAACGCTCTAATGCATTGGGTAAAGGTTAGTATCATGATACGTCAAGTGCAATGAGGGTTTACTCATGCTCTATGTGCAATGAGCCTTGACTCATGCTAATACCATGTTAAGTGTTGTTGTCACATTTTCATGTTATGATAATCATGCTATATCATGCCTTTATGTTCATGTTTCTCTTGTGCTCTATTGATACACCTATTGCCTAACATGTATTGTAATTTTCATGTTATACCCTGTTTACTCCCTTACTGGGCTTTATAGCTCACCCTTTTCTTATGCATGTCCTCAGGTTATCCCATGCAATGCTAAGTACGAGGGAATGTAGTGGTCATGTAAATGAAGTTCTCAATAAAGATGTTGTGTTTCATGTTTTAAGTCGTTATGTAATGTTCCTAAGCCCCAAAGACACTAGATCTCTCGATCTTCTATTTTGTATCAAGTGAAGATTTTATGTAATAAATCATGTTTAAGTGTAATAAAAAACAGGGTTGTTATAGTCAGTATCATAGGATAGGTTTAATTATTTTTGGGATTAGGATTAGAAAACCCTAATGAAAGTCTTAGGGATAAGACTAAGTATAATAAAAACATCTCTAAGTTTTGGTGAGTATTGAGTAAGTGGTTTATCAAGCAAATACATCTCTGTCTGGATACGAGCAGGTAGAGGCGGTTTTGACACAGATGTACCTAGGAGTGAAAACTCTGACAAAGAGTTTCGGGCTTGACCAGAGGTATCCTGATACCTGACAACGGGTCTTGCTGCACTCTTGGTTACGACACTCCCGAGTGACATGCTTTGGTAAATTCACAAGCTTAGTATGAACCATTATTAAGGGAATTAAAAAAAAATGCGCCTAAGAATATATGTTGTGAAGTAGATCATGGATATAACATAGATTGAAGCCTATTGATTCATAATTTAAGGAAATAAAAGCTATTTATAGGTCATCAATTTTGTCCTTGGATTACCCTTTATGTGTTACCCCTAACTTTCCTTTTATTCCAGCCAATGACCGGTAATAGGAGGACTCGGGCTAACAACCGATGCGAAGACCAATGTGATGACTGTTCTAATGAGATGCCTAATCCGATGGGAGCAGGAATCGCGAACTTTGTCACGATACTCTCTCAGTTAACTCAAGCTTTGAATAGAAACATGGGTCAAGAGGAACGTTCAACCCCTCTAAGAAAGAACAAGTCGCTATCGAGAGCTTCATGAGACAAAAGCCTTTTACTTTTAATGGATCATTCGATCCCTCAATCGCCGAACAATGGAGCAACTCTATTGAAAAGATTTCCATCCTTCAATGTTCCGAACAGGAGAAGGTTTTTCTGGCTGCTTATCGTATGAAGGGTGAAACCGATCAATGGTGGACATTGATTAAAAATACGAAGCCTGAGGAGTAGATCGAGACGTTGGAATGGAAAGATTTTCGGAAAATGTTTTTCGATAAATATTTTCCTCGCATCCTCCGGCTTAAGATGGAAAGAGACTTCCTTGCCCTCAAGCAAAAAGACGACGAATCCATCGGAGCGTACGATGCAAGCTTCACAAGGATTGCACGATACGCCTCCGGGTTCGTCGTTACCCCCAAATGTAAGGTTGACCGCTTCTTTGGTGGCTGAAACCTAGCTTGCGGAAAGCCCTGACGATCCGTGACTTTGACAACTATAAGAAATTTGTCCGATGTGCTCTCAAGGTCAAAATGGAGATCGGAGAATCTTAGAGGTATCATGGGGATAAGAAGCGTAAGGAGGACTTCAATTCTGGCAGTTCGATGGAAATTGCCTGAAGGGGACGAGGAAATGCTTTAGGTGTGGAAAAGAATGACACCTAGCTGTTAACTACCGACAAGAAAAACCCGCGGCTGCGACAGAGGAGAGGAACGCTCCCTTCGACTCTCAACGCGTTGTTCATTACTTCAACTGCAAAGAATCAGGGCATCTTGCAAATCAGTGCCCTAAGCCAAGGGTTTTCGGAGGCAACCAAGTGAACCCCGACAACGAAGTGGTGACATGTACGCTAGTTATTCATTCAAGAACAGTGAATGTACTTTTTGATTCTGGTTTTACACATTCTTTTATATCCCGAAAGTTTAGTAGAACAATCCCAACACCACCACAAATCATGGAATTAAAGATGTCGGTGAGTACGACAAATGGAGCTATCATTGCATCCCATGAATATAACTCATCTCTTGTCATAATTTGTGGATTGAAATTCCCAACAAACCTCGTCATACTCCCTCTAGTGGAATTTGATGCAATTTTCGGCATGGATTGACTTTCCTTATATAGAGCCAACATAAATTGCCGTGAGAGGGAGGGTGAAGGAGGATATTCCCAAAACTGCTTTTCGTACAAGATACGGCACTATGAATTCATAGTATTGCCTTTCGGACTCACCAATGCTCCAACAATCTTCATGGACTTGATGAATAGAGTCTTTAGAGATTAGCTCGACAAATTTGTGGTAGTCTTTATAGATGATATTCTAATATACTTCAAAACCAAGGAGGAGCATGAGGAGCATCTAAACACTGTACTAGAGACCTTGCGAAAGGAGAAGCTCTATGCAAAGTACAACAAATGTGAGTTCTGGTTGAATGAGGTCTAATTCTTGGGCCATATCATCACAAACAATGAGATATGTGGATCCCTCCAAGACAGCTGCGGTTGAGGGATGATCGAGGCCAACATCGGTAACAGATATCCGTAGTTTCCTGGGGTTAGCTGGATATTATCGACGATTTGTGAGAAATTTCTCACGATTGTCCAACCCCCTTCCAAGCTAACTTGGAAGGGAGTAAAGTTTTCTTGGAGTGATGAACGCGAAGATAGTTTCAAGCAGTTGAAAAGGAGGCTTATCACTACGCCCGTACTCACACTATCCACAAGCGGAGAACTTTTTGTGGTATTCAGTGATGCTTCGAAGAAGGGCTTGGGCTGTGTGTTGATGCAAAATGACAAAGTCATTGCCTATGCTTCAAGGCAATCGAAAGTTCATGAGCAAAACTATCCAACACATGACTTGGAGTTGGCTGCAGTGATCTTCGCTTTGAAAATTTGGCGACATTATCTCTTTGGGGAGAAGTGTGAAATATACACGGATCACAAAAGCCTCAAGTATATATTCACACAGAAAGAGTTGAATATGCGCCAACGAAGATGGTTAGAGCTGATCAAAGACTATGACTGCTCAATCCATTACCACCCTGGGAAAACGAACAAGGTGGCGAATGCTCTAAGTAGAAAGGACCTAACAATTCTATCATTGATGAGAATTGAAAAGGATCCAATCTTCTTAGATTTGATGAAGATGAACATGAGAATTATAAAGAAGGGAACACCATCAATCCTTTCACAAATGATTGCTCAACCGTCTCTTTTGGAAATGTTAAAGGATGCTCAAAAGGATGATGTGAGAATTCAGAAGGTGGAAACTATCAGAAAAGAGAAATCCTCAGAGTTCAATGTCAATGAAGAAGGAATTGTGAGATTTGGGTCAAGACTACGTGTTCCATCGAATCCGGAGTTAAAGAAGGAACTTTTGGTTGATGCACATAGTTCAAATTTTCCATTCACCCAGGAAACACAAAGATGTATCGAGATCTCCGAGAGCATTATTGGTGGGATAACATGAAGAAGGAGATCGCTGAGTATACATCAAAGTGTCTGGTGTGTCAGCAAGTGAAGACTGAGAGGCAGAAGTCTAAGGGGATGATGCAACCATTACCCATACTAGCATGGAAATGGGAGAACATCACCATGGACTTTGTCACCGGACTTCCAAAGACATCCAAAGGAAACAATGCTATCTGAGTTGTTGTGGATCGTCTTACAAAGACTGCAAACTTCATTGCAATTCGAGACGATTTCTCATTGGATGTACTGGCACAGATATATATCAGAGAAGTGGTAAGACTGCATGGGGTACGACTATCGATTGTATCCGATCGAGTTCCAAGATCCACCTCTATGTTTTGGAAGAGT
Source organism: Viscum album (assembly GCA_963277665.1). Classification (NCBI taxonomy): domain Eukaryota; kingdom Viridiplantae; phylum Streptophyta; class Magnoliopsida; order Santalales; family Viscaceae; genus Viscum; species Viscum album. Next base: position 74,502,659 of record OY728142.1, read on the forward strand.
CCAACACGCTCTGAATACTGAGCCGAACTTCAGTACGACTTATCATCCTCAAACTGATGACCAATCTGAGCGGACTATCCAAACATTTGAGGACATGTTGAGAGCGTGCTCAATGAGTTTCAAAGGAGGATGATATCAACATCTTCCTCTGGTTGAGTTCTCATACAATAACAGTTTTCACTCAAGCATCCAAATGGTTTCTTATGAAGCCCTGTATGGGAAGAGGTGCAGAACATTGACATGTTGGGATGAAGTTGGGGAGAGAAAACTCCTAGGTCCAGAGATGGTCGATGAAATGGTGGAGAATGTTAAGACCATCCAGCAGCACATTAAAGCTGCTCAGAGTCGACAAAAGAGCTATGCTGATAATCGTCGACGAGACCTAGAGTTTGATGTCGAAGACATGGTATTCCTCCGCATATCACCGTGGAAGAGAGTTATGAGATTTGAGAAGAAGAGAAAGCTTAGTCCAAGGTACATTGACCCTTTTGAGATCCTTGATCGCATCGAAGCTGTGCCCTATCGACTAGCACTCCCACCGAACCTATCTCAAGTACATGATGTATATGTTTCACTCTTGAGGAAGTACATATCTGACCCATCACATGTACTCAATCCAGAGGTGGTACCTTTGGAGAATGACCTCTCCATTGAAGAGAAGCCGGTGAAAATCTTAGATCGTAGAGAAAAAGTTCTACGAAATAAAACGCCCCTCGGGAAAGTGTTGTGGAGAAACCACAAGTTTGAAGAAGCAACATGGGAACCGAAGGAAGTAATGAGGCAGAGTTACCCACATCTGTTTTAGTGTGGGAAAATGAAATTTCGAGGGCGAAATTTCTTAAGGGGGGAAGATTGTAACGTCCCAAACTTTTATTAATGAAAATTCCTCTAGATTCAATTAACTGTCTTATTATGTGAAATGGTTATATAACATATGCACTTCTTTGGTTTTATGTTTTTGGATTTTAAAATACCGTTAAAAATTCTTAAGGGGGAAAGATTGTAACAACCAAAACATTTATTAATGAAAATTCCTCTGGATCTAATTAAATGTATTATTATGTGAAATGGTTATATAACATATGCACTTCTTTGGTTTTATGTTTTTGGATTTTAAAATACCGTTAAGAATTGTTACCGTTGCTAATATAACCATTGAACAATGAACACATGATTAGTATAAATATAGGGCTTTAACAAATCCAATTTACTCAGACAAACGAAGCGATGACCTCATCCAGTAGTCTTGCTCCGTATGAAGCTCATTTGTTGAAGCTCGGAAAAGAGGTGGTGTCATTGGGTTTCGCTCTTGACCAAGCCCAAGCTGAGCTTCAACATGTTAAGCTCGAACGGAACCGCCTACGAGAGAAGTGGAAGATGATAGAGATTACCACCCGAGCCATGTTATCCGAGCCACTCAAGAGTGTCATCATCGCACACCTTACCCTTCGGTCTTATGCGGGTGTTATAAGGGGTTATGCAACAAGACCATAGCACTATGACTGTGTATTATTTTTGTATAGAATAAAGAATATACATTCATTTTATTGTTACTTTGTAAATAGTTTTTAAAGCATTTTTAGTTAATATTCAGTTAAGAAATCTATTTTGATGAATTAATGGATTTTTGAATTAAATAATATATTACTAAAATATTATTACCAAAGTACTTTTTGAAAATATAAATGATCATATAATTTTTATGAATACAATTGTAATTTTTATTAAGGCTTAAAGCTATTTTTGTCAAAACCCATGAATTTTCGATAAATGTCGGTTTTTATTTTAAAAGTAAAAATTCACATATTTAGAAAATTATGTAGATAAAATGAATATTATTTTTGGAATCAGGACATCGAAATTATCCAATGGTGAATTTTTCATAATTTTCTGAGACAGTCGAATTTTTGGGTAAAAATTAAATACCGTTTAAATATATAATGTGTTTTATGACGTCATAATGACCCAATAGTGATGTAATAAAATACTATAAACATTATGTTCGACCAATATATGTTTTATCATTAAAATATTGTGATTTTAGGTTTGATTTATTTTACAAAGTTTTAGTGGACCCTTCAAGACTTATAAAACATTTTAGCTTTTTAAATTGATTTTCTTGAGTGTGACTCACCTCCACATAAACAACTCTATTATTTTAAGAAGTTCGGCCATTGGCCTTATAAAATATTGTTTTTCACTCCTCTTTGGCAAAAATCATGTGAAAAAATCATGGGCTGGTTTGTTGTTTTTATTAGTTTAATGTGTGGTGTCCCAAAATCTAAATAATAAAGAATTCCCTCTCTTTTCATATATAAACCCACGAAGCTCCCACTTCCTCTCCACTCAAACCCTTTGGAGTTCGTTTAACCGCTGGTCTCCTCTCTTTAGAATCCCTCCAAGGCGCCCCAAGCTCCCAAGAAGCCTCTCTCAATCCCCTCCCAAGCCCCTCCCAAGCCTTTGAGATCACACCAAGTAAGGGATTCATTCCTTTCTCATTTTAGCAAAGTTTCTTAATATTGTTTTGTCATTTTATTTTCAATTATAAATGTTAGGGTATGATTTCGCACCTCCCCCATACTGCGCTCTTTATGTTTGAACGATGAGAGACCCCTTTCTCTCTCAGTAATACCTCCCATGTACACGTTACCATATCGAAATTCCGTAAGAAATTTCTCTCCTCATTTACATCCAAGCAATTCTTTAGTATTATGAATCTAAAATTCCATTACTCATGTTGGGACATGTATCTATATGACCCCATTACTGCCCATTTCATTTACGTATGATGAGACATCCCATTCTCTCTTTCAACCATTTTTATGAATTCTTATGTCATATTGTTATGCTGCCGAAATTGCACCGCGATTTTCCAAGCCAAAGTCACTGTGTATGTAAAGAAAGTTTTAAATAAAGATGTTGTGTTTCATGTTTTAAGTCGTTATGTAATGTTCCTAAGCCCCAAAGACATTAGACCTCTCGATCTTCTATTTTGTATCAAGTGAAGATTTTATGTAATAAATCATGTTTTAAATCATGTTTTAAGTCGTTATAGTGTATGTGTTTGACTCAACCCCAGCTCTTGCCTACCCTGCCACTTCTAATCATGCCTTCCAGCTTCACTATCGCCTTGGTCATCCACCTGCCCCTATTCTTCAAAAACTTTTTCCAGAGTTGGGACCTCTTCTTCCGTTTGATTGTGAGTCTTATCATTATGCAAAACATTACCGGGTCACCTATGTTCTCCGAGCAATCCCCCGTGCATCCACTCTTCATTTGGTTCATTCTGGTATCTTGGGGCTCAGTTCTAATCCATCTAAATCAGGTTATCGATATTTTGTTACTTTCGATTTTTCATGGATGACTTTGGTTTATTTGTTGAAAAATCGTTCTGAAATCTTTTCCGCGTTTCGCTCCTATTATCAAGAAATCACCTTCTAATTTTTTGCCAAACTTCACTGCTTTTGTTCTGACAATGGTCGTGAATATTTATCTGAACCGTTCTAGTCTTTTTTCGATGATCGTGGCATTATCAATTAGACTTCTTGTCCTGACACACCACAACAAAATGATGTTGCTGAACGAAAGAACCGCCATCTGTTAGAAGTTGCTTGGACATTTTTATTTCAGAAGAAAGTTCCAACCGTTTTTTAGGGTGATGTCATTCTCACAGCCATCTATCTTATCAACAGGCTTCTCTTGTCTGTTCTTCAGGGGGGGACACCCTTCCATTCTTTATTTCCAACATCACACCCTCATTCTCCACCTCTATGCATTTTTGGCTGTGTGTGTTATGTTTGAGATATTCTCCCATCGGTTACCAAGTTTGATGCCTGTGCTCTAAAATGCATCTTTCTTGGCTATTCTCACACCTAGCGTGGATATCGATGTTTTTCTTCAGATTTGCGTCGTTATGTTGTCTCAGCTGATGTTTTCTTTTTCGAATCATCAGTTATTTATGTTCCCAAGTTCCCACCACCGTCTACTTTTCTTGATTCCGAAGTGGATCACAATTTGGCCAAGTATATACTCGCCGACCTAGCACACCTGCCACCCTGCCACCTGATGTCGCTATCACACCTGACGACTCACCTGCTCCTGATGTTCCATCACCAAAGTTTCCTATTGCGCTTCGAAAGGCTCACGCTCCTGTCAGTCTTATCAGGGATTATCTGCGGCTACCTCATGAGTTATTGATACATTGATTGCTCACTCGACGCCACGCACTATTGTCGATGCCATATCTCATTCCGACTGGTTACAGGCTATGCAGGATGAACTTCAGGCCCTTGACGCTGATAGGACCCAAGGGTATGAGGGTTTTTTCCGGAAGGATATTGTTAGAGGGTGGAATATTGTTAGGGAAGTTGGGACCACATGGGGGGATCTATTATAAATAAGTAACAGAGAGGAATATCATGGGAATCGGCCTTCTAGCTTGGACGACTTCAGCTTGGGAGAGCTTGGGTGAGTGCAAGCTCTTGAAGTCTCTTCTCCATCCCTTTTTTCCAGTCTCCCCCTTGACTGAAAATTTTATTTTTATTTGATTTTCGAAATCCGTTTTTTGGGTGAGTGGGAACGTGGCCATACACAAAATACCCAATCACCAAAATCAAAAAACCGCTTAGATGAAATCCACTTTTGATTCAAAATTCAAAATCAGTGTCACAGCCATGCGATGCCTTAAGACATAGATCCTCAATCAGTGAGCCTCCTCGTGCCACACCCCCGATAGAGTCACACCTATCGTCGTCACCGTCCAATCACACCATCGTCATCGTCAACCATCAACACACCAACCGGAGAATACTCTATAGGTACCATGATTGTCGTGAACAACCATAAACAGAAATGAACTCACCGATTCATCGAAACCGCCATCAAAGAAGATACATCATCATCAAAACGCCACCATCATCAAGATGTATCACCCAAAACCACATCACCGAAAAACAAAAAACAACCAGGACCAGTGCTTGCAATAAAAATCGAAACAGAAACACGTCGCCAACGATCACCAAACACAAACAGAACCGAACCAGAAGCGCAAATCAGAACACAAGCATCAACCAGACCGGCCACCGAGAAGAAAACAAACCTTCACCGATGACATAGATCTGAAAAACTAGAACCAATCCAAATACATTGCCGCAATCATCGACGGAAAAACCTTCAGACTGCCAAACTAGAGCAAACCGCATTGAAGAACTTCAACAAACGAGGATCACTGCAGCTTAGATTGAGGCCTGGATCATCGAAGAGGAAGATATCTGAATCGTTTAACCTAGGATAAAAACGACTCAAGTCGTGCGAGGAAAACCGTCGACCGCCAAATCCCACAACCCAAAACCCCTTAGTTACCATCGCTCCATATCCGACTGGGAGAGGAGCAACTGAACTTGGGGTCAGAGTAAGAATTTGAGCAGCCGAGGGCTCCGGACTATCGACCGCTGAACCACAAACCCAAAACCCCTTTGATACCCCCGCTCTAGATTCGCCTTGGAGAGGCGCGCAGGAACCCGAGGTCAGAGTAGAGTTGTAGCGGCCAGGGTCTTCAGCAGCAAAACCATCGTCGGAACGATCAAAACATCTCGTTGGAGCTTTCACCAAGAAGAACATCGCCACCGAATGAATATAGAGACGAAAGAATAGGAACAGGAGAGGAGGAGCCAGAAGGAAAGAGGAAGGGGGGAGGGGGAAGGCACCTGCGAAATCTCCCCCCTCTAGTTCGCCGCCGAGGGGAACCCTAGGGCGAGAGGGAGAAGAAGGCGACGCCGCTCATTGGCTCTTCGTCCACCATTCTCCCCCTTATTATTCCCTAGTAATTATGTTTTCCGTTTGTAGTTCTGTTTTCAAACTGCTTTATAGATAAAGAAATTTGTTTGTGGAGAGGTTGGGTCTTATCAATTGGTCTGATCTGCCTCCGGCTCCTCTTATTGCACAGAGGATGCACGCCTCACCGTTCTTCCTAGATTGCATCATCTCCCTCAGACGCGCGACCTATTGGATCGCCAACTGAGGCTTGCCTGAGGCGCGTGCTAATCTGAGCATCTGCCACGCCTTCACTTGGCGGTGACATCCACGACCGACTCGTGTGCAGCGGCGGTGCTTTTGCTCGGAGGCATGCAACACCGACTCGCATTCGCGAGGGGTGGCGTACTGCCTGCTCCCATTTAGCGAAAGCACACTCGATCGGAACGCGTCGGCCGGGATGTGCACTGCTTGGTTACTTCTGTGTGCAGAGGCGTGCAATCAGTTGCGATTGCTGGGGTGAAGCAGTCCACCGGGTTTGATCGCAGAAACGCGCCCCGTTCTCAGCACGCTTAGCCGAGGTGCACTGTGGTGTCGCCATCGTTGAATCGCAGCAGCGTACTCGGCTGCCTCCCGCCCATAGATCCTCTGCAACGACGTCTTCGTCTTCCGCCACTCCCACGTCCTTGTCGCCTGCTCCTGCCTCTTGTCTGGCGTTGCATCCAGCTCGGCCAACTGTGGGCAGCTACTAAAAAAAAGTGGCGCGTTTCCGACCTCAATTTTTTTTTTACTGTTGGAAAATAAACAAAAGAAAAAAGAAAAACAGGAAAAAAAGAAAAGAAAAGAAACTCTCACTAATGTAGGGCGAGGAAGTCCGTTTTTTTTGGATATGGTGAATCACATGCAGGAGCTCTGGGCGTCACTGGCCAGGCTGGACAGATGCCTGGACAAGCGCTCTAGCTAACTCATGCGCCCAGAATTTTCTGGCAGAGATCCTGAAACATGGATACAGGAATCAGAGGCTCATTTCTCGAGTTGAGAAACTCCGTAAGCGATGAAAAATATCCATGGTGCGACTCTGCATGACTGGTATGTATGAACTTTGGTTTTTTCTGGCCAAAGGATCTACAACTACGTTCACTTGGGCGCAACTCAAAGAAGCGCTCCTTGAGAATTTTGGAAGCTCCGTCGGGGAAGCCCCTGCAACCACGTCTGAGTTTCCATTGCCGGTAATGCAGTTATCCTCGCCGCACTCAAGGGAGCCTGCCGCACATTGGACCCAAAGCTAGAGCAAGGGGCTGACCAAAATTCACGATGATAGTACGTACAACCGGTGTATGTTAGAGCTACCTCATAAGGAGGAGCTAGACACTTTTAGGTCCGTAGTGCTGGAGCACGAAATGCAGCCACATGAGTCGGCTAAAACATGGGCTCTTGTTATTTTACCACCAGCTGCATGGGTTAAGCCCTTGGTAACGGGATGGGGCCCCCGAGTTTATCGAGGAGACCCATACAATTTTTACAATTAAGAAGCAGATTGGTGCCAGTCGCACTTGGGGCCCAGTTCATTGCAGCACATAAGGGGCTTTCCCAATGGAAGGAGGGAAAACATTAGGGAAGGAAACATTCTCAACTTTGTTTATCCAAAAATGATCCATGACGGTGGACGACGCGTTTGGGAGATTGCGTGGCGTGCACTTGCGGCATGGACACCTTATACAGGACCACAACGGTTCAGTCCTCAGTCAACGACGTTGCTTGGTTCTGCCCGAAGCACAAAAACAAGGAGCATATGGAAGATTGCTTGACATGATTGTCCTCATTTCCATGGAGCAAGGCTGGTGTAAGATCCACCACCTTGAGGATAAGGTGTTTTTTCAGGACGGTGGCAGTGATAGGACACAAGGGTATGGGGGTCTTTTCAGGAAGGACATTGTTAGAGTGGGGAGAATATTGTTAGAGGGGTGAAAAGTGGTAGGGAGGAATATCGTGGGAATCGGCCTTATGGCTACTACGGCTTCGGCTTGGGCGGGTGTGCAAGCTCCCAAAGTCTCTTCTCCCCCTTTTTCCATTCTTCTCCTTCCTATCATTCCTTTGTAATTTTGTTTTCGGTTTGTAGTTCTGTTCTCAAACTGCTTTATAGATAAAAAAATCTATTCGTGGAGAGGTTGGGTCCTATCAGACGCCAACCATACCTGAGATCTTGTCCCTCTTCCTTCGGGTAAGCAGGTAGTCAGTTACAAATGGATCTATACAGTTCGCGTCAACACCGATGACTCTCTTAATCGTCTCAAGGCCTGCCTTTTTGCAAAAGGTTATGCGCAGACATATGAATTTGATTATTTTGACACCTTCTCTCCAATGACAAAGATGACATCGGTTCGCCTACTTATCTCTCTTGTTGCCTCATCTCATTGGCCTCTTCATCAATTGGATGTTAAAAATGCTTTTCTTCATGGATTTCTTAATGAAGAAGTATATATGGAGCAACCACCTGGGTTTGTTGCTCAGGGGGAGTCCTCTAAGGTTTGCCGTTTTCGTCGTTCGCTGTATGGATTCAAGCAGTCGCCACGTGCTTGGTTATGCTTAGTTTTGACATGTGCCAAAGTATAAAAGTTTATTCTGTTTTTTATCATCAATCCGCAACAGAAAGCATTTTTTTAGTGGTCTATGTGGATGACATTGTTATTACTGGTAGTGATGCTGCTGGCATTGGTCGACTCAAGTCTTTTCTTCATCAGAATTTTTAAACAAAAGATTTGGGTCCACTGCGGTATTTCTTAAGAATTGAGGTCTCCAAATGTAACAAATGAATTTTTCTATCTCAGAGAAAGTATGTTCTTGATCTGTTGCAGAAGACTGGCATGACTCGAGCTGACTCGGTTGACTCACCCCTCGAACCTGGAGAAAAGTCACTTCATATTGAAAGTGAGATGTTTTCATCACCCGACAGATATAAACGACTTGTTGGGAAACTTAACTACTTGACGATGACTCAATCCGATATTGTTTGTGCGGTTAGCAAAGTGAGTCGGTTTATGGAATCTTCAACAAAAACACAATGAGATGCTGTTTTTTGCTTTGTTAGATATGTGAAATAGGAACTATATTTAGGTCTTCTATATTCTGATCATGGACATACAAATATTAAAGCATTTTGTGATGTCTTTCTTTTAGGAATACCTGCGCCTGGTTTTGCAGTATTTGTTGGAGGAAATTTGATCTCATGGCGAAGCAAGAACCAGACAGTTATCTCCTGATGTAGTGCATGGTCGGAGTATCGTGCAATGACATATGTGACTGCAAAGATTATTTGGGCACAACAAATTCTACAAGAGATTGAGTATCCTATCAAAAAACTGATACATATCTGGTGTGACAATCAAACTGCTATCAAGATTGCCACAAATTCAGTTTTTCATGAGCGAACCAAACATATTGATGTTGATTGTCATTTCGTTTGAGAAAACTTTGAGAAGAAGAAGATCACCTTCGACCATGTTCACACCTTTGATCAACTTGCAGATATTCCCACAAAAGGGTTGCTTGGACCGCATGTTCAATTTTTATTTAACAAGCTGAACATGATAAATATATATGTCCTAGCTTGAGGGGGAGTGTTAGAGAGTATTAGATATTTTTTAGATATTTTTAATATTCCTATCCCACATCGGTATGAGTCATCTTTTGTACTCTTTGTCTCATTTATAAATAAAGCATCCTACCTCATTGTGAGGTACGGTTTCATTCCACCAGTTTTGATGCCGCCACTCGGACTGTCAGGATTGAGATCGTCAAAAAGAGTAATCTTTCACAACATAAGAACATAAAAAAGGAAACATGAAATTGAGGACATGTATTTAACATGAAAAGTTGTTGAGGTTGTAAAGACTTCCTAAAGTGATCGGCATTCAACTTACCGGAAGGAAAAACTCCGGAAATTCATCTTGGCCTTGTCAAGGCAGTGGTAGTAGCTTCTTCAGCATAAGGGTTTCAGTTACTGGAAGTTGGCGGACTTTCAATGAGCTTGTACACTAGTCTACGTTCACCGAATGAGGGTTGTGAACGGTCAACTAGTTGCAACAGTTGGGTCGGTGATGACTTCAGTTGAACGGTGAAGTCAACGAATGACTGATTGTGATTCTCGGATGGCGGGGCTATCGACTGTGAACTTCTATAAAATAGAGGTGGAACCAAGTGTTGATGTGTATTGTAATCAATCGAAGTACTTGTATCTTGTACTGATGAAGTGTAATCACTAGCTCTTAAGCTACAATGATGCCCATCCTTGTATTTCCAATGGAATCAAAGTTTGACACTGTTCTCTCATGGATGTAGGATGAAAGTTCGAACCATGTAATTTTGTGTCCACTTTACTTTTCCTGTTACTTTCTTGTCTCCTTGTATGCTTGTTTATGAGTTGTCTGAAAGATGTGAGAGGTGCGACGTAGTAGTGGTGATTAGGCGGAAGCAGACTTCCTAGTTCCAGTGCTCTAAGACGCGGGGAGGTTTCAGTAGTTGGTTTCCGTAGCGGAGAACCATCGGTAGATGCGAACTTCTGGTGAACACAGGTTCTATCATCCAGTGATTGTATGAAGGTTGTCTTCCCAACAATTGATATCAAAGCTCACATTCAGCCGACAACTCAGGTAGCATTCACTTTTGTCTCAATGTTACATTGATTTCAGTTGGTTTTACTGGAGTTATTATGCCATGTTGGATGAGGAGAAGGTAGAAGAAGAAAAGAAATTAAAAGTGGTAGTTTGAGAATATTATATTTTGAATGCTTTCTCTTTAAAAAACTTTTTAATGCATTTGAAATTGGTCTTTTGCTGAGATCAGCCCCACTAGGACGTGGGGGAGAGAGTGTTAGATTGGTATGGCTTGATCTTCTTTGGATGTTGTTGGGCCAAATGCTTTCGGCCCACATACTGCGCACTAGGCCGCAACTCAGCGGTGAGCTCATTGGAGGTTGCAGGGGGCAACGTGCCCCTGTTTTGGGGGTCCAGGGTTCGAAGGCTCCTGGGGCACTGTAGCAACTCCAATCAACTGTAGTAGAGCTGATTGACCGACATCGACAGGGCACTGTAGCAGTGTGGACTTTGACACGATTACTGTAGCAGGTCGGATTTTGGAGAGATTACAGTACTATAGCTTCGCGGACTTCCAGCCGCCGACCACTGTAGCAGCTTGGACTTGGGTGGCCGCGACACTGTAGCGATGCGGACTTTCAGCCGCCTTACACTGCTGCACAACGGACTTTTTGTGTGGTTGGTGGAATAATGTTTCTTCTTCTTTGTTAACCCATTTTAGACTAGGGTTTCTGGGTGTTAGAAACTCTAAGATACTTTCTGTAATTATGGTCCCAAAACTAGTGAAATTTCTGCCTCTTCGTGGACGTAGGGATCTTTTCCCGAACCATGTAAATCTCTGTGTCCTGTGTGATTCTTTCTTCTGTCTTTTCTTCACCTGCAACCTATTCTGTCGTTGCAACTCCCAACGTTTTTTGCATCAGAGAGTTGGGAAGGGAATTGAGCAAAAATTTGGCACGCTCTAAGAGTTAGAAGTTGTGAGGAGAAGAGGTGGTGAGAGGTAGTTTTTATAAGGTGAGAAGATTGATGTTTTTGAATATTATACTCGGTACTTTATTATTTTGACTCAAGGCTACAAATAGTATGACCTTTTTCTTATTCCCCCTGTGACCCCCCTAGAGGGATTCTCCCTAGTATCTACTCCGGGGGTACCCTCCGGGTCCCCTTTTCTCTCTCTACCAATTTAGACGCCGCCCTTCAAGGGCTCCCTAAGCAGTGAGTTGAGAAGAATAATGCAAAGAGTTGGTTTCCATACCCATATGGGTGGTGAATCGAAGCTGAGCTCCGACCCTCGCCTAGGACTATCTTATAGACTAAGAGTTGTTTCCTGATCCTGCCGCATCATGACAGGGTATGCCTTGAATGAAATCCCAACAATCGGAGAGAGATGAAGCAGATAGAACTGACCCTGATTTGCCCATGATCCCCAATGCTTAGCGAAGGGCTTTCAAGCGTATAGACACGTTGGGGCAGGTATTCCGTCTTCAACCCCAACCCCAACGCGCCCCAACAATTCCAGTTAGCCAAGTCTGGGTGAACAACCCAACCAACTTGTGACTATATACAGTAAATGGTGCATGTGAGTTCGAACTAATTAGTGTTTACATCACCCATGACTAAAAAATTCATGTATTTAGCTTATAATGTTAAATATCATATTTTTCTGTATTTCACTATTCACAAAAAATTCAATTATTTTTGAAAAATACCAAAAATTCACTGTAACAATTGTTCGATGTGTAGATTTCCAAAATGAAATCTATTTTATGAAAATAATTTTCTAAATATGAGAAATTCAATTTTTAAATAAAATGTTCATTTATTTGAAAAATTCCATTTTTAATATTATGATCCATTTTCCGTCACTTTGAAAAATTACTTATGGTTTTGTAAAATTATCATATCATTATAATACAACATAATACTAATTTATAAATCTATTTTATGAAAATAAACTTTCTTTTAAATCATTATATTTATTATAAAAGTGCAATTAAAACATTTATATTTTACAAAAATACAAACACTTAATTTATCATTTTTTAAAAAAATTATTTACTTATACCATGATATAAATATATCATATTTTCATTTTATAAGATACCTAAATATTATTTTACACTTTCATAGGTGATCATATTATTTTAACGGCCATGTTACTATTCCTAACACCCAGAAAACTATCTCTGTTGGATTGGTGTAGCCTGATCTGGTTGGGCCGAATGCTTGTGGCCCGCAACTGTCGCGGGTTGAGCTCTGCAGTGAGCTCGTTGGGGGTTGTAGGGGGCAACGCACCCCTGCTCTGGGGTCTGGGGGCCGAAGGCCCCCAGCCCATTTTTTTTGGCACAGTAGCATCTCTGACCACTGTAGCGGAGCTGACCGACTGACACCGACAGACACTGTAGCAGTGCGGACTTCGGAGTCAACAGTACTGCAACACTTTTGACTTCCAGCCGGCAGCCACTGTAGCACTTTTGACAAAGGTGGCTGCCGTTCACTGTATCGACGCAGACTTACTTTTCGGAACAATGATCGTCTTCTCCATTTTATAGCCTATTTTTAGGCTAGGGTTACTACTGGAAAAAACTCTGTACTTTGTGCTCTCAAATTAGTGAAGTTCTGCCTTTCCGTGGACGTAGAGATTTTTTCCGAACCACATAAATCGTTGTGTTCCGTGTGTTTTCTTTTCTTCTGCATTTTCAGTCGTTTCTCATTTCTGCCGTTTTGACTCCCGACGATTCCGCAACAATTTCAACAGTCAAATTACTATTCCGACGGTTAGATTTGTAATGGTCATATGAGTTCTCTATTTTCTATGAATATCCCATATTTCATTCATTATTCATTCCTATTTTCTTTCGAAGTTCTATATATTTTTTCATTTTCAAAATGCATATTGCATTACTAACATTCTACTTCATTTCTACAGTGTGTTCGTGTGTGCGATTATTCTGGGGGATCGAGCATATCCAAATTTTCATATTATTATCGTCTTATTTTCTATTTTTTGTCTCATTGTAATACTTTCAATTCTTATGACCATTTTTATTCTCTAAATGTAATGTTCAAATTAATATAATAAAATGTTGTTGGCTTTATCATGTGGTGCATGTCCTTTATATTACATTACTGAATATTGCACAATTATAAGACACGAAATTCCATTGATAAAATTTTGGTTCGTTACACGTACAAACCAAGAGAAAACATAGAAGAAGAAATTGGAGAAGAAGCTCTCCGGGAAGACTCCCCCAAGCCAAGGCCAAGGCCTCCCACGACAGCCAAGATGAAGCCAGAATAATATCCTAGATTACCCCCACCAACTGCCCCATCCCCATATTTATTACTCCCTATCCACTCCCAACAGCCCCAACAACCATGTACCTGGAAGTACAAAAGTACCCTCACTTAATATCCCCTACCCATCACAGCACATCTCACACTAGGCCTTGGCTTCAGGGAGTCTTCTGGCAGAGCTTCTTCTCTAGTTTCTTCTTCTTCTTTGTTTTCTCCTGGTTTGTACGCTGCTACTGCTGCTGTCTGAGTAAGGTTTTTTAATAGAAATCTCTCTTTACTTCTTTCTAGCTCCAATGATTCTTAACAACCTGGTGCTTTCATTGAGAGGAAATCGTAGAACAAGGATCGTTGGTGCATTTTGACAGAAAGATTTTGCAACCACCTGCGGCAGAAATTGATGCCCCTGTGAGGGAACATGAGGAGTTCATGAAGCGGCAAGGCGAGTTGATATTTCTGCTGAAGGAATGAGCTAGCGCCTCTCACTTCACCAGATGTTCTTTTCGACAACAAGTGGAGCGGTGAGGAGTTCGGGGAGCAGAAACGTATGAACCTGGAATGAATTTAGAAGTACGCAATCAAAAGGAAGTGGAAATGTGATGTTCTGTTCGACAACAAGCGGAGCGGTGAGGAGTTCGGGGAGCAGAAACGTATGAACCTGGAATGAATTTAGAAGTACACAATCAAAAGGAGGTGGAAATGTGATGTTCTGTTCGACAACAAGTGGAGCGGTGAGGAGTTCGGGGAGCAGAAACGTATGAACCTGGAATGAATTTAGAAGTACGCAATCAGAAGGAGGTGGAAATGTGATGTTCTGTTCGACAACAAGTGGAGTGGAAATGTGATGTTCTGTTCGACAACAAGTGGAGCTGCGAGGAGTTTGGGGAGCAGAAAGGTATGAACCTGGAATGAATTTAGACGTATGCAATAAAAATGAGATAGAAATGTTTTCTGCTGAAGTTCAGCCAGAAGAGTTTGAGCAGGAGCAGGGAGAGTTGCTGTGATCCAAGCAGGAACATATTCAGATGACTGACTTTTTGGAATGTCATCCCTCTTCTGGTACCTCCTATCTGCTGCTGTTGAAGAATCAGATGTAGAACTTACCTTGTCTACGAATTCCGGAAGTAGTGGAGTTTGGTTCAGTCGCGCTTCGGCCAGTAGAGAATTAGCGGAGGCGACCTGAGTTACAAACCTTGGAGGAGCTTATGCGGCAGTCCTAGCAGGCACGTACTCAGGTTCTTGTCGTGTATTTTGATCGTCACCTCCTTTCTCTTTCTTCAAAAACGCTGGCTGCGGAGGACACACGACCTAGTGTTCCACCAGTTACTCCTGAATTTCTGAAATTCATGCAAGATGTCCCTATTTAAGATGTTTCCAGGCCGAAACAGCGGTGTGTGGTGCAAAACTTGTTGCAGCACCAGCAAGGGAACTTTCTGTGCTGTCAGGTCGATGACAACCTCCCATCACTTCGAAACCACTGTCTCCGGAGGTCCCACTGGTGCAGTTGAAGTCAGTGGAGGATGAGGCGGTCAGTCTAGAAACTTGCGAAATCACTTTGAAAGATTTCTGGTTTGGACGGAGCAGGCATGACAAAGAACAGAACGATACAAGTCCAGCTCCGCCAGAAGAGAGCGTGCCGCAGGCGCGAGTGTTATTGATGTCCGTGCAAGCACAGACACAGATAAATCGATGGAAAGAGCAGGACGTTTTCAGTCCTGTCCGGCCACAACAAGAGATGCTGGTTTTGCAGTCCGTGCAGGTACAACCACTGGTTAGTCTTTTGATCGCTGACTACTTTTCCTTCCTTTTACACCTTTTTTTGCTGTAGAAACGAGAGCGAGTGATCCGCTCGTTGAACAGGAGTGGCGAGGACAAGCGTCCGACCGCCAGTCGGTTCAACAGGAACATTTGTCGGCATCCACTGTTTTTTCAAGACAACAGACAACTTCTGGTCTGTTTCCTCGAGCCGCAGAGGCGCCTGAAGCTTCCAGTTCCGCTCAGTCACCACGTGAACTGCTCCAATCTGTGCTGGTACCAATGCACTGGCTGCAGAAACAGTCGGCAGATGGCGCGCATGCTTCCCAGTTTGGACAGGATAGGGATGTCGAGGAGTAGCAGCTTGATTCCATTCCGGTATGACCAGCAGCGGTAATTACTGGTCTGAATTCTTGTTTGTTTGAGGGAGAAGTTCAAAAGGGTGCAAAAAGGGCATCAAACAGTGGCTAGTTGAGGCTGTTGAAGCTGAGGACTGAAAGAAAGGTATGGTGAATCGAGAGCCACCACACTGAAAGGAGTATCATCGCATTCCAATTACTAAATCTATGGAGGAGATTTCTGTTGGTGCTTGTCTATATCCTCAAAATCTAGCCCCAAACCAAGGCAGCTCTCTCAACTTCAGTATAAGAGTTAACAAAGGTTTGGGATTTCCCTGCAAAGCAGTGAATGAAGGTCTTCGGCTGCAGAAGCTTCTCAGACAGCAGGTGCAGGAAATTCGTGTCAAGGCTTGGCACTTCCTCTATGTTGACCAGCCAACTGGGACTGCTTTTAGTTATAGCACAGACAAAAATGACATTCGTTAAACTGAGCTTGGTGTCAGTTACGACCTTTACGACTTCTTTCAGGCATTTTTGGTGGAGCACCCATATCTTGCCAAGCAGGACTTCTATATATTTGGTGAATCATATGCTGAACATTACATTCCTGCATTTGCTGGAAGAATTAACCAGGGAAACAAAGCTAGAGAAGGAATTCATTTAAATCTAAAGGAATTCGCAATTGGAAATGGGCTCACCGATCCTGCAATTCCGTATAAAGCTTATACAGGTTATGCAATGGACATGGGGCTTATTGACAGATCTGAATATGATCGTATCAACAAGATTGTTCCGGCATGTGAAATGGCAATGAAGCATTGTGGCACTGATGGTGTGTTCTCTTGCATGGCTTCATATTATGCTTGCAATACCATATTCAGTAGTGTTATGGCTTGTACCGGTGGCATCAATCACTTTGGCATACAGAAGAAATGCAGGGGAAGCTTTGACGTGTGTGTCTGGCTTATTCCTATGCAGCTGCTCTGGGTCCATTTGGCTACTGGTAGGTTGCCTGCTCCTGCACAAGCGCTCAGGGTCCTTGTGTTGGTGGTCCTGCACAAGTCTTCCAACATTACGCTGAGAGAACCGAGAAGTGCCAGGAATGTTGTGGCTGCAAACAAAATGTTAGTCGATCGGAAGATGTTGCGGAAGATGTTGCGGAAGATGAAGGATGCTGAGTGCATGAATGAGGCTCACACACTTTCTGAGAAGATGAAACGGCTGAAAGGTAGCGTTATAGAGCAGATTGCGCGGCGGCAAGTCGTCCACCAGAGGGAGGAGGGTGGCGCGTACTTGCAGATTCATATATTCCCATTGCATGTGCAATGCCGACCTATGCCTACAAAGACAGATGTGCTACACTTTGAGGGCAGGGTGTTTTTCAAACGGGCAGGTGGTGCGAATGCACCAGGTGTTGCGAATGCACCAGGTGTTGCGAATGCACCAGGTGTTGCGAATGCACCAGGTGTTGCAGCTCCGCAACGAGATCCCCGACCAGACATTCCTAGAGGGAGGAGGATCAGCACAAACGTCCGGGTAGTCCGGCGTCGTCTGAAGTGGAGTGATCTGATCCCGAGGAGGCCGACGCATAGAGAAGGGTGGCCGGGAGGGGGCGACGCACCTGCTGGGAAGGCAACAAGTAGGTGCGGAGGGGTTGTCGCCGATCTGGGTGGAGGTGCGTTGCTCCGTTGAGGGTTGTCGCGTAGGAGGGGAGACGCCTGAATCGCTTGGATCTGGAAGACGGCACATCAGGAGGAGGCCCGTCGGAATGCTGTGCGCGCGGGATGGGAGGGGAGCCATCGTGCAGGTATGGTGGCGGGGAAGGTCGTCGCGCAGTGGGCGGCTCGGAAGGAGCCGTCGTGTTGGTAGGGTGGTGGGGAAGGCTGTTGCGTACGGGTTTTCAATAAAAATCTCTCTCTAGATCTAACGATTTTTAACACCTCCCTACAACGATCATGGTCTCTCAATGGCGATGACAGTTTCCTAGCAGAGTTGCTGAAGTGTTACGATTCAAAGACGAGAGAGAGAGAGAGTAGAAGTAACAAATCGTAACACTATTGCTGTTATGATTGTAGCAGAATTACAGAACTATCTACAGAAATTACAGTATGGAAGGATCAAAGAAGATCTCCACGGGAAGACGATCACTTCTGAAGAGCCTAGCCGGATACTCTCAAGGACCAGTCCCCACAACAGCCAGGCCGAAAATATAAAATGATTTGCATCCCTCTTATACTTATTTAATAGCCCAACCACGCAACCAATAACCCCCAGCTGGTCATAACAACTTTTAACTCAAAAAATACAAAACTGCCTCTAGCAGGAATAAACCCACGGCCTATGTTCGGACAGCCCTGCCAGCCCACTGCTCACGGACAGCCCCACCAGCCCTTGTTCCTAACACAGGCAAACTTCTCTTGGTTTCATCCACTTTATTTTCATATAAATTTCTATCCCAACTGAAAATTTGTTTTCCTTTTCTTCCCATTTCTTGCATTTGTGAATCCGTGGATTTTGAAGATTAAATGTGGCCCGTAATGGAATTTATTTGTATCAAATCGTATTTGTTTAGATTTTTTCCTTGTGATTTTTACCATACTTTTGCTTTTTATAAACCATAAGAAGATTTGTACCATACGAATTTATCAGGAGTGTAGGAGGAAATCTCCTTGCCTTTTAACCTCAAAGTGAGGCTGAGACGTTCTTTTATAATAAATGATAAAGACCACATTGGACCGCAATTCCGATGTGGGATACAGACTCCAACACTCCCCTCAAGCTAGGTGTACCTAGCTTGGACGCATAATGAAAAAAAAGCAACAAAACAGACGCTAACACTCCCCCTCAAGCTGGAGGGGCCCAACTTGATGACAAAAACAAGACAAAACATAATAAAAGATAAAGCTTCAACATTGTTGTTCCCTCTGACGATGTTGATATGATGCTGCTGAAAAAGGGTGGGTGAACGCCGAAAAAGTGCGGGGCCGGACAAGAGAGCGCTGGGAAATCCACACCGACGGGTCGGTCGTCAGAGCGTCGGGAAATTTGCACTACGGGCCGGTCAGTCAGAGCGTCGGGAAATCTGCAAAGTCGGGCTGATCGTCAAAGCGTCGAGAAATCCGCACGGGAGGACCGGTCATCAAAGTGTCGGGGAATCCGCAGGAGGCACCGACGATGGGATGCAGTGATTCCGCAGGAGGCGTCGGGCAGGGAGGCGGGGATTCTGCAGGAGGCACCGGGTAGGAAGGCGGGGATTCCGCAGTAAGCAGGAGGCCGACATGGAGGGAGCAGTTGTTGATGCGTCGCGCAAGGAGACAGAGTCGAAGTGATGGTGCGTGCGGACTGGATCTGGTCGGATTTGGAAGTAGGGCAGCCGTTGGAGGAGGATCCTGTCCTTGAGAGAATCGCACAGGGAGGGGCTGCCTGGATTTCGTCGCGCGCACAGGGTGAAGCCGACGAGGGAAGGCCACTTAGGGTAGAGAGGTGTGATGGAAACAGTGTGCGCGCAGCGGGGAGGAGGCGATTCGTCGGGAGTTGCGCCGTAGGGGAGAAGCTCCGCAGGACCGAGCGGCGGGCGACACGACGAGATGCGCCACGATGGGATGCGCCGAGAGGGAGGCTGTCAGGTAGGAGCAACGCTGGAGGGGAGAATCGTCAGAAGGGCAGGGACCCGTGACGGAAGGAGCAGCGGAGGAAGGGGGGACTATTTGGATTGGAGCCGCCGCCCCCCAGACGGGGAAAACCCTAAAGCCTGAAGGGAGAAAAAAAATTAGGGAGGGAGAGATCGGGTTTCGAAAACCCGCTCTGGTACCATGTAGGAGGAAATCTCCTTGCCTCCTTACCTAAAAGTGAGGCTGATGCGTTCTTTTATAATGAATGATAAAGACCACATCGGACCACAAGTCCGATGTGAGATACAGATTCCAACAAGGAGTAACTGCTTTTGTCACACCATTAATAGGACTGCCATTAGTGTTCTTAATCACTTTTTTCTTGTATATATATATATATATATATATATATATATATATATATATATATATTTTTGCAGTTTTCATGGCACTCTGGCTGGCACAGTTGTGATAATTTTATGTTTGATAGACCGTAAGTGTTGCTTCATTAAAAAAAAACGTAAGAGTATGTGTGCCATAATATTGAACCATGGGTCCGTTGGCCACTTAAAATTTATGACAGCTACGATAATTAATTAATTATGTTAATTTTTAAATATGATTATAATTTAAAATTCAACTAAAATATAATTATTAGTTTTTTTTGTTTTTTTAATTAGAATTTAAAAACCATAAAGATTTTCAATAAATGTGGAAAATCCGCTCCTTTTATCTTTATTCATAAATTTGTTTTCTTTAATTTAAAATATAACTTACACACTTAATGTTTTCAGGTCTTTGGACCGCCCTTCAAATGTTAGGTCTTCAGGTGATCCTTAAATGTCAAGGGGGGCGTTCAGACCTCTATTAACATAAGATTACAAAACATATTTTTTCTGTGCTTACATTATATGTTTATATGAACACATAAATATATATAAGCATATATGTTATTTGTTCTTTAAACATATAAGATAATTTTTTTCTCAAGAAAATTAAGGCAAAACATATGTTTTGTCTCAAATAACACATATTTTGTATAGAAGATCTCAGTCTGATTCTTTTTTCACATATCCAACAACGTGAAGAACATCCTCCCACTGTGTTTTTGTTGAGGTTTCATAAATTGACTCACCTTGCTAACTGTAAAAACAATGTCGGGTCGTGTCATCGTGAATTAATTAAGCTTCTTAATAAATCGTTTATATCTGTTAGGTGAAGAGAATGCTTCACTATCGGTGTAAAGTGACTTCTCTTTCGGTTTTAAGGGTGAGTCAGCTCGAGTCATGCTTGTCCCTTGCAGTAGATCAAAATCATACTTTCTCCAAGATAGAAAAATGCAGTTAGTACATTTGGAGACCTCGATTCCCAAGAAATATCATAGTGGATCCAAATCATTTGTATGAAAATTTTGATGAAGAAAAGATTTGAATCGACCAATATCAACACCGTCACTACCAGTAGTAACAATGTCATCCACATAGATTACCAAAAGAATGCTGGCTGCTGTAGATTGATGATAAAAAATAGAAGGATCATTTATGTTTTTACACATGCTAAATCCAATCACAATAGTGCAGAAACAACTGAACCAAGTATGAGGTGATTGCTTAGGCCATACAATGATCGACGAAAAAGACAAACCTTAGAGGACGCCCCTCGAGAAACAAACCCGGGTGGTTGTTTCATGTAAACCACTTCATCAAGAAAATTGTCACGACTCCTCCCTCCAAAGATACCGCAATGAGCGAAGAGAGATAATGACTCATGAGTCTCGCCTCCGGTAAGCCTTGGGTTGACGATTGACACTGAGGGTATAAAAATCTCAAGAAATAGGAGACATTACACTCTTTCATAATATAGGATCAAGTGATAAGATGAATCATCTACAATAAACTCCATGATATAATATAAAAAGAAACCAAAACCATCTCACAATGCATGTATAAATAAAAACGATACAAATAAGTCTCCAAGGTAAGTACCCCAAAGTAAAATTAAAGCAACGACACAACAACTATCCAAAGGTCCGAGCTAGTAATGTCTAGCACGGTCCACGTAATCTTCCTAAAAACTTGAAAACAGTTTATATACGTAGGGTGAACATACAAGTATACTCAGTAGAAAAACCAAAATCTCTCATGCACATGTGAAAGATGCATACTAATGCACCAGTGAGAAAACAATAGAACTAAACATCACCTATACATGTATACCAACCATCCCAACATTACCAAGACACACTCACCAAATAATGAAAGCCAAGTAATATAATATAACATAACATGAATCACATTGATAAGTGTGCTCCACACAGTTTCCCCCCTGGTATGTCGCTCTCACACCCCAACGTCGTATGTCCTGGCGCTCCCATTTCTTATGTATACCACACCACCCCACAAGCATGGTCACAACACACCTCGCTCGAATACACCTGGGCTCGCTGCCCCACAAGCACAACCACATCACATCTTGCCCGAAAACACTTGAGCCACAACACAACCACTTCCATAACTAGAGTAGTAGAATATCGTGAATATGTAGGACATCAACCTTGTGCTCTCCTCATACCATGCACGTCTCCACCATTACCAGCCCCACAAGTCCAGTCATATCACATCTTGCTCGAAAATACCTGGGCCACCACCCCACAAGCATGGTCACATCTCGATCGAAAACACTCGGGCCATCACAACCACCATATAATGCACAAACAGACCTCCGACCATCACAACCTGTGCAATACCTACCTTGTCTGGAAGAGAGGGCGAGAAAGAGCGAGTGCCCAGCCATCCGTCTTCTGCACCGGTTGTCGGGAAAAACACCCCCGCGTGACTATGTGGGTGTTGGCCCATAGTGCTCGACGTGGGTCAGGTGCATATAGAAATTAAAAGGAATATATAAGTATCTATATAATATCAAACACTCAAACCCAACATATGAGTTTACAACCAAAAGCTAACAAACTCACAACACCATCACTTTTGATGTCACCTTTAAAAGCATAACACCACACAACAAGCCACAAACCCCATTTCACATTTCCAATCAATTTCATTTAATCATCCCATTCTTTTCATTATTTAGCATCAACCACATTTAACCTCACAACTCATCATTTAATTATTCATTAACAATTTCCAACCCATTAACCAAACCAACCCATGTCATTTCAATCATTATTAATCATTTATTCCATCACTACCAAGCACAACCAAACAAACCACCTTACCGTTCCACAAGTAGGACCAACAAACCACCTCACCGCCCCAACAACACGACCAATAGATCATCTCGCCGCCCCAAAAACACGACCAATAAACCGTCAGCCCCAACCACACATCACCATCCCACAAGCACGCTACAAATCACAACACCATCAAGATCATTTCACAAATTTACAAAGGGGCTTTTATCACATTCCACTTTATTTTAGGGGCGTTATCATGAAGCCATAATCTCGAGGCAATTGTTTTATTATACAAATATAAGTGGTTAACCAATTTTCATTTTAGGGTGATATCGCAACATTCACAACAGTCATAACAGTCATAACAGTCACAATACATATATCCTGCGCAAATAAAGCCCTCAACATCCACAATTTTCAGCGAGACATCTAGCACATACAATCCACAATATCACAATAATAACGAGCTGTAAAAACATGCGAATCAAACCCCTTTACCCTTCAATTTCAATTAAACTAGTTCTTTTATCTTTAATTAATTCAACACAACCATAACCCATAGCTAAACAAAAGAAAACCTCTCTCGCATGATACATAATAAAAAGAAACCTCTACCTTAAAGAAGCTTTGTCGACTCGCTGCGCATCACATGACGAAGAAGAAACGCCCACAAACCTCAACTGCACATGGGAAACCATGGATCAACCTACACTGCACCCAAAGAACATCAAAATACAACCCATACACACAACCCAAACCAAACTGCACCACCGCAGTGAAACCCCAAAGAAGAATGAAAGAAAACCAACCAAGAAAGGGAGGAGAACCTACCACAGATTGCCAACGACGATCTACCAGAACCAACATAATAAAGAGGGGAGAAAAGGGCAGGTGGGTTTCCTTAGGGCGCCTAGGGTTCTCCCAAAATGAGAGGAAGAAGAAGCCATGATCGATGAATGAAAATTTGACCGAAAAAGAACTTAAAACCTGAATCTCGACATTTACATGACATGTAACCATTACACAATGTGTAATCCTTAGTTTTCCAAAAATTCCCAGCTTTCATTGAAATTCACATTGCCTCAAAGGATTTAAACACCTGATTTATTACATGTCGTGAATCACTTACACGACGTGTACCCTTTTCACGGGCTACCCCTTAGCCGTGTACAAGCCGTCAACCACACGACTACACAAGTCGCAAACTACCATTACACGTCATGTAATACATTTACATGGCATGTATTTCCTACAACAACTCTGCTACAACTCCATCCTCTATCAAAAACTCCCTGAACCTCCCCCGAACACCTCCAACCATCAAAACTTGCAAAGTAACGAATTGGGAAGGCACGAACCGTTACATCAGATACCTCTCAAACGATTCTCACCCTCGAGAATCCAAACCAGGCCCATAAGGAAAGAGGTATGAAAATCCACCCTACGAGATACCTCTCAAGGATCTCGTCATACTTCAAATGCTACCACCAGCCAAACACCCCAAACTAAACAGCTGCAAAACATCTTGCACAACCTCATCACCACACATCCACAAACCGTCTCCTCTCACACAACCACACCGTCACACAACCACCGCACAACCATCTCAATATCCACGCAGCCCAGACCAACAACCACTAAAACCAATGAACTGCACCACCCCGAACACATGAATCAGGAAATTCCATCTTCCATCGCTCTGGGCATCACTGACTCACCCGCATGGGTTTAATTGCATCGCAGTTAATGCATCTCGATTAGGAATCAAGTCCCCCTTTTCATATGTCCAGAATTTATCACACATTATACATCACAAACAAAGGAAAACAACTCATCTCATAAAACATAAGGATCCAAACATCACATTACAAAGCAAAACAGGGAAAATCAGAACTCAAAACAACTCCGTGTACTGGGCACGCATCTGCGTCTCTCGCTCCCAAGTACTCTCCTCCAGGACACCATGCCTCCACAACACACGAACTGAAGGAATGGTCGGTCCATGTGATGTCTTCTCCTGGATCTCTACTAGCCGCTCCAAAAATGTCGCGTCAACCTTGATATCCAACTCTCCCCAGTTAATGACATGAGAGTCATCGTGAAGATATCGATGAAGCTGAGAGACGTGGGATACGTTGTGGATCCTCTCCAACCGCAGTGGCAATGCCAACCGATACGACACCTCGCCAACTCTCCCCAACACCTCAAAGGACCTAATAAACATGGGAGAAAGATTACTTCCTCTGCCAAACCTCCACTACCCACATCGAGGGGAAACCTTCAAGAACACGTAGTCTCTAACCTCGAACTTCAAGAGCCTCCTCTTGTGACCAACATAAGAATTATGCCAGTCTTGTGTTGATTTCATCCTCTCATGAATAAACTGAACCTTCTCTATCATGCTCTGCACCACATCAGGACAAAGAACTGCTGCCTCCCTAACCTCCATCCAACACAACGAAGAACAACATGGTCTCCCATACAAAGCCTCATATAGAGCCATGCTAATGGAAGAGTGATAACTATTGTTATAAAAAAACTCAACCAAGGGAAAATTTCATAACCAAGATCCACCAAAGTCTAGGACACAAGCCCACAACATATCCTCCAACGTTTGGATAGTCCACTCCATCTGCCCGACTGTTTGAGGGTGGAAAACAATGCTGAGGTGCAACTGGGTGCCAAAAGCATGCTGTAATCCCCTCTAGACTTGCGAGATAAAACATGCATTTTGATTAGAGACAATGGACCTCATAACTCCATGAAACCGCACCACCTCATCCACATACTTCTTAGCTAAGACATCCACTGCATCTGACTCCTTAATCGTTAAAAAGTGGACCGATTTCATCAACATATCCACGATCACCCAGATAACATCACAACCTCCTTGAGATTAGGGTAACACTGTGATGAAATTAATTGAGATGTCATCCCATTTCCACTCAGGAACATCCAAAGGGTGAAACAAACTGTTAGGAACACGATGCTTGACCTTTACCTGTTGGCAAATCAAACACATCCTCACAAACCCTTCCACCATCAGTTTTATCCCGGGCCACTAAAACTGAAGGTACCGAGGCACGCAGCGGAAGCCGATGGACTAGATATTTTTAAAATTTTTATTGCTGGGATGATGAGACTTCTCTGATGACTCGAGCCCTGGCACGCTCCGAGGATCTTACATAAATTAAACATAGCACAAAATAAAATCGAAAACATACCTTTTTTCGATCTGAAGCTGCGGTCAACATCTGCTTGTCGTCGACGATCGCAACTTGAAGGATTCAAAGGAGAATCTCTCTAGATAGTCAACACATGCTTTAAAAATATTCTCAAATTTCGATCATCAAATTTCAAGTGTTAGCGTGGCGATCTGACGATACCTTCGACGTCCCAATGATCATCGCATCGATGATCCTTTGATGCATGGAGATCAGTTTGATCCAAATCACTTGGATCGAGAGCATCTCTCTCTTGAAAGTGAGAGGGGAGAGAGAAGCTCTGATGAACTTGCCATGAATAGTCCCTAGCAAGAGCCTCTCCCCTTCTTTAAATAGTGGATGCTCAAATAATCGTATTGGGTTCCCTGACCCCCATTTATTAAACGTCCACTAAATAAATAATTATAACAAACTAAACAATGTCATAAATATTATTTATTTTATCACATACCTGTTATATATATTAAATATATTACGTGATAAAACCGAGTCATTTAACTCAACTCATCATTCTTGCTGATATTTAATGAACTTGGAATATTTAAATAATATTCATTCGATTAGTATTATTCATCGTATTTACTTAAATTGTAAATACTTTTAATAAATAAATTATACCCAATTATTATTTAATTGAATAATAATGAATTTATTTATTTATCAGTGATCGATAATTTGGACAACACTCAAACCCCATGGTGGGTCCCACCATGTCCAATATATCTATTTGACTGAATAAGGCAGATTCTTGAATGTGCTATTGTGTGTGACCCTCTAGGCCCTTATCTCGATAGTAGTGAATAATATTTTTAGACTAAAAGCAAGGTCTAACAATCCATCAAGTCCCCTAAAGAGATAAGGAGTAATCATAGCAATGACAACCAACCTACGAACACGCACGGTGTAATATAATCTCTTTGTCTTTAGATATATCATAAAGCAGGATGCATACTTGTGTCATCGTCCTTCCTTGCTTTATTATTTGTTTATCTAACTGGACGAATTTATCCTCAATTGCCTTGGCCAATGACTTATGAATGTAATACCATCCTGATCAACATGGCCTGAGATATAGTACTTCTTCAATCTAGAAGTGACAAATTATTTCTTAACCATTCAACCAATGCCATACCACTAATGATGCACCCAACACAAACTACCTCATCACGATTTCATTATTATGGTTTTTATCTTGCATCAAAGTACGCAATCAAATGACACACGCTGGTAATGATCCCATGTTAGGAGACCAATACACATGCCCGTAGATTTGAACAACCAATGACACCCAAAACA